>CM054943.1:2778153-2937855 GCA_029168755.2 Tillandsia fasciculata | reverse complement strand
ATTGGCATCTGATTGGGTATCAGGCTTCTTTAGTGGATGGTTTTTCCCCACTTTGATCATAGTCATGATCCAGTCCTCTGCTTTTGATACTTATCATACCGGCGCGGTTGTTGCCCGGTGAATTTTGAGACTTATCATACCGGCGCGGTTGTTGCCCGGTGATGCTTTACTCGTGTGGGTCGCTCCCCTCGAGTTCCACTCTAGAGGCTGGGGCCAGACAGTTATTGACAGTTTTGCTATCACGTCGGCGCGGATCTTTGCCCGATGATGAAAGCGGAGCAGGCAGTACCGATCGTGGATCAGATGACGGATTGGGTTATTTTTGGGACAGTTACTATTTACTGATGCATGCATACCGTTTTGATAACCAGTACCGCAGTAGAGGCATAGTAGTGGTAGTTTTACTGTTTCAGTACCTTACTCATCTTACCACTTCCCCTTTTCCCCTTTTGCCTCTAGTAGTCCTAGTGGGTGCGTCAGAGTTGAGGTTTTTACCCACTAGGGGAGGCTATTGGTTTATCTGGTAGTTCTCACCCCCATTGTTATTTTCGGTTTCTTTCTTCTCCTTTATTTTGCAGAGTCATCTGCGGCAGCGGCTAGGCCATCGGCAGCTGAGCGAGGTAAGGGGATCGCTGAATAGATAGATCTCCTGGGAGACTGAGAGCTGTAGATAGATGCTGTACCCTTCACTCAGACTGTGGTATTCTCCTTTTGTTTTGAGTCTGGCGTTAGCCAGCTGGTTGTATTATTTTGGTGAGATGGGAGATTATTGTACATATTACAGTTTTATTTTCTTTCCCAGTCTGAGATACTATGTGGTTCTTCCATTTCAGCTCTGTATTATGCTCTTTTATTATACATTTGATATCTGAGCAGGTTACCAGCGCTTCGTGTACACGGGAAGTTCCGTGTGCACGGCGGATCTGTAGACGAGCCCGGGTTCTCGGGGGGTGACATTAGCTTCTATGAGTCCAATAAAAACTAGTATCTTACACTATTTTTATTTTATTTAGATAATAATTTTTCCGACTTACTATATCCCACCCACCGTAACTTCTATATTGTATTCTTTTAAAGTTGGACTTGCACATTTTAACCTATGGTTAATTAGGATTTCTTTGAATTAATTGGGCATATCTACTTAATGTCTAACTCCTACTTTTAGAAGTTCGGTATCCTACACTCGAGGCGGAGGGAAACTAGGTTTCCGGCGACCAATGTGGGCGGCGGCAAACCGGGCTGCATGGGGGCTCGGGGCTAGGGCTGCAGCATCCTAAGGACCTAATAGGTCCACTGCTAAAGGTCTTGGAGGCTAACATTCAATGGATTGCAACCCTTACCTTGGCTGAGCTCGGGGATGATAGGAAGTAGCCGAAACCCGTACTTCCCACCTTGCGCGGCCACGGCAAGCTCCAGCAAGATTCTGCAGGCACCAAGAAATCCCCAGAACTCACTAGACCCAATCTTGAAGCAACTTGGTCCCACCTTCTCCAACTTCTCCTTCTTTCTCTCACTCTCTCGGATTATTTCTCAAAGTGGTTGTGTTCCTCGGCCTCCAATTCCCTCGGGCTTGGATGCGCCACCCAGAGGAGTCCACAGGCTGGGTCTTGATCGCCTAGGACCTCTCGATCACCTCCCACTTCAAGCACCCGAGATCAAGACAAATTCTTGATTAATCTTTTCCGGCGATGGCGAGGCGGCGGCAGGTGCGGGGTGGTCCGGGGAGCGGCTGTGAGGAGGGTTCTGTTGGAGGTGGCGGCTAGGGCTGGGGTATAGAGGAGATAGGGTTTAGGGCTTTGTGACCTAGCTACACATATATTTACATATATATAAGGTTCGATACAATCGCAATATAGTCCTTCTACATTTGATATTCCACCCTAGGTCCATCATAATACCAATGATCTCACACTTAGGTCCCTCCCTATACAATGGCACGCTTTCCGAGACACGTTTCAAAGGGTTTATGTGTAAAAGTTGCACTTTTCGCCACATTTTTCGCTTTTCGAGAAAATCCGAGCGTCAGATCGAAAAACGGACTTCGCCAGGACGTCCGGCTCGACGGAACCTATCAGGTAGCGATCTCTGTTTTTCAAAACTGTGTCCGGATAAATTTTCGATCCATAAAAACTGTGTCAAAATACAGTTTTCATGCTTTTCGAGACTCCAGGGTCGTCAAACGGAATTTTCGACTGCGCCATTGCGTCCAGAACGTCGAAAATAGCTAGAATTGACTACTCGAATCACTATCTTAGGAATCCAGATAGTAAAATTGGCCAACGTTGGCGCGAAGGGGCTCGGGAATTCAGGGTTTACTGTTCATTGCACCCGCGACTTAAGTCGCGGGTCCCGCCGGCTTCGAAGCTGATTTCTGGAAGATCCGACCGTCAGATCTGAACAAGTTGAATATGGTTTTCACTCGGTTCGACGAGACGGTCGCACTCGTGGTCTCCGATCTTCGAGATCAGACTCGGATCGAAAAGTGATATTTCTGGCCCACTGACTGTGCCATTTATACTGCAGAAAAGGGGCACTATTGCTATTTGAGCCATTTACGATCCAAATTCAATCTTGATTCAATCACTTCGTTCATTTAATTATTTAAAATTCAAGTTCTTACATCTCTCCCACCAAAAAGGAAGTTTCGTCCCTGAAACTTAACAAAATATTACTCTAGTTTTACAAATCATCCAAAGACACTTATTATTACAGTCCTCAGCAAAAACCTATGCATCCGACGGGCCTTTTCCCAACGGATCCTCCTGTTGGGTTAAGGCAAAGACCCGTCCTCCCGAGACTTGGCGCGATCCTTCAATTTGTCGCGGAGGTGGAGGACGGCTAGATGCTGCCATACTTTGCATAGAATGTGATGGCCTAGCAGCAATTGGCGGCACAGACAACGCCGGCTGGATCGGTGCAGATTTTTGAGGGCAGTTAGCTGAAACATGTCCAGGCTGGCCGCAGTAGTAGCATCGGCCATGACGTTGGTTGCAGGAGTGCGCTCGGTGAGTACCCCCGCAAAGACACACGGTCGGGATGGCTTCGCCTTCTTGTTTTGATTTGCATGCCCACCGCCGTTTCCTGGATGTGCCCTCTTCTTGCCCTTATCCTTGTCCTTGTCCTTGTCCTTGTCCGCTGCATTCTGCTCGGCGCGGGACATCTTGATCTCCGCCTCGATCGCCAGACACCGCTCCACACAGTTATCGAAGTCTGTGGAGAGGTGTGACGCGAGGTGTCGACGGATCTCTGTCCTCAAACCCTGTGAAAATAAGCGTACCTTCCGACGTTCCTCGCGCACCGCCTGGGGCACCAGGTCGGCGATGCGCAGGAACTCCTGCTCGTAGTCTCGGACGCTCAGGTCGCCCTGTTTGATCGTCTCCAGATCGCGTTCGAGACCCTCCTTCGTGGTCTCATTTAGGTAATGATGGTACAGGGCGGCTTTAAGGTCTTCCCAGGTGAGATTGGCTGGGCCCGGGAAGTAGCGAGCTCGATGTTGTCTCCACCATTTAGATGCCCGGCCATCCAAGCAATGAGCAGCAATGTGGACCTTGTCGCGGTCCTCGGTGTAGGCATCTTGAAAAAGTTTCTCCATATGGTCGATCCAGAGCTCGACCGCCCAGTGGTCCACATCCTTGCCGTCGAAGGTCTGCGGCTTGAACTTTTTAAACTCTAGCAAAGCCGCCTTCGCTCGGGCCCTCTCTGCCCGATCGGCCTCAGTATCCGCCGCAGGACCAACAGCGGGAGCGACGGAACGAGAGGAAACGAACGTGGTGGAAGCAGAGGCATCTGGAGCTGCAGCAACTCCCGGTACCGCTCCAGAGGCTGCGGCAGAGACCGGAGCTGGAACGGGCCCCGCTGGTGGTGGTACGGGGTCAATCTCTGGCTCAGCGACGACCGGTGCAGCAGGAGGTGCAACCGGTGGTGTGACCTCAGGTACAGGTGGAGGAGCAGGCGGGGCAGAAGTAGAGGGGCCAGCAGCGTGCTGCTGCATAAATTGCTGGAATATTCCAGCCAGAGTCGCCACCTGAGCCTCGAGCCGGTCCATGCGACCCTGATCAACGGGCTCGCTCGGCGTGCTAGGTGATCGGCCCACTCCACGGCCTGTGCCCCGTCCACGACCTGGAGGACGAGCCATAGCTGCAATACATAACTGGGTCAGAAACAGACTCTGATAGTGTCTCGAGTTTCCAACCCTTATATTCGACCTACCCATCGCTCTCGCGTGACAAGTCATCCTAGGGTTCATCCTAACCAGTTCCTAATCATCTTTCCCTAGGTACCGTGTACCTATGGCTCCGATACCATCTAATCTGTCACGCCCCGAGTTTAAAAATCAGGTCTGAAATTTTTTTTTTGATTAAATCAGAGTTTGCAAAACAGGCGTAACAGACCGCCACACATATAGGAAACTCTCTATTCCGCGAACAGAGACTCCCCTATATATGCACGGCTAAGCTAGTAATCAGCAACAGATATCTCGGCACAACTAATACTCTACTCAGCAGGAAATACTTTAAAATCAATTATTACATCAATGTTTTAATATCTAATCAAATAGAACTGGAATAAAATGCGGGAATAAAAATCTAAGTCAATCATCACGGATATCTATCATCTCTGTCTAGAATCATGGGGACAGCTCTACCGTGACAGGCTCACTGGATCGTCCCGACATCTCCCCACCCAATGGACCTGAAAAACAGTCACCCGAGGGTGTGAGACACACCGGAGTGTATCCCAGTGGGCACGACGAGCCGAGGACCAGCTAATCGTACCTACTGGGTACTAAAATCTGCGGATAGTAAGAATCATAGGGTAAAGCTAAACAATAAAGCAGATCTACTGATAATCAACAGAATCCACAGATAGGCTAACTAGGCAGGTAATCAATCATCAACTACAGATAAGAAATACTGTAAATCAGGATATGTCAGTGATAATCAGTCATAAGAGCGGTAGATCATGTATGCTGGAAATCAAAGGTATCCACAATAATCATGCATAAGGAACTGCAAATGATAAAAGCATGTCTACCGATACTAATACTGGAAATAAACTGAGCAACAGTATAAGGTAAAAGTAATGCGTCAATAAGAAAACTATCAACATCCAATCAAAAGCCACCATATTGGTCCCACAAGACCTCAGGCAAAACTGCCCACCTGGCACCTCCTGGTTGACATTTCCCCCCACGAGGGGTCACGGGTTGCAACTGCTAACCACTTTACCGGTAAAGAACATCGCTGCGGGTAGCAATTCCGCTGATGTTCGTGAAGTACAACGGTGCGGGCGATCACAATGCAAATGCTCAAGCTCACGGTCTAGTGACCGGGTAGTCGGCAACATGCCGAGATCCCAACAGGGAATCATCAGTCAACATCTATCGATCAGAATCAATCAATCATGCATATCGGGATGTAAAGCAGTATCTCAAGTGACAAGTATCAACAAGTATCATCTAATCATGCAGATCTATATACTGAAAAAGCTGATGCACAGATATATATGATGTCTCAAGTAGATCAGAATCTGTCAGGAATAATCACAGGGCATGTCAATGCAGTCATCAGGGCTAATCAAGATAAAATCAGCAGGTATGTATACGACGAGTCTAAAAGAATCAATGTCTATCAATCAGATCAGGTGATATATGCAATCATCATAGGTCGTATAGATCAAATCAATAAGCTAATAAACAGGTATGTGAATCGATCAAGATCTATCAGGAGTAGTCATCGAGCATGTAGATGTAAGCATCAGGGGTATAGGACAGGTCTAAAGAAATCCATATCAATCAGAAGGATCATGTAGATAAAATCGACAGGCTAGTCAATAACAGGTGTCCGACTGGACTAAAGCAACCAGAGGGCCAAAAAGCTGAGGCCCGGTTCGAAAGTAACCCACCTGGATGTAGGCAGATCCTCGAACTCCCGCACAGCTACTGGGAGGCCGGTGCTGGACAACTGGGCCCTGAATAAAAGATCTGGTCAGTAGTAGACTCACACAACCCCTCCCGACGACACTGTAGCAACGTGACACTATTACGGAGCAATATCGTCGATTTACCGAACATTATCCACTTCCTGTTCAACGAGGGTCTACGACACTCTAATAAATTGTTTAGAGACATGTTTACACCGTTTAAATACTGTTCGTATTGTTACATTAGCAAGTTAAAGAATTAAACTTCACTAAAATGCATAATAACCCTAAGTTAATGGCTTGTTTTATTTCGTTCTCGCAATCCGGGAATCCAAAAGCTGCGCCGTAAGTTTCAGCGCGTCTGTTACGACAAGACGAAGCTCGTGCTCACCATTTGGGAGCAGCACGAGACCCGAGGAAAACTTCGGGCCATGATTTTCCTCTCTAACATAGCCGAATAGCATTTTTGTTTCTCCGGCTCTTCAAAACCAAAATCTAACGTGAGCATCGCGTCCAGTGACCCCAAAATAGCCAGGAATACACTGTCGCGGCTTCGCCAACAGCCTTGAACTAAGTTTTATTCGAACATTATTGTTTTATGTTGATTATACTACAACTTTTAATTTAAACTTCAAACCAAACTATTTTGTATATCAAAGTTGGTCTGGGAACTGCCAGGACCTCAGTGCTCACCCTGGTTGAGGCCCAGGGGTGCTGGTTCAAGCAGAACCAAGGTTAGGCTTACACCCTAATTCACAATGCACCAAAACTTCATCCACACAGAATCACTTTGATCTGAAGTGAGCACAGAGCTCAGGGGACTATTTGGAGCAAGTTTCATATACAAAGTTTTGTCAGATTCTATTTTAAAGTTCACTGGGGCATTTCATCATACACCTTGCATGCATCTTTCACACACACGCACATAGCACCATCCCAATCTTGATTCTCTGCAATTACTGGACCAAATCCAGATTTTCTTGGATCAATTTGATCCTTCCAGGATCTGGAGCCTTTTCCCTTCGTCTGGATCAACCCAGAAGCTCTCGGGTGAGCTTGGCTCGAGGAAGAAGATGGGCTAGGTGCATGGAAAATCGTGATGCTCCATTTGAAAGGTCTGGGGCTCAACTAAATGCACCAGTAGGTGCCATTCATCTCCCTGAAACTCTCCATGCACATGCCTGGCCTCGGGGTGCGGCGGCGGCGCGGCGGAGCAAAGCTCCGGTTTGGAGTTTGAGGGCTCTAATGGCGGATTTGCACAGGGATCACCTGGGGCTTTGTGACTTGGAGGGAATGCTCCTCGGGTACATAGGAAGCTTCCCGACCAGTCCCGCCCCGGCCGGAGTTGGCCGAGCGCCGGCGACCAATTTTGGTCACTCTCGGGTTCAACCATGGCCGAGCCACCTCTGGCGTGCATGGGAGCCATGCACCGGCATGGTTGCATTCCCCTCGGTCCCAGAAAGTGTTCTGGTCAGGTGGCCGGCGACGGGGAAGCCTGCCGGCGCCGGAGCAAGAAGCTCGGTTGAGGCTCAAAAACCCGAAAACTAGGGCATCATGGTTCTCTCAACTTGCTCAACCGTACACCCTCAAACTTTGCAGAATACAACTACATATCCTACAGTCTCTACCCACCAATTTTGGTGCGGTTGTGCCCCAGGGTTGCCGAGTTCTCTCGAGGCGGAGGGAAACTAGGTTTCCGGCGACCCAATGTGGGCGGCGGCAAACCGGGCTGCATGGGGGCTCGGGGCTAGGGCTGCAGCATCCTAAGGACCTAATAGGTCCACTGCTAAAGGTCTTGGAGGCTAACATTCAATGGATTGCAACCCTTACCTTGGCTGAGCTCGGGGATGATAGGAAGTAGCCGGAACCCGTACTTCCCACCTTGCGCGGCCACGGCAAGCTCCAGCAAGATTCTGCAGGCACCAAGAAATCCCCAGAACTCACTAGACCCAATCTTGAAGCAACTTGGTCCCACCTTCTCCAACTTCTCCTTCTTTCTCTCACTCTCTCGGATTATTTCTCAAAGTGGTTGTGTTCCTCGGCCTCCAATTCCCTCGGGCTTGGATGCGGCCACCCAGAGGAGTCCACAGGCTGGGTCTTGATCGCCTAGGACCTCTCGATCACCTCCCACTTCAAGCACCCGAGATCAAGACAAATTCTTGATTAATCTTTTCCGGCGATGGCGAGGCGGCGGCAGGTGCGGGGTGGTCCGGGGAGAGCGGCTGTGAGGAGGGTTCTGTTGGAGGTGGCGGCTAGGGCTGGGGTATAGAGGAGATAGGGTTTAGGGCTTTGTGACCTAGCTACACATATATTTACATATATATAAGGTTCGATACAATCGCAATATAGTCCTTCTACATTTGATATTCCACCCTAGGTCCATCATAATACCAATGATCTCACACTTAGGTCCCTCCCTATACAATGGCACGCTTTCCGAGACACGTTTCAAAGGGTTTATGTGTAAAAGTTGCACTTTTCGCCACATTTTTCGCTTTTCGAGAAAATCCGAGCGTCAGATCGAAAAACGGACTTCGCCAGGACGTTCGGCTCGACGAAACCTATCAGGTAGCGATCTCTGTTTTTCAAAACTGTGTCCGGATAAATTTTCGGTCCATAAAAACTGTGTCAAAATACAGTTTTCATGCTTTTCGAGACTCCAGGGTCGTCAAACGAAATTTTCGACTGCGCCATTGCGTCCAGAACGTCGAAAATAGCTAGAATTGACTACTCGAATCACTATCTTAGGAATCCAGATAGTAAATTGGCCAACGTTGGCGCGAAGGGGCTCGGGAATTCAGGGTTTACTGTTCATTGCACCCGCGACTTAAGTCGCGGGTCCCGCCGGCTTCGAAGCTGATTTCTGGAAGATCCGACCGTCAGATCTGAACAAGTTGAATATGGTTTTCACTCGGTTCGACGAGACGGTCGCACTCGTGGTCTCCGATCTTCGAGATCAGACTCGGATCGAAAAGTGATATTTCTGGCCCACTGACTGTGCCATTTATACTGCAGAAAAGGGGCACTATTGCTATTTGAGCCATTTACGATCCAAATTCAATCTTGATTCAATCACTTTCGTTCATTTAATTATTTAAAAATTCAAGTTCTTACATGGTAGCACATACACCTCAAGTATGTCTCTAAACACCTGTTAACTCTTTCCGTTTGACCATCAGTCTCAGGGTGGTACGAGGTGCTCATCTTAAGTTGGGTGCCCAATAACTTGAATAGTTCAGTCCAGAATTGGCTCGTGAAAATCTTATCCCTGTCAGTAACTATGCTTTTAGGACACCCGTGTAATTTGTATATAGTATCCATGAAAATTCGAGCTACGCTCACGGCTGTAAAAGGATGTTTAAGGGAAATGAAGTGACCATATTTTGTTAATCTATCAACCACCACCAAAATGGTATCCTTACCCTCAGAAATGGGTAGAGCTTCCACAAAGTCCATGCTAATATCCGTCCATATCTGGTGGGGAATAGGGAGGGGTTGTAACAACCCTTGGTAACCCCGTGTATCGGGTTTATTTTGAGCACAAATTCCACACTTACTTACCCAAGATTTCACTTGCTGCTTCATACCCTTCCAATAAAAATGACCTTTAAGTCTTTGGTAGGAATGGGAAGCTCCAGAATGTCCCCCTAGCCTTGATCCATGAAATTGATCAACCAATCTATCTCTCAGATCAGTAGATGCCCCAATACACACTCTTCCTTTGTACCTTAGCACCCCTTGACCGTAGGTGTAGAGCTTGAAACATTCAGGCTGTAAGACAACTTCCTTGATAAGTTGCTCATAATAAAGATCACCACGGTAGCTGTCCTCTACTTCAGATGACCATGCAGGTGCAACGGCTGTAATTGCTAACAATTGTTCTTGACCCCAACCTTGTCTAGACAATGCATCTGCAGCCAGATTTTCCTTTCCCTTCCGGTATGCTATAGTGTAGTTAAACCCCAGCAACTTAAGCATTCCCCTCTGCTGCATTGGAGTCACAATTTTCTGCTCCAAGAGATATTTAAGACTCTCATGATCTGTTTTAATAATAAAAGTACCCACCATCAAGTAGTGTCTCCATTTTTGTGTCGCCATTAAGATCGCCAAAAATTCTTTTTCATAAGTTGATAGGCCTAAGTTTTTGCCTTGAATGGCCTTGCTGAGATAGGCTAGTGGTTGGCCTTCCTGAGATAGCACAGCCCCTATACCCCCACCACTTGCATCCACCTCCAATACAAAAGGTCTCTCAAAATTAGGTAATCTTAATACGGGTGCAGTAGACATCGCTATCTTCAAAGATTCGAAAGCTCCTTGAGCTTGCGAAGACCAACCAAATTGGTTCTTCTTGAGCAACTCTGTAAGTGGTTTGCTAATTGCCCCGTAATTTTTGACAAACTTTCGATAATAACCAGTCAGTCCGAGGAAACCCCTCAATTCCTTAATTGACTGCGGCACTGGCCAAGTGGTCATAGCTTCGGTTTTCTTGGGATCTGTGGCTACCCCTTCTTCAGAAATGATGTGACCAAGGTATTCCACCTGTTTGGTTCCAAAAGTACATTTACTTTGCTTGGCGAAAAGTTGATTTTTTAACAACACTTCCAACACTACTTCCAGATGTTGTAAATGTTCTTCCCAAGTTTTACTATATATCAGTATATCATCAAAAAACACTAGGACATATTTCCTCAGATAGGGGGCAAAAATTGCATTCATCAAGGCTTGAAAGGTAGCCGGTGCATTTGTCAACCCAAATGGCATTACCTTGAATTCGTAATGGCCTTGATGCGTTCGAAAAGCAGTTTTGGGTATGTCCTCTTGATACACTCTAATCTGATGGTATCCAGAACGTAAATCCAACTTGGAAAAAAGTTTGGAGCCCCCTAACTCATCTAATAAATCATCAATGAGAGGAATTGGGAACTTATCCTTGATAGTAACTTTGTTTAGTTGACGGTAGTCTATACACATTCGCCAACTGCCGTCTTTCTTCTTTACTAACAAAACTGGCGAAGCAAAGGGGCTATGACTCGGCTGGATAATAGCAGTCTCAAGCATTTCTTTGATCTGTCTCTCAATTTCCCCCTTCTGTTCATATGTGTGCCTATATGGCCTGAGATTAACTGGTGACGCCCCGGTTTGCAAGGGAATTCTATGGTCCACTGATCTTTGTGGTGGTAACTCAGTGGGTTCCTCAAATATGGCAGCATACTGGTTCAAAATTGATTGTAATGCAGGGTCTATTTCAGGAACTTCCACTTGTTTCTCCTTTATATGATAGTAGCTTACCACGCAGCACTCTCCCCTCTGCCAGTCCTGGTACCACTGAGTTGCAGAAATCAACTTCAGCTGGGCGCCCTCTTTAATACCACTCAGTACTAGTGGCTGACCCCCTTTCTGTATAGTAATGGAGTCCTGCTGATAATCAAATGTAACTTTGCCGTAAGACCTCAACCAATCAATTCCTAAAACCATGCTGGACCCCTCCAACCTGATGATCCTCAAATCTGCCTGGAAGTTTTGGCCCTGCATCTTCCACTGGAATTTTGGGCATTGCAATTTACTTAAAACCTTTTGTCCATTCGCGACTGTGACCACCAAGGGAGCAGCAGCTATCATGTGAGCCTTAATCTCCTTAGCTGTTTGGAGATCCATGAAGCTATGAGTGCTACCGGTGTCCACCAAAATAGTAAGTATTTGCTCCTTAGCTTCTCCTTGTATTTTGATAGTGTTTTGCTGTTTTTCTCCGCTGAGTGCATGCACCGAGACTCCTATCTCAGGGTGATTACATTCCTCTTCTGTTTCATCACATTCTTCCTCACTCTGCACTTCTTGGAGACAATCCTCATCATATACTTCAGAAATATCATTTAAACCATGCAAGATATTGAGGGACTTAATAGTACAAACATGCCCTGGGTGATATTTATCTCCGCATTTAAAACACTGGCCCGCTGCTCTCCTTTGCTCTATTAAAGATTTATTATTGCTTCCCTGGTAGTTTGGGACCCTTGGCACATAAGATTGTGGAGCCTTATTGAACATATTCCCTGCAGGTTTTATAATTGGTTTATATCTTCTACTAATCACAGCTATTGCCTTCTCATGCAGCTTAGCTTGACAGTAAGCTTCTTCCAAAGTATCGGGATGTGCGATATCGAGAAAAGGGATCAAATCTTCCCTTAATCCACTGATATAGCAGGAAATAAAATGCTCTTCCGACAATTGGGGGTTGTGGAATAATAGTTGGGTACGTAACTCTTCGAACCTTTCTTGATAACTCTCTACTGTACTGGTTTGTTTCAAATTGTTGAACTCCCTGACAATATATCTTTCCCCAGTTTGGCCAAATCTTTTATAAAGTGCTTCCACGAATTCTTCCCAACTCACAGCTTGTTTATGAATGAAATAGCTTTGTTTCCAAGTTCTCGCTCTCCCACTTAAATGCATCGACGCGATGCTGAGCCACTGTTGGTATGGTATCTGATAAATCTCAAAGTAGTACTCGCAGTTCTCCACCCATAACCTGGGCTCATCCCCACTGAACATTGGGAATTCCAACTTTGGATGAGGAGTATGAGTTTGGCCTTGAGTTTTGTTATGAACTTTGGCTTCCTCAGTCCAATTTATTTCTCTTGGTGGAACAGGTAACAATCCTTTCCCCTTCGTCTCTCCTATCTTATAATGGTGCCCTTGCTGTGCTTCAGTAAACTTATGCTCCACTGGAGTGTGTAGAGGGTGTTGTATATGCACTGCTGGCTTGTTATTAGTTGCTTGTGATGTTAACAACTTCATCAACTCATCATGCCTCGCTGCATTATCTCTAAGCACTAATTCGTGTCTTTTAACTGCATCAACTTGGAGAGCTTCATAGTGCTTTTGTTCGGTAGAACTTACTACTGCAATCTGATCACCCAATTCCTTGACTTTATCATGATATTCTGTAGAGAGCCTCTGCAAGGCTGTCTCCAGTACAGACATGTCCTCGTTTAGATCTCTTAACCTTGTTCCTTCGGCCATTACTTTCTGATTGGAGTTGTAGTGAAATCGATTCTGCTTTTTCTTCCCGATCTTGGAACTTGAAGACTCAACTTATTCCAAAAATACTAAGTACTTTGGATCTCCACAGTTTTGAGACCAATATGTGGGACGCTTAAAGGAGTTGTAATACTAGGGTTTAGTATTACCTGCTATGATGCTGAACGTGGAATATTGATAGATCCAACCCTAACAAGTGTTGCTTCTTGCAGATCTTGCGTTTCCCCAGGCCCTGGGATCGAGCCGTCTCTGATACCACTTGTAATGCACTTCCGAGTAGTGAAACCTCGGAATCCTTCAATTGAGCTTGGATGGCGGAATTCAGAAACAGGAATTCTGATTCTGCAACCGCTCGATGTAGAACTGGGGAGAATCACTACGATGAAGAAGGAAACAAGATCATTCACCGTCCTGAGGCGCACAAGCGATGATGAACTTGCTCTGAAGCTTGATGGCGTCGATGAAGGACGGGATTCCTCAACGAAGGTGCCTCGATTGATCCTTTGTTCTTCTGCGGCGTTGATGATCTGGTACTTTGAATGTTTAAGAATTGGGATGCGGAAGTTTGGGGAAGAAGGAGAAGAAGAAGAGTTGGAGAATTAGAGTAGAGAAGTAGAGAGAGAAAATGGAGAGAAAAGAGGTAGTTGGAGAAATGAATGTATATATCTTCGTTAACCGTTTTCTGTTACACTGTATCTATTTATAGTGGTAGCTCAAGGACTAATATGCGAATATGGAAAAAAATAGCTATACTACTTGTGATTAAGCCATTTCCTTCCTTCGGGCTGGGCCGAATCCCGCTTGGGCTTGGGCTTGGAATAGAAGTGCGTGTAGGGTCGGGTTGGCTGGTTGTTGAACCCGGAACCCGCCAGCTCCTTCGCAGAGCTTAGTAGGTGGCAACCACTACCGCCCTTCTATCCCCTTCCACAAGCTTCTCGACTCTTCTAGGGTTTCCGCCATCTCTTCCTACTCCACCCTCCTGCTCCTTGCTGTGGTGCGATCCAGCTGTTCTGTGCTCATAGGCTGTAGTAGACGAAGGCGTTACTCTCCCACGACCGAAGCCTCTCCGTTCCGCCATGCCGCAAACATAGAACATCTTAATCGAGTTGGTGGCGCCGTAGGTGACGGTACCTCATCTTCTTCACCGAGCCTCTTCTCTCGACCAAGGTGGTTTGCTGACTGGAGTACTTCATGAGGGAGGCGAGACTCCGTTTGGTTGAGCTAAGTATCCAACCATTGCTAAATCTCCTGTCACTTAATGTTAATGTTACGTATTATATATGTATATATATATATTTCTTTAGTACTTATATGTATAGGTGTATATAGAGTTTATTACATATATATATATATAATATATATATATATATATATATATATTATATATATATATATAATATATATACAATAATAAATGGCCAGTAGAGGCTGACGTGGTGGACGGGGTTTTATGCAACTCTTTAGACCGAGGGATGCTCATTGGGAGATGACGTGGCAGACTCTCATTGGTGGGATGAGAGTGAAACGCCCTTTCGCTTGGCTTTCCAAACAAGTTCCCAACAACTCTCATTAACATTTGATTTAATTAAATTAATTTAATTAAATAAAAATAATATTAATTAAAATGAAATTTATTATTGTTGCAATAAAAAAAGTTAAAATATGTGTAGATAAAATGTACCTACTTTAATAATAAAAAATACTTTTTTTGATAATATTTATTAGTGTGAAAGTAAAAATATTCAAAATATGATTAAATGTAAAATACAGAAATTGGAGCAAGCTTTTTTTTTTTACTTTTAATTTTTGAGAATTTAGATATTAGATTATATTATTCTATAATTTATTAGCTATTAACTATTAATTATATTAATTGTATAAATTAAATGTGATTAAAATTAATGATGAATTTTACAAAATATTTATTTTTTTTATGAAAGAGAATTTCTTTAATCACAGTATTTAAATCAGCTTTTTGTTGTTTTAAAATGATTCCTACCCATCATATTAAGGTGGGTCCTTGAGTTGTTAATATTTCACTTAAATAGAGTCATTTTCAAGTTTATTTTATTTTTCACAACATAATTTTGAGGGAATAAATATATAAAACATAGTACTTTATTAACTTATTCAATAATAAATTTTTATGAAAATTTAAAATGAAAATCACAAGACTATATTTTAATGGTACAAACGTATAGCTAGAACTTAATTGAATTATGAATCATTATGATTTGAATGTTCAAAACTTAAAAAAATTAATTTTATTATCAAATATTTTAATTTATTTGATTTGAGTTAGGTAATAGTATTTTGACTATAAAATTTAAATACGTTATTTATCTTTACATATTTAGTTAGTATATATTTCATACAAATCTCGCTATTACAAATTTATTAAAATAGTAATTAGCTTAAATATTGAAATCAAATAAATTAATAAATTAAATAGTAAAATTAAATTTTAGAATATTGAGATAGTTAATTTAAAATAATTTATAATTCAGATAAATTTTACACATTGTGCCTATTTTAATTAATTGAGCATAGATTAGCTTACCCCAAAATTGATCCCCACACCTTCAAACCAAAAACTCATATAGCAAAGACATTTTATTTCATTAACCAAACCATCATAAATTCAAATTATTACAAAATAAATCTCTATTACATATATTGCATGTGAGAGTTGTATATAGTACCAGTTTTGAGATGAGCAGCAGATAAAACGGGTTGCAGATCGTTTCTATCAAATTTTTGTTCTTTCGAACAATCACTCCGTCAAGTCTGGCGGAGGGGAGTTGTTGGGGCACAGGTCGCGGACCGCGTAGAGCCGGTACGGCGAGGCGTCGGTGGCGAGCCACTGCTCGACGGTGAACAGCGTCTGCGCGCACCCGGCGTGGGGCCCCGCCGTCGTGACCTCGACGTAGTTGCAGTACCAGCCGTGGTGCGGGCCGGTGCCGTCGGATGTCAGGTTCAACCAGCACGCACTACAAGAATATTGTATATCGGTGGCGAATAATGTCGCCACTATATGTATAAAAAATTGCCACCTTTTTAAAGCGTGGCGACTTTTAAAGTCGCCACAAGCCGCCACCAAAAGCCTTGCCACTAAATAAAATTGTGGCGAAGAATAAAAAGTCGCCACTTTATTAAAGATAGCGTGGCGACATTTTTTTGCCAACAAATATGATTTTTTGTGGCTACTATAAGTCGCCACCTTTTATGGTGATAAGGTGGCAATATATTTTTGCCACCAAATATATGCTTTAAGTGGCAACCATCACGGTCGCCATCTTAACTGAAGATAAAGTGGCAATACATTTTCGCCACCAAATATATACTTTAAGTGGCAACCGCCACAGCGGCCACCTTAATTGAAAATAAAGTGGCGACTTTTTGTTGTCACCAACTGTGCGAGTAAAATAGCCACCAATAATGATTAATGTTGCAAACAACAACAACAAAGCAATAAAACAAAATATACACAAAGTTACAAACAATACATTCAAGCAAATAAAATTATTCTTTAACAAAAATTTTACACAAAGTAACAAACAAGTAACCTAACTAGATTCTAAAAATTCCTAGAACATGTGGTATATTATAACAAGACAAGAAAAACATAAAAGATCCAATCATCCAATGAGAAGAAAAGAGATTTACAGCTCGTTCAGTTGCTTCAGGACGGCTCAAGCTAACAACTTTTGCTAAATCATTAGTAACCGGTTCCGGCTTCTCAACTAGCTTTTCTTCTGGTACAGACTCCCACCGGCTTTTCGTGCGACGACCAGAACTCTGCCAAAGAACAATGAAATTGGAAACAAATTATCAACTTTTACATTAACAGAAATGCATGTTTTACTAAAAAAGACTGTAAAATGGATTTCAAATGACTTTGACTTGATTACCTTTGAAAGAATAAACGACCAATATTTGATGTTCCTCTCTCAGTATATATGCCATTTAGAGGGGATAAAAAGCAAAGAGGTCTTACGATGTTGTGTTGACAAGTTGTACCACTCGCTGCTTGTAATTGCGGCACTGTTCTACAAGGTCAACTATCACCTCTTGCCTAAGTCCCTGCGAATCAGAAAAATAAATAAGCAGTTGTTAGTTTGGGAAGGGTTAACTACAAAGTTGGTAATCAAAGTTTGAACCAAATTCAATAACAGCCTTATAAGGATGAAATGAGATACCTCCTTGTTTCCAGGATCCAAGACATTCAACATCTCAGAAAGTTCATCCATGATGCCACGTGCATTCTGAATCTCCGTCAAGCTAAGAAGATAAGTGGAATTACTTTTCAAGTCAACATTCAGGGATGGAGATTATTCCTAAAAACATATGATAGAGGCAATAGAACACGGTCATTATTCACCTATTATATGCTTCTAAAATTGAGAAAGGAGTACACAATAAACATTTTATGTACACAATAAACAATGAGTTTGCACTGAGAATGAAGACAAACTTTTTGAATCTTCTTTTCTTCAGATTCTGCAGTACAGTCATATATTCTCTGACACGAAGTCAGATGGATAATATGTGTAACTCACCATCTTTCTTCTAGTCAAAATTTTCTTTCCTTCTACTACAGGGATCAAAGAATCTTCTCTTTCAGGTTACAAAACCATCTAAAGTCTCTTGTGATGCATAATACTTTATATATAAAAAACCAACTTGAGAAGTATCCTGCTCATTTCTATCTCCTTAATTGAAATTTTAAGTAAATACCAGTCAATAAACATTCCTACAAAGGCAACACAACAGAACTGTCCATTTTGACATCATTTCAAATGCTAAACAGGCTATTTAAAAATCCAGTTAGGACTAGTCATTGACTATTGGCTCTCAAAGGAAGCTTAGGAAAGAAATCAGCTGAAGGAAAGCCATTACTCCAATTTTGCACATGTGATCTTAAAATTCAATAACAGGCATTCCAAGCCAAGGCTCAATCAATCCCAGGTCAGAAGTTTATTTTTGGCATACTATGTTTAGATAGGTTAAGTTTGATTGTTTCAATGTGGTATTTCCTAATTCTACGGATTACATGTATATTTTTGCTATAAATCCTAAGAGTCATAGTTGAAGAAAAATCCTCCCAAAATTGTGTAGCTGAACCTACCTGATCCCTATTTCACATGATATCAAAGGGTGAATGCACACAAAATTATATGCAAAGAAGGCTTGTAAAAGGCGGACAAAGGATACGCCTTCAGTCTTTCTTATACTTGACATGGGAAAACTAACACAAGATTATAAATATCTTTAGGTTTCATTTAAAGAGAGATATGAATCTCTTTTAATTTATTGTAGCCTTAAGTATGTCATAAAGCTCATTCCTAAACGTTATCATCTACGGAGGTTTTGGCACTAAACAGAAAAGTTTCACATAGTTAAAGTTGAATTGCAGCTAAAGTTTAACCTCAATAAAGGAGAAGGCCAATTAAAACCCATTGAAAACTATAACAAAAGACAAAGATCAACAAAATCTTCTAGCCCACAGTTTGGTAAAAAATATAATAGCAAACCAATTGAATCTCAAAGAGCTTCAACTGTGATCAAGAGACAAAACCTTAAATAATAAAGTGATTATACCAGAAGAAATCTCTAAAATCTCTGCAAGTCTATACAATTCCCATTTAATTTACATTTTGAAAGAGACCCCTGAAATTTCTTCTTCTTTTTTTTCCTATTGACGACTCCTCGACTTTTATTTTCTTTCATTGAGTTATTTTCATTGATTAAAATAGAGAATTTCGCGGTCCATTAACCATCAAACAATGATCAAGAACAAAAAATTGTAGTTTAGTCAACTGAAAAGCAGGATGAAGGGGAACTGTTAAATTGTACGAATAAATTTAGTAGAATCCAAAATTCAAGTGATGGAAGTAGTCAAAACAATAACGTGTGCAGCAGAACAAATACTATTCCCAAAGAGATACAAAACAGTTTAGAATATACTAGAGAAAAAAACAATTAACTAATCGAATTCAACTGAGGAGTAATAAGCTATTACCAATGTAAAACATGGTCAAGAAATTGCAGCAACTTCCAATAACAGAAAGAACCCACAACCCTGCAATCACCTGAGAAAACACAAGGTTCGAACAGTGTAATCAGAATAAGCCCATGACAGAACATTAAAAATTTTAAAAGAAAAACCGTTGGATTTGAATCAAGATGTGAGTATCGATTACATACACCAAGGAACTTCTTCAGATCACGCCCAGAAGCGATCTCTCTCAAAACGGCAAATCCCCTATTGATCTCGTATCTCAACGAGAGCGCAATGTTCACGACCACATCTTCACCAATGCTCACCTCAGGAATGTTAGGCGGAGACCTAGAAGCCAGAAAAAAGTAGTGATTAGCAACAAAACTGCAGTAAAGTAGCTGAAAAATTAGAGAGAAAATACTAAATCTGAAAAATTAGAGAGAAAAATTAGAGAGAAAATACCACATCTTCACCGATGCTCACCTCCGATGAGAAAGTATGATGAATTAATACTAAATCCGAGCAATTAATACTAAATTAGAGCAACTAGAGACCTAATAAATATAAAAAACAGAAAAAATTAAGCAAAAATTACATCAAAATCATTGATATGAAACCAAACATCAAAATCTACAAACGATTACCACCTTATCCCGCGGGTTGGTGCGGAGTCGGAGAGGAGAGGAAGAGAGAGTGTTGAGAGAGATCGGTGGAGAGGGAGAGAGATCGGTGGAGAGGGATCGAAGATCGGTGGAGAGGGAGAGAGATCGGTGGAGAGGGGATTTGTTGGTGAGTGAGGGGCGAGGTGAAAGAGGAGTGTGGCGGGGTGAGGCGCGCACGGAGAGGGGGCGGAGGCGGGGGGCGATGGTGTGGGCGAGGGGAAACGGATTTGATCGGGCGTGGGGATTTTGATCGGGCGGGGGGCGTGGGGATTTTGATCGGAGGGGTTTTTTTTTTTTTTTTTTTTTTTTTTTTTTTTTTTTTTTGGTGGTGGGCTTTGATTTTTATTGGACCGAATTTTAAAGTAAATTTTTCTTGCCCAATTTTTTTTTATTCTTGTCATCAAAATATAATATATATATATATATATATATATATATATATATATATATATATATAGTGGCCATAAATTATGGTCATCAAATAAAAAACAAATATTTGGTGGCCAAAAATTTTTGCCATAAAAAATAAATTGCAAAAGATTGAAAACTTATATGGGCCATAAGTTTTTTGTCACCAAATGAAAAAAATATTATTTGATGGCAAAATTATTTTTGCCACAATGAACTAATTGAAAAAAAAAATTAGAGATTATTTGGTGACTATAAAATATGGTCACAAAATATATATAATATATATATATAATATATATATATATATAATATATATTTGGTGGCGACAAGTTTTCGCCACAAAATCTAAATGTAAAAATCATATGGTGATATATATATATATATATATATATGGTGGCGACAAGTTTTTCGCCACAAAAATCTAAATGTAAAAATCATATGGTGACAATAATATGTCCACCACCGAAACTAATAAATTTTGATTTGAAAACAAAATTAATAATAATTATTCTTATTTGGTGGCGATAATGTTTGGCCATCAAAAAATAATAATAACAGTGGCAATATTTACATAATCGCCATTAATTATGATAATTTAGTGGCAATAATTTATGTGGCCATAATATATTTGCCACTAATTTTTATTATTGGTGGCGATAATATTTGGCCATCAAAAATAATAATAACAGTGGCAATATTTACATAATCGCCATTAATTATGAGAATTTAGTGGCAATAATTTATGTGGCCACAATATATTTGCCACTAATTTTCATTATTGGTGTAGTGACGGCGGCGACGGCAGGCACGGCCCGCGGCCGCTGAAGATGTCGAGATTGCCCCGCTCGTAGTAGTCGTGGCCGTCGCCCATCAGCCCACCCCACGCCTCCAGGTCGGTGATCTCCACGCCGCTGCCGTCCGCCCCGGCGAGCGTCGCGCCGATCACCGAGTCCGTCCCGCCCTTCCAGACCGACCCCGTCCGCACGTACACCGTGTACACGCACTTGTCCTTCGGGTCGCCTGCCACCGCAGCAGCATCGTCGTGATCCTCCGATGTCGGCAGCCCCACGGCCTGCATCCATGCATGAAACAAATAAATTTGTCTGTTTTACCATACTTCTGCTTCTGCTTCTGCTTCAGTACTCAGCTCAAGTACCACAAACTTACGAGACTACATCGAAAACAGCTACTAGTTCTCATTTTGAGCTTCTGATTTTACTATACAATAATGAAAAGCCATGTACGTAGCAAGTATTGTATCGAATAGTACTGTATTCCACGGCAAACCAAAAGAATAGAAGAAAGAATAGAATATATATATATATATATTATATATATATATATATATATATATCTAAAAGGTGGTGATTGAGTAAGAGAGTGAGAAGAGTTTGACCTTAATAAAAGGAAGGGTGGTGGAGTGAGAAAGGGAGGAGAATGGTGAGGACAGGAGGAGGAAGAGGAAGGAGATGAGTTTGTTGAGTAAAGAGAGAGCCATTGTTCTCTTTTTTTCTTTTTTTTTTCTCTATGTGAGGATGTGGATAGGGGAAGGGGAAAGGGATATAAAGAGAGAAAGAGAGGGTGGTTGGGCATGTTTTTGTATAAGATTTCACATAAATTATTTGGTCTAGCTAGCTAGGCATAGAATTAAAAGTGGATATTCTTGAGATTTTTGAATGTCCCTTTCCATTATATATTAAAAAATTATAATACAATTACACTTTATTATATTGTAATTTAAATTAGCTTCAATTTTTGGACTATCAGATTCATAATAAAATAGCTATCAAATAGTAAATTCTATTGATTCAAGGGCAAAAAAAAGTTAGAAATAGAAAGTTTTTAGAACTAATTAATCTGATGATAAAATATTATTATTTACCATTAGTTTAGGGATTGACCACTTTAAAAATTTTAATTTGCTTAATGGTTATTAGCTAGCATAAGAATAATATATACAATGGGTAGTTATTATCATGGGTAGCTAATTAATTGAATATATATATATATATATATATATATATATATATTATATATATATATATATATATATATATGTTCTAATTGAATGGAAATAGTTTGGAATTGATTTTGTTTTTGACTCTAGAACTTGAATTTTTAATTTTAGCATCTCACCTTCATTATTTTTAGTTTAAAATTAATGAAAAATTTGAAAGTAAAAAAATTAATTAAAATTGATAGTAAAAGTTAGGAACAAATACTTGTGCAATTATTATAGGCCATCATATGTAAACATCAGATAATTAATTAGAGATGAGTCATTACATATCACCATCTACATATATATATTTTTAATAACTCCCCTTTCAATTTCCATTTAAATCCAATTCCTAACTAAAATAAAATATTTGTTATTTTATTTCTGATCTCACACAACGTTCTCTATCAGCAATCCGAGCCTAAGTGTTTTATAACTCTTAAATTCAAATAACCA
The DNA here is from genome assembly GCA_029168755.2 of Tillandsia fasciculata. Lineage (NCBI taxonomy): Eukaryota > Viridiplantae > Streptophyta > Magnoliopsida > Poales > Bromeliaceae > Tillandsia > Tillandsia fasciculata. Next base: position 2,915,366 of record CM054943.1, on the reverse strand, counting down.
ACCAAAAATTGTATTAAAATGAAGAGAATAAAATGTTAAAATGAAGCTAATTCAAAAGAATTAAGGACTCCAAAGTTTGTCCAACAAAATTCAATGAGAGTTTAGTGAGAAACATTTGCAGGAGAACCATCCCTAGGTTAATAAAATCGATCAAAGGGCAATTAAAAATATATTTCTTTGATGTTAGTGTATTATATATATTTTCTTTCAAATTTTAAAATGTTATATATATATATATATATATATATATATATATATAGTAGAGCTTATATATTTTTAAAAGCACAAGCCAATTTATGTTTGCAAATTTTTTACCATTAGATTTGTATTGAAATTTGTGCTATTGTAAAGTCAACTAAAAAAAGAGAAATAAAAAGTAAAAACACAAATCTCAATACAAATTCAATAGTAAAAAATTCACAAATATGAATGAACTTATACTTTTAAAAATATATAAACATTACTCTCTCTCTCTCTCTCTCTCTCTCTCTCTCTCTATCTCTCTCTATATATTATATATATATATATATATATAACTACTCTAAAAATTTGCAAATATACTTCTTAATTAATTTGTTAAAATAGACGCTCTTTCACTTAATTAAAATGATCACTTTATCCTTATCAGCAATGAGCAATATAACGAAAGGAATCGAAATAGATCAAACGAGCTCGAGAGCGTGATCATGCCATTACGATCAATTTATTTATTTTTTTAATTTTAAAAATATATAGAATAGTTTAAAGTTTAAATAGATAAATATGGAAATGTGCCCACTTTTGCTAGAATAATAATATACAATTATTCATAAAATCAATAGATGTGTCAATTTTGGAACCACCAAACAAAATTAATTAATTTGTGTCTCCATCACAATGTCAATGCAAAATTTTAAGTTCAAAAAGGATCATCCAAATATGTGAGTCAGCAAGATTAGAAAAAGAGGAGTTTATTGGGTGTGAACATTTTTATTAATTTTTCTTTTTATTTTCAAGTGGTGGAGTACTGAACATTTTTAAATTATATACTTAATTAACATACATAGTTGAAAAAGTCTACAATTTTGGCCTCATCTAATTGGGCTTTTATATATATATATATATATATATATATATATATATATATATATATATATATATATATGCAGTGGCTATATTTTGGTAGCAAAATTGGAGTCATCCCCTTTGAAAATTCTTTTCAAATAATTAGAGTGACACTAGGCCAAGGTCCTTGCCCTTTGACAGTTTAAATAACAGCAAAAATATTATTAGTGTCTAGTGCAGCGAGTTAGTATCTAACAATTGTCGCAGATTAAGCGATTTTGCTCGTAAAGTTCATGCGGCACCCACTCTATTCAGCGAAGATAGGCAAATTTCGCTCTTTGTTCTGTTAGTCTAGATTTTCACACTCCTATACGATTGACTAAGTGTTAAACAAAAATCGAGAGAAATAAATTCTGTAAAACAAAAAAAACTAAGTATTTTTATTGCTTAGATAATAAATTATAAGTATATTTCGCCTTTTATTTTGGGCTGAATCTTAACCCCTATTTATAGGTTTTATTGTGATACATTGAACATGCCTAGTAAATATGATAAAATTATAAAGAAAACTTTTGAGCTTTCCACGGTCCGTGGGCTTTCACATGGCAGTTTTTAGAAGGCAAAAATTTTGTGAGCATCGTCCTCAAAAATTTGTGGCCGTGTAGCGAAGCGGTACTCATCTATACATCTAATTTTCTTGGTATAGAGAGAGAAAATAGTATGGCGGGAGCGAGTCCATCCGCATCGTCTGCAAACTAATTAGTTTAGGAATCATACTCATAAAATTTTTGTCCGAGGCTTTAACTTATCCAGAACACTTTGTCTCCTACAATAGTTGCTGAAGCAATGTATCTTCAGTAATTTACTTTCAGTTTTCAAAATGAGTAAGGAGCTGACTTGTGAGGATCCGGATCTCTGCATGGTTTTTGCAGTGTGAACCGCAGCTTCTGGATGCCTTTGATGGGTGTTGGAGGTGATTGTGCGCGAATCGGACCCAAGATTTAGATTCAGCGTGAAATTCAAATTAAGATCGAGCATTTGGTTGCCTTCGACAAATTTTAGAAGTGGAATTTGAGAAAACGGACACCGGATTTGGACTCAGCGCGCGAAAACGGTGAAAATGAGCTATTTACTCTTTTTTTTCGGAGCCCGGATGCAAAAACACGATTTTCGAGACAGTTGGGGCACTGTTCCGGCCGCGGCCAGCGCCGGCGGCAGCGGGCAGCGGCGGAGCGCGGCGGTGCAGCCGCGAGCAGGGGCGCGGGCCGCCCGGTCCACGCGGCGGGCGTGCACCGGGGGGCTAGACGCGTGGCAGCTCGGGAGTGGGCCGGTCCGAGGGGCACGGTCTATGGAGAGCGCGTGGCATACGGTGGACCGGGGTGGCACGTGGCAGCTGGCTACTGGTTCAGTGCATAGGGTGTACGTGCACCAGGCGCAGCGAGCGGAGGGGCTGACACGTGGCGCCTCCCCATTGGCCGAGGTACTGTGCACGGCAGGTGAGGCGACGTGCGCTAGCAGGCGGGCAGGTGGCCGTACGCGCGGGACAGGCGCGCCACGTGCGACGAGCAGTCGCGGGGCGTGCCACGCGGCGCGGCCGGGTTGGCTGGCGTCGCTGTTGCCTGTTCGGGTGCCACGTGGCGCAATCTGGGTGATTCGGGCGCTTGGTGGACGGCCCAGATCGGTTTACTGTGCGCGCCCGAAATGTTTCGGGCGCCCGGATTGTGGGACACAGATGTTATTTTCTCAATTGTTGAGTTGGGCCTATATAAGGCCGAATTCAATGATGGTTTCGTGCTTCTTCTGGGCTTCTCCTCTCCTAGAATTGTATATGAAAGTTCTTCCTCTTGAGCTGCTGCATCTCGTTGAGAAGTTTGAGATTTTTTTGTGACACGCACTTCGAGGTTTGCGCTATTTCAGCGCAGTGCGACTTTCCTTCACCGGTGATCCCCTTCGTCGCATTTCGGTGCGCAGGCTCCCTTGGCTTACTCCCTTGAATTAATTGCTCTAAAAATTTAAATTATTTAAAAATTTATTATTATTTTGTTAAAGAATTTATATTCATCCAAAAAATTAGGCTGCTAGATAATAAAATCATTGGCATTATATAAGATTGGAATTCAAATTCATATTTCAATACGAAACAAATATTTAAATTATAAACTTAATTATACATAAATTTAATTTTTTATTAAATAAATTAAATCTTATGTGTTATTTCAAAAATACCAAATACTCGCTTGGATTATTATTTCTCATTCAATTCTTCTGTGTTATATTATTTATATTATCTAGTTCAATTGCGAGTACCAAATATTTTTCAGAATAGCAGTTTCTTGAAAAAAATAAAAATTATTGTTCAAAAAATATTTTTGAAAAATAAAAACTCTTTCTATAGTTTTCGTTTTTGGCTTAAAAAATTTGACGAGAAAATTATTTTCTTAAATATTTGTTTCGAAAACGAACCATCTTTTATAAAAGGAAAAGTAAAAATAAAAAACATATAAAACTTGTCCGAATCATTTTGAACCGATTATACAATAAAAACGGTAAAATAATCAAATTATTCTTAATTATTTAATAAAAATATAAAATTTTAAGATAATTTTATTATTTTAAAACAAATTTGATATAAATTATAAAAAATATATTAACTTATATCTATTGTTTCGAATTTTGAACTTCATGTATCAATCACCAATTTTTTTTATCATTTATTTTAAAACGATCAGTAAATTTTATTTTTAAAAATTATAAAAATATATATATATATATCTATATAAAAAAAAAAAATTATTATAATTTAGCCATATTTTTATTTTTAAATAAATTGAGACAGCACAGAATTAAGATAAAATATATTAACTTATATCTATTGTTTTGAGTTTTGAACTTCAGATATCAATCATTAAATTTTTTTATCATTTACGTAAAAAATTATCAGTATATTTTATTTTTAGAAATTATAAAAAATATATATATTTATATATGAAAAAAAAAAGTTTATTATAATTTAACTATATTTTTATTTTTAAATAAATTGAGACAGAACAGAATTAAGGTAAAATAAAGGGCTGCATGCAGCAGGGCCAGCGCAGCGGGCAGGTCGCACTGCCGGCAGCCACGTAGGGAGAGAGGTCGGACGCCACGACGACGCCGCGCTGCCCGCCCTGCTCGCCACCCAACTCAAACCGTTTTAAACGACCGCCTTCCCACTAACTTACACTGTCAGCTTTACTCGGTTGCCTCAAAATAAGATATCAAATAATAATTTTGGCCAAATTACAAAAAAATCTATTATAATATTTTATTTTTTTACTTTGTCCCTCTAAATTTTAAAAGTCTACATTTTGCCCTCTCGTAATTACCGAATTATTTTAGAGACAACGATATTAACGGAGAAGATAAATTGACGAAAATGTCTTTACCTTATATGAAAGGAAAAAAAGGTAATGGAGGGAAGAGAAAGAGGTTTAAACTTATTTTTCGTTGTTCTTGAAAGGTATTTTGAGTATATTTAATAATATTTTTAAAAAAACTGAAGGCTCACTCACGGAATCATGACGGCGGAGATAAATGTATATTTCGGTAATTACGATAGGGCAAAATATAGGCTTTTAAAAGACAGAGGAGTAAAGTGAAAAAGCGGAATATTACAGGAGAATTTTCTGTAATTTAGCTAATAATTTATATAGAATTAGACTGTAATACTACCAGCAGTAAATATATTATATTACTATCGATTTATTTTAGATGATGAAAATTTTAAAATTACGACTGATATCGTTAAATACAATATTATCTATTTAAATTATCTAAAAATTAAATTAAATTTTTTTATTCTTATTCATGAAGTAGACACAAAAATAAACCGTTGATATGAGTCTCGTAATCAAGATCAAAAGCAAATGCTTCATATCTATTATTAAAATTATAAATTTTGCAACTTTTTGATCATTAGATCAATAGTGTTAAAAAAAATTAAAATTTGATTTTTAAATAGTTCCATTGGTGTTGATCATGTTCAATGATACCGATCATCGATTCAGAAATTCCATCATCAAAAATAAATCGGCAGCAATAGAGTCTGTTTGCTATCGATAGTGTTATATAGTATGATACTGAAGAGATTTGAATACAGTACTCATCGTCTAGCGGGTTTTTTTTTGAAAATGATCTTTTAAAGTAATTTTGAGTATATTTAATAATATTTTTAAAAAAACTGAAGGCTCACTCACGGAATCATGACGGCGGAGATAAATATATATTTCGGTAATTACGATAGGACAAAATATAGGCTTTTAAAAGACAGAGGAGTAAAGTGAAAAAGCGGAATATTACAGGAGAATTATCTGTAATTTAGCTAATAATTTATATAGAATTAGACTGTAATACTACCAGCAGTAAATATATTATATTACTATCGATTTATTTTAGATGATAAAAATTTTAAAATTACGACTGATATCGTTAAATACAATATTATCTATTTAAATTATCTAAAAATTAAATTTTATTTTTTTATTCTTATTCATGAAGTAGACACAAAAATAAACCGTTGATATGAGTCTCGTAATCAAGATCAAAAGCAAATGCTTCATATCTATTATTAAAATTATAAATTTTGTAATTTTTTGATCATTAGATCAATAGTGTTAAAAAAAATTAAAATTTGATTTTTAAATAGTTCCATTGGTGTTGATCATGTTCAATGATACCGATCATCGATTCAGAAATTCCATCATCAAAAATAAATCGGCAGCAATAGAGTTTGTTTGCTATCGATAGTGTTATATAGTATGATACTGAAGAGATTTGAATACAGTACTCATCGTCTAGCGGGTTTTTTTTTTAAAATGACCTTTTAAAAATTTGTATTTTTGAAAATGACCCTACAAAATTTGTATTTGCAAAAATGACCCTATACCTGTGGCACTCATAGGGCCATTTTTGCAATTATAAATTTTGTAGGATCATTTTTAAAAATGCAAAATTTTAGATGATCATTTTTTAAAAAAAAAAAAAAATCCGTCTAGCATTCAAAAATATTACTGAATAAAATTTTGTTATTTTCTTTCTAACTTTTCACATGAATGTAACAGTGCCATACTATATATCTTGTTTTCAAAATATATATAAATATATATGTTTAGAATTTTAAAAATAAAAATTATAATTTTATTTAGAATTTTCAAAAATAAAAATAAATATATATGTTTAGAATTTTAAAAATAAATTTAGTTGTTGTAATAGAATATCACTGTATCCCAAACACACAATTAACACGCGTAGGTAAAAATTAATTAATTTGAGGTTGGGTTTTGTTGGCTGATGGTGCAGCCGAAACGGCCTCCGGCTACCGAGCGCGTTAGAGGGGCGTGCTGGCCGTGTGGCAGCCTTGCATTAAAAGATGAATCACTGAATCACCCCCTCCTCTTATTATATATCTATGGTAAGATTATGAATAATTACTAATAATTTTTTTTTTGATGATTAATACTTGATATATTAAATTTAAAATTAAATTATTATATATTTTTAACTAAAAATTTTATATATATATTTTTTTTAAAGTGAGATAATAATACTGAACTTTCGTTATATATATATATATATATATATATATATATATATATATATATATACAAGTATGATTTGTTTGATATTTACTGTGCAAGTTATTCATCTGAAATAAATTAATGGCTAAATTATAGAAAACTCTTATGTAATATTCTATTTTTTTATTTTGCCTCATGTCTTTTAAAAGCCTATATTTTGTTCCCTCGTAATTACCAAAATATGCATTTACTTCCGCCGTCACCATTCCGTGAGTGAGCCGTCAGTTTTTTTAAAAATATTATTGGATATACCCAAAATACCCTTCAAGAATGACGAAAAATAAGTCTAAATCCCTTTCTCTTTCCTCCATTATTTTTTCCCTCCAATATAAAGTAAGGGCATTTTCGCTAATTTACCTCTTCCGTTAACGCCGTTGCCCCCTAAAAACAATTCGGTAATTACGAGGGGGCAAAATGTAGGTTTTTAAAAGACAAGGAAGCAAAGTGAAAAAACGGAATACTACAAGAGAATTTTTTGTAATTTAACCTAAATTAATCTTAATATTTTCCTATATTCCCTATATATATATATATATATATATATATATATATATATATATATATATATATATATATATATATTGATTCACTGTCTCTTTCTATCTCTAGCTTCTATTTAAGTCCTTCCAACCGCCTTCCTCCTCCCTCTGCGTTCCCGAAAAGTCCCAGGTAACTTCTGATAAACAGAGAAAAAGCTCTCTCTCCATCTCTCTCTCTCTCTCTCTCTCCATCAATTATGTGCTATATTATATATATGGTTAAATAACTAGTGAACCATATATAAATACTTTAAGAATGTTGTTTTTTATTTATCAATTTTGATTTTTCAAAATCAACAAATAATTAAATTTATAATCTTCTGTTATGATTTTATATAAAATATATAACTGTTTTATTTTACATTTTTTTATGTATAAATTTAAGTTATTAGATAACAGTATTTTTACGCATGAAAATGTGGTTACATTTGCAGATTTGAAACCGAACTCGACTATTCAAATCTACATACATGAAATGGCTTCAAGCAGTAAGCTGAAAGTGGGCCGAACTACGGAGTACCAAATGGGCGCGAACACGGAGCTCCTGAGCATCACTGGTGGCGGCGGCGGCGGCGGCGGCGGCGGCGGTGAGGCTACAAAGCTTTTCCTGTTGTGCGGCGCCGACCGGTTCGGGTCGGTTCGACCCTTCCGGTCCGGCGAATTCTCGGTGCACATGGTTCGGGTCAGAGGTAGGCCCATTTCCCTGGTCACGTGCATGGTGGATGATCATAGGTGGATGCTCGCGAAGGACGCTTTCGCGGGCCGGGTCGAGGCCCGCATGTTTGTTTTCGGGCTCCCGGGGTTTTTTTACGGGCTCGAGTTGCCCGGTACTGGTGATGTATTTGAGCTGAAGCTAAAAATGTTGGAGCAGATTTTTGCAAGTTTCTCTGCTTATAGAGATCTCACTGTAGAGGAAGGTAAGCAGTTGTTTTTGTTTTTTTTTTTTTTTTTTTAAATATATTTTCCGTAGTTGTATGTTAAATTTATCATAATTTTTTGCTAACATATTCTTATAATTATTATATTTTGCTATATAATTTTGTGAGATAGTAAGTAAGTGAAACAAATCAATTTGTCAAATTTTAACTTTCAAATTTTTCACAATTAATTGTGATATATATTATAAGGATTAATTAAATACGATTTTCTGTAAATATATCGAATAGCAGATATATTTTTATAAAGTTCATCAACTTTTTATATTTATTATTTTAAAAGTCCAACGTTATTTATATATATATCTTTATTGAAGGTTGCGACCCACTGTACAGCAACGGTGAAAATGAACTGGACAATCCGTGGGCCCGGGCCTACACGAAGATCGAGAAGCAGTTGCAGAATCCTGCCGTTGTCGCTGCCGCTGCCGCTGCCCCCGCCGCAACGGCGCCGGAGCCGAGAGCGGCCGAGCTCGTCCAGCGGGCCGTGCGGAGCTCCGCCGCCGTGAAGCTCCTCGCCAGCTCCCTCCTCTCCGGCGCCCTCCACCCCGCCAAGCACCTCCTCCTCCACGGCGGCGGCCCGGCGGCGGTGGCGGCGCTGCCGACCATGTCGGCCGTGGCGGCGCTCCTGACAGCCATCGAGACGGGCCGAATACCTTCGGCGACGGCGGCAGCGCATGGTGCGGAGCCCAATGCGTTCTGCGGCGGCGACGGCGGCGGCGGCGGCGCGGGGTACCGGTGGTACGTGAATGCCGACGGTGTGGCCCTGCTTTTGAGGGTGATGTGCTTTCCGCGTGCCGGTGGTGCTGCCCCGGGGGTGGCGGAGAGGGAAAGGAAGAGGAGGCGGCGGCGCCAGGATGAGGCAAGGAGGGCGGGGACGACGGCGGCGGCGGTTTGAAGGGCGGGAACAGCAGTGTCGGTCAGATGTCGTGTGTTCGGCGATCAACGGTGGCAGATGCCAATTGAAAAATGCAATATTTTGATGCTTTTAGGAAAGTCAACAAAATTTAAAGATAGTTAGGGGACTTGCTTTTCTATTTATATTTCACTTTTGGAATTAAACACTAGGCGCTTTTAGAATCTTAGCAGTTTTATATATAAAGCATCCAAAATAGGTACATTTGGTTTGCGCATTTTCAAATTAGATCTGTATCCTACAAACTTGTACAATTTTAGTGTAAAATATTATTTTTTTTATGGTAAATATTTTAGTTTAGTTGTTGATATTTTGTTAATACAAACCACATAATTTATCCAATTGTCAATGTCCTTTCCATCGAGAAAAAGTTTTTAGAGTATAATAATTATTTTATATATTTTTACATAATATCATAATATTAAGATTTGAGTTCGAATTCTGTCAAATTTCTAGCATAATTAATTTTTTGTTATTTAATTTAAGTCCATATCCAAACATGCATGAGGGAGAGTACTGTTGAAATATTTTTATTTAATTAAAGTCCACGTCTGGATCTATAAAAAAATATCGATAAAAATATTGTTCTCTGATAGCATAAGCTTTTGGATTACAACGATTGTTTCATATATTTTCACAATTTCACTCAATATAGTTCAAATTCTGTCATACTCCTAGCATAATTAATTTTTTTTATTTAATTTAAGTCAACGTCCAAATTTCAAAGGGAGTGTTGAAATATTCTTATTTAATACGTCTGGTTCTATAAAAAGTATCACTACAAAAAAATTGTGATTTAGCGGCATTCTGTAATTACCGCCTAAAGGTCAAAAAGTGCCGTAAAAATAAGTAGTGGCATTTATCAATTAGTGCCGCCTAAAGTCGTGTTACTGATTCTTCTACCGGCATTTAATTAAATTGCCGTTAAAATTAAATAATTAGTAGCATTAAATAAATGCCGTTATAAATGTGGTTATTAGCGATATTATTAAATGCCAGTAATTTTTTATTATCTACAACACTAATAAATGCCGGTAATTATTAGTTTATTTGCAATATTATACAAATATTGGTAATATATTGTTAATAAATGCCGGTAATTATTAGTTTATTTACAATATTATACAAATATTGGTAATGTATTGTTAATAAATACCGGTAATTATTAGTTTATTTGCAATATTATATAAATATTGGTAATATATTGTTAATAAATGCCGGTAATTATTAGTTTATTTGCAATATTATACAAATGTTGATAATCTGTTGTTAATTCCGGCATTAATAAATGCCGCTAATTTTAAATATTTTTAAATTATTTTTTAAATAAATAAAAATAATATGAATTATTATTTGCATTATCATAAAATAATTAAATCTTATTAATTTCAAAAAATACAAATTCAATGGATAATATGAGATTTCAATATTTTCAATATTTATGCATAAATCGTACATAACAAAATAACAAAAATAATTTACTAAGCTCATTTTCAATTAATCAAACAATAAGTTAAAATCTTCAATACATTCAACATCCAAAAAAATAACAAATGACCACAAAATATTTCTAAACACAAAAGTACCAATACGTACACAAATAACGCATCCAAATAGGTCAGTACACGACATAAAGTTGTTTGCGAATATAAAAATACAGCTTAAAATTGTTTAAATTGTCTTGAATTCCAAAGGTAGCATTACCTGCGTTGAATCTGTCAAAAAAAGAACACGTTAAAAGTTAGTTTTAACGAGTTAAAAGTCTATATATTAAATAATTAAATTGACGAAAGGATAAAAATATAGATCTTATACAAATGTAAAGGGCCAAGCCACAGATGCTCCAAGAGCATCTCCAATTGTTTGAAAACCTCCATATGATCTTAATAATGGCTCGTTATGCTCTATTGGAACATTTATTTGCACCTCCCAGCATTGTGATCCTAACTCGACACCACCTAATTTCGTTGTTGGATTTGTACTCAACAAAAAACCTTGCGCAACATGCTTGTGAGGTTTTCTCAAGCTCTTCAAATATACTTCAATTCCGCCCTAATATTGAGTAAAAATAAGTAAATACAGTTAAACTTTTAAAGTGCAATAAGTAATTTGTACTAGTCTTTATATTGAAATAATATTAAATAATAACTAAAAAATGAAATAAAACTTGTGATTTATATATATTAGAAATAAGTAATAAGAAAATTCAGAATAAAAAATAGAAGGTACCCCATTATCTAAAGTATGGACATCCTTTTCAACAACTTTTGTTCGATAACCCTGCATTCAAATATAGTATTTATTGGATATCTATATTGATCTTAAATACATATAAATTTATAGAAAAAAAATTAAGATAAATTAATTATAATAAAATTACCTGATTTCGTGGTACTTCAAAGCTAGAAATGCAAATTCAAGAAAGTTCGAGACTCCATCAAGATACTTTTTGCTCACCCTATATTTATTTAAGTGGACGTGAGTTAATATGTCAAAATATTAATTCTAAATAAGACCATATTTCGTAGCTTGAAAAATCGTACTAAATCAAACCTGGGTTCATTCATCCAACTCTTATCCATAGATTGATGTCTAATATGGCGGCAGATAGACTAAATAGGTCCTTGCAAATCCTAATTAAACAAAACTATTAGTAAAAAACTTTAAAACATCGGAAAGTAAATTGCATAATAAAATTGCAAACGAGAAACTAAAATCACCGGGCTCTCTGGAACAGCACAGTTGACGAGCAGGTAAACTTGATATGTCTAAGGAGCTCAAGGTCTATCAGGAATGACCAGAGGTAGATAATAAAGTCCATTTGTCATTTTATTTCATCAAAGTACGCGAATATGCACCGAAAGCCGTTAAACCGACGATTTCGCCGATTTACGGTTCGTTACCCGATTCCTGCTCAACGAAGACTAACGGACCTCCAACAAAAAGTTTAGAGACCAAGTAAACGCTGCCCGAGACAGCCCACAAAGTTACATTTGCATCTAACTCCCCAGGGTTTTCTAAAATCACATAATTATTCTCAAAAACTACACATTTCGACTCGTTAAAAATATCCGAGGGGTTCAAACATGAACTGAAGGTACCAGTAGATAGTTCTCAACCTAACTAAAGCCGTGCTCGCTGGTTGGAGTTGACACGACACCCGAAAACACAATCGGGTCCATAAAATCTTTTAAAATTGCATAAAATTACGATTTAAACTACCGTTTCGGTCCGTTCTTTAAATCCGCGAATCCAAAAATTGCGCCGTAAATTTCAGCGCGTCTGGTTTGACGTGACGAAACCCGTGCTCACATACTTGGGTCAGCACGAACTCCGAGGGCAAAGTTGGCCCATAATTATTGTGTATTAAGGCTCAAAGTTGCTAAACAATTATAATTAATGGTTCTTTTCCATTACTAGTGTGAGCATCATGCTCAGGGGTACTAAATAACATAGAAGCTCATCTCTAAACCTCAGCTAATGCACCAAACCTAAGTGTTGGATCAACACCATCAAGACAAGAGCTCGACATACGAAAAACATTTAACTAAGCATTCAAGTTGGAAAGGAAGATGGCTATCATGCTCAGTGGGTCAAGAGGACATAAGGGCTTGCTCTAACCAAGCTACAAAGGTGCTAGAAACAATGCGAAGGTCACATAGCTTAGGCTAAGGCTTGGCATGTGGGATTCAACAATCCTCTTCATCATTTTTTTAAAACAACCTGAGCAGAAAGCTCCTGGGTTCATGTGGAGTCTTTTGATCCATTTCTGGATGCTTCGTATTGGTTAGAATGGACTTCGGGTTCTCTGAGGCATTTCCCCAAACACCCGGTGTGCAATAGGCTTAAACACAAGTTAGAAGACAACAATGGTGGAACTTTAAACAAGGGTTCTGAGTCTCAAGCACATGCACCTGTAGGTGCAACTAGCCTCCACGAACCTCGCCAGATGCATGGCCGACGGTGAGGAGCACCAGCAACGGCGGCGGCGCGAGCTCGGCCGGAGCAACACCATTAATGGTGGAATCCCAACAGGACAGCATGGGTTGCATGCAAGGGTACCCATGGCTCTGTCTCGACCTGCTGAAGCAAACTGGGCAGGTGGCCGGCGGCAGCAAGCGGCGGCGGCGGCGGCGGATCACTCTTGGCCGGAGCAAAGTTAATGCAAACCTAGGGCTTCAATCTGCGAAGCACACACTCCACCGAATGCCATGAAACTTCTTGGGGAGGCTCTACAGACCCTACAGAGAATTTCCACCAACTTGGTTTCGAAGTTGGGCCATCTGGTGCGGCCAGCGGCTTGGGCGGAGCAAAGCTAGGGTTCCGGCGGGTGCCTTTTTTCCGCCGGCAACCGGGAGCACCCTGAGAGTCGGGGCTCAGCATGGGACATCCTCACAACATCACTAACCTACTGTAGTGGTCTAGGTTACAAAAAAATGCAAAGCAACAAGAACTCACCTTGCCGGATCCGAGGAAGAAGAAGGTTGGTCTTCCCGGCGTCGCGCGGCCACGGCGGCGCACCGGCCTTCACGGCTAGTCTTCTGGGCGAAGATCACCACCACAGAAAAGTCCAGGCACAATCTGGGGGCTTGGTTACTTCTCCCTCACCTACAACCCGAAAATCAAGGTTGCTTCTTGCTTTTTTTTTTCCGGCCACCAGGGGCGGCGGCCGGCGGCGCAGCAGTTTGGAAAAGGTAGCAGAGGGAGAGGAGGGAGCTAGGGGTGCGGCTGGGTGCTCACTTTTCTGGATTAGGGTTGCAAAAGAAAACCCTAATGCAACCCTATATATAGATGCAACACAAGTGCAATGTAGTCCTTTATCTCTTAATATTTTTACTTAAGTCCATTACTGTAAGACACGTTTACTATAAGGGCCCTCCTCTACAGGTTTGGTGCAATCGACACATAAAATATAGCATTTTTACGCAAAATACTGCAATTTTTCTCCTATTTCATGCTTTTCGAGACAATCGGGCTGTCAAACTGCAAATCTGACACTGCCACGACGTCCGGCACGTCGAGATCTATAAGGTAGCTATTTTCGTTCGTTAAAATTTCGCTCCATAATTTTTAAATTCCATCTTATACTGTAAATTATACAGTTCGGCACGCGTTACGATGCCTTAGGGTAGTCAAACGGAAATTCCGTCAGCGCCATTGCGTTCAGGTCGTCGAAACGGATTAAATCAACTATTTGGATCACTATGTTCGGATTCCGTTCAGTAAAATAGTGCTTGTTGCAATCGACGGAGTCAAAAACTCAGGGGCTACTGTTCATCTACAGTAATAACTTAAGTTATACTGTGCACAGAGCACTGTTACATTGGTCGCGGCTATTTGTCCACTTCTTCGCTGAATTCTGGAAGATCCGACCGTCAGATCGAAAAGTGCTGAATACGAATCTCGCTCAGTTCGACGAGACGATCGCAACGGTCAACTCGGATTTCCAAAATCATGTCCGGATTAGAAAATAGCCTTTTTGTCTCGTAAATTGTGCAACTCGCACACTGGCAATTGACTAAATAAATCAATTAGGGTCATTTGAACTCGAAATGAACTATTATTTTACTTTTAATCTATTTATTAAAAATAAAATATTTTGCATTATTGCACTGATCGAAAAACAGTCTATACCATTTTCAATCGGTTCGACGAGACGGTCACACTGGCAATTTCAGATTTTCGAGATCAAACTTGGATCTAAAAGGTGAACAAATATTGCTCTGAAAAATATGCAATTTGCAGGAATAAATCTAATATTATTTATTTATATCTTAAGTAAGAATTTAAGATCTTTTACCAATATTTGCTTTTAAATTGCATAATAAAGTTTTTAGTGGCATTAAAAGTAATTGCCGGTATTTAAACTATCTTTTACCAGCATTTAAAAATAAATATAGCTAAATATTCATATTTACCAACAATAATTTGTAAATATCGATAAATGATATATTTAGCAACAATTTTTAATAAATGCCTGTATATTTTATATTTAGCAACATTTACTTAAATATTGCAACGAATAGTGCCGCTGTATGTCATATTCACCAACAATAATTTGTTAATATCGATAAATGATATATTTAGCAATATTTTTTAATAAATGCCCGTATATTTGTATTTAGCAACATTTACTTAAATATTGCAACGAATAGTGCCGCTGTATGTCATATTCACCAACAATAATTTGTAAATATCGATAAATGATATATTTAGCAATAATGTTTAATAAATGCATGTATAATTTATATTTAGCAACATTTACATAAATATTGCAAGGAATAGTGTCGCTGTATGTCAAATTTCTAGTAGTGTATCCATAAAAATAGTTCTTTAAATTTTTGGATTGTTACGATTATTTTCTATATTTTCACAATTTCACTCAATAATGTGTTTAATTAATTAATATCCTTGGAATCAGAGACATTTCCACCATTAATGAGTTTGATACTTTAATGATGAGGTTATTATAATTAATAGTGAGTGGATTACTTAAACCTAATCTTCAATGTGAACAATAGGAAATTTTTTTAGAGAAAAAACAAAGGGACCACTACTTCCTTTAAAGGTTTAAAAAGCACTAATGTTTACTAGCGAACTAATTAATACATTTTGGCAACTATTTAAATTTAAATAATCTTTTAATGGTACTAAATTTCTAATTAACCAAAGAAGATCAAATAGTAGATAATTTTAAAGCTTGTGTACATTAATTTATCTAACTCTCTAGTAATGTAAGTAGATTAGAGGGGCATTATTTGAGGCATATTTAACCTACGGAAACTTATGAAGTTCCATATATAAGTAGATCAATAGTGGTACACGCAATCAAGAGGTGAATAATTACAAAAGAACAACATCAAATCAAATGACCCACCATATTATAATAAATTTATGAAAATTCTTCTTTTACTTATTATCTATCACTACTAGTGTGTGAACCGGATAGATTTTTATTAGAATAAAAATTTATAAATTTAATAAAATATTAATATAATGAAGAATAAAATAAAAAAATTCATCTAATATATATACTTTGCTATTAATTTTTAAGACTTAATTTAGTATTCCTAAACAATAAAAAAAAAAAAAAAAAAAAAAAAAAAGACAACGTCCCATGCATGCACGTAGAACACAATTTTGGTAATTATTGCCTCAAACAAAAAAAATTCAAGTAATACATACTTTTACGTGGCAACGAAATAAAGTGGCAGGATGGCCGACGTTTCTATCCTCACGGTAGCGGTTGCGGTGGTGGGACTCGGGGGAGAGGGAACGACGGCGATTTTGATGGTGGTGGTGGTGGTGGTTATGACTTATTGTAGGGTGAAAAAGCTTTCTAAAGTAAAAAACTTACTAATAAAATTTGCTACAGCAAATAAAGTGGAAGAAACACTTTTAAACTCAAACAACTTTTTTTCTTGTCTCTTACAAGCTTACAATCAAAAGATTTAAATAGAAGAAGAAAACTTGAAGTTTAAAAAAACTCAACACATGTTCTCCACTACACCCACTACACATTTGCTCCTAAAAACTAGTTAGCATGAACTCCACTACATAACCCACTACTAACACAAAGTAATCCATCACTCCATGACTTAGTCAATTTCTAACTAAATTGGTCCACTACTAGCACTACTTGCATAATAATAGGACCACTAACATTTGTTGCATCATTTTCCAACACTTATGACCATGGCGACGGCTAGAGTGGTCGGCGGAGCGAGAGCAAGAGTGGGACTCGGAGGCGGAGCGAGAGCAAGAGTGGGACTCGGATGGGTAGCAGGACTGTTTTCGGTCTCTCTCACGCTCTCGATCTTGTTCGCGTTCTCAGTCTGTATCTAGGTTGCACCACCACCGCACCGAGGGGAATGGGATGAGAAAAGTAGGAGAGAGCATGTAAAGGGTTTAGACAAATTAATTAATGAGGAGTGAGATTTCAAGTTAGATTTTGAAAAATTTAGAAGAGGAGCATGAACCGTTGGAATGAAAAAAGATAAATTATTTGAAAGTTCTCTTCTACCAAAAAGACCAAAAGAAAAATAATATGATCTTTAAAAGATGATAGATTCCAAAAAAAAAAAAAAAAAAAAAAAAAAAAAAAAAAGTAATACAAAAAGGTGGACCCCACAGTACGTCTCTGTAAAAAAAAAATATGCTTTTTAGACTACATTCGGAAGAAACGTCTTCAAGTGTCCATATAATATAGTAAATATTCATACTTCAAAAAATATTCTCGTATAAATTCTTTATTATAGTAAACTAATTTATTAAATGATAGATTTTACTATTTTTTTTAATTTTTCGACGTTTTAAAACATCATAATATATTTTATCGACACTTGGCATAAGCGTCGGTATATATGTACGCGTCGATATATATGTACCGACTTTTTATTTACTGACGTTTAAACCGACATTTTCAAATGCAACACTAGATTATATTGATACGCTTTTAAATATCATTAAGTATAAAAAAATATTTTTAAATATTAAATTTTTTGTAGTGAGCCAATAGTGTAGGTAAGACGGTCACGCCGACAAAATTAGGAAATTAATAAGATTTATAGATTTATAGATTGTTTTACAATGACTATAATGTTTCTAAATTGAATAGCACTAGTAATTAATGAAGAGAAACAATATATCCATAATTATTGAATACACTTGAGAGGTGCATCAATGCATGAAAGGAAAATAATTGTTATTAATTTCTTTCATTCTATTTTCCATGGAGCTAGTTACAAAACTTGAGCTTCATGTGTAAGGGCAAAAAGGCTAGCATTCCTTGCTTTTTAGCCCAAGAAAAAACATAAAAGTAGAGAGAAAATTAAACTAAAGTAGCATTACAAAAGACTATATATTTAGGGTTTCCCCTCAACCCCCAAAAAAGGGAAAACATATATAACTCCTAAATCCATCTAAAACCACCACAAAAGCATAAATGAGAGTGATGGGTGCATGGGGACATGTTATACATATCCTATTGTAATTTCACCCTTGAGTGAGCCTTCAACATCTGGTGCTTAATTCCACTTCACAAGGCTAAGTAACAACTCCATTACCTATAGAAACAATTAACAAACCAAATTAATCACCAACTTAATTGAGAATATATAAATTAGTGATGAGTTGCAATCAAAGTGGTCCACAATATGAAGGTGGATCTTATATAATATCACAAAGCATTTGAATGCAAATAAAGAAAGATATATCAATGGTGTTACTTGCCTCAGCAGGTTCTTGCAGAGAATATGAAGCATTTGTCTCCTTAGGGAACTTTGAAACAAGAATGCCAATGCCTTGTCCTCTTTCTCGTAATACCTAATAATATCGACATAAAATACGCTATCATTCCACCACAAAGTTTACGTATATAATCTACGTACCTAGCTAGAACTTAGTTAGAAAGAACATTTGTAACTTCAAACCCGCGAATATTAGGGTTTAGATGTTTTAGATATCTTACTTACTAGTTGTTTGACTTCTATTTCTCAAATATAAAAAATATAATACAAATGCATCATATTTTTAAATATTGATGCGCTAAAAGATACCTTGAAAGCGTCCTCGTCGGTTCGATCATCCCCAATATAAATTGGCAAAACGTCGACACAGTCGGCAAATCCTAATAAATGTGAAACAAAAAGTAAATATGAAACAAATGTTTTAGAAAAGGTGGCTTGATTTGAGGGCTAATAACCGACAAAATTGATGGTTTTGCTTATAATATGGTTCACTAGATGAAAGGGATGTGATGTAATGTGTGTTTTAGGTAAAAGTAGTAGGTGAACTTACCAAGACACTCCAATAGGAACTCCAAGGCCTTTCCCTTGTCCCATTTAATAGTGGGACGAATCTCTAATACCTAAGGATCAACAAGCCATGAAACCCATGTCATTCATTCATACATAGTTTAATTTACACCCAAAGAACATAATATAATACCACCCCCACCCCCAGTGCCCCCACACCCAAAGAACATAACCATCCCTTTCAACTTTCAACTTTCAAGGACTACAAGAAAATTATCGTCTAACAAATAGAGTTACATATATATACCGATATTTATGTCAAGCGTCAAAAAATTAAAAATAATAGTAAAACTTATTATTTAATAAATTAGTTTGATATAATAGATGGTTCATATTATAATGCATTTTGAAGTGTCGATTTTAATTTGCTATATTGTAGAAACTTTAATTTGGAAATATTTTTTCCAGCATCATCTAAAAAGCGTTTTTATATTGAAATTTTATTATGATGATTATTGACTTATCCAAATCAAATAAATTAAAAGATTAGATAATAAAATTAAAATTTTAAAAGCTTAGATAGCTGTTTCGAAATGATCTATAGTACAGATAAGTTCCGCACATACTAATTACCTATTATTTTTGAGTAAACTAGTATGGCATTTTTTGTTTTACTAGGGCAAATAAATTAGTAGTACCTTCCTCCTTGAGTTGTTTTAACTTTGGATAGTCCCTGAGCACTGAGTTCACTTGCTCAGCCAATAATTTCCAACTCTGCATAAAGTTGATTTAGGAAGCATATATAATTACAAAAAAAAAAACAAAAATTCCAAAAAGTAGATACATAATATATACTCTCTTTTTTTTCCTTTTTTTTTTTTGCCACTAATTAATGGCTAAAAGTTAGAAAAGTGGGTACATGAATTTAAAAGGATTTGGACCTTTTCATCTACACATCTGAAGTGGACAGATACACAGAACTTGTTGTTCTCCACCTTGGCTCCAGGTATTGATTTGGCCTTTTCCAACAATGCTTTGTACACCTGACAAAGATTTTGATGCATTAAGAACCCAGCTTTATTTTTGGGTCTATGTGGTTAATTATGTTAATAATTATTAATAGATTGGTAGGCAATAAAATATTCCAAAGGAAGAGTTAATTATTAAAGAGGCACGAAGAAGATCTAGTAAATAAAAAAGAATAATAAAACAATAAAAAATAAAAAGCCAACCTCATTTATCATTGGAAGGAATTCACTTGCTGGTTGGAAGATAACTCTTTTATCCTGAATCATGTACACAAAAAGAAAAAAAAAAAAATCTCAGATCTTATTTGCCCTAGCTCATGGAAAGTAGTTATGTAGAAACATGTACAGTATACGTACGTGCCTAACTTATCCTTGAGACTTGTTCAGTAGTAATTTTGCTATTACTTTTAGTTACAACTACTATAACGAAATGTTTGGCAAATAGAAAAGTCTGAAACTTTTGGTTTTATGCGAAGCAAAAAGAATGGCTTCAATTCAAAGCTTTTGATTCTGTTGGAAGGAAAAGTTGTTTGTATATAAGATTGCTATATAGTACTTTTTAAGGCACATAGTTTTAGTCAAAGAGCACTTTATCGAATGTATGTACGTGCATGGCCGAACAGGCTCTTAGAAAACAACTTACTGTTTTTGCATGTTTGGAGCCTTTGGCAGGCCCTTCAATGTCCATTCCATGGCTACCAGCGTAGTAAAGCTCGGCTAACTTCACAAAGTTATACACCTAATATCACAAACAAAGAGATTAATTAATGTTAAATAATATAAAATAATAATTATTTTTTTTTTTAATTTAAGTTGTCGAAAAATTATTTTTATATATAGACCATTTAGAAACTCCTACTCCGAATATGCCATGCTGAGCAAAATACGTGTCTTCTTCAAAAATTTAGTTAAGGATGTTTCTAATATTTATATTTATATATAGACCATTTAGAGAGAGAAAAATATTTAAAAACCAAAGCACCATAAAGATGATAATCATGAGATTATGCTAATTAACCAGAATTAATCAATGTACGTACCTTGTCCCTACACCTCCCACTCACGATAGCAGTGGGGAAGCAGTTGGCCACCTTCTTTACTGCAGCCCTCATCTGCTCAATCATTCACACAGGAAAGCAACGTAACAATGGGAAAAAAAAGAGAGCTAAAATAGCTAGTTAAAAAATATATATATAAGCTACATAAACAGGGAGCTTACTGCGTCCGACATGAAGGCGGCGTCGGGGTCGTCGACGATCGGCGACAGCGTGCCGTCGTAGTCCAAGAACATCACTATCTGCTTCCCCTGAGAAGCCTTTATAATCTGCTCAAACTTGTCCAAAGCCGAAGGATGTTTTACCTGCTCACAACCATGCATGAAGAATAATAAGCTCATGATCATATTTTAATACAGTATCATCACGTTTAGAATCACAACTTTTAGATAGTAAATTTTTTGTTGGAGTGTCATTATTTGAATTCAGATCAAAAGTTTAAGCTGATGGATATATAAGTGGAAAGATACCCACCAGCCAAGCTGCGTGGGTGTCGTCCGCCGTTGTGGCGGCTGCGGCGGCGGACGCCTTGGCATGGCTGGGGGAGGAGGCTCTCATGGAGTCGACCCATGCATTGGCGCGGCCGCCGCCGAGCTCCAGATGTGTCATGCGGCCCTCTCTCGTGGCTTTACCGCCGCCGTGCCGTGGCGGCGGGTAGGAGAAGACGCGGCCCGGTCTTGGCGACGGTGTTGCTGCCGCGACCATGGCCCCTGTCGTCTCCGGCACCACCGCGCTCTGCTTCCACATCAGGAGACCGACAATGGCGATGAGTAGAAGCGTTGTTGTTGTTGTTTGGGTTTTGTTAGTAGAGAATTTAGAAGTGTGTGGAGAAAGAGAGAGAGAAAGGGTGGTGAGTTGGGATTAATGCAGAGGGGAGGGATATTTATAACCCTTGGAGGAGAGAGAATTAGGATGTCAACGGGTATGGATATCTGAACCAATGAAACGGGTTTATTCGATTCTAAACGGGTAGAATGCTCCGCATCAGTATATCTAAATGTAACGATTCGATCCACTAGCAATAATAATTCGTTGGGCCCAAACCACAGCCTAAAATACTTAAGCCCAGTTATTATTGCTAGTGTTCATGTCTCATATAAACCTAATCACAATTCCATCCACATCCTATGGGGAACTATTGAGAGCGTCACATCTAGGCTGGAATATTATTAATAGTACCAAATTATTTGTGCTATTAAGTTTTTAATTTTTGGATTAAAAAATATGTGATTGAGATGATAGTGGACCTCTTGGGTTTAATAGGTGGTTGGAAAATAGTAAAATCTAACGGATGAAAATGATCAAAGAGTAGAAAATATGATAGCACCAATAATTTGATATTATTAATAGTATGGTAACCGGACTCTCTCTCTCTCTCTCTCTCTCTCTCTCTCTCTATATATATATATATATTATATATATATATATATATATACATACAAAAATACGTGATTAATTAAAGGGTTAATTGCATACGGCTCCGCGTAAACATATCGAATAGCAGATATATCCCTACAAAGTTTAACTTTTCATATTTATTTCTTCAAAAGTTCTAAGTTATTCATATATATTCTTACGGTCATTGTTTATTTTTTAACGAATATTTATTCCTTTAAAAGTCCTAAGTTATTCATATATATTCCTACGGTTTATTACTATTATTTCATTATTTATTTTTTAACGAATTATATGTGAAATGACAGTTTTGTCTTTTCAAAAATGTACCTCTAAAAATTTCAACTGTTAAAATAATACGAAACTGTCTGAAAGGGTAAAAAGATAAATTTACCTTACTAACTAACTAAAATAATACGAAACTGTCGTAAAAGATAAAAAGATAAATTTACCTTATTAACTAACTAAGATTAAGTATTTAACCTATGGTTAACTAAATTTTTCTAACAGAAATAGACGATAGGGATATATATGAATAAAGTTAGATTTTTAAACGGATAAATATTAAAAGTTGAACTTTGTAAGAATATATCTGCTATTCGATATATTTATAAGGAACCGTATGAAATTAACCCTTAATTAAATGTATCGAGTACAGTAGATATAATTCCTATAAAATCAAGAGTATTGCCTACAATTTTAAATTCTAAATTATATAATTAGTATCTATTTTAATAATTAATAATAAATAACGACAAGACAAAAATACAAATATAATTATGAATAAAAAAACTATGACTTGGTCTCTCGTGATTCATCCTTTAATTTAACCATATCTCGACAGTGAGTTCCCTATTAAGTTTAATTTTGTGACCAGATATAGATATAAAAACTTTATTTTAAGGGATAATTATGTATAGTGCTCTATAAAAAATATTAAATAATAAATACTATTGAATTGTTGATGCTAATTATTATTCTAAAAAAAATTAAGTTGCTAATAAAATATAACTAATTTGCTTAAAATGTAGTGTTTACGAATTTTGATTATGATTCCATCTAATTAACTTTACGCCACTTGACTTGACTTCAATTCAATCTTCCGCTATCAAATTTGATCTTTGGTAACAAATAAGAATGATGGTTCTTTTTAAACCGATAAATATATTTTTGTAAAATTTAAGTGATTAAATTTACTCTTTCAAATTTGTTTTCATATATATATATATATATTATTCTATTACAAAAATATTGATAATTTTGAATAAAAGAAGTTAATCATGGTTAAATGATATTTTTATTTCTTATATATATTTCGTCTTTATTTTTGTTGAGAGAAAGATGATTTGTTATAAAACTAAATTTGTAATTATAACATAATTATTTTACGTATTCATAGCTAATTAAAAAATTAAACGTATTAAATTTTTTAAAAAAATATATCTGTAAAATTGTAAATTTATTTTTCAAAAATTATATTTTTAAGACGAATGGCATAAAATTAACCAGCAGTAGATCTAGTCAAAGTCTAAGCAAAAAAAAAACAAAGAGACAGCGAGGTGCCAAATTAATTAAAGTATTGGTATCAAATACCCTACAAATTAATTACATTCTATTTGCATGCAACATGCATGTGCTTCTTAAAAAGTACAAAAAAAAAAAAAAAAAAAAAAAAAAAATCTTTAATATATAAAAAAAGTCCCTCGACATTGACTTATGAGTTGGATGGTGTGACACCACTATATATGCTATTATACAATAAAGTTAATTAAACTTTAATTATTCGTCCTAAAATTAAATTAGGTACTGAGAATGAGAATGAGATGAATTTTATAGTCATTTTAAAATGACTGATATTTAAATCTTCACTTTTGAATAGAGGTGTCAACGAGCCGAACATGAACGGGTTGGGTCGGCTCGTGTTCGGCTCGTTTAATAAATGAGCCAAACACGAATTGCCTCGTTTAATTAAATATCAAGCTGAAAAATTCGGCTCATGTTCGTAATGAGCCGACTCGCGAACAAC
Organism: Tillandsia fasciculata; assembly: GCA_029168755.2. NCBI lineage: Eukaryota > Viridiplantae > Streptophyta > Magnoliopsida > Poales > Bromeliaceae > Tillandsia > Tillandsia fasciculata. The sequence goes on along the minus strand of CM054943.1, from coordinate 2,891,058 downwards.
AAGTTTGATTTTAATTTCTATTATTATATGTAAAACTGAAAAAAAAAATTAAAAAAATAAAAGTTATAAAAAATTAATAGCTTAAAATCTAAATAGTAATATATATATATATATATATATATATATATATATATATATATATATATATATATATCGAGCCGTTATCAAGCCGAACACGAGCGAGCTGACCCAGCTAATGTTCGGCTTGAAAAATTTAGCTCGTGATCGGCTCGTTTACTAAACGAGCGATTCGATCTCGAACTCATTCCGAGTCGAACACGAGCTGGCTCACGAACAGCGAGCTGAATTGTCACTCCTACTTTTGAATGAATGAGATGTATGATATATATTTTATTTGAAATGTACAGCTAGCATAGCTTTATTTCTTATAACTAAGAAATTTGTATGGAGGCCCCTCAACTAAAAGTGATTTTAAAATAGGCCTCTAGCTAAACCTTTGCTGCTTTTTTTTAGGTGTGTTTGGTTTGCTGTATTGAATTTTTTTTTTTTTTTTTTTTTTTTTTCGTGTGTTTGTGTTTGTTTAGTCGTAAAAAATTTTGCTTGAAATTTTTTATTTACAAATTTGAGAACAATAGAATATTTTCGGCGAAAATGAAACTTAAGTTACGTAAATTTTTTTGATTCATTTTTTTTTATTGAACCGAATAAATACAATTTTTTTTTTGAACCAAATAAATATTGATGAAAAAATTCAGACAAACACCCTCTTTGGAATTGGATTATTTTAGTTAGTTAAGTTTAAATTTTTAGTTTTATTTGATAGAATTAGTTAATTACAGCTAATTTGATAGACTAAATTCACTAAATTTTGGAAAAAAATAAAATTTTAAAAGGCGCAAATAACAAAGAGTTAATAAGTTAAGAGCCTTTTTTTTTTTTAAAAAAAAAAGTATTCTAGAATTTTTTTTTTTCCCAGTCATTATTCACACCTTCTAAGTTTTTGCGTTTTTGAAATTAAATGATTTTAGCCCAAAAAAAGAAAAGAAAAATTCTATTAAAAAAACAGATTTTAGCAAATGAAACTAAATTAACTCACTAGTAATGACTAATTGAGTCATTAAATTTAACAATTTTTTTTAACTTAAATAACTAGAATAATTAACTTAAAAGGTTGTAAATAAAAAATATTTAATCTTTATATGATCTTTACATCTGCATTGTTTGGGACAGTGTTTATATATACTTCACATTTAACACTTTTTCTGACGCGTAAAATTTTTCCTGACAGAACTCGAATTTAGTAATTTCTGCTCTGATACCATGTGAAGTAATACGAAACGACCATTAAACTGATATAGTTAAAAAATAATATTTATATATCTTATATTTAAGAGGGAGGTGCATGCAGGTGCCTATTTCAAAATTTCCTACAGTTGAGGGTACCCCATACAATTTTTACCTAAAATAAAATAAAAAACTTTACAGAGGGAGAGATTTGCTCAATTATTTGATTCTAACTTGCGGAAGAAGCAAAACCATGCATGCATGGAATATTTAATACGTACGACGACGCATGCAACAGCAAATTAAATTCCAAATTAATAAACCCATGCATTATGCGGGCTCTTTTTCTGATCTCTCTGGGGACCAAATATGAACTTGTCCCCCACTTTTTAGACTTTTAAACACAGATTCTCTCTCTCTCTCAGAGTATTTTGTTTCGAATCGTTCGAGAAACAAAGCATGCATGGATTCTAATAAGAATATATATATTTGAAGCCCAGTTTTTTAAGTTATAATATTCCTGGTAATAACTCACATGCTGCAGCATCAAACGCAGATTTAATTTATTAATTAATCGCATCTTTCACCTAATCTGCATAGTTAATTAATGGCTAAAAATTTTGTGACATGCATGTTCTTCGAAACGGAGTCAAAACCGGTGGCCGCTAAAGGTGTACCCGATTCGAAAAAGGCTCGAAAATTAAAGCGTGATCGTGCGTCGATCACGGGGTGGATGTATGTATGTGAGCGAATATCGAGTTTATTTCTTTGTTGTTTCTGAATCTGCTTTTAAGTGTTTTCTACGAAAGTTCTTCGCACGCGGTATAACCGCGACCAACTTTTAGTACGGTTGATGAACTGATCTGCTGTGCGCTTGCTTGCTTCTTTCTTGTGTTTGTGGGAATTTATAGAAATTTCTCTTTAACTTGATAACAAAAATTTGATTCATTAATTGTATTTTTACTAGAGTGATATATATTGCATGCACTCACGCACTTACTGTTGGTAGAAATAGATTTGACTTAATTTCTATGGCATGATATATAAATTTAGTTATGCCAATTATGACATCTGGCCTCGAAATAAGTTGTAACGATTCGGTTTACTAGCCGTGCATGTATAGCAGAGACTCTGTTCAAGTAGACAGAATTTTTTTTTTTTGTTTGTGGCAATCGGTTCATATCTTGATTTTCAAGTTTAAACTCTGAAAAAAAATAATAAAAAAATTAGACTGTTTTTCAAAACTCGGAGCGTGACAAAAATTAAGGACGACAAATATAAATTTAAAATTCGTCACGGCATACAGCAAATTTCTTTCCCACATCATGAATTTGTGGAACTGCCCTTAAGGGGTCAAAAGATTATTTTTTTAAAATCATATTATTTCTTTCCTGCCAAATCATACACCAACATACAGCAGTCAAAGCTAGATCTTTTTCTGCTGTTATTTTAGTATTGTTTCCCAATAGACACTCCCATACACTGCTGACCTCCGCCACATAATCTGAAATGTATCAACTCTCTAAAATGTTGAATATAAAAAATCTAATAAATACGCATCTCACCAGCAAATGATAGGCAGTCTTAACTTCGCTATCAAACATGATGCACGGTTGGTTCCCCTTTTTTGTGCAAGTTATCAGCTGTTGGTAAGTATTTTTTAAGAACTAATCAAATAAAAAATTTAACTTAATTTATACAGTATTTTCAAATCTCATACTTTCAATAAAAAATCATTTCGAACATCTCCGTCTCTGATCAAATTGTGCACAGACTTAACTACATCCCATCTCCAATGAATTTCTTTAGTCTTGTCAATAACGCAGATTTTTGATAATAGCACTTTAAGGTCTCTAATGTTGTTATCGCCTCTTAACATTCTTGCCCCAATTCCTCTCAGGATCTTTCTCCTTCTCCAACATGTAGTGCACTACAATAAAAGTAGGCTATAGCCACACTTTTAAATATTTCTAAAATCTAAAAAAAGTATTGCTGACAAAAATACCGACACTTATTGTAAGTGTTGCTATATGTGCCGTCGTTAGGGTGTATAGCGACACATTTTTATAATGTGTCCCAAAAATGTGTCCCTATAACCTAATTTTGAATATAGATGGAATATAGATAGGACACTTATACAAAAGTGTCACAAATATGTATCCCTATAACCTAATTTTGTTGTAATGAGTGGAGTAACATTTGACTGAAACTTCTTCTTGTGTTACTTTATTATAAATATCAAGAAACAATGTTTTCCATGAAGTATTACCACACCACTTATAAGACCATAAGTCGATAAACCGCCCATCTCCTAGAGCGAAGCACATATCATTTTTAAAAATCTCCTTAGTAGCTAACACACTTTTTTACCATTGTGAAGTAGGTCTAAATACCCTTCCTTTTTCCAAGGGTTTTCTTCTGCTATAGTATAAAGTTCTAATGAGATTATTCCATTGGTTCAGTAAAAAAATATCACCACCATTTAAATAGTAAAGTGTCATTCATCAAGATGAGATCTCTCGCCCCATGTCCACCATGCCTCTTATCTCTGCATATACGTTACCATGCTACCATTCGTTTACCTCCCTTAACATCTACTTCCTTTTCCAAAAAAAAGTTCTGCGATCTCTTAGTGTCTCGATCTTTTTAAATAAGTTGAGTTATATTGAGCTCAATAAATTGGATGAGATTGCGATTCATATTAAATTTAATGATAAGAGAACCAATAATAGGTCCAACATCGATCCATATAAGTTGAGCAAGTCGAGCATGTAAGAGTTGTGACTGCACCTTGAAGTATGATAAATACGTCATTTTTATAAATACATGCTTTTGAAATAATTAGTTAGCACTTATGATCTAGAATCGTACTTGCAAAAAAACTGAAGTGAAAATTCAATTCTTAGTACTGATTTTGGGAATCTGATTTTTCACATGTAGTGGATACAAGTACAATCACTAATGATAGAATAATCCTAGATGTTTTTATCTATATTATTTAATTTGATTTGATATATCTTCTTATTTTGTTGACTAGTGTTTCGCTAGCTTTTTTTTTTATTTTATTAAACTATTATTTATAAATCAGTACAATTAATCATACTTTTTTTCTGAGAACTATTTTATAATATGCATGCCAATTTAATAAAAAATTATAACTACATTACAATAATGAAGGTTACTTTTTCCCTTCCCGTGGGCTAGGCATGGATTGTAAGATTGGATCTGACAGGTTTATTAGTTTCCATTGTTAAAAAAAGGAAAAAAAAAAAAAGACCAAAGAGATTGATAAAATAAAAAGAACTAATAATTAATCATTAATTAATCTCGTGATTAATTATGATCCTTCTTACTTAATTTGTTTATTGATTTGCTTCTTGCTTTTTCTAAAAGCCAATGTACATTATAAGAAAATCTCAATATAAGAATATTTTTTAAACGATGCTTAGAAAAGGTGTTTCTAAATTTTCTTATAATATAGCTAATATTGATACTTCAAAAAACGTCGTCATACAAATTTTCTACTGTATCAAATTAATTTATTAATTAATAAACTTTACTATTATTTTTAATTTTTTGACGTTTTAAAATGTAATGCTAAACTATATTGGAACGTTTTTAAAAATTATTAAATAATTTTTAAAAAATATTCTTAAATATTATTTTTCTTATATTGGTTGTATCTTATTTCTGTAATTAATTTTTACGGTGACAAATTTTAGTGGTGTCCGATACTTTAGCAATACATTATTTTAAGAAATTTTTTTTTTTTTTTTTTTTTAGTGAAATACTTTGGAGTTCTGTACAGTTAAATTTTATTTTTTTTAATGTCAGGATTATTTATCTACTTTCACTATTAAATTTTGGTATTTTTAAATTTTAAAAATTTGAATATAGCAATAATTGACAAAATAACGCAATTATTATTATTTTTTTCAAAAATAAAAAATTATTTAAAAAATGAAAAATAAAAAGGGTGTACGTAACATTACTTGGGCCCCACAAAGTAGGAGCCTCATTTCCCCGGCACGTACGCAGGGCCCTACTTTTTGGTTTGTGCATTTCACTCGCATATGTTTGTACAATTGATGACTCAACCTCCCCACCACGTGTGAGTCTTTTTTTTTTTTTTTTTTTTTTTTTTTTTTTTTTAAGACGTATGTAGGGCACGACACACATGTACGTGCATCTTTATGTTTGGATTCAAAAATACTTTAAGTAACTTTGATTGTAGTGCGATAACAACAGAAACCGCACTAATAAAATATTAATAAATTAATATGTTGTATCTTAATCACTTACAATGAAGAAGTATAAAGTTTAGAGTAAATTAAATAGAAAAAAAATTCAAGTACAAATAATAAGGCAAGAAAGTTTACGTGGTTCATCTAATACATCCACGGATACGGAGAGATCAAATTCACTATCAAATTGAGGAGATTATAAAATTTGATTAAAGATTACCAATCAATTGTAATGGCATACAACATTTCAATTGAAAAAATCCTTCTTACTACATCTTCTTTGAAGCACCTTCCGATTCCGCGAATCCCGCTTTGGAATATCTCTTAGAATTTCTCTAATCAACCTTAGAATCTTGAATTAAGCAAAAAGAAAAAAAAAGTTCCCTTTTTATTGACTCCCTCTACACCGTTCTTCATTTTACATTAAAAAATATTTTAGAGAGTAAAAGATAATTCTATATATATTATATCCAATAAAATCCGTCTCATAATTCCACTTGACCTAATATGCTAATAGGTCAATTAAAACCCAAAACCCATAACAAATTAGCTTACTACATGAGTTATTAAAACCAAACCCAAAATGAACCAAATAGAAAATAGATGAATTTGATATTGTTAAACCCAACAATCTCCTCCTTGATAGCAAAATCACTATTCCTCGTCTCCGTGACAACCATGTGCCATTATTCTCCACTTGTCTTGAAGCCTAAAGAAGTTAGACTCTAGTTCAACTTCTCTACTTTCACCGACTTTGATCGTGAGCATATCGACCATATTTTTATGTGTGTCCACTTTCAACACCCTTACCTTGTCATCTTCAACGACATTCCGGATATAGTGATATTGCACATCGACATGTTTCATCCTTTTGTCATAAACAGAATTTTTAGCCAAACTTATTGCACTCATACAATCATATAATAAATACATGAGTTACATATCATCCTTTTGTCATAAACAGAATTTTTAGCCAAACATATTGCACTCATACAATCACATAATAAACACACGGGTTTGAAAATCATACCAAACTCTTTCATCAAATCTTGAAGCCACACTGCCTCCTTGGTTGCCTCGGTAAGCGCCATGTACTCCGACTCTGTGGTCGACAAAGCCATCGTTACTTGAAGGTTACTGCCCTGGTTAACGGGACACCGACCAAGTGGATCAAAACAAGGAGAGGCCTTCGGCAGGGTGACCCGCTATTCCCGTACCTTTTCCTGCTTGTGGCTGAAGGGTTGGTGAGAATGTCGGCCAAGGGGACACAGAGCGAGTGGTCTTCAGGTATTGGACCGACTGCAGAAACTAAAGTGTCCCTTGTACAATACGCGGATGATACCTTCTTCTTCTGTGAGGCGAAGACAAGGCAGGCCAGGAACCTCCGATTTGTGTGGCAACTCTTCGAGTGGGCAACCGGGCTGAAAATCAGTAGGGATAAGACCGAAGTCTTTTATACGGGTAATCTAGCCGGGCGGGGAGAGAGGCTTGCAGGGATTCTGGGGTGTAAAGTGGGAACATTACCGATCTGTTACCTAGGGCTTCCTCTCTCAAAAGGACACCACGGAATTAAGATTGATGCTACATGGTGAATAAGATCGAGCAACGCATCGAAAGCTGGCAAGCCAAACTACTATCACAAGGAGGCCGGTTGGTCCTGGTCAATTCGGTGTTGACTAACTTATCCCTGTACTATCTTTCTGTCTTCAAAGCTCCAAAATGGGTTATCTGATGCATAGATTCCTTGAGACGGGCCTTCTTCTGGAATGGTGGAAAGGAGATTAAGGGGGGTCAGTGCAGAGTACATTGGAAGACTGTTTGCAGGAGCAAATTGGATGGGGGGTGGGTATCCTAAATTTAGAAAATATGAACATCGCCCTACTGGCCAAATGGTGGTGGATTTTGTTGACGGAACAGAAATGTACGTGGAGGGGGTTCATCTTAGAGACGTATTACATGCGGAGGAGACCCCTCAAGGAAGGATCGTCATTCCGACCGGCGTCGTACTGGTGGAGAAACGTCCTTAAGACAAGGGGCGTCTTTAAGTGTGGCCTTTTCTACGTGTTAGGAAATGGGAACAAAGTAGAGTTCTGGAACGATATCTGGCTTGGACAAACATCTCTCAGAGTCGCCTACCCGGACATCTTCGACAAAGTAAGGAACAAAAACTGCAGGATTAAGGAGTGCAGGGGCGAGAGGGGTTGGAGGTGGCGTAAGATTCTGGCGGGGTACACACCCGGGGATCCAGCAGAAAGGGAGCGTGTCGCCCTACTCAGGGAGGTGTTGAGTACTATTCCAACTTTGGAATGTCAAGACGAGGTCAGGTGGCGATGGGACACAGCAGGGAGGTTCAGTGTTAAGTCCCTGTACACATTTCTACAAGACGGTGGCGTTTCTGATAGACGTTTTGTGCAACTGTGGTCTATCAGGGTTCCCCTCAAAGTTAGGATTTTCGTTTGGCTTGTACTCAGAAATAAAATCTTAACTGCAGAGATTCTCTTAAAGAGGGGGTGGAGTGGGGAGGGGAGGTGTACGTTTTGTCTTGGAGAGGTCGAGACCGGGGATCATCTTTTTGCGAGCTGTTTTTTTACTGTGGACATTCTATCTGGTGTGCTAACAAACAAAGCGCTGATTCGCTCTCGTTTGTCACCGGCAAAGCTGTGGGAAGTGCTAACTGAAAAGAGGGGATCACTCGGGAGAAAGGAACTAACAACCTTGGTAATCACCTGGTGGGTCTTGTGTCTAGAAAGGAACCGACGCCTATTCGATGACAAAAAACAGTCGGCGCGACATTTGGTGTCGGAGATTCGGTCCTTGAGGAGTATCTGGGACTCCTGGTGTTCTCTGTAAAATTTTATTTTATTTTATTTTATTTTATTTTTTTCTGCCTCTACGGAGGATCGAGACCCAGTTGTCTCATTCTGTTGCTAAGTTCATCCACCATTGAATGAAGCGGTAGCATGCTACCTTGTTCTCAAAAAAAAAAAAAAAAACTAATTGGACCGTTTCCATGTTCAAATGCAAAACCTGTTGTATATCTTCTCTTCTCAAGATCACCGACATTTTTTTTTTTTTTTTTTTTTTTTTTTTTTTGAAAGAGAGAAAGGTAGCATGTTACCCGTTTCGTTTATTTTTAAAATAAACTTAGCTGGAAATGTGAAGTAATTAGGTTTCGAACTCGGGTATCGAGTATCGAGTATCAACCACCAAGTCTTTTGCCACTTGCACTAGAAACGGTTGATAAGATCATCGGCAGAATTAGTATCAACATAACCTTGTATTGGCTTTGAGCTTTTAGCGAAGAACCCATTTCGCCGCCTTCTAATATACCTTTCCAGGATTTGCCATAAACCGGCTAAGAACACCAACGGCATATGCAATGTCCGACCGTGTGCACACCATAGCAAACATTAAGCTACCTACAATATTTGTATAGGGAACTCGATCCATCATTTCTTTTTCTTCCTCCGTCTTTGGACTTTACTCGGAAGATAATTTGAAATGAGAAGCAAATGGTATCTTTACCGTCTTTGCTTTACCTATGCCAAACTTCTCTACCAATTTTTTCACAAATCTCTTTTGTGAAAGTAATAATATGTCATTTTTCCTATCCGGCTAAATCTCCATGCCAAAAATTTGACGTGCCGGTTCAAGATCTTTTATTTCAATGGTCTTATTTAATTCATTCTTAAGTTCATTGATCCTAACTTTACCCTTACATACTGTTAGATGTGACTTGAAATCAAAATCGCTTCGATATTATGATTCCGGTTCGCCGACGGCTTTGCGGTGCGACGAGAAATTTTGTGGATGTCTGGTACGGATCCGATCCACTAAGGAAAAACACTCTTTTTCTTTTGTTTTGCCCTAAAGAGAGATCGAGCGATCTTGTACGATCAAGAACTTTTGTATTCCCTCTATTCTACATAGTGAAAATTTTCTCTTTCGCCCGTAATTTTTTCCTGCAAAAGATTTTTCATATAAATCTGCGTGTTATTTTTTCTGTCGTGCATTTTGGATTTACTCTTGTGTCGTGATCGTCAATTAATTTTGTTGGGTTTGTGCGCTCGTTGTTAACACATACTATAGGCATATTATCCACATACAGTACCAAAACCACAAAAGTATTATTTTTGAAAAATTTTAAGTACATACAATAATCATATTTATTTTTTTGGATTCTACGGCTTAACATATCGATCCTAACTTTATCCTTACATGCTATAAGCATATCATTCACATACAGTACCAAAATTATAAAAGTATTATCTTTGAAAAATTTTAAGTACACACAATAGTCATATATATATTTTTTTTGAATTCACGTTTAATATTAAAGTATCAAACTTTTGATACCATTGTCTTGGGATACCCATAACATAACTCTAGGACTATCGTAGATCACAGAAAATCGAGGTGCTCTCATCTTTTTCACTACTTAATTAGGTTTTCTTTTTGTCCAATTTTTTTAACTTGCAAATTAGATCCTATGGAGCAGATCGATATTGTTTCTTATTGGCATAAAAAGCCAATATATATCTCCTTTATTTTATTTTTCTTTACTATTTTTATATTATTACATCTACAAGGTTTTTTTTTTTTTTTTTTTTAAGATCATAAACAAAACAAAAAATATTAATTGCGCAACGTATTGGCACGCTAGCGAGAGAGTAGACTGAGTATCTACCGATGCTATTTAAATTGCGCAACGTATTGGCACGCTAGCGAGAGAGTAGACTGAGTATTGTAGAGCTGAGTGACGCTGACGAATTTTTTTGTCCCCTTTATTTTTCCTCTTTTTTTTGGATTTACTTTTTTTTTTTTTTTTTTTTTTTTTTTTTTTGGTTTTCCACGTTTTTTGAGGCCTTGCTCCCTCACTCACTCCATTTGGCTAAATTTATTTGTATAATGAAAGAAGCGGATAGCGCGTTATATTTTGCTCAAAAAAAAACCAGTAACATACATGTAAACAATTCTTGTTAGTGGACATTACATTTTAGAAAAGTATCAAAACAGATCAACATTACAAAATTTTAAATAATTTAAACTTAATAAGAAGAAAATTCAGAATGGAGGGATTATTATTATTATTATTATTATTATTATTATCATTTTTAGAAAGTGGTCCATAAAATATAAATCAAATATGCCATTGTGAAAGTTAATTAGTTTGCACGATCTTGCTAAACAAGCTTTACCATAATATATATATATATATATATATATATATATATATATATATATATATATAAATTGAGTTCGTTGCAAGGTTAAAAAAATAATGTAATAAAATAACTTAAAATGTTAGAAACAATCAAAGTGGAGAGTAACTAATTAATATATACTAAGAATCATTTTGATCAGTTAGCAATGCAAATTATACAAAGGTAACACAAGAAAACAAAAAAAAAAGAGCGAAAAAGGAAACATGCATGCGTTGGAATAGGATAATGTAAAAAGAAAAAAAAAAAAAAAAAAAAAGGTAAAGAATGTGGTATTAAAAAAAAAAAAAAAAAGTCTGAGATACACACTTAAAAAAAAAAAAAAGAAAAAAAAAAAGAAAAATTCTAGGATAAAGATGAATGTATAAAGTAAACTTTAAATATATTTCGCATGCTTTAATTAGAATGTAGCTGATTTAACTTGTTGCACTGTACATGGTTGAGCAAATGATTGGTGATAACCTTATCAGGTCTCTTTTCAGGTGTTAGCAAACGATGGGGTTTGATAGCATGCATCTTTCATCTCTGAAGTGACACTTCAAAATAAGCAAAAAGTAGTGCAACAAATCCTTGGATCCACATAAGCTGGGGTTTATCTTTCTAGCCAACATGTCAGATTTTGGACTCATTAACTCCACCATCACCTTTTTTTTTTTTTTTTTTTTTATTATTATTATCTTTTTCTTAAACTATTATTTTTGTTAGCAACGAGCGCACAAACTAAATAAAATTAATTGACGATCACGACAGAAAAATAAAATCAAAATTATACGACAGAGAATTAACACACAGATTTACGTGGAAAAACTCTTTGCAGGAAAAAAATCACGGACGAAAAAGGAGAGATTTCACTATGTAGAAAAGAGGGAATACAAGAGTTCTGCTTCGTACAATCGCTCGATCTCACTCTAGGGCAAATAAAAGAGAAATTAGGGTTTTTTCCTAGCGGCCCGAGCCCTTCGCTTCCACCACAGACATTCACAAAATTTCTCATCGCACCGCGAAGTCTTCGGCGAATCTGAATCATAATATCGAAGCGATTCTGATTTTGAGTCACATCTAACAGTTTTGAAATCACTTAATGTAGTTATAATATTTTGAGCAGCTGCTGAATTTAAGAAATTAAGAAAACTAAGCGTGTTAGAAATATATATAATAGTTTTAAGATATATTATTTTTTTAAAGTAGGGCGTCATAATTTATCAGATCGATCTTTTAATTAGATTACATAGTATTTATTAGATTCAATGTTGTATAAATTAACTCTTTAGTTTCATGGGAGTTTTGATATAATTTTCTCATCAATTTACAGTTCGTCGTATACATGAGTGAAAATTTAATTTATTACTGTTCGTATTTTAATCAGATCAATCTTTTCTATAATAAAAAAAATATGCCCTTCTTATCATTATTCATATGATGAAAGAAAATGTATGTTAAAGGAAGTGTGATTGAGGAGTTTCTTCAACTAAACAAACAGGTGTTGCAGTTGATTAAGTATTTTGAGAAAAGATTATTACATGCATGGTCCACCACATGTGAAAATATTACATCCAACATGTTTACAACAAAAGAAGCAAAAAGGATATATATAGGATATCCACAGAGGCTCATTTTATGTTATAAATGGATGAGGACAACAAAAACTGTAGGCATGCAACATATACAATATGTATACTTAAGAAGCAAGGTAGGGCATGTCCATATGAAGGCTTATTTTGCAATATTTTTTATTGATGTGATAAGGAGATAGAGTTGATAGCAAAGTGGAAAATGAGAGTTTGTGTCTTGTCTCTTTGTTGGTGATCAAAGCATGCAACGTTATTTGAAAGCGTCGATTAAAACGTTTACAAATAAAGAGTCATCATGTATATACTGACGTTTATTTCAAATGTCAGTAAAACATATTTTGACGCTTTAAAACATTAGTATTTTTTAAAATTCTGACGCTTTAAAGCATTGAAAAATTTAAACTGATATAAATATAGCCATTTGATAAAAAAAAAAAAGTGAAAACGATAGCAAAAATCAATATTAGAATATAAATTATATGTGTAAGCGATAAAAAAAGCCAATTCATTCTTTATTTAGCTATGGTTAGCTCTTTTAATTCATGGTTATCTAATTTTTATTAACGGAAGAATATATTTGGAGATGGAAGGAGGATAAATTGAAAACTTAAGTTTTGTAAAAATATATTTGTTATTTGATATTTTTTTTTTACAGAGAGCCATATTTAATTAATTTTTTTTTTAAAAAAAAAATTGGACTCATTGCCTTTAAATTCTCGAAGCCCAATCATATGAAGCCCAAAATATTTATTGTGGGCCGAGTAATTTTAATTTGGGCCTGTGTTATTAGGCAAATATGGGCTACATTCTAATCATGTATTACCTTGTTGGGCTCAGACCGGGTCGGGCTATATCTTATTATTGGGCCGGATTCGGATGGGCCTAAAACGGCTCAACTAAAGCGGCCTCATTTGCCGTCCGATGAAGATCCAACGGTCCACATGAACTCACCAACAAATTATATCAGCATCGATCCTCGTCCATTCCAAATCGCCGAATATCCTCCGTTCATTATACCCCTCGTAGCGAAATTACGATAGTACCCCCAGAAACCCTCGTATACATAAGGGCTATTCGGTAATTATAGTTGATATAAATACTTACGAGCTCCGCTAGGGTTTCTCGCTTACTCGGACGCGTCCTCGGAGCTCTCGAGCAGCGGAAGCGGCGCCCTTTTACCCTCTCTCTTCGATCTCCCTTTTTTGCTCTCATTTGGTGAGATCTCATCTCCTTTGCTGATAATCTGAGTGATTTCTCTTACTTAATCGCGATTAGAGATGATGTGTTTCCTTGTTTGATCTGTTTTAGTTGTCTAATTTGTTAAATTTTGCGTCGATGCTACCTAAATCGCGGATTTTTACTCGGTGGAATCTCGTAGTTTCAGTGTACATTAAGCTCGTTTATTCTTTGGATCTAGGTTTTACTAGACTATTTGGGGATTTAAGGTTCATGTTTCGAATATATGGGTGCTATCGTTAATCTAGTTTTGGTTCAGAGTGAAAGTTAGAAATTTGCATTTTTTTAATCTCAATCATATGTTTTTGTTTTGTTGGGATGATTTTTGATGTGCTTCGTTATCATCTATTTTTCAATGTCAGCGATATGCCTGCCTTGTTTTCTGCTGAGTTAACCGAGTTACATAAAAATTTAATTTTTAAGGATTTTCAATGATTTTTTCATCTTTTGATGTTAAGTTGTGATTTAATGAGGGATTAGAAGTATTTGCTTTTATTATGTGGGATGTGTGGAATCAGCTTTCGAATTTGTATTTGCAGTAATCTAATATATGTGTTGAGTAGTTAAGATAATTTTATTTGCTATGATTTGTTTGTAGAATGCTTATTTTGAATTAATGGTGTATCAACATGCGAGTTTATGCATAACATATGGGTTTTGTTTTGCTTCAATACATGATAGATTTCATTTGATAATATCTAGTGAATATGAAATCATCCTGCTAATTGAAATATATCTAATATTTATACCAGTAAAATGATTGTTGTTAATAAACTGAATATGGTTTCTCCAATTTTGAATTTTTTGGATTGTTAGATTTGATTAGATATGCTAGATTTTTTCAGTACCTCTCATGGGAATCGATAGTATTATAAATAGGAACTAGAAGCAAAAAATTTTGTTGGCTCTATTGAGATTTCATTGTACTCCTGGGTCTGGCGAAGTTCGATTCTATCTGTTGATTTATTGCAACAAGGTGCCATTTCAAAACATTAGCCAAATTTCTAAGATTTGGTGATCTGAAGTAAGTAATTTCCTGCCTCTAGATTGGTAGGAAACTGATTTGACAAATTATAGCCTAGTTTTTAGTCTTGGTTGTTTGCAGTATCGCAAGATTGATCCTCCTGCTTTTAGCTATGAATCTTTTTTATTTTCTTGCCATTATTGTTCTGTACTTCATCTCTTTATGAAGCTATCCAGATACTTAATTGTGCTATTGTATATAGGCAGATCTGTTACGAGATATGTAGATATTTTTTTTCTTTGGATTTGTTAAGTTATTTTATTTTTCTATTATACTATTGGTGTCCTTTAGTCTTTTGATTTTTCCATTCCATCATAGAATGTTTTATGCAGGAGTTTTGTTATTCTTATGCTGTTTATTCTTTTGGGAACAGCATTATTTATATGAATTTTGAAGTTTAAAGGTTCTTCTCTTTCCTTGCAGCTTTTTGCCGTAAGCCATGGGGAAGGAGAAGGTTCACATCAGCATTGTTGTTATTGGCCATGTCGACTCTGGCAAGTCGACCACCACCGGACATCTCATCTACAAGCTTGGTGGCATCGACAAGCGTGTGATCGAGAGGTTTGAGAAGGAGGCGGCTGAGATGAACAAGAGGTCATTCAAGTATGCCTGGGTGCTCGACAAGCTGAAGGCTGAGCGTGAGCGTGGTATCACCATTGATATCGCTCTCTGGAAGTTTGAGACCACCAAATACTACTGCACTGTCATTGATGCTCCGGGCCATCGTGATTTCATCAAGAACATGATCACCGGGACTTCCCAGGCCGACTGTGCCGTTCTCATTATTGACTCCACCACTGGTGGTTTTGAAGCTGGTATTTCCAAGGATGGACAGACTCGCGAGCACGCTCTTCTTGCCTTCACTCTTGGAGTCAAGCAGATGATTTGCTGCTGTAACAAGGTGATAATATTCTGCAACCACATTTTTGGTTTTTTTAGTCTTTTACATGTATTATATCCTTGGAATGAACTTTTTCGATATGCCCTTTTAAATTCTGAAATTCCATCATTACCTATAAAAAACATGGCTTATTTAAAAGTATCTTTATTCGGTTTATATTAAGTGCTTTGAGTTGGAGTATTCTATGTAAATACATGATAAAACAAGTATTTGTAGTGCATTTTGGAATATTAGAAGTTAGATTAATTGTCAGGGTATATCTGTAAATATGTGTTTTTGGTGTTCATCCTCCCTCTCACACACTGCAGAGTATAATATGCCCTATTTTCGACTTTTACAGATTGACGCCACAACACCCAAGTACTCGAAGGCAAGGTACGATGAAATTGTGAAGGAAGTGTCGTCCTACCTCAAGAAGGTTGGCTACAACCCCGATAAGATTCCCTTCGTCCCGATCTCTGGCTTTGAGGGTGACAACATGATTGAGAGGTCCACCAACCTCGACTGGTACAAGGGCCCCACGCTTTTGGATGCCCTTGACCTGATCCAGGAACCCAAGCGCCCCACGGACAAGCCCCTCCGCCTCCCCCTTCAGGACGTCTACAAGATTGGCGGTATCGGAACTGTCCCCGTGGGCCGTGTGGAGACTGGGGTCCTCAAGCCGGGTATGGTGGTCACCTTCGGCCCAACTGGTCTCACAACTGAAGTGAAGTCTGTTGAAATGCACCACGAGGCCCTTCAGGAGGCCCTCCCAGGAGACAATGTAGGCTTCAACGTGAAGAACGTTGCTGTGAAGGACTTGAAGCGTGGCTTTGTTGCCTCCAACTCTAAGGACGACCCCGCAAAAGAGGCTGCCAACTTCACTTCGCAAGTCATCATCATGAACCACCCTGGTCAGATCGGAAACGGCTATGCCCCGGTCCTTGATTGCCACACCTCTCACATTGCTGTGAAGTTTGCTGAGATTTTGACCAAGATCGACAGGCGATCTGGCAAGGAGCTTGAGAAGGAGCCGAAGTTCCTGAAGAACGGAGATGCTGGCTTCGTGAAGATGGTTCCCACGAAGCAGATGGTGGTCGAGACCTTCTCCGAGTACCCGCCTTTGGGTAGGTTTGCCGTGAGGGACATGAGGCAGACGGTTGCCGTCGGTGTCATCAAGAGTGTGGAGAAGAAGGATGCCTCCGGGGCGAAGGTGACTAAGGCTGCGCAGAAGAAGAAATGAACCGATAATACCTTATCGGTTTGGTCCGTCGGGAGTAGAAGTCGTCATTGTGTGGTTTGTTCTTGTCATCGTGAGTTGATCAACAAGGTATCTGGTTTCTGGATGCAGAACTGGGTGCTCGATCGGCGGTGGCATAGTTGAAGGTAGGCATCTTTTACTATATCGCTTTGTTTTTTGCTTTAATTAAAATCTGTTTCGTGATGTTAACTTAAAATGAGTCTTGGTTGAGTTTGCTTTGTGCCGGGAGAACACATTGGCCCCCTATTTTTGTTTTAGCTAAAGAGTGGAGCTTTCGTATTAAGACATTAATATAGTGTTTCATGGTTTCTTTTGCTTGCTTTGATTGTCTTGTGCTATTCCTAGTAATGGCTGTTATTGTGTTCTTGTCACACAATCTATGGTGCGTACACTTGAAGACGCCCCTCGGGCAATGCTATCTCTACTATGCTAGTGGAGGCTGATCCTGAAGTTACCGGTGTACCTAAACATTTATTTTCGGTAATTTATTTTTTGATTTTTAGCTTTTGTTGGTTGATATAAACGAATTGCAATTATAAAGGTAGAAATATTCTCTCTCTTAGACTTGTGGCTAAATGTCAAAGAGCTCTCCATCGTATCGAGTTCTTTCATCTCTTATTATCTGACATTTTTTATTTCTAAGATCTAATTGTTGTGGTATATTGTTGAAGGTTTGGTACAAACTTATTTTAATTTTTTATATGTATTAAAAATACAAGAAGAATGTTTTAATTTTTTGATGCGTGAAGTGTGAGATATAGTTTTCATTTATAGGTGCACAATTAATGTATCATCTCTTATCATTAATTGTGGATATCTCATGATCATTACATCTACTTGCTTTTGTACAAAGCCTAGTTTGAAAGTTTATCAAATTGGTGATGATTTGGCCAAGCTATGCAGTGTTATTATAGTAATTGCTGAAAAGATCATACTGGGAAGGGACAAGTAAAGCTTATAATGTGTGTCAATTGAGTAACTTTCTTCTTGATGACCATATTATCTCTGGATAAATAAGTTTCTTTTCTTACATTTTTCTCCAGCATTGCTGTGGGTTTTCTGGTGGTGTTCTCCTTTCTTTCTCTCAGGTTTCTCCTCCCATCTTTTTCCATTTTAATGCGAATGTTTTGTCGGTTTTTCCTGCTGTTTCTCTCCCTTGCAAATCTACTTTCAGTGTCAATCGTAAAATGGCGCTTTCATGTTTACAAGGGAGCAGATTTTCATTTGGAGATAACTCTTTTGATTATTACATATGGGAGGAACACTTCAACTTATTTTGAATCAAACTGACACATTGTATTACCAAAACAAAACAAGGGTTATAACAAAGCAGTCACAAGCTACATAACCAAAGCTTTATCCTGTGAGACCATCATCCACTACCTTACATATCTGATTGTTCGCTTGACTCATTACTCGATCTAGTTTCATCCATTTACGATGACTTGTGGGTGGAATCATTTTCCTCCATTACTGTTCTTGATCTTCTCCACCACCCTCACTTCCACTTCTTCTGAACCTGCAACTTCATCATCTTCTTCTTTCTTTTCTAAGTTTTGAGTTTTTTTAGAAGCTGGACTCATTAGCAAAGTGTGTATATCTTTGTAAGCTTTTGAGCTTTATGAAGATATATTTAGGATAATATTGTCACTTTAAGTAGATATTATAAATGATTAATAGTTCTTCAATTTGACAAGGATGTACGTGAACATACCACCGTTAATACCCCTGTTGTACCCAAAAAAAAGCTTAGCATATGATCTCCCCACGAATATAAAGTGTGTCGTTGCGCCGTATATTATTCCAACATTTTCAATGGTGTGGCATTTACATTTGGTGGGTGAAAACTGGAAACTAAGTTGTGAGATTCATGGGCCATAAGTTGTTATCAATTCACTTTAACCATAAATAAATAAAAAAATAATAATTATGAACTGTTTCTGTTGGAAAGATTATGAATTTTGAAGATCTATAGCCAACTGACAGAGTAATTACTTGGTGTTCCAGATGGAAGATTTTGAAAAGAGTTGTTGGGGGTCTAGCTCATGATTCTCACCAAAAAAAGAAAAAAAGAAAAAAAAGTCTAAATACTTAGATGTTATATTTGCATTATCTAAGTTGCTATCAATTCAATCTATTATTGATAAATAAGTTACCAGGTGTGTTCAATGTATGAGATGATGTGTTTAGATTTTGTTTGAATATATAAATATCTTGTTCTATATATCTGCATGATTTATTTTAAAAATATATATTATTTGATAAATAAGAAGTGTGATTAAATATTATATATTGACTTTAAATTAATTTTTCGGATAAAAAAATGCTATCATATCAAATCATAATCATGAATGTTAAGACTTTTAAATGAGCAAAAGTTTATATATATATATATTATATATATATATATATATATATATATATATATATATATATATATATATTGGTACAATCACCATTGAGATTTTTATATCGAATAAATTATTTCAATTTTCAAATAGGGTCTCAATAAATATGATTTTTAATTATGTTTAACCGTTTAAAACTATATAAATCCGAAGATTGGGAACATGGTGGACAGAGTCCAGGGAAATATTTTTCTGCAAAATTAGCAATTTGAGAAAAGAAAGTGAGAGATACTTATGCTCCGTTTGGTAACGGGGATAAGGAAGGAATAACCTCCTTATTCCCTTTTTTATATCCAAACGCTATTTTAATCGGTGGGAATAGCTAAATTCAGCCTTAACGGGTTATCCTGAAATAATCCGCTAAGGGATGGGTTTAGCTATTCTCACTCCCAGGCGGAATAGCGGATAAATATTAAATATTTAATATTTAATATTAATATTAAATATATTTAATATTAATATTTAATATTAATATTTATCTAAAAATTAATATTTAATATTTAGATAAATATTAAATATTAATATTTAATATTTAATATTAAATATTAATATTACAATTTAATATTTAATTGTAAATATTATTTGAATTTTTTAATATTTATCTATCTAAATTAAATATAAGGTTGATTAATACCATAAATTTATTTAATTTTAAATTATATTATAAAGGGCAAAATAGTAAATAAAAATATTTATCCCCTCAATTTTTCTTATTCCTCTATACCCAACCAAACATAATTTTCTCTTATTCCTTTTATTCTTCTTATTCCTATATAATTTATCAAACACAATTTTCTTTAAACCCGGTATAACTCTTAAACCCAACAAAATAGAAATTTATACTAATTCTTGTTAATACCATAACTTATACCTATCTCCGGTATAACTAAATTTTTCTTATCCCCAAACCAAACGCAGCCTTAGACAATTGATCCTTGTGTGTGGGACAGGGTGTATCTTTCGGTTGCTACGAATAGGATCCGACGGTTCCAGTGGATCCAAACCCGTTAAAATATTCTTCTAAAAATGATTTTTTTTTTTTTTTTTTTTTTTTTGACTTCTTATAGATTTGATTTTTGGATCCCTTGTAATTGAGTAAGTCTTGAGTAAGTTTTAGCTACTTTTGATCATCAAAAATTTTAAAAATAATTATAAAAATCAAAATTTGAAAACGATATTACCAAACGTTCTATTGAAGAAATTATTTTTGAATTCAAAATTACTTTTGAGCTAAACCAATTTCGTTCAATTTGTAACCTGGATTTTGAAATAGTTTAAAAAAAAAAAAAAAAAAAAAAATTAGATTTAAACTCTTTGCCCGTAAATTCTCCAAGCCCAAGTATATGAAGCCCAAAATTTTTATTGTGGGCCGGATAGTTTAAAATTGGGCCTATTGTTATTAGTCCGATATGGGCTGGATTCGAACTCATGTATTACCTTGTTGGGCTCGTCCTGGTTCGGGCCAGTAACTTATTGGGTCGGATTCGTATGGGCCTGGACCGGCTCAACTTCTGCGGCCTCATATGCCGTCCGATGAAGATCCAACGGTCCACGTGAACTCACTAACAAATTTTATCTGCATCAATCCTCGTCCATAAATCGAATATATTTCACTCCTAATTATAGTTATACCAGGGCTATTTCGGTAATTATAGTTGATATAAATAACCACGAGCTCCACTAGGGTTACTCGGATCCTCGAAGCTCTCGAGCTTGTAATATTTGGTTTCTCTCCTTTGCTGAATCTTTGACTTATCGCGATTTGATTGTTTCTTGATCTGTTTTAGTTGTCTAATTTGTTAAGTTTTGCGTCGATGCTACCTAAATCGCGGATTTTTACTTGTTGCGGTGGAATTTCGTAGTTTCAGTGTACATTAAGCTCGTTTATTCTTTGGATCTGGGTTTTATTAGAGTATTAGATGATTTAAGCTTCATGTTTCTAACATATGGGTGCTATCGTTAATCTAGTTTTGGTTCAGAGTGAAAGATAGAAACTTTTCTGCTGAGTTAACGAGTTACATAAAAATTTAATTTTTAAGGATTTTTTGTTGTGATTTGATGGTGTGGGATGAGAAGTATTTGCTTTTATTATGTGGGATGTGTGGAATCATCTTTCGAATTTGTATTTCCAGTAATCTGATATATGTGTTGAGTAGTTAAGATAATTTTATTTGTTATGATTTGTTTGTAGGATGCTTATTCTGAGTTTATTGTGTGTCAACATATGAGTTTATCCATAATATATGGGTTTTTTTTTGCTTCAATACATGATAGATTTCATTTGATAATGTCTAGTGAATATGAAATCATCCTGCTAATTGAAATATTTCTAATATTTATACCAGTAAAATGATTTTTGTTAATAAACTGAATATGGTTTCTCCATTTTTGGATTTTTTTTTGGGTTGTTAGATTAAATTAGATATGCAGTAATTTTCAGTACTTTTCATGGGAATCGATAGTGTTGTAGATAGGAACTAGATGTAAAAAATGTCATGGGCTTTAGTGTGATTTCATTGTACTCCTGTGTGTGGTGAAGTTTGATTATATCTTTTGATTTATCGCAACAAGGTGCCATTTCAAAACATTAGCCAAATTTCTAAGATTTGGCGTTCTGAAGTAATTTCCGGCCTCTAGATTGATAATGAACTGATTTGACAAATTATAGCCTAGTTATTAGTCTTGGTTGTTTGCAGTATAGCAAGATTGATCCTGCTTTTAGCTATGATTTTTTTTATTTTCTTGCAATTATTGTTCTGTACTTCATTTCTTTATGAAGCTATCAAGATACTTGATTGTGCTATTGTATATAGGAAGATCTGTTACGAGATATGTAGATATTTTTTTTCTTTGAATTTGTTAAGTTATTTTATTTTTCTATTATACTATTGGTGTCCTTTATTCTTTTGATTTTTCCATTCCATCATAGAATGTATTATGCAGGAGTTTTTGTATTCTTATGCTGTTTATTCTTTTGGGAACAGCATTATTTATATGAATTTTGAAGTTTAAAGGTTCTTCTCTTTCCTTGCAGCTTTTTGCCGTAAGCCATGGGGAAGGAGAAGGTTCACATCAGCATTGTTGTTATTGGCCATGTCGACTCTGGCAAGTCGACCACCACCGGACATCTCATCTACAAGCTTGGTGGCATCGACAAGCGTGTGATCGAGAGGTTTGAGAAGGAGGCGGCTGAGATGAACAAGAGGTCATTCAAGTATGCCTGGGTGCTCGACAAGCTGAAGGCTGAGCGTGAGCGTGGTATCACCATTGATATCGCTCTCTGGAAATTTGAGACCACCAAATACTACTGCACTGTCATTGATGCTCCGGGCCATCGTGATTTCATCAAGAACATGATCACCGGGACTTCTCAGGCCGACTGTGCCGTTCTCATTATTGACTCCACCACTGGTGGTTTTGAAGCTGGTATTTCCAAGGATGGACAGACTCGCGAGCACGCTCTTCTTGCCTTCACTCTTGGAGTCAAGCAGATGATTTGCTGCTGTAACAAGGTGATAATATTCTGCAAACACATTTTTGGTTTTTTTAGTCTTTTACATGTATTATATCCCTGGAATGAACTAGTTCAATATGCCCTTTTAAATTCTGAAATTCCATTATTACCTATAAAAAACATGGCTTATTTAAAAGTATCTTTATTCGGTTTATATTAAGTGCTTTGAGTTGGAGTATTCTATGTAAATACATGATAAAACAAGTATTTGTAGTGCATTTTGGAATATTAGAAGTTAGATTAATTGTCAGGGTATATCTGTAAATATGTATTTTTGGTGTTCATCCTCCCTCTCACACACTGCAGACTATAATATGCCCTATTTTCGACTTTTACAGATTGACGCCACAACACCCAAGTACTCGAAGGCAAGGTACGATGAAATTGTGAAGGAAGTGTCGTCCTACCTCAAGAAGGTTGGCTACAACCCCGATAAGATTCCCTTCGTCCCGATCTCTGGCTTTGAGGGTGACAACATGATTGAGAGGTCCACCAACCTCGACTGGTACAAGGGCCCCACGCTTTTGGATGCCCTTGACCTGATCCAGGAACCCAAGCGCCCCACGGACAAGCCCCTCCGCCTCCCCCTTCAGGACGTCTACAAGATTGGCGGTATCGGAACTGTCCCCGTGGGCCGTGTGGAGACTGGGGTCCTCAAGCCGGGTATGGTGGTCACCTTCGGCCCAACTGGTCTCACAACTGAAGTGAAGTCTGTTGAAATGCACCACGAGGCCCTTCAGGAGGCCCTCCCAGGAGACAATGTAGGCTTCAACGTGAAGAACGTTGCTGTGAAGGACTTGAAGCGTGGCTTTGTTGCCTCCAACTCTAAGGACGACCCCGCAAAAGAGGCTGCCAACTTCACTTCGCAAGTCATCATCATGAACCACCCTGGTCAGATCGGAAACGGCTATGCCCCGGTCCTTGATTGCCACACCTCTCACATTGCTGTGAAGTTTGCTGAGATTTTGACCAAGATCGACAGGCGATCTGGCAAGGAGCTTGAGAAGGAGCCGAAGTTCCTGAAGAACGGAGATGCTGGCTTCGTGAAGATGATTCCCACGAAGCAGATGGTGGTCGAGACCTTCTCCGAGTACCCGCCTTTGGGTAGGTTTGCCGTGAGGGACATGAGGCAGACTGTTGCCGTCGGTGTCATCAAGAGTGTGGAGAAGAAGGATGCCTCCGGGGCGAAGGTGACTAAGGCTGCGCAGAAGAAGAAATGAACCGATAATACCTTATCGGTTTGGTCCGTCGGGAGTAGAAGTCGTCATTGTGTGGTTTGTTCTTGTCATCATGAGTTGATCAACAAGGTATCTGGTTTCTGGATGCAGAACTGGGTGCTCGATCGGCGGTGGCATAGTTGAAGGTAGGCGTCCTTTACTATATCGCGGTGTTTTTTGCTTTAATTAAAATCTGTTTTGTGATGTTAACTTACAATGAGTCTTGGTTGAGTTTGCTTTGTGCCGGCAGAACACATTGGCCCCCTATTTTTGTTTTAGCTAAAGAGTGGAGCTTCCGCATTAAGACATTAATATAGTGTTTCATGGTTTCTTTTGCTTGCTTTGATTATGTCTTATGCTATTCCTTATTGTGTTCTTGTCACACAATCTATGGCGCGTACACTCGAAGACGCCCCTCGGGCATTGCTATCTCTACTATGCTAGTGGAGGCTGATCCTGAAGTTACCTGGGTACCTAAACATTTATTTTCGGTCATTTATTTTTTGATTTTTAGCTTTTGTTGGTTGGTATAAAAGAATTGCAATGATAAAGGTAGAAACATTCTCTCTCATTAGACTTTTGGCTAAATGTCAAAGAGCTCTCAATCGTATTGAGTTCTTTCATCTCTTATTATCTGACATTTTTTATTTCTAAGATCTAATTGTTGGGGTATGTTGTTGAAGGTTTGATACAAATTTATTTTTATTTTTTATATATATTAAAAATACAAGAGGATTGTTTTAACTTTTTGATGTGTGAAGGGTGAGATATATATTTCATTTTTAGGTGTACAATTAAGGTAGCATCTCTTATCATCAACTGTGGATATCTCATGATCATTAAACTTCAAAAAGCTAAGTTTCTAAGTTTATCAAATTGGGGCTAATTTGGCCAAGCTATGCAGTGACAATTGCTGAAGATCAAGCTGGAAAGGGTCGAGTAAAACTTATTATGAGTATGGGCAAGATGTATATGGGACACTCCGCTCAATTTAACACAAGCTACATTATCAAAGCTTTATCGTACCTTACATATCTGATTGTTCAGCTCGAGGAGAACGTTGGGCGACCGCAAGTTTCCGTGAGGAACCGCGGTCAATGCCGTTGCGTTGAAGTGGAGGTACTCCATTGCTCGAGCCACGCCGAGGGCCACCGCCAATCTCGAGCTCCACTTGAATGGGGTTCTATTAGTTCCCCTTCCTCCTATGTGATTTAAATCAGTTTAGAAAGCTTATTGATAAACATGTGCGATTTGTTTCAATCAACCATGCGAAAACAGATTTAGTCGCGACATCATATCTAACGATATTTGACAGAATGATCAGATTGAAATAGAAATTGAAGTTCAGGTCGATGTAAAAGAAATTCCTTGAGTCGATAACGGATAGAAAGAAGTAGATGTTCTTACTGTGGATTCGGTTGAACAAGTTCCCTTTAGCCGTGAAATTGTAAATCAGAAGCTTCTCTTCAGGGGAGTAGTAGTATCCAAGTAATGGCATCAGGTTTGGATGTTCCAGTGCACCAAGAAATGATACATTTTGGATGAACTCTTCTTTGGTAAGTGGCCTCAAATCTCTCAACCTCTTCACCACTATCATGCGCCCGTCGTTGAGCGCGGCCTTGTAGCAACTCCCGAAGCTTCCCTTCCCCAATCCCTCGGCCGACGCCTTGAGAAGGTGGTCGACGTCGAAACC
The DNA here is from genome assembly GCA_029168755.2 of Tillandsia fasciculata. Taxonomy (NCBI): domain Eukaryota; kingdom Viridiplantae; phylum Streptophyta; class Magnoliopsida; order Poales; family Bromeliaceae; genus Tillandsia; species Tillandsia fasciculata. The sequence goes on along the minus strand of CM054943.1, from coordinate 2,865,543 downwards.
ACCATCGCTGTTCACGAATGTTAACTTCATCTTCTCTACTTCCGCGGCTTCCACCCTCTGTTGGATGCTTATTTGCATGCTATTTTGGACTGATCTTGGGCACCATTTTGGATGCTGTTTTGGACACTACTTGTTTTGACATCTCGATTCTTATCAGCTTCTCCAGCGCCCTTATGCGCATTCGCAGTCGTCTTACTTTCTCTCGTTTCGCTGTAGAGCATGAAGAGGCTCCACGAGAGCGCGAGAAATAGAATGAAGTCAGCGACGATGAATAGATCCTTTAGAGAGGACCCGGAGAACAAACCATGTTGGTTCTTCGCGTGGTTGTTGTTCGCCGACTCTAGACTTTGGCACGAGATCGAAGTAGGTTCGCTGCACAGGCCTGGATTTCTGAGATATGACGATTGATTGAACGATTGCAGAACTGCGGTCGTCGGGATCTCGCCCGTCAAATCATTGCTCGAGACATTAAAAGCCCTCAAACGAGTTTGGTTAAATGGCAGGATCGAACGGTTCAACTTGTTATCGCTTAGCTGCAACAACTCTCAGTTTGTTGAGGTGCAATAAGGAGTTAGCGAGTTCACAGAGAGATCAAGGCTAGTGAGCTTGAGATTGAAAGAAAAGTTCAACACGGGCCCGGAGATCAAGTTGTTTCGGTGGCTGAGTACTGCGAGATCGGTGAGAGGCGAGAGAGTGAGGGGGTCGTCGATCCGACCGGAGAGACCAATCCCTTGTAGGGCTATCGAAGTGACCCAGTTGTCGGTGCAACCGATACCGAACCATGTCGAATGCACTACAAAAAAGTTGATTTGTAGCGACAGTTATTTTAGTAACATTTTATATAAGTGTCGGTAAAAATATATTTTAGCAGCGATTTTAACTAATTATTATAACAGCTTCAATCCGCTGCTAAAATATATTTTTACCGATGCTTGTATAAAACGTTACTAAAATAACTGTCGCTATGAATCAATTTTTAAAAATTGATTTGTAAATAACTGTTCGGTTTTAATTTAGTTCAAACTAAATTATTATTTTTTTCATCCAATCTTTCAAAAATTGAAGTACGATTCTATATTCACCATATTTTCTAAATAAAAAAAATTATTTTAACTCAGAAAAAAAAATTCAAAATAGAAAAAAGATAATATTACCAAAACAATTGATCAATAAATTCAATAATTCTTTTAATAAAATTTTATGTCACATTGAGAATTAAGCATACTCCAAAATTCAGCCCAAAAAAAAAAAATTCTCTAAATATGTGCAATTCTTGCATATATTTAACTATAAAAATTTTTCTCTAAATATGTGCAATTCTTGTATATACTTAACTATAAAAAAAATTTTATTTAAATTCAAATTCACTCCTAAGCCACGTCAGGAACCATCATACAACATCCCTCAAAAGCCCTCCCCTAATTAATTAGCATCTTTAAAACCTCTCCCCTAAAATCCCTGGGGATACTCCACTAACTTCATCTTCCTAATTAATTAAACCTCTCCCCTAAAACCCACCGCACCCGAGCGTGCGGAGGAGAACGCGTGGACGAGAACCTCGACCACGCCCCCGATCGGCGCCGCGTGCGCGAGGCCTTCAAGGAGGTGCAGCTCGGGATCAATCACTGCTTGTTCAAGGTATTCCGCGGATTTGTTCCCTTGTTCTCTCCTTTTTGGATCTTAGATATGGATTTGCCCAATTCGGTTTTGTTGTTGAATTGTTCTAGATCATTATTTGCTAAATGTATTGTTGTTGCTAAATCGTTCTAGATCGTTAATTGCTAAATCGTTCTACATCGTTCCCTTGTTCCCTCCTTGTTGTTGAATCGTTCTAGATCTTAGATATGGGTTTGCCCCATTCAGTTTTAATCGGGTTTAACCATATTGCATACTCTTGATTTGTATGATTCTGTGTTATTTGCTAAATTTATTAGTTTGGATTCGTATTAGTGTATTTGATGCAATTTTTGTTTGATTTTCTCTCTTTTTTTTTTTTTATGTTTATTAGGCTTCTATTGGCTCGGATTTGGTACTACTCGCCTCGACCCCAACATAGAGAGAGAGATCGCTTAAATTGGGGGTTTCGATTGCCTGTTGTGGAGGTGAGCTCTCTTTGTTGAAGTGTTTCACATAGATCTCCTTTTGAAGTGTTTTGTTACATGAGAAATGAGATAGTTTCATGAAGTTGATGGGTCGTTTCCTAAATTGAGCTAATTGGATCTGCTAATAGGCTTGGTTTTTTATTTTATTTTGTTGCTAATTTTTATTTATTGGATTCCAATATAAATTAATTAAAAAAACTCACCAATGTTATTTGGTTAATATAATAAGTAGCTTGATGAGTCTTTTATATATTAAAAGCAAGATATATTGAGCCCTGATGCACGGACTGAAATCTTTACTATGAAGATACAGTAAAATAACAGTGTGAAATTTTGAAAGAGAGTACCATGTATCAATAAGAGATTCAGTAAATTTGGTACTCTATTCAACCCTTCCTATAGACTAGTTAGAGAAATTCTAATGAAGCACTAATAATGCAGCAAAAGTCTACTTGTCTGGCATCAACCTCAAAATCTAAAGCTATTTTCTGTAATTCTGTTGTAGAACAAAGAACTCACATACATGGGCAACCATAGTTGACGAAAAGTCCCCTCAATGTACAATCAATTGATCAATACACAAGCACCAGATTCAAAGTATTGATTGTTTGTCTTGTAGCACCCCAGTGATAACTCTAGTTGGAAGTGCACTAGATATCAAATTTTTTGGCCAGATATTGTTGAAAAGCTAGGCTATTTTTGGATGCTCTAATGCTGACCATATAAGTTGGACTGTTATTTGGATTCTCTAATTTTAATTTACTGTAGATTCGTGCAATCAGGTGGTACAAGGTATAGAAAGGGAAGAAAAAGAACAAATACTAAGAAGTGAGGGAGAAGTAATTAAGTAAGAACAGACGGTCAATCCTGATTTTAGGCATGAAAGGAGTAAAAAGGGATAGAACAATAAAACGAAATGAATTTTATTAATCAAATCTCATAGTACATTACCTTAATTACGGATCCCTACTTTTCCCTTTTATATAAGCAGTATCAAGTTGGCCCAAAGTAAGCTTTTGGCTACCCAAGAACATTCCTAACGGATGTACTATCATAGGAGTCTTTTTTCTTTCAATAAAATTTGTTATCTTCCATTGAGTCTTGACATTCCTAACGGGAGCTTTTGGTTTTGATGCTTGTAAAAATGTCATAGGAATAATATGCCCTTATTTTCTTACTGTGATAGCATCAATTAGTTTGATTACAAGCGCGGAGTGATAAAGAAAAGGGCACTGTGGGCTTAAGTTTCATGATACTTCTGATAATGATTGCATGACGTATTTGGGGAATGAATGAAAAACTTCATTGATCAAAATGTTGGGCAATCAAAGACTCTGTTCAAGACTTGAATGTCGCAGAGATGGAGATAATGGGATATATGAGTTTGCTTACTAGGAATGCGGAAGGAGCAGTAACATTACTCAGTGCAAAGTGCAAATTGTGATATTTTCATGTGGATTTTCTGTATTTTAACAATAAAAAAATTTCAGATTCTGTGGGGGCATTTTTTTAAGTTGATGACTTTGAAGGTATATGCATGTAGAAATCCCGGGGCATTTCTTTAAGTTGTGACTTAGTCCCTTCGTTTATGCTTAAATGGACTGTGCATACATTTTACCCATCTTTTTTTATGATATCTACTTTTCTTTTTCCTCTCATATTAACGTCTCTCCATTTATGATATCATCATTTATGATGACAACACTATTTTTTTACTACAATTAATTTTTTGGACTATATGATACTTTAGTAATAGACTTTAAATATTATGATTTTTGGTATTTTAGTTTTAAATTTTTTATGGATCCAAACTATAGATTAAAAGTAAAAAGTATATGGAGACCCCCTCAACTATAGGGCATTATGAAATTGATCTCCTAACTTTTGTTTCTTTTTAGATTATATGACTCATTTAACTACAGGGCATTTTAAATATTTCATCTCACACTGAATATGGCTAAGGCTCAAATTTTGTTAATGATAGAGAATGGGGATTCACTTGCTACTCCATTGTTGAAGAGCTCATCACCGCTTGGATCATTTATCAACACAATAATTGGAAATCTGAAGCTGCCGATCACTAATGTCCATATAAGATATGAAGATACAGAGAGGTACTCTTATCTCTTCTTGTTAAATTTGATTTCAAGTAGACGAATGCATGGTGACTTGTTTTTTGCAGCAATCCTGGCCACCCATTTGCAGCTGGTTTGACACTTGGAAAGTTATCGGCAGTAACATTCGATGATTTTGGAAAGGAAACATTTGTGACAGGGGGAGCTTTAGACCGAATCAGGAAAGTATATATTTCGTTGGTTCTTTTCTTGGGTTTGGTTTTTTTCTCTTTTCACCTATGGAGTATAATCTACAAATTCTGGTAAATAATTTGGTACATGAACTTTTTTTTGATATTATATCCTTGCAAATTTTTGCTCCCTTTGGTGCTATGATATGCATGATTTGATTTTCTTATGTTATGCTAGTCTTTTTACTGGTGTAGCATTGAAAAGTTGTCTTCGAGATAAATGTTTGAACCTTTGATAGCTTATTCTTAAATGTTTCGCAATCTGTGGAACTTGTGCGTCTGGCTTTATAATTTGATTCTGATAGCAGTCCATGGACTGTGGACAAACCCTGGGAGGATTTGCTTCCTTCATAGTGGAGTCAGGTACTTGTCTCTTGGGTAAAGCTATCATTAGAACTTCTATTCAAAAGTGACTCAAAATTTCTCTGTGGTTTGTGTAAAATGTGCTTCAGATTTTTGAACTTCCAAAAGAGGATGGTAAATGTTTGAGTTCTGCTTCAAAAGGACACTGTTACAAACATAGTTACATCTTATAACCAGTGACAGGCAACGGAAAGTACACAAAGAAGCTATTTGAAATTATAGGGCACGGAATTGTGTGATGCTTGTCATCTCAAATGCTGCGCTTAATTGTTAATAGTCTTATGATTTGCCTCATTATATAGTTGACCATGAAAACATTAGTATTATTTTCTTGTTGGAGCCTTTTGATTTTATTATTTCACTAATTTGATTTGATTTTTTTTTTTTGCAGGAATTTAAAAAAAGGAGGAAGGATTGGTGAAAACTTTAACTCGGAGTTGAAGAACTCATAGAAAACTTTGATTTCATATAGATTTTATTTTTTTAGATTGAAAACTCCTTCGAATAAATTATTTGATTGACAATTGTATATTTTCTGTGTAAACTCTTATTTGCTTAAATGATTTGACTTCTTTTGTTTGACAATTGACGTATGTAATCAAATTTAAATTTGTTTGAATGATTAATTTGTTTTCATATCTCAATTTAAAAAGTCTTAAAATCTTGTCTAGTTTATTTTTAATTGTATGTGTTTATATCTTGGATTGGATTTATAACGATTATAGAACCGTTGGTATAAATTTATTATTTATACCGGCGCTTTTAACTATATTTAGTAGCGGTCGGAGAAGCGTCACTAAAATTATCATCTTCTCCAACGGTCGTGTAAAATGTCGGCAAAGATCTTTAGCGACGGAGATCTAACAGCGGTTACAGAATATTTTCCGACAGTTTTATAAGTGTTGGGAAATATTTTCTCAACGGTTTTAGATACTTTTTCCAGCGGTTTCGACCGCTTCTAAAACATAAATTTTTTGTAGTGATGGTTCGCTGAGCACTGCAAGCCGCTCCAATTGGCACTAAGAAGGGGGCTGCTGAACGAGAGCTTCAGCGCGGTAAGCGTGTCGTGTTCTTGCTGAGCCACGGTTTCGCCGAAGCATTCGCCGACGAGAGCGTAGCCGAGGAGTAAGAGGAGAAGGAGAGGGAGGTGGTGGTGGGGAGTAATGTGAGAAGCTGAGTACATTGTTGAGTGCAAAATTTGTTGCATGAGAGATGCAAAACACCTAAGGATAATAAAACGAGAGCAACATCTATGATATATATAAACATTAGTTGAAAATGAGGTGTATGCTAAGAACTACAAGCCCAGAAGAATTTTTGGTATATTCTTCGTGCGTTAGCATAGTGAGCAACGTGTTCCTAGAGAGGTACGTACTATACAACAAAGTTGTGCTCTTTCTCTTCTTTTTTTTTTTTCCTTTTATCTTTTTTTCTAAAAAAAAAAAAAATGTCGAGGCCTAGTTGATATATATCATATTTATTTTATATTTTTTTAAAAAAATTTTGTAGTCAAAAAATATATATAAAAGTAGATAGTGAATTACTTGCAATTATTTTATTCAACATCTTTATTTGATTATAAAAAATATAAATATATAAAAAAAATTACTTTTAAACAATCTGTACGTAGTTTTTTTTGGTTTAGTGAGATTAGTTTAATTTATCATTATTCGTTACAAAAAATTATTTTATGTAAATTATTTATCTGATAGGAAATAACATGGCATATGGTAAGGGATCGTGTTTGCTTAATTTCTAATTAGAAAAGCATGAAAAACTCTTTTCTAAAAAAAAAACTCTTTTCCATAGTTTTTATTTTTTGATAAAAAATTAAAAGAAAACAACTCAAATATATGCCGATGAGTACAAGGGCAACAAATTAGAATGTGAGAGAGATTTTTTGGAAAAATCCTAAAATTATTTTGGCATTATTAAGTTGGAGTTGGTTACAAGCAAAGAGCTAGCATATATAACATGTGATAGAGAATATTATTTATATTTAAAACTCTTTATTTAATATATTTATGTCAATAACCATTTGCAATTTGGATGCATGTTTGGGATCATTTAGGCTACTATGGCTTTCACAAATCACAAAGCAATAGATCTAGGGGTTCTTTAAATTAACCTTTTCAAATTAAGTTGTACTTGTTTTAGCACTAGTGCCATATGAAACAAATGTTTAACTTGACTTTGTCTTTGGAAATGTATATATAAATGTGTATAGAATCTATAGATCATATACGGAAAAAAAATAAAAATGTATGGAAACTCTTTTAAAATATATTTTTGATTGCCAAAATATATTACCACCTATCTCCATAAAAGGTGGGAATTAGTAGAAACCACTAAAAATTATATTAAGTGGCAATAAAATATCGCCACATTATCTTTAATAAAATAGTAATTTTTTATATATATGGTGATGATATTATTCGTCACCGATATATAATATTTTTGTAGAATACGACGTGGATATGAGACTTTGAGTTAGGATAGAGAGAAGGAGAAGAGATTTGGTGTATCCATCTGTGTTTATGTACTTGTTTTTACACATATATATATATATATATATAGTTTTTAAAAGATGCATGTAGGTCAAAGCATGTGTATTTGTTTTTGGATATATATAAGTATACACCTCTTTAGAAATGTATATCTTACACCCCATTTCCAAGGAAGAGGCCATGTATAGGCCCACAGGAGCCATGGCCCCCCCCCAGAAATTTTAAAATTATATTTGTGGGCCAAGTTATTTTGTGGGCCAAAAAAATACAATGAAGGCCCGCTCCCCGCTGGCCCCTGCTGGCCCGCTTCCCGCTGGCCCCTGCAGCCCTGCTGTACCCCTCCTAGCTCCTAGCACGTGGCCACGTGGGTGCAGCCAACAGCAACAATGGGTAATTAGTAATTACTAATTAGGTAGCTTAAACGTCCTCTACTCCTCTAGGGCTCTCTCTCTCTCTCTCTCTCTCTCTCTCTCTCTCTCTCTCTTTCTCTCCGCTGCTCAGCGGCAGCGCCGCCCTCTCGCCTATCTCTCTCCGCTGCTCAGCGGCAACGCCGCCCTCTCACCTAGGCAAGAATTTTTTTTTTTTTTTTTTTTTTGATTTTTTTTTTAAAAAAAAAATTATTATGATATTTGAACTTAATATCAAAACTCAAATAATTTTTTTTTATTTTTTTAATTAATATTTTTAGGACTCATCCATACCATTATTCTCTCCATTATGTTTTTTTTAGTTATATTTTCTTCATAGTTGGTAGATCATTTGTAATTTTCTCATACATATTACTATTGATTCAATCATTGATTGATTTCGTGACTTGAAGGAGCGTCGAGCACTATTCTAATTTTTGAATGGTAAGTAATTTTTTTAAAATTTTCATTAGCATTTTTGTATTTTAAATTTTTTATATATAATTTATTTTATTAATAATTTTTAAAAATTAATATATTTTATATAATATATTTTTGGCCCCCCAGAATCAAACATCTGGCTTCGTCCCTGCCCATTTCATTCTGGGGTGAGATGAATTCCACTCGTCACTCGATGTGACGAGTAGAATAATACCCACCCCAGAATTGGATGCGGGGTAGAATGTACATCCCTAAAGGAGTGTACACCTAGCATTCCTCTTTATTTTTTTTTAGAAATGCGAGATTTGAATCTGAGTTTTTAAGTTTTGAATGGAGGGTACGTATAAACCAAATGCACCGTGCTTTCGCACTAGGAGATTAAGTTAAGTGCATGATAGCTTGTTATATATAGTGAGCATATATGTTTATTGTAAGATTAATTATCAACTTAATTTGTAAAATATAAAATGAGGTTGTTGGATGTTATACAATGACTTGCATTAGGATAAAGTTTGGAGAAACTATTGTTTGTATTGTATACATCAATTTCATATTACCTTATCTCTCCTTGTTTTTATGATATGTTGTTGTTCTTTGGGTTTTTTTTTTTTTTTTTTTTTTTTTTTTTTTTGTTTGACTAAAAATCTAAAAGGGTTATTGTAAACCATCAAATGAGGGAGGCATATATAAGATTTATACCTATTTATTAGTGTACAAATAATATTTTGCTATTTAGAGAGCCAAAAATAAAAATCTTTAAGTATTTTGAATCTTTTTTTGCTCAATGTTTGTCGCCCCCATCCTAATCTACTTAAAAAGTTTTTATGATCTTAGTCCAAAAGAAAATTTAAAGATAGTTCAATATGCTAAAGATTATTGTGAAACTATCAAAAAAAGAGAACACACCATTAGCCGAAGGAAAAGCGCCTTACTCCAAACATGGTACAAATGGATCTCGGTTGAGTTTTAGCGTGGTATCAGTCAGTTAGGAAGCAAAAGTATAAAACGTGGAGTTCACGACCGGCGTGATTTGGGCCCAGGCGTACTCTGCTAATTGTGACTAAGGACCGCGTTACGATCGGTGGTGGCAAGCGAATTTCGAAAAGAATATGGACGAATAATACGCCGTTACTCGAAATGTTGGATAATATTACGAAGAGTTCGCACTAATATAAATAGACGAATTCTCTTCTGAATGAGAGGTTCTGCAATCGTATAAGTCATTACTTTTATTTTTTCTTTTATTTTCTATATCTGCTCTTTTCCTAGTCTAGTTTTATACCTTTTCTTACGGTATTTTTAGCATAACCTTACAGCTTTTTTTAGAAGTAATTTAACCTTATAATCGGTTCTCAAGTTCTGTAACTTTTCCTTCGAAACAATATAAGTTGATTCGGCCCGGCCTAATCTATTATCTAAAGCTTTTCAAGTTACTGTTCGTGATTGGTTCGACTCTTCTAGACTGAACCTACAGTCTGAAGCTCGGTCACATGTTTGATCGAGAAGAGACCGGTTGAGCAAATCTCATCTCAATCCGATCATTTGATTCAAGACGCATTTCAGAGGGTCAAGGTAAGAACTGATCGTTGACTAGACGCGGTCAATAGTTCGACTTCAATTTTGCGCCAATAGAACCATATCGTAATTCGGGCCGGGCTTAGAGTTGATCAAAGGCCTAGCCCAAGTCCACCTTCTTAGTCCATCTTGATAAATTAGACTTGTTCTCCAAAACTATATGTGCACTGTTTGGATTTAAATCAAATAAGAGTAAATTAATAAATGCTAATAGTCCAGTGGAATTCAAAATTCTCAAAGCCTCCTCTATTAATATCTCCTACTGTAATAGAATATTACAATATTATAGCATTATAAAACAACCTTTATTCCTTTTTATAATTTGAGCTATCAAATAATAATATTTTTAATATTTATATTTAATAAAATACATGCAGTTAAAAAAATAATTGACGTACAAAACTAAATAATTTTGTTGTGATAAGTTGTCTTTTTTAATAAATAAAAACAAATATTGTACTTTTTTTTTCCTCAAAAAAAAAAAAAAAAAAAAAAAAAAAAAACTTTTAAAGCTCATTTGGTTTGCGATATCTTCAAAAGAAGACTTTGACTGCACATGCATTCATGCGCCATGCTACGTAAATCCAATATGTAAGCAAGAAAAAAATGTAAAAATGTTATGGTTATGATGTACCATTCACACGTCATTTATTTATCAATTCAATATGTAAGCAAGAAAAATAATATAAAATGCTACAGTTGTGATATATCACTAACGCGTCATTTATTCATCAAGCCAATCAAATCGTGCCCTTGCGATTAGACCTGCCATTGGATGATCCGCGAAAAAGTCATTATTCTTGTTGATTATTTGAACATAATAAAATTTATTCTTAATTTTTTATCAATCGTCAGTATTTATATATATATAATAGAAAAATATCAAATAGGATGTATATCTTACACCCATTTTATTCTGAAATTAATGAAGTAAATTTTATTCGTCACATCAATATGGCGAGTGGATGAATATCTATCTCAGGATAAGATGGATATAGAATGTACATCTTATTTGGGGTGTACACCTAACATTACTTTATATAATATTTATATGGAATGTGAATCGTCAGTATTTGTATATATATAATATTTATATGGGATGTGTAGATATATTCGGTATAGATAGAAAATAATTTCTAATTCATTTCGTATATTTGTAATATTTTAAAATTTCTTGTGACGTCCTAGTATGAAAATAACTTTCTTGGTCATTTTAAAATATAAAAAAATATTTAGTATTTTTAAAATGCTATAATTAATTAAATCGTGAAATAACGACTCTTTCATGAGAGCGATGAGAGTTGTTATCCATTAGAAGAAAATTGAGAAAGTAATAGTCCCACATTATATAAATTTCTAGTGCAAAAAAAAAAAAAAAAAAAAAAAAAAGGGTTAAATGATACTTTCAACATCACTTCAAAGTATTAGATATTTTCAACTTAAGAAAAATGCTGCTATCTACCCTCCCCAACTGCGTAGAAGTTTCACATAGAGTTACTGTCCATACGTAACACAGTTGGCTAAGAAATTAATGGTTGGTATCAATAACTCTCTATACAAATCAATTATCCGGAAGTTTCATATAGAGCCTGAAACTTTTATACGTAACACAGTTGGCTAAGAAATTGATGGTTGGTATTAATAACTCTCTATACAAATCAATTATCCGGAAGTTTCATATAAAGCCTGAAACTTTTCTAGAGAGTTACCAGCTCTAGGTAACACAGAGTTAGCTAAGAACTTGATAGTTGATATTAATTTAAAAATTAAATATTTTCCTCTGTTATTGAAGGCTAAGTTGGATCAAGTCACATTTGAAATAGTGTGAGGTTTGTTAGGTTGGAGTTATGCTCGAAATGGTATGAGACAGATTGGGCTCAGTCACAATCGAGTCTCGTAAACGCTATATTTGTACGTCTTAAATAAAGTAATTATATCTTTCTAATAAGTCGAATTTTTGAAATTAATCTCGGTACTTCACGTCTCGCTATATTAATTTTTTTTAAAAGAGCAAACTATATTATATATAGTTTTTTTTTTTTATATCTCTCTATCTCTCTCTCTCCTCGACCCCCCGCTCTCTCTCTCTCTCTCTCTCTCTCTCTCTCTCTCTCTCTCTCAATCTCTCTTTCTAAAAATGATTTTTTTTGTAAAATATTGTGGAGTAACTTAGAATAATCCAAACACCTTAAATACCAAGATATTTCATATAAAATTATTGTTTTACAAAAATGTTATACTATTAGAAAAAAAAAAAAACTCTAAATTCTACATCCAAACAGCCATAAAATAAAGTATAATTTTCTACATAATTTCGTAGAATTTCTAAATTTAAATAAGTCAAAATTATAGAAAAAAAATTCTATAAAATTTCTACACTCTCTATTCAAATGGGCCCTAAATAAAAAGTAAAAAAAAGAAAAAAAATCACCAATTATCACCTTTGCTATTCCGAGTCAACAAAGTAAACCATGCCTGAGCCATAAGAAGAAACTTCCACTTACTTTACCTAGCTTGGAGATGTGAACAATTAATTTAAGTTAACTAGTCTTTAGTCAATTAATTAATTTATTTTTGATAGTAAAATTCACACACTATAATAAAATTATATTATAGCGACACTTTTAAATATTATTAAAAATTAAAAAAAATATTGCTAGAAAAAATATCGACACTTGTCATTAGTGTCGTTATATGTGTCGTCGCTAAGGTGTATAGCGACACATTACTATAATGTGTTCTAAAAATATGTCCATATAACTTAATTTTGGATATAGATAGATTATAAATAAAATATTTGTAAAAAAATGTCACAAATATGTATCTCTATAATCTAATTTTATTATAGCGACGTAATATAAAAAGTATAGGCTTAATTAATTATAAAAATTCCTCCTAGAATATTTAAATAATATCAATTCTGCACTTTAGTCTTGTTTCATATAGATTTAAATAATTTAAATTTTTCATTAATTTTAATAGAAATATCAAGGGTGATAATATGATAAGATTATTTGACATTAAAAAATGCTTAAATTCTTGCACATAAATATTTTTTTTATAATTGTTTTTGAGTTTTGATTCTTAAAAGTGTGTTCTAAACAGTTTAAATGTGCTTTAAAAATATACTATCTCAATGTGCCACCATTAAAATTAACAAAAAAATCATAATAAAATAAATTATTTATTAAATATAAAATACATAAGCATCGTTCTTTTTAGAAAATAACAATTATTTCATATAATATAATTTAATATTACTTGAGAAAGAATTAAAATACAAAATTAATATTACTATTATTTTTTTTCGAAATGATATTTGAAATGCAAGATAAAGTAAAAAGGGATTTTTATAACTGAGTCAAAAGTATGCATCAAAGTTTCTATTTTCACTTTAGAATATATATATATATATATATATATATATATATATATATATATATATATATATATATATATATATATATCTGACCCCTAAATTGTCGCGGTATGAAACATTGACGCAGCAAATCACGCGAGTCAATGCGTAGAACAATTAAAAATTAAATTATTATTTAAATTTAAAATGATCTACTGAGACTTAATGTGTACTTAATAAACAATGACGATTTGGGTTTATGAAATTTGACATGAACCACTCAACTAAACTGCATTTTGAAATAGATCCTATTTATTTATATATATATATACTTCAGCTCGACAATTTTTTAATTTTTATAAAGAAAATTTTGGGCAAGGAAATTAGCTAGCAATTACTTAGTGTAGTTCTCATTAAATTTATTGATGAAAATAATAATTTAAATCGAATATATTAAGAGTTGAGGGGTATTAATTAATAAAATAAAATAGTTGAGGAATTTATTTAAAACTTACCTATAATTTAGGTTTACAACTAAAATTTTTGTCTAGTACATATATATTCTTAACAAATTTTATGGTCTTTATAATATATATATATATATATATATATATATATATATATATATATATATATATATATATATATATATATATATATATATATACATAAAAGGCTTATGAAAGTATGGAGCCTTATAAGTCGTTTTCGATATTGAGACTTCTGAATCAACGATCGATTCCGCCAGATTTGATTTAGAGTATTTAAAATATATAAAAAATAAATTTTACGATTTTGCAATATCATTTGCATGCCTAGTAATAAAAAAAGTTAAAAATTAACTGTCCCTTGATTGATATCCGAGATCCCGAGTTCGAAGCCTAATTGTTTCACATTTTCAACTAAGTTTATTTCAAAATAAACGAAGTGGATAACACCCTAGGGTACCACTATAATACTAACCGCGCATTCTTTTATCAAAAGGTCAAAAAATCTATAGTAATAAGACCCTAATATTATCAATAATATAGTAGCCTAATTATATATATATATATATATATATATATATATATATATATATATATATATATATATATATATATTAGAATTTATATACTTTCAAAAGTACAATTCATCCATACTTGTAAATTTTTTTACCATAGAAATTGTATTGAAATTTATATAATTGTACTTTCTTTCTATCTCTCCTTAAATGCTTTTATAATAGCACGAATCTTAATACAAATTCTATAGTAAAAATTTCACAAGTATGGATGAGTTTATACTTTTGAAACTATATAAGTTCTACTATGCTATTGATAAAACCAAACACTTGACGCTTTCAAATTCTCCACCGTTAAATCAACCCCTTTAATCATTTTCAACTCTTAAATCATATTATTCAACCAACCACCCATTAAACCATAGGGGGCTATTATCATTCTGACCGTACATTCCTTTATCAAGGGTAAACTTAATAATAGCAATGACTTTGAGCTATTAATAGCATAGTAGCATATATATATATATATATATATATATATATATATATATATATATATATATATATATATATAAGTCCGGCTGGAATACTATCGATAGTACCAAGCAATTGGTGCTATCAAGTTTTCAGCCGTTGGATGAAAGGATGTGTGGTTGGAATTATAGTAGTCCCCTAAAATTTTTACTATTCAATCAACCACCCACTAAACTCTAGGATGGAGTGGGGTGTAGGATGTACACCCCTTATGGGGTGTACACTTATATTTACCCATATATATATATATATATATATATATATATATATATATATATATATATAGTCCTAAGCTATTATATTATTAATGGCATCAAGTCATTTGTACTATTAGAGTTTTGACCTTTTGATTTATAAATGTACGGTTAGGACGATAATAGGCCTCTAAAATTTAGTGGTGATTAAAAAATAGTACGATTTAAGAGGTTAAAATGATCAAATGAGTAGATTTTACGGTTAAAAACTTGGTAGCATCAAATGTTTGGTACTATCAATGGTGTAGTAGCAGAACTCTACTATAAATATATATATATATATATATATAGAGAGAGAGAGAGAGAGAGAGGCTGGCTATTATACTATCAATAGTACCAAATACTTGATAAAAAATCTATAAACATGAATCAGCTTGTACTTTTAAATGCATATAAGCTCTACTATATATATATATATATATATATATATATATATATTATAGATAGAGAGAGAGAGAGAGAGAGAGAGAGAGAGAGAGAGGAGAGAGAGAGAGTTTGGCTATTATACTATCAATAGTATCAAATACTACCAAATACTTGATAAAAAATCTACAAACATGAATCAGCTTGTACTTTTAAATGAATATAAGCTGTACTATATATATATATATATATATATATATAGAGAGAGAGAGAGAGAGAGAGAGAGAGAGAGAGAGAGAGAGAGAGAGAGAGAGAGAGAGAGAGAGAGAGTTGTGCTGGAATGCTATTGATAGCACCAGCCCAACTTTGCCACCTATTTTTTAGCCCTTGGATCGCATTGAGATTTGTGCAGACCCTTTAATTAAAAAGAAAAACTTTTTACTTTTTACTTTTTTTTTTTTTTTTTTTTTTCATTAAAGAGCCTGCACGAATCTCAATGCGATCCAAGGGCTACAAAATGGGTGGCAAAGTTGGGCTGGTGCTATTAATAGCATTCCAGCCCAACTCTATATATATATATATATATATATATGGACTTTTTTTTTTTATTAATTAGATGTGATACATAAACATAGAGTCCGGCTACTATGCTATTAATAGTATCAAGTTATTGATGCTATCAAATTTTCTACCCTTAGATCAACCCCTTTGATCATTTTCATCCGTTAGATTTACTATTTCTCCAATCACCTATTAAACCTAAGGGGCCCACTATCATCTCAACCATATATTTTTTAATCTAAGAATTAAAAACTTAATAGCACAAATTAGTTGGTACTATTAATAATATTCCAGCCTAGCTTCATAAACATATTCGTATTAGAATTTATCCAACTATATAAGGTTATAGTTGGATATATAAAATGCTTAAGAATGTATTTTATATTTATATATATATATATATATATATATATATATATATATATATATATATATATATATATATATATATATATATATTCCATTACAATTAAATAAGATACAAATTCTAATTATCAAACTAGAATTAAAAATCTGCATGTGCTCTTCTGAGAGCTTCTATTATTTCTACTTCACAAATTAAAGAGAGTTGCGAGATTGGTGAAGCTCATCTCGAGATTATGTGAGTGTTTTTTTTTTTTTTTTTTTTTTTTTTTCACCTTATTTTATTTCATATATATTATTCATTTTATTTACGGAAACTCCTCAAATTAAATATGTATTTCATATTAAAATAAAGCTGGAGACACGAGGTTCAGGTTTAGGTTCGCATTTCCGACTTTTATTGCTAGCATTATGGTAGTAATTAAACAACATATTCAAATATATTGTTCTTTAATAAAGCTTTATAATATTATACATCTACAGTTGTAAATATAATATAATTAAAAATATATACAGTTAAAAATATAACAGTTATAATTATGTATAATTTATTTGATTATATATATATATATATATATATATATATATATATATATATATATAATATAAAGAGAGAGTTCGGCTACTATTTCACCAACCACCCATTAAATTTAAAGGATTCATTATCATTTTTAACGTATATTTTTTTTTATCTAAATGCTAAAAATTTATAAGTACTAATGAATTGATAATTTTTAAAATATAAAACTCAAATATATATATATATATATATATATATATATATATATAGAGAGAGAGAGAGAGAGAGAGAGAGAGAGAGAGATAGGCTCGAATTCTATTAATAATGTCAAGCTATTGGTATTATTAAGTTTTTAATCGTTGAATTAAAAAATATATGGTTGAGATGATAGTGAGCCCTTTGGGTTTAATAGATGATTGAAAAAATAGTAAAATGTAACGGATGAAAATAATTAAAGAAATTGATCTAAGGGTAGAAAATTTGATAGTACAAAATGCTTGGTACTATCGATAGCATAGTAGTCGGTCTCTCTCTCTCTCTCTCTCTCTCTCTCTCTCTCTCTCTCTCTCTCTATATATATATATATATATATATATATATATATATATAGTAGAGCTTATATATTTTTAAAAATACAAACTTATTCATATTTGTAAATTTTTTACCGTTGGATTTGCATTGAGATTTGTATTTTTGTAAAGTCAACTAAACAGAGAGAAAGAAAAAGTAAATAGTATAAATCTCAATGCAAATTCAATGATAAAAAATTCACAAATAAATTTTTATTTGTACTTTTGGAAGTATATAAGCCCTACTATATATATATATATATATATATATATATATTTTTTAAAAGTATATGACTAATTATAGTTGTGAATTTTTTATTATAAAATTACATTATGATCCGTATTACTGTAATTTTTTAGTTGATTTTAAAATTACACGTATCTCAATACAAATTTTATAATAAAAAATTTATAAATATAATTAAATTTGTGTTTTTGAAAGTTGATAAACCCTACTTTATAGATAAATCATAGAATTTGAATTTAAATTAATTATATATATTAATCAACTATTTAAAATATTTTATATGTCTATATATATATATCGTGGAATTTGAATTAAAGCCACGTTAAACGCCCTGAAACGTTCACACATTCCCAAATCTTTCACATTAATAAAATAATATACGGTATCCAAAATATATGTAAAGTATATTAATTACATAATAATATTTCGGTAAAGTGCATATATGGATATATGATTCTTGTACGTACTATATCCTTAATTATGGTAATTTGGACCCTGTGTTTTCAATTTGGAAAATATAAGTTAAAATTATTTATTTTCAAATATAAATTTAGAAATAAATAAAATAAGAATAAATTTATATTTAGATAAAAATTAGATTGTTCTTAAAAATAAAAAAAAATAGCGTCTGAATAGTTAAATTAAAATAGTAAAAATAAGAATAATTATAATTTTAAAATAATAATATTTTATCTAATTAATTAATATAAAATATTAAATAAATAATAATTAATATTTTTATAAATTAAAGTTTAAATTTTAGAGTTTAAAATTTTTAATTTATTAAAAATTAAAGTTAAAAATTTAAAATTTTGTATAACTTTTAAAATTTTAAAATTTTATAAATTTATTAAAAAATAAAGTTAAAACTTTAAAAAGTATTAAAATTTAAAATTTTAATTTTAATTGTCTCGAAAAATATGCAAAAGAGGATGCACAAATTTTAATTTTTAAATTTATATAAATTTAAAAAAAGTTTATAAAAAATTTAAAAATTTGTATATATAATAGATTTATAAAAAAATAAAGTTAAAAATTTATAAAATAAAAAAAATAAATTCAAAATTTTATAAATTTTAAAATTGTAAAATTTTAAAAATTTTAATTTAATTTTTTTTTATAAAAAGGATAAGAACCGAGAAAGAATTATTATTCTCTCTTCTTAACCGACTATTCTAGAATAGTCCATTAAAGGAGGCTCGATAATTCCTTTATCCTCTCTTTATTCTCCAATCAAATAGAATTTTAGTTTTAAGCACAAAAATTTAGACTTTTAATACAAATTAAATAACATTTAGTAATATCTGAAATAAGTTAACTAAATTAATAAACCCCATAGAACGATAAAATAATCATTATATACAAAAAAAAAAAAAAAAAAAAAAAATCCATCCTTTTCTATATTTTGATGTCCTGCCTCTTTTTTTTTTCTCTCTCTTTTTTTTTTTGAATAAGGTCGCCTAAACTTTTAATAATTTTTTAGAATTGAATTATTCTAGTTACTTTAGTTAAAAGATCTGTAGAAATATATAATTTTATTTAATAAAAGAATAATTAAATTATTAAATTTGACAAAATCTCCATACATGTTTACCTAAAGTTACAAAATCTCCATACATGTTTACCTAAAATTATTTTCCCTGTGCGCTCCTCATGGCTTTGATTTATTCTTAAAAGAATAATCAGAACATTTAAAAATATTAGTGTACATAAAAACTAGCAATAAAAAATGCCAAATTGAGTTGTGTAATATTAATTATTATTATTATTATTATATATATATATATACATATAGCCTTGTTTAATTGTATGCGTATACCCATGCACTTTCCTTTAAATTCCGCGTACAATTAATTATGATTATTACAAAATCATGCTTTTTATATAAATATATCTTATTGTTATTATGAACATTATAATATTACCAATTCATTGTTTTCGAAACAAGTATATATGCAATGTATGTAGAAATTTTTTGCTCTGTACGTACGTATTAACACTAATATATAAAAAGTGGGAGGCTTTTTTAGAAACTATTTGGTTGAATGAATTTAAAAATACAATGTAATTAGCGATGTGTACAGTTCAAAATATATACAACAGGTATAATTATGTAATATAAATTATTGTAATTATAATTTTTTTTTTTTTTAAGTCGAGAACTTGTATTTTGAGAACTTCATCATTTTATATATGGGCTCGTAAAATTATGGGAGAAAAAAATATATGTTCTCACTTTAAAAAAGACTAGAGAATAAGTTCGTCACCTTTTTAAAAATACTCTATTTTATTTATTTATTATAATTGGAATTACAACTAATTTAGAAGTAATTCCAACCATTGCAATTAATTATTTTCTCTTGCATGAAGAGAAATTATGTATAATTTTGTTTTTCTCTTTTTTGAGAAAAAAAATAACATGCTATTTATTTTTTTATTTTTTATTTTTTTAAAAAATAAATTTAGTTAAAAATTTAAAATAATTAATTTTTAAATTTAAAATTTTAAATATTAATTATTAAGTTTTTTTTATCATCTACGCTACGCGCTAGGAATTAATGGTCAATAATTTATAATTTTGCATTATTTTTCCACA
Source organism: Tillandsia fasciculata (assembly GCA_029168755.2). Taxonomy (NCBI): domain Eukaryota; kingdom Viridiplantae; phylum Streptophyta; class Magnoliopsida; order Poales; family Bromeliaceae; genus Tillandsia; species Tillandsia fasciculata. The sequence goes on along the minus strand of CM054943.1, from coordinate 2,845,475 downwards.
TTGAAAACTGGGGATTTAGATGTATAGAGGGACCAATGAAAGTTTTTTTTAGTTTTTTTTTGTAAAAAAATTAAATATTACCTAATGCTTGGTATTTTGACCAGTCAACTTACTTGGTCAAAATTTGGTATTAATATTACCATATATATATATAAACTGAGCGCTTTGTTTCTTGCGCATTCAAAAACACAATTTTATTCGAAAAAAAAGAAGAAATGAACATTTCATCAAAGTACTTTTCGACAGCAGAAGCCAAACTACTACTTCTGCTGATATGTGTCTGCGCATCAACGATCTTTGTAGAAGCAAAAGTTCACTATCATAAGTGGGAGGTATCGTACCAGTTCAAATCGTGTGACTGCTACCAAAAGCTCGCAATCACAATAAATGGGCAGACCCCCGGCCCGACGATCGTCGCCGAGCAGGGCGACACCGTCGTCGTCGAGGTCAAGAATAGCCTGCTCACCGAGAACGTCGCCATCCACTGGCATGGGATTCGGCAAGTACGTGCGCATTTAGCATTCGCAGAAGAAAAAAAAAATGATTACATTCGTGATTCGTTTTTTATCTGTCTTTCATTCTATCTTCTACTTTTCTAGATTCAATATTTTAATATTTTATAATTTCTTAGATCGGGACACCGTGGTCGGATGGAACTGAAGGAGTGACGCAATGCCCCACAGTCCCTGGGGATACGTTTATTTACAGATTCGTTGTCGATAGAGTAAGTATTTGATTTATTCATGACATTTATACATACAAAGTAAAGTAAAAGAAAAATGTTGGTGAAAATGTATAAAAATTAACCCTCTCAACTATATGTATTTTGAATAAACTCCTCAATTTTTTGTTGTTGTTGTTGTTTTAACGTAGCCTGGGACGTACCTGTACCATGCACACTACGGGATGCAACGTTCGGCGGGGCTCAACGGTTTGATCAAGGTGATGGTCCCCAAGGGCGTATCTGAGCCGTTCAAATACGATCACGAGCACACCATTCTCCTCAACGATTGGTGGCACAGCAGCACGTACGAACAGGCCGTTGGTCTCGCCTCCGTTCCGTTCGTCTTCGTCGGAGAGCCCCAGGTGCCCCCCCCCTCTCTTTTTACAAATTGCACTTCAGTCCCTTTCTTTTTCTTCTTTATAATTAGTTATCAAACTTTTGAATGAACTTTTGAATGAACTTTTGAATTCGACATTCGAGACCTTGAACTTTCCTTTTTTTTTTATTTGATCTGATCGTGGCAGTCGCTTCTGATCAATGGGCGGGGCAGGTTCAACTGCTCCTTGGCAACGATCGGGGCCTGCAACGCGACCAACCCGGAGTGCTCGACCCCGGTCTTCACCGTCGTCCCCGGCAAAACTTACCGCCTCCGCATCGCCAGCATTTCCTCCCTCTCGGCGTTCAGCTTCGAAATTGAGGTGACCATTTCATATTCGGTTCATACCACATCATTTATGTGACTGTTATATTTTAAAATAAAATGACATATAAATAATTTTTTTTTTACAAAATACACAAATCTTTTAAACTATCTTAATATTTTATATAAACTTTAAAACACAAACCTCCATCCATATAAACAATAATATTGAACATAATATTATTATTATAAATTTCCTAATGGATTATTGGTCATCATGCACGCCTCAACTGTATTATTTTTAAATTTTATTATTAATCTAATATAAAGTTCTATTTAGTGGCTATCACCTTCTAGTGATGTATATTTAAATTCCATTTGTTTTATGTTACTATCATGTGCTTCCAAACCGTCCTTTATTTTTTTTATATTAAAAAAAATATTTAAATAATATATATATATATATATATATATATATATATATATATATTTTTTTTTTTTTTTTTTTTTCTTGAAGACAAATACATGACTACTTAATTTAATTATATATTGACTCTTTAAAATAAAAATTTAATTAAAAATTTTGATTTTATTAATTTTAGGGGCACAACTTGACCATGGTAGAAGCGGACGGAAACTATGTGGACCCGATTGTGGTCCAGAACCTGTATATCTACTCGGGCGAGACGTACTCGGTTCTATTGAAAGCCGACCGCGACCCGACCCGCAACTACTGGGCCGCCTCGCACGTGGTGAGCCGCAAGCCAGCGACCCCCGCCGCCACGGCGGTCGTAAACTACTATCCGAACCATCCGTTGCGGAGCCCCGGATCCGCTATCCCGGCCGGGCCGGTCTGGAACGACACAGAAGCCCGGGTCGCCCAGAGCCGGTCCGTCCGGGCCCACCCGGGCTACATCAAACCGGTTCAACCCAAACCGGACCGGGTCATAATCCTCCTCAACACCCAGAACAGGGTCAACGGTCGCACGCGGTGGTCCCTCAACAACGTCTCGTACGACCTCCCGCATACGCCCTACCTCATCGCACTGAAACACGGGCTCCGCCACGTGTACAACAGGGCCCCACCCCCCGAAACGTACGACTACAAGGGCTACGACATACGCGTACCCCCAAAGTACCCCAACGCGACAATACGTAGCGGGATATACCGACTCGCGTTCAACTCCACGGTGGACGTGGTTCTCCAAAACGCGAACACGTTGAACCCAAACAACAGCGAAACGCACCCGTGGCACCTACACGGGCACGACTTTTGGGTTTTGGGGTACGGCTCGGGTAAGTATAACCCGGACACGGACACGGGGTCGTATAATTTGAGGGACCCCATAATGAAGAACACGGCCGCGTTGCACCCTATGGGGTGGACCGCACTGAGGTTCCGTGCGGACAACCCCGGGGTTGGGCGTTTCATTGCCACATTGAGTCGCATTTTTTTATGGGGATGGGGGTGGTGTTCGAGGAGGGCGTGGAAAAAGTGGGGCCACTCCCAGATGCGATTCTCGGGTGCGGTGAGTCCAAGATTTTGAGGAACCCTTAAAGAGTCGATTTTGATTTCAATTTCAATTTTAATTTGATTTGATTTGATTTAATTTGATTTAGTTTAACATCTCACGGAGCGTGTGTTGTAAGCTTGTGATTTATTTGAACAAACGAATACCACATTTACCATTTTTTGATGCATGAATGTCTCAATTAGTCTTCTTTTACATATCTATTTATAGTCCTACAGTACTTGGTTACTTTCGCATTGTACCACAAAAGTGTACTACAAATTGATCCAGGAACTCACTAGTGTGGATTTTGCATTCAAATTTGATTTGAATTGATTTGGTTTAACATCTTAGGGAGTGTGTGTTGTAAACTTGTGAGTTGTTATTGCTTACAAACTTGTGATCTATTTGACTAAAAAAATGTTTTGTATACTAACAAAAGAGTCAGATTACGATACTTTTAAAAAATCAAGCACTTTGTGCTGCTAAGATTTTCACCGTTAAATTTAATTTTTTGACTGATTCCAACTTTTTGATCATGCTATTTCATCAACTACGCACTAAACTTAAAAAATTATTATTATTCTAATCTAATCGCGCATTTCTCATTTAATGACTAAGAACTCACAAGCACTACTAACTTTATGCTGCGAGAAAAAAAGAGAGAGAGAGAGAGAGAGAGAGATTGAGAGAACCTGTTAATTTCTGCATGGGCAACGATAATTGTTTCGACACTGAAGTTACGAATACGACATCTGCCCCTCGATTTCAGCTGGATGGGGGATGAAGTCGAGTTCACGGAACGCACAAATTCTTTGATGCATGGAGATCTCAGTTAGATTATATCTATTTATAGTCCCACATTTGATTACTTCCACATTGTACCACAAAGGTGTACTACAAATTGAGGCTCTTGTAACTTAAAAGTACAATTTAGTACATTAATTTGTGCACCTTAATTAGCCATGTACTACTTTGACCTTTTTTATATGCCAAAATTTCCAATTGTGCTTGGATAAATTCATTGAACATTTGAAATGTTTAGAATCAAGAAAATTTAACTCTGATGCTAATTTGTGTTTAATTAGGGTTTTTTTTTGTGCTAATTTGGTATCATTTTATTTTATTTTTTCCCTTTCAGACCTTAGGACATGTGTATTCACAAAATGGTACCAAACTTTGTGAGGTAAAATTATTTGGAGGCCCCTCAACTATACTTCGTTTTGAAAGAAGCCCTACACTTTTTTTTTTTTTTTTTTCGACACTGTATATACTACATGCTCTTTTTTAACACATGGTGTTGGTTGAAAAGCTCGGTTCTCTTCTCCACCATTGCTCCAAGCTCAAATCCTTCTCCCATGGCGCTTCCCTTCACTGTGCGCTCGTCAAATCAGGTATTGAACGCGACCTCTTCCTCTCCAACCACCTCATAAACATGTATGCAAAATGTGGTAAACTTAAACCTGCCCACAAGGTGTTTGATGAAATGCCCAGGAGAAACCTCGTCTCGTATTCGGCGCTAATTTCGGGCTACGATCAATCCGGGGAGCCTTCGATGACTCTTAATCTCTTTGCCCAATTGGAATTCGATCCGAACGAGTATATATATGGTAGTGTGTTCAGTGCTTGTGCTAGCCTACTTGCTCTGTCGCAAGGCGAACAGGTTCACACCGACGCAATCAAAACCGGATTTTTCGACGTGTCGTTCGTATCCAATTCGCTTATATCGATGTACATGAAATGTGGTTGCTTTCGCAAAGCGTACTCTATCTTCTGTACCATTGCAGAGCCGAATTCGGTGTCATACAATGCTATGATCGCGGGTTTTGCAGAGAATGGCCATGTAGAGAAAAGTTTGGAGCTGTTTCCACTTATGAACCGGCGAGGATTGCGACCCGATCAGTTCTCTTATGTGGCCGTGTTCGGTATTTGCACGAATAAAGAGGATTTGGACACCGGAGTTGGACTTCATTGCCAAAGTATAAAGCTCGGGCTCGATATCACGGCCTTTGTTGGTAATGTCATTTTGACCATGTACTCCAAATGCGGTTTAATCGAAGAGGTAGAGAAGGCCTTCGATTCGATAATCGAAAAAGATGTCATTACGTGGAATTCGTATATAGTCGCATGCTCGCATTTTGGAGACCATGCGAAAGGTATTACGGTCTATAAAGAGATGATCGAGACCAAAAACGCTTACGGTGTTCGCCCTGACGAATTCACATTAGCCAGTGCATTGGCTTGCTGCGCGGAGCTTGCTTCGATTCGATACGGTGGTCAGATTCATTCTTATGTTTCGAGAACCGGGTGGTTCGATACAGATGTTGGAGTTGGTAATGCTCTCGTCGACATGTACGCAAAGTGCGGTCGGATTGGGTACGCAAGTAAAGTGTTCAATCTATTGCGAAACCGGAATTTGGTTTCGTGGAACACGATGATAGTCGGGCTTGGAAATCATGGCCTTGGAAAGCAAGCTCTAGAGATTTTTCAGCAGATGGAGGTAGAAGGAATTCGCCCTGACTCCGTCACATTCGTTGGGCTTCTAATAGCTTGTAGCCATACAGGGTTAGTCGACAAAGGTTTAGCTTATTTCAATTCCATGAAAGCAACTTACAACATTTCTCCGAAAATTGAGCATCTATCTTGTTTGATCGATTTGTTGGGTCGAGCTGGGAGATTAGAGGAAGCTGAATGTTACATTTGCGAATCGCCATTTAACAATGATTCTATCATTTGGGGCAGTCTTCTCTCTTCTTGTTTCATACATAGGAATGCCGTCGTTGGCGAGCGTGTGGCAAGGAAACTCTTGGATCTTCGGCCTAAAACAAGTTCGCCGTTTGTATTGTTGTCGAATCTATATGCATTAGATGCGAGATGGGACGGGGTTGCCGAAGTGCGAAAGCTGTTGAAGGACACTAGGGTCAAGAAGGAGCCTGGTTACAGCGTAATCGAGGCAAAGGGAATTGTGGAGAAGTTTACTGCCGGAGATTGTTCGCATCGGAGAATCGAAGAAATTGTAGAGACATTAGTAAGTTTAAGTTTTCAAGTAAAAAAGTTCTATACTTAGGTGACATTTTTCTCGTATAATATATCAAATTCATTCGGTTGGTATAAAGGGGTCAGCATCTTGCCTTGTGACGGAAGGTCGGATTGGACCGAATCACGTTTGAAATGGCGGGAGGCTGGATTGGGCCGAGTCATATTTGAAGTGGCGTGAAGCTAGTTGGACGAAGTCATAATCGAGATATGTGGGCGTTGTATCTGCATACTCTAAGGCAGTGTTTGGTTGGGGGATAAAGGGGGAATAACCCCCTTTATCCCCCTATTCTTGCCAAACATCATTGAAAAAAGACAGGGGATAAAAAAATTTTTTATCCCCTTCTTAACGGGTTATCCTAGGATAACCCGTTAAGATTAATTCCATGGGATGCTTGGAATAGTGGAATAGGGGTGGGGATGGGAATTTTGCATTTACTAAAATATACTATCTAAAATTTATAACTATCTAAAATAAATTTTGTATTTACTATTTAAAATTTGACTATCTAAAATTTGAAGGGGATAACTATTTTTCAATCTATAACTATCTAAAATTTAAACTATTTTTCAATCTATAACTATCTAAAATTTGAATTTTGCATTTACTAAAATATACTATAAAAAAATAATTATTATTTTTTAATGTAAGATATAATTTGTTACTTATAATTAAATTGTTTCAAATTAAATATAATTTTTTAAAATTAATTTTTCAATACAAAAAGACAAGGGCAAAGTTGGCATTTTGAAAAAATATATACCTTCTTTTTTCACTATCTTCCACTATTCCATAATTTTAACCAAACACAATTTTAGCTATTCCAGAGAATACCAACTTTTCAACCAAATGCAATTTAACTTTTATACTTCTTTATCCTGGAATAGCAAGCTATCCCAGGTATAAAAAAATTTATACCTCAGAAATTTATCCTCGAACCAAACATTGCCTAAGTGAATTGGTTGCGTATTTTTAACCGCTCGAGTTTTTAGAATTAATGGTTAGTAACAACGATCTGACTAGCGGTAAACAGGTGCTGGGAGAAATTGTTAGCATTAAGGCCGGGCCAGCATCTCGCCTTGTAGCTGGAGGTCAGATTCGATCGAATCATATTCTTCCAAGTGGCGAGATTCGTTGGCGTTGTATTTGTACGTTTTAAATAAATTGATTACGTATTAGACAAGCTTTTGAAATTAACATTTAACACCAACAATCCGACATGTTACTTGTATGATCTATAATTTATAAAGATAATTTCATTCAATACAACTAATTGATTACGTATTTCGAATACCACAAACTTTTGAAATTAATATTTAGCGCCAACGATTCGACATGTTACTGTATGATTTATAATTTATAAAGATAATTCCATTCCATATAGCTAAAATGTTAGTATTAGAACAACAAGTACATTGAACAACAAAACCCCCAGTATTTTAGCATTACCATTCTCTCTTTCTACATAGGCTATATTTATTTACAGCTGAGAAAAGTTGATGAAACAAACCATTCTATGATCACTCAAAGCATGCATCAATACCATACATCGATCAGAGTTAGATCTCTCTCTACTTAGCAGCTGCATGGGGCTTCTCCGAACAGCTCGACGAAGCCGAACAATTTGGATGAACCTTCTTTCTCATCCCCAGGAAGCCCTTTCTGCACTTACTCCCTTTCGAGCTTTTCTCCGCAGCGCCTTCTTCGATCGACTTCGCTTTCTCCTTATATATGTTCCTCATAACGTAGGCTTCGATAAATTCTCCCCCCATCGACGCCATGATATCGCTTCGCTTCTGCGCTTGTTGCTTGTTTCTTCTTCTTCTTGTTCTTCTTGTTGTGCTTTGTGATGGATTGAAGACACAAAACTGGTGGGGTATTTATAGTGTTACAAGGATTTGGAATATGTTCCAGTTAACTTGGGGAACAAGTTGTGATGTAATGCATATAATTCTCACACTTTTTGGTTTTTGCTAAGGGAAATGTCATTGGTGACGAAATATTAAGTAGGTGGAATGTGGACTCATCTTAAACCAACTAAATTTTATACTTTGTCTACAAGTTAAAAAGATTGATTTTGACTTGTGTTCTTTTTAAGTCACATGTTTTTTTTTTTTTTCTTATCGCATTGGATTATTATTTTAGTGGTCCAAAAAAATTAATGAATTTAATGCATGCCCTATAAAAAGTTTTCATTAATTAATGATTTAAGAAAAGAATTTAATGCCCTATAATTAAAAACTTTTCATTAATGAGATGCATATCTATGACCTTGATTAGCATATATATATATATATATATATATATATATATATATATATATATATATATATATATATATATATATATATAGTTGGGCTGGAATACTATTGATAGCACCAGCCCAATTTTGTCACCCATTTTTTAGCTCTTGAATCGCATTGAGATTCGTGTAGGCTCTTTAATGAAAAAAAAGAAAAAAGAAAAAGTAAAAAAAAAAAGTAAATAGTAAAAAAATTTTCTTTTTAATTAAAGGGCTTGCACGAATTTCAATGCGATTCAAGGGCTACAAAATGAGTGGTAAAGTTGGACTGCTGCTATCAATAGCATTCCAGCACAACTCTATATATATATATATATATATATATATATATATATATATATATAACTTTTAATTAATTATCATTTTAGTCCACAGTGTGGATCGAAACTCGATCAATCAAAATCTATTTTTTGAATAAAGATTCATGCTTCCAATCCTAAAAAGAGCTCAATCGAATTTTATTCATAAAATTTTCGTTAAATTCAATTCAAAATAATTAAATATTTTTGTTTGGAATAAGTTGGTTAATTTTGCATTGAATTTTATTCAGTTTCATTGTTCAAAAAGAAAGGGAATGAATGTTCATAATATTGAGCTATTTTATGGAAATCCTATCATTAAATATGTGGATTAATTTGGTAATATCACAAGGAATTAATTCATCAAAATCACATTAAATTAATGATTCCAACAAAGGATTTACATAAACAAAGAGTTTTGTGATTAATTTGTTGGCAAACTAGCTAGGAATCAGGTGCCCAAACAAGATGAAACTTGCACTAAATTCAAAAGCATACACCCACACACATATCATATACATATGTGTGCTCAATTTACTCCTGGTTTTTGGTAACTTTAGATCCAAGCTCTTCTCCATTAATGGAAACCGCAGTCGACGACGACAACGACGACGAAGGCGAGGCACTCGGATTTACTTTTCTTTTTGAGCCTTTTTGATTACTAGCCACCTTCTCTTCTTCTTCTTCTTCCTCTTTCTTCTCTTTTTGCTTCTTGGTTTGCCCTTTTAGGGTGTTGATGTAGCCATAGGTAAAACCCATGGAACTCATGGCTTAGATGGAATAGTGTTTGAGGGGCTTTTGGATACAAGTTGACTTTGTGCAGGGATATGTGCAATGTGTGGTAGTAGTTGATTGGGCATGGTGGTATTTATAGATCTCAATGGACATGTACTCTCTCTCTCTCTCTCTCTCGTAACTTCGAAGTGACGAGTGGATGAATGCTCATCTTAAAATAGACTAGATGTAGAATGTACATTTCAAATAGGGTGTAGTGAATATGGATTAGATGTAGAATGTACATTTCAAATAAGATGTATATATAGTATAACTCTTTTAAAAGTATATAAGCTCCGCTCTCTTTATATATATATATATATATAAAACTAAAAATATTAATTTTAAATTATTTGGTATAAGGTTAACCCCTCTCTCTCTCTCCCCGCTCTCTTTATATATATATAACTAAAAAATATTAAAACTATTTTTAAATTATTTGCTATAAGGTTAACCTCTCTCTCTCTCTCTCTCTCCCACATATTATTTTTTAGGGGTTTTCAAATCTATCATCATCCCTTTATGAATAAAATATGGTATTATTGGGGGGGTGGTTTTCAAACTTATCATCATCCCTTTGAGAAAAATCTGGGTGTAATCTTATTTAGTGCACTAACTAATTATATAGTTCATGGAACTAGATATGCCCACTACTAATTGTAGTGGCATGAAAAATTTCATAAAAAGTCAAAACTTTGATCTATATTTCTTTTTTTTAAAAAAAACTCTGGTGCCTAAATACCTCCATCGGAAATTGAATTTTCGCAATTCCCTCTTTGAAAGACTTTTTAGATTAAACTAAAATTTGTTATCCAAAATATCAATATAGTTAGAAACCTTACCCAAGAGTAGGGTCACATATGAGTCAGCTGGGGCAACTCGTGTTCGTTTATTTATTAAACAATTCGAACACGAACTAGCTCGTTAACATATCGAGAAAAAAGATTTAGCTTGTGTTCGATTTGTTCATTAACGAGCCGAATATGAGCCGGCTTGCGAACAGCAAATTATATTTTCAATCTTACTATTAGGTGAAAAGTCGAAAGAAAATTAAAAAATTATAATTATAATCTAATAATTAAAATTTACAAAATATAAAATTCATATATATATATATATATATATATATATATATATATATATAGCGTAGGGTTACTATACTTTTATGAGTATAGACCTTTTTATACTCATAACTTTTCCATCCTTAAATGAAGGAATGTGCGGTTAGGATGATAGTAGTCCCCTAGGGTTTAGTGGGTTATTGGTGAAAGTATAAATCTTAGGGGACCACTGTATTCTTAACCACACATTCCTTCATCCAAGAATCGAAAGATTATGAGTACGAAGAGATCTATACTCATAAAAGTATAGTATTCAGACTATATATATAGTCCGGCTACTATGCTATCGATTGTACCAAGCACTTCGTGCTATCAAAATTTTTGCCGTTAGATCTACTCTTTTGATCATTTTTATATTTTAGATTATACTATTTTCCTAACCACTCACTAAACTTAATAACGCCAACAATTTGATACTATTAATAATATAGTAGCCTCTCTCTTTCTCTCTCTATATGTATAGAGTAGGACTTATATACTTTTAAAAGAATAAGCCAAATTATGCTTGTGAATTTTATACCATTGGATTTGTATTGAGATCCGTGCTATTGTACTTTCTCCTAGTATGTCTTATATACTTTCAAAAGCACAAGTTTAACTATATGTGTAAATTTTTTACTAATAAATTTGTATTATTGTACTTTCTTTTTCTCTCTTTTTAGTTGACTTTACAATAGCATAAATCTTAATACAAATACAATGATAAAAAATTCACAAATATAGTTGAGCTTGTGTTTTTGAAAGTATATAAGCTCTACTCTCTCTCTCTCTCTCTCTCTCTCTCTCTCTCTCTCTCTCTCTCTCTATATATATATATATATATATATATATATATATATATATATATATATATATATATATATATATAGTTAGACTTATGTGCTTTTAAAAGCAATGAGGCTTTCTGTGCTCCCAAGTTGTTTTTAGTATTAGGACTTCGGAATGGACAATCGGTTTCATTAAACTTAATCTAAAATATTTAAAAAGCCTAAAAATTAAATTTTGTGAATTTTCGATATTGTTTATCTAGTGATCAAAGTGGCTCAAAAATTAATAATTAATTTTAATAGTTATGGTGAGTCGTTTGCAAGTTTAACGGTATAAAAATATCCAAATCACACAAAGTTTTGATAGAAAATTCTTTATACTATATAGAATAAAATCAATATTTTTGATCTAAAATTTTAATATCATATCATCATATTTTGTGAGATTTTTATTTTCAGCTATTGATTTTGAGCCCTTTCGATCACTAGGTAAATTATATTGAAAAATCAAAAAATTTAATTTCTAAATCTTTTAAATACTCTAAATCAAGTCTAACGAAGTCGATTGTCCATTCGAAAATCCAAATATTAAAAGCACGGGCTTTGCTACCTATACACCCGGAATGGGGTGCATATCATACACCCCACCCCATCCAAGGGTGGGGTGAATTCCACGGTCACTTCAAGTGACCGGTGGAATTCACCCCCTGGTGGAATTCACCCCACAAGTGACCGGTGAAATTCACCCCACCTTGGATGGGGTGGGGTGTATGATATGCACCCCATTCGGGGTGTATACATAGCATTTTCCTAAAAGCACACAGTCCTACTATATATATATATATATATATATATATATATATATATATATATAGAGAGAGAGAGAGAGAGAGAGAGAGAGAGAGAGAGAGAGAGAGAGAGAGAGAGGGGGGGGGGGGGGGGGGCAGAAATATTATTAATAGTACCAAGTTATTAGTACTATTAAGTTTTTAACCCTTAGATTAAAAGATGTGTGGTTGAGATGATACTGGGTCCCTTGGGTTTAATAGGTGGTTAGAAAAATAGTAAAATCTAACGGGTGAAAATGATCAAAGGAGTTGATTTAAGGGTAAAAAACTTGATAGCACTAATAATTTTGTACTATTACTAATATAGTAGCCGGACTCTCTCTCTCTCTCTCTCTCTCTCTATATATATATATATATATAATATATATATATATATATATATATATATATATATTGCCAAAGTCCCTACCAAACTACAATAATGCACAATTATTGCATTAAATAACAATTAAGTGTCCCTACCGAATACAAAGAGGAGATGTGGGGGTCATGGATAGTGACACTACTCCACTTTCATATATGTGTGCCACATGGTAATCAACTGTTCCACAAAGTAGAAAACAATTAGATAAACCTACTTTCATATATGTGTGCCACATGGTAATCAACTGTTCCACAAAGTAAAAACAATTAGATAAACCTAGTGGGCAAGGATGCAATTATCAGCAACAAGCTTTTATCATATATAACATTGACCTTGGTTTATTAATTGTTTAAACTAATGCTTCAATTCAGTTCAATTCAATCCACACCTTTTCACAATCCATGTTCTCATTCACTCTAATCTGTGGGAAGACACAAGCATATATAATGCTTCAATTCAATCCACTACGTACTTTACACAAACCATGTTCTCATTTACTTACAATCTGTGGGAATTAAAACACAAACAACATGCTCTACTGAAGTTGTCGTCGATCGCCGCTTTTTTCGGTTCTTCGTGTCCACAGAAGCAGATTTTTCTTAGCATTTCAATGAAACCACATCTCATGATTTTCTCCTCTTTAGACACCTCTCTTCTTCTTATTACATATGCTTCTGCTGCTTCTATTCCCATGGAATTAATTAATTAGGTTGTAATTAACAAAGATCTAGTTGAGAAAAGCTACTGCAAAAGAGAAAAGAGCTCTTCCTTTTCTTCCTCTTCTTCTATTGCATGTTATGTTGAGACCATTTTTTACTTGATTTATAGGGCTGAGTAATAACTTGGGCGCCAAGTAAAACCTAGTGCATGCTATACTGGTCAAATTTAGATGCATCAATAATTGAAGAGTAAAGAGTGGCTGCTTTGGACTCAAAATCTTTTTAATATTTAGGGCCATGCATGAATGATTCATGTTGACCTGGTCAGGTGACATGGCCCATTCAACCCAAATGTTGGAGAGAAACTAAATCAAAACCAAAAATACCGTCAAGGGTTCTAAGTTTGAAGTACAGCTACTTTCAAAAAAAAAAAAAAAAAAAAAAAAAAAAGATAACATGCATGCTATTTTTAAATAACATTTATTAATTCTAACAAAAATAATCATTCGATAAGATTTGACCATAGCGCGACTGTTTTCGTTAGAACTAATAACGTTTTCGATACTAAGAATTTTATTGAAATAAATAATAAAGATTGAGAATATGATTACCGAAAATAAAAGATTGAGGATCACCAATGGCGCAATATATTTAATCCTCCTAATTAAAATTTGAAAACAAGAAGACCAACGGTACTAAGATGGTTGACCTGGCAATCATAGTTTAATAACTAAAATAAAATAAATTAAAGTTTATGGACTAAATCGCAAAACACCATGGCTCTAAATTGCCGTTACCAAATCCAGTTCCCGCCACTCCCAATTCGACCGTTGGAGATCATCACCACCACCTATCTCCCTCCTCTCATTCAAACATTTAAACAAACAACTACACACCAACAAAAAAAAAAAAACACATCAAATAAATGATACACAACAATTAACACTCCCCACAATGCTCTCCACCTCTTCTCTTCTCCCTTCTCCTCCTCCTCCTCCTCCTCAATTGTTTCCACCCCAATCCACAACTCCTCCGCTCCGCTCCTCTCCCGCCGACCGCTACGCCTACCTCCTCCAAACAAGCCTCAAATCCGAGACCTTGCATCTCGGCCGATCCGTCCACGCCCGCGTCGTCAAAGCCGGGCTCTATGTAAGTGTCTACCTCACCAACAACCTCATCAACTACTATGCCAAAAATGGCTCCTTTACCGACGCCAATCGCCTGTTTGATGAAATGCCTCTTAGGAATATATTCTCTTGGAATTCCGTTCTTTCCATGCACGCGAAGGCTGGGCGGATCGAGTTAGCCGGTGAGGTGTTCGATAAAATGCCCGAGAGGGACTCTGTTTCTTGGACCACGATGATCGTCGGATTTAATCTGATGGGTCGGTTTGAAAAGGTAGTAAACACGTTCCTAGACATGGTTCGAGCTGGGATCCCTCCGACCCAGTTCACGTTCACTAACGTCTTCTCCTCCTGCGCGGCGACGGAGGCTCGTGATGTTGGTAGGAAGGTGCATTCATTTGTGGTCAAGCTAGGGTTTAGTAGTTGTGTTCCCGTCGCTAATTCAATTCTAAACATGTATGGGAAATCCGGGGACACCGAGACGGCAAAGATTGTTTTCGATAGGATGAAAGTGAGGAGCATATCGAGTTGGAACTCGATGATTTCCTTGTATGCTCAGTCGAGTAGGATGGATCTCGCGGTGGCCCCGTTCGAGGAGATGAGAGAACGAAGCGTTGTCTCTTGGAATGCGATAATAGCGGGATACAATCAAAACGGCTCCGATCTAAAGGCTTTGGAGTTCTTTTCATTTATGCTTAAAGGCCCTTCTTTGATCCTCGACAATTTTACGCTAACAAGTGTATTATCTTCTTGTGCCAATCTTGGTATATTGAAATTGGGAAAGCAAATACATGCATATGTAGTGAGAAGCGAATTGCCATGTAACGGGCAGGTAGGGAATGCTTTGATCTCAATGTATGCAAAGTCGGGTGGTGTCGAAAGTGCTCGAAAAATTGTGGAGAAAACACTCGCTTCCGATCTAAATGTGATATCATTTACAGCTTTATTAGAAGGTTATGTCAAGCTCGGAGACCTGCAACCGGCTAGAGAAATCTTCGACTTGATGAATTACCGCGATGTGGTAGCGTGGACGGCTATGATAGTTGGTTATGCGCAAAATGGTTTTAACAGTGATGCTGTGGAACTCTTCAAGATGATGCTTGAAAAAGGGCCAAAGCCAAATACTTATACTCTTGCTGCAGTTCTAAGTGTTTGTTCGAGCTTGGCTTCGTTGGATCACGGAAAACAAATTCACTGTAAAGCCATAAGATCAGGGGAAATATGTTCTGTTTCTGTTAGTAATGCGATTATCACCATGTACGCTCGTTCGGGGAGCATTTCATGGGCGAGAAGAGTGTTTGATCAAATTTATTGGCTTAAGGAAACAATTACGTGGACTTCGATGATCATCGCTTTGGCTCAACATGGGCTGGCGGAACAAGCCATCAACCTGTTCGAGGAAATGCTTAAGATAGGCGTGAAGCCCGACCATATAACTTACGTGGGGGTGATTTCAGCGTGCACGCATGGGGGATTGGTAAGAGAAGGAAAGGGGTATTTTGAACAGATGCAGCACGAGCACATGATCGAGCCCACGCCGAGCCATTACTCGTGCATGATCGATCTCTTTGCACGAGCTGGTTGGCTCCGAGAAGCCCAAGAATTCATCGAGAGAATGCCTATAGAGCCGGATTCTATTGCGTGGGGGTCGCTTCTCTCCGCTTGTAAAGTGTACAAAAATGCCGACTTGGCAAAAACAGCTGCGGAAAGAATACTAACTATCGATCCTGAAAACGGTGGGGCTTATTCCGCGCTTGCTAATGTTTACTCTGCTTGCGGGAGGTGGGATGATGCTGCTAAAACTTGGAAACTGATGAAGGAGAAGTGTGTGAGAAAGGAGCAGGGGTTCAGTTGGATTCAGGTCAAGAACAAAGTCCATGTTTTCGGGGTCGAAGATGGGTTGCACCCCGACAGGGAGGCGGTATACAAAACAGCCGCGAACATATGGGAGGAGATCAAGAAAGCAGGGTTTGTTCCCAATATCCAATCCGTGTTGCACGACATCGACGACGAACTCAAAGAGCAATTACTTAGTCATCACAGCGAGAAGCTAGCGATCGCTTACGGGCTGATCAGCACTCCGGAGAAGACCACTTTGAGAATTATGAAGAACTTACGGGTGTGCAACGATTGTCACACCGCGATAAAATTCATATCCAAGGTCGTCGATAGGGAGATCATAGTGAGAGACGCGACTCGGTTTCATCATTTCAGGGATGGATTTTGCTCATGCAAGGACTACTGGTAGGAAAAGTTGTTGCTCTCCAAAAAGATGTGTTTGAGTAGAGAAATTGTGGATATTCAAATTTTGATTGTTTGTGAACTCTAATTTCGCAAATAATGCTCAAAGAAGAAACAAATAGATACGAAAAACTGGAATGGATTTTGTGGTTCATGAAGTTGTTTTAACTGGAGATTTTGCACTTTGGTCCTGTAAACAAACGAGTTAATACTAAGCCTTGTTTACCATTATCTTGTTTCATTTACGCAACCGATATCAAGCAACAAGTCGAGGCGCGCTCCGACTCCCATCGAACATCTCCGCAAGCACTCAGAACCGCCGAGAGAACAAAGTTGTCGACATCAAACCCTTCTTCCTGCATTCGATACATAAGCTTCAAAGCGTCTTTACAGCGCCCATTCTTCGCGTACCCTATAACCATTACTTTCCATGTGACCGAGTTTCTATCCGGCATCTCATCGAACACTCTTAGAGCATCGGCTACATCTCCGCACCTCATGTACATATCGATCAATGAACTTCCCACGAACACATTCTCGAGAGCTCTAGCCTTGCTCACACATGCATGAATCCATTTTCCATAATGCACATCTTCTAGTCTTGCGCAAGCTTTCAACGCCGAAGAGTAAGTGAACATGTTCGGCTTCACATTGTCCCACAACATATCATTCAGCAATTTTAGTGCTTCCGACCTGTATCCGAGACTGCTGTATCCCGAAATCATGGCCGTCCATGAGATAACATCTCTCGCGGGCATTGATTCGAGAATTTTCGCTGCATAACTGTAGTCTCCACATTTACAATAGAACCAAATAAGAGTGCTCCCAATATGAATGTTCTCCAAAACAAGATTTTTTATTACTTGAGCATGAACTTCTTTTCCGAGGTATGGAGATCCTATAGAACCGCAGGCACTAAGAACGCTAACAATCGTTTGGTTATTAACAAATACGCGCCTTCTCTTCATTCTTTGAAACAATGATATGGCCTCCTCTCCAAAACCGCTTCGAGCATAACCCGATATCATAGAAGTCCACGTAACTGTGTTTCTTTTGGGCATTAAATTGAACACTATCCTAGCATCTAAGACCTCCCCACATCTAACATACATGTTCACAAGCGAACTACCGACATATACATCTTGCCTGAACAAACCTTTAGCTACAGCACCATGCAGTTGCTTTCCTAATCTTAAATCCTTCGCTTCACCGCAAGCCTTCAGAACACTGCACACAGTGAACTCGTTAGGGTGAAAGCCGTGATATTGCATCGACGAAAACA
Organism: Tillandsia fasciculata; assembly: GCA_029168755.2. Taxonomy (NCBI): domain Eukaryota; kingdom Viridiplantae; phylum Streptophyta; class Magnoliopsida; order Poales; family Bromeliaceae; genus Tillandsia; species Tillandsia fasciculata. Next base: position 2,827,782 of record CM054943.1, on the reverse strand, counting down.
TCGAAAAGGCTTCATCTACTAGCCCGTGCTGAGCATAAGCCGTGATCATTGTAGTCCAACAAACAACATCTTTGTCGGGCATTTTATCGAACACTTTAAATGCCCCCAAAAGATCACCACATCGCGAATAGAAGTATACAAGTGCACTATCAACTATCAAATTATTCCGTCTACCCTTCGCTACACAAGAATGAACCTGTTTCCCGAGATCAGCATCAAACCTATTGCCGCAAAACTTTAGTAAACAAACGAAGGTCAATCCGTTCGCCTCGACATCGCTAGCGATCATTTCCTTAAATAGAGCCAACACTTCATCATCAAGACCCATGCTTAAATACCCGTTAAGAACGGCCGTCCACGAAACGACGTTTCTCTCGGGCATACCATCGAACACCTTCCTCGCATCCCATAATTCGCGAAACCTAACATAAGAACTAATAAGATTGTTCGCGACAAAAGGCGCACGACGATCGAATCGCCTAATCACGACCGTGTGCACGCATCTGACCTGCTTCAAACTGGAGCAGGATTTGAGATGGGCGGCAAACGATTCAAGGTCGTACCTTGGAAGCCGAAAGGAGCCAACAAAATCCTCTTCTGGTTCTGCGGAGAGGGGTTCGTCGAAAAGGAGGGGTTTTGCGAAGGGAAAGATTGGGATTTGAGGATTCTCTTGTGGGGCTTGATGTGAATGGGCTTTTTGGGAGCTTCTTTGGATGGGAATGGTGGGGAGGGGAGAGGCGAAGGGTGGTGGGTTTGGAAGAGGGGGAGTGGGAGAGAAGGAGATGAGAGCATTGGGGGGGGGGGGGGGGGCGCCGGGAGGAGAGATTTAACGGTACGATTTTTTGAAAAAAATGGAGGGAATGGTTTTGGGAGGAGTATATAAAAATGAAGGGAGATGAAAGAGTCGGCAATGGAGTTCAATTCGTCGGCGACTTTTATTTTGAGTTGGACACGGCAACTTGAGATGTTTCGCCGCCGAATTAGGGCTGGATTGTAAGAGTCGGCAACTTGGATTTCTTTATATATTTTTTCAATTTTTTTAGATGCATTCTTATTTATTATTAAATTTTATTGCATATTGAAAGGTGTGAAGGTTAACTAAAATTAAATTTGAAAACCTTAACTCTGCACTAAAAGTTGCTTGATGTTAAATTTGTCAAAACTAAATGTTTCGCCCAGCTTGAGCTTACATAAAGTTTACTTATTAAGTTTCGCAATTCAATTGCTGCAAAGTTTAGCAAATCACAATGCTTCACCATTTGATTTCAGTGCTTTGAAGATTTCGATTTGTTGAAATGGAGGTGTTTAGATGTTACTAACTCTGTTCTACCTGTGTTCTTTTCTTGGGTAGAGAGAAATTGAATTTTATGGTCAGAAGCTAAAAAAAAGAAAGACAAATAAAAAATGGAATACAAACCAAACAAGGTCTACATAGTTTTTTTTTTTTTTTTTTTTTCCTTTCAATTCCTCTCAGAAAAACCACATCATTTAAAAGAATAACCAGGTCCATCCCCTTAACATAGTTACAAAAATGCATCAACCAAATTAACAAAACAACACCACCTAACCAAATGCTGATGATCTTTTAACCAAATTGAGCTTGTATAGGAGATTGGACCCATTGAGGATGTTGGGAATCTGGTATTCCCCCGCTATCAGATTTTGTGAATCTGCAATCTGTTTCGGTACCGCAATCTATTCCGGTACGACTTAGTGTTCGGATTCCACAACGGAAGCGTCAAATCGAATTTTTACCATAAATCCGCTTCCTCAACAAAAACTGGAACCAATACAATCATAAAGAAAAAAAAAACTAAAACAGAAAATACAGATGAAATAAATTCATTAACCAAGAGAACCATTACACCGACCCTCTTCTACAATAGAGTAACTTCAACCCGAGCTCTCTTCTTAAATCTCTCTCACCCTTCGCTTGTCTTCTATAAATCTAGAAGACTTTTTTGTTTGAACGCACCCGTACATGCATCCAAAATCATGAACACCTTGGTCATACCATATGGATGTGGCTAAATCCTAGCCCCCACTAATTGTTGGCTATTTATCCTGCCCATGACAATAGGCCCAGGAGACTAATAAGTTGAGTTGGGTGAGTCCAATAAGTTGAGTGGGGCTGTGGTCCATAATAGACCAAATGGCAAGAGGCCCAACAATAGACCTAACGTCCCGGTGGGTTCAGTCCGGTCGAGATCCATGGACGTTGTGTCTGTATGCATTAAATGAATTGATTGTATATTTCTAAGAGCTCGAGCTTTTGGGATTAATGGTTAGCACAAACGATCCGACAAGTGATATTAGAGCCAGTGGCATGGGTTCGATTCCCATATGGTGCAGGTGTTGGAGGGAGGATTGTTGGTTATTTATTTATGGGTTAAAAATAGGTCCAACATCCTGCCCGTGACAATAGGCCCAGGAGACTAATAAGTTGAGTTGGGTGAGACCAATAAATTGAGTGGGGTTGCGATCCACAATAGATCTAACGGCAAAAGGCCCAACAATAAACCTAACGTTCAGGTGGGTTGAGTTCGGTCGAGACCCGTGAGTGCTGTGTCTGTATGCTTTAAGTGAATTGATTGCATATCTCTAAGAGCTCGAACTTTTAGGATTAATGGTTAGCGCCAACGATCCGACACCACTTTTATATTATATGAGTGTGGTTAAACTCTACCACCACCACCAAAATAATAGTACAAATGCTATATGTATAGCTTACATCAAAAACTAAATATTAATCTTAATCCAACTAAAATTCAACTACAAATCTAACCATATCCGAACTGAGGAAATTAGTTATCTCAATAACCAGCTGGGAGACCACCTTTTCTTGGATCACTTACTGCAGTTAAATCTCCAAACATAACCCCATTTCGTGCCCGCGAGCTCTCCAAATTGTGAACAATAAATTGGCATATTGTTCCACCTGCTAGTGCTTGTAAAACATGGCCCTTCTTCTGCAGTTGTGCTCGCGTCGCCGCAGGAACTTCAAAGTGGTCTCCCAATACTGTTGTCCAGTTCTCATATTGAACCACATTTGGAATAAGCTGCGAAAATTTAGAAACTATGATTCTGGTAACACATATGCTATTCATTTTTGCAAGATATTTATATATAGTAATCCACACAAGACTTAAAACTTTAGCTAGCAAAGAATTACTTTTATTGAGGAAAAATGGCAAAGTTGAGGGTACACAACAAAACCTCATGATACAAACGCGGAGCCAAGACGGAAGATAACGGATCCAATCCTTTGGCGAAATGATTTAAGAACACTTCAACAGTCCCAGCAGTAATCATCGCGCCTCCGCTAGCCCCGACAACACCCTTCAATTGCCCATCCTACCAAAGGCATTAATGATAAAGATGATGAGAAAAAATTACAGCAAATTCCTAGATGGAAATAGTCGTCGTCATGCCTCGCTACTTCGATATGCAAATCAGTTAATTCGCTAATTCCGTGCACGTATCGATTAGTAATGCGCATAAATCTATTTCCAAACTACGAGAAGCAGCAAAGTCGAATCATTCATTGATTACGAAAGGAAAGCGAGCACCTTAAGAATGATTGTTGGTGTCATGGAGGATAATGGCCTTTTGAAAGGCCTGATAAAATTTGCAGGAGCTGGTGGTGGAGTGTTAGCAGAAGCATTTGCGGGTATAGAAAAATCATCCATCTCATTGTTTAGCAATATCCCTGTACTTGGGGACATAATTTGTGACCCAAAGTATGAATTTACTGTACTGGTCATTGACACAGCATTGCGCTCGCTGTCGACAACGCACAGGTGACTGGTTCCGTGATCACGAACGATGTTCCACCTAAAATGCGAAGCTGATTAGAAACAGCAATTCTATGTCATAATAAAGAACACAACTTCTCAGGTGTCAGAATTTTCGACTTCACACATTAATATCACCGAAATAGATGAAAAGTTCGATTACGTAAAACGCGAAGAACACACTAGGCAAATCTCTATTGCTAGATAATAGTAAAGTTTCGCTTACCTTCCACCGTAATGGTTGGGCCCGAAAGTCATATTATCAAGTATGGTTTTCTTCAAATCTCCCGCAAACTTCGGAGATAACATATCAGATATTACTTCAGAACATTTACAAAGTCAGGATCACCGAGATTCATTCTTACAGCAAAAAAATGCTTTAATGATTCAATAAGCCGATGAAGACCGAGGGTGCCAGAAACACCCAAAGGAATTCCATATTGAGCAAGAATATTTAATATCTGTGCCAACAACAAAAGGAAGAGAAAAGAAAAGTATCTGTTACTCGCGCACTTTATGCTGTACTAATAAACCTGTCATATAATAACAAAGAAGAACACTTACAAGGATCATTCCAGCACCACCGGCCGAAGGGGGCGGCATGCCCAGTATTGTTAGACCCATCACATCCGCCGTTATCGGTTCTTGAACTTTTACTCGATACTTCTGCAAATCTTTCATGGTCAAGATACCGCCTAACTTGCGAACATCTCTAACCAAGTTAATCCCAACTGACCCATTATAAAGTGCATCTGGTCCAAGCTCTGCAATAGCTCTTAATGTTCGAGAAAGCTTTCGATTGCGACAAATATCACCAAGCTTTAAGAGATCCCCTTTTGACGTAAACACACTTCGCAGGCCCTTATCGTTTAAAATGCCTGATCTTGTCTTCTCCATCTGCATATGGAGATAAGGGGAAATCCGAAAGCCCTTCCGAGCAAATTGTTCAGCCGGTCGGACCAGCCGTTTCCATGGAAGCTTGCCATGTTGCTTCCAAGCCTCATAAAGGCCTGCAACTTCTGCTGGCACAGCTATAGATAGAGCACCACTTGACTTTAGTGCAGAATTTCTCGCATACATGTTCTACACATACATCATAAATTTTCCGAATTCGTTCAATAAAGATGATTCTCGAATGATATGCTAAAATGCCAATTCTATTGCAACTCAGCATAGAACAAAAGAGACAAAAAAAAGACTAAAAAGAAAAAGAACCAAATAGCAATGACATAATCTTATACAATCAATGAATTGTAGAGAGTCATTCAAAGAGTCATTCTAAATCCTCTTCACTACATTTTCTGGGACAAAAGAAGAAGGAAAAAGAAAAGTAATTGTACCTCACTAAATCCTCTATGAACCCAATAGCATATAACTCATGCTATGCCTAGAAGCCACTAAATTAGTTAAGAGATACAGAGCACCAAAAGGCAACAACAGAAAAACAACTTGACAAAATTTATCAATTTTATACCACCTACTAAGAAAAGATGCCAAAATAAACAATACCCACTTTTTTTAGTAATTCTAATTACCAGGAAAGAGTGTGAGTAAAGAGTTGACCCCATTACCTCTTGAAACTTAGTTGCTAATACTATATATTGTCTAAAAAATCAATCTAATTAAAAGTAGTCCAAAAGTAATTCTAACCAGCACTCGAGTGAAAGATGGACTAACAAATAAAATTTGAATGCTTGATAAATGATTTGCAAACTCGATCTTCCCTCAACTATCATTTCCCTTTAAAAAGTGATGACCACTGCGAGATTGAGGTCTTTAAATATGTTGTCTTTGTTGGCAATTTATTTATGGGTTTAAAAAAATAGGTAACTTCCTAACCGTGACAATAGGACAGGAGACTACCTAAGTTGAGTTGGGTGAGCCCAATAAGTTGAGTGGGGCTGCGGTCCATAATAGACCTTACGGCAAGAGACCAACAATAGACCCAACGTCCAGGTGGGTTGAGTCGGTCTTCGAGACTCGTGAGCGCTGTGTCTGTACGCTTTAAGTGAATTGGTTGCGTATTTCTACAGCCGAGCTTTTGGAATTAATGGTTAGCATGCCAACGATCCTACAAGTGGTATCAGAGCCAGTGGCACGGGTTCGATCCCACACGTGCAGGTGTTGGGGGGGGGGGATTGTTGGCAATTTATTTATCGGTTTAAAAATAGGTCCAACTTCCTGCCGTGACAATAGGCCCAGGAGCACTAATAAGTTGAGTTGGGTGAGCCCAATAAGTTGAGTGGGGCTGCGGTCCACAATAGACCTAACGGCAAGAGGCCCAACAATAGACCCAACGTTCAGGTGGGTTGAGTCCGGTCAAGACCCGTGGGCGTTGTGTCTGTACGCTTTAAGTGAATTGTTTGCGTATTTCTAACAGCTCGAGCTTTTGGAATTAATGGTTAGCGCCAACGATCCTACAGTCTTATACATTCTTCCGTAACGATAGTCAGGTTTTTGTTAATGTAACAATCCGATCCGGTAGTAATAATAACTCGTTGGGCCCAAAACTACTAACCCAAAATGCTTAAGCCTAGCAATTATTAATAGCATGTCTGTATCTTATATTATCAATCAGAATTTTTTTTCTATCCGATGTGGGACTATTGGAACGTTACAGACACCCTCTGTTTAGATCTTAACGCCCTCGTTAGGTCCAAACCTAATAACATATAACAGAAATAGAACAGAATTATCAGGCGATAAAAAATTTTAGAGGTGGCTCTCACTAAACCCGTGGTGCAGCACTTTGCGCTATATAGCACTTAGCCCTCACACTTCCGATTGATATTTGTCTCTGATATTAATTGTAATGACGCGACCCGCTAGAAATAATAACTCGTTGGGCCCAAAACTTAATCATAGACATAGATCAGAATTACGTGGTAATTCTAGAAGTAAACCTGTGGTGTAACATTTTGCCATGTATAACACTTAGTTCTCACACTTCCGACTAGTATTTGTCTCTGATACTAATTGTAATGACCTGACCTGCAAATAATAATAACTCGTTGGGCCCAAAATCTAATCACAGATCACAGACAGAGATCAGAATTTTCAGGCGATGTAAGCTATTATCGGATGATGAAAGCTTACATCGCTCGACAATTCTGATCACTATTAGGTTTGTACCAAACGAGGACGTCAAGATTTAACTAGGGGAGTCTGTAATATTGTCACGACTTGACCTGCTATCCATAATAACTCGTTGGATCCAAACCACAAGCCCAAAATACTTAATCCCGATTATTATTAGTAGGGTGCGGTGTGTCAGGGCCTAAACTTTTTGCGCAAGTTTCCCCTTTGCAAAACTATCAAACTCCAAAGGGGAAAGCCTCGAGAGGTTTTACTAGAAGGATCTAGAAGCTTCTCAAGCCTACTACAAACCATCTAGAAGAAACCTCTAGAACCTTCCGGAGACATCCGCTCTAGAAGTTTCTGGAGACATCAAAGACTTATACTTAGGTAGAGAGGTCTATATAAGGATGTGACCTCCCCCTTTGTAAGAAGAAACAGTTGTAAACTTCTAACTTCAGAAATACAACTACTCTTCTTCAAACTCTCTCTCTCTCTTGCGATCCAACCTGGGCGAGAGTAGGTCCAAGTTCTCAAGAGACGGTGAACGGCTTGCTCACTTCGCGAAGGAGGCGCGAGCGCCGCACGGGCTAAACAAGCAATTTGCTTAGGTCCTTGACAGTTGGTATCAGAGCGACGTTCGGAACTGGGAACCATGTCGTCATCGGACGCTGCCGTCATCGTCAACATGGCCGAACCACCTCGACAATCCAAACGCGGCAAGAGCAAGGAACCACGGGCCCATGTGAGGAGTCCGCTTCGCTTGACGACCGTGTTGGCTTGTTGGAGGACAACTATCAAGTCCTAACCCAACTATGGAGATTATGGAGGAAGGACTGCGCACCATGGAGGAAAGTGTTGCTGCTGCAATGGGGACTTTCCGCCAACAACTTGAGCAGCTTCGCGCTGACGTTGCTCGTCGCGAGGACGAACGGAAGGCACTGGTGGACGACCTTGTCGCAAGGGCGATGAGGTCGAGGAACTCAAGATGCGGATGACTATCCTTGAGAGGGCGGTGCTCGTGGTGGCGACGCACCAAGGGAGCATGCTCCAAGGATCCGCATCCCGAACCCCAGAGGCTTCAAAGGTACGCGCGATGAGAAGGAAATTGACAATTTCCTTTGGCACATGGAGCGCTATCTCAAGGCGTTGCGTGGAGGACGAAGAAGACAAAGTCCAAAACCGCTCCATGTACTTGACGACGATGCCATGCTGTGGTGGCGTCGGAGGTCGGCGGAGGCCGAGAGAGGGCCAATGCGAGCTGAATACTGGGAGGACTTCGTGCGCGGAGCTCAAGGCACAGTTCTACCCGAGCATCGAGTATCTTGCGCGAAGGCAACTTCGACGGCTCAAGCATACGGGAACCCTGAAGGAGTATGTCAAGGAATACTCCAACTGATGCTCTCGATCTCCAATATGGCCGAGGAGGACGGCTGTTCTTCTTCCTCGACGGTCTCAAACCAGTGGGCGAACAAGGAGCTCGTGGGACGAGACGTCAAGGATGTAAGCTCTGCCATAGCCATGGCGGAGAAGCTACCGGAGTACGAGAAGACGGAGTCTACTCGCGGCAAGCCGCCTAAGGGTGAGCAGGCCAAAGGTGGGGGAGACCGTCGCGCGAGATCAAAGACTACCACCAAGGGCAAAGGCAAAGAGCACATGGGCCTTCCGCAGAGAGAGAAGGTGTCTTGCTATGTCTGCGGAGGTGACCATTGGGCTCGGGACTGTCCAAGAAGAAAGCTTCAATGCTGTCCAAGCCGAGGAGGGCGAGGAAGCGGCACAGACAAAGATGGGAGCGCTGCGGCTCGTTAGCGCGATGCAGGGGCAAGCGGGCGGCGGCAAACCTCTCAAGAAGGAACTTATGTTCGTCGATGTGGCCCTCAATGGGTGGGCCACTCGAGCGCGCTCGTGGACACGGGAGCAACCCACAACTTCATCGCAGCGAGGAGGCCAAGCGGTTGGGTCTCAAGCTCGAGAAGGACACGAGCAAAATCAAGGCGGTTAACTCGGAGGCACAACCGGTTGCAGGGGTAGCCAAGGGCGTGTCGATCACTGTTGGACCCTGGAAGGGAACAGCGAACTTCACTGCCGCAGCCATCGACGACTTCAAAGTCATTCTCGGCATCGACTTTCTAGCATCGTCAAAGGCGGTGCAGTACCAATGCCACATCTTGGGGCCTTGAGCATCATGGAGAGGCCGCCCCTTGTATGGTTTTGGCTAGCCGCAGCGAACCAAAAAGAACCCCTATCCTCTCAGCTCTGCAACTGCGGAAGGGAGTGAAGCGTGGGAGATGGACTTACCTTGCGAGCATCCGCGAGGTAAGCGAGGAGGGATTCGAGGAGGAAGACCTTCCGACAGAGATTAGGGCTGTCTTGGGGGAGTTCAAGGATGTCATGCCCCAAGAGCTACCTAAGCAGCTTCCACCTAGGAGGAAGGTGGACCATGCAATCGTGCTTGAACCTGGTTCCAAGCCGATAGCAAAGGCGCCGTTACAGGATGGCTCGCCAGAACTCGAGGAGTTACACGCCAGTTAAAAGACCTTCTTGAGGCAGGCTTCATTAGACCGTCGAAGGCACCCTATGGAGCCCGGTGCTGTTTCCAACGGAAGAGCGACGGAAGTCTGCGACTCTGTATCGACTACAGAGCACTCAATAAGGTGACTGTGAAAAACAAATACCCTATCCCGCTAGTCGAGGCCCTTTCGACCAGCTTGGAGGAGCGAAGTATTTCACTAAGCTCGATCTTCGCTCGGGATATTATCAAGTGAGATTGCGGAAGGGGACGAGGAGAAGACCACGTGCGTGACAAGGTACGGGGCCTACGAGAATTCCTTGTCATGCCATTCGGTCTGACGAATGGCACCGGCAACCTTCTGCACTTTGATGAACAAATTGTTCCACCCCTACCTCGACGCTTCGTGGTAGTGTACCTCGACGATATCGTCGTGTACAGCAACAACTCTGGAGAGCATGTGGAGCATCTGCGACCATCTTCCAAGTGCTGCGGGACAACCAACTCTTCGTCAAAAGGAAAAGTGCTCCTTTGCGAAGGAGGAGGTCCATTTCCTTGGCCACTGGATCGGCCACGGCCAACTGCATATGGACCCCAAGAAGATTCGGGCGATCTGCGAGTGGGAGGCGCCCCACGACGGTGTCCGAGCTGCGATCTTTCCTCGGACTCGTCAACTATTATCGTCGCTTCATGCGGCTACTCAGCGCGGGCAGCCCCTTTGACAGACTTGCTGAAGAAGAACCAGTCATGGACTGGACCCCTCAGTGCGCGGAGGCATTCGAGGACCTGAAGCGGGCAGTGACTGAAGAACCCGTGTTGCGACTTCCTGACTGTCGGCAACCATTTGAGGTACACACTGACGCTTCAGACTTCGCCTTGGCGGTGTTCTCATGCAGGAGGGACCCCCATCGCTTTTGAGAGTCGCAAGCTCAACGAAACTGAGCGGCGATACATGTTCAAGAAAGGAGATGACAGCAATAGTGCATTGCCTAAGGACTGGCGGCACTATCTCCTCGGAAGCAAGTTTGTTGTGGCTGACGGACAACGTCGCCACAAGCTACTTCCAAACCCAGAAGAGCTGTCACCAAAGCAAGCCAGATGGCAGGACTTCCTCGCGGAGTTCGACATGGAGCTGCAATACAAACCCGGAAGGGAGAACCATGTGGCTGATGCACTTAGCCGCAAAGCTGAGTTAGCGGCGGTGTGCCAGCTCCATGGAGCGATCAGGGAGCGAATCTCCGCGAAGGGACTTGCGAAGACCCTGTGGCTCAAGGACTCGTGCGACTCGTCAGGAGGGCAAGGCGCAGCGGTTCTGGGTCAGCGATGGCCTGCTCCTAACCAAGGGACGACGCATCTATGTGCCTAAGTGGGGCAATCTCCGCGGGAGCTCATGAAGGAGTGCACGACTCCAAGTGGGCCGGACATCCGGGGCAGAAGCGAACTCTGGCATTGCTAGAAGCCTCATACTATTGGCCTCACATGCGGGACGATGTGGAGGCATATGTGCGGACTTGTCTTGTGTGCCAACAAGACAAGGTGGAGCGCCAGAAGCCGGGAGGCCTCCTCGAGCCACTACCAACGCCAACGCGTCCATGGGAGAGCGTCTCGATGGACTTCATCTCTGCTTTGCCCAAGGTGGGGGCATTGGGATCGATTCTGGTGGTGGTGGACCGATTTCCAAGTACGGAACCTTCATAGCGGCACCAGCGGATTGCACGGCGGAGGAAGCAGCGCGCCTCTTCGTCAGCAATGTGGTGAAGCTTTGGGGGGATTCCTGAGAGCATTGTGAGCGATCACGACCCAAGGTTCACAGGCAAGTTCTGGACAGAGGTGTTCCGGATCTTGGGTCGGAATTGCTCTTCTCTACAAGCTTCCATCCGCAGACGGACGGCCAGACGGAGCGGGTGAATGCCTTGCTAGAGGAATACTTGAGGCACTATGTAAGTGCTAGCCAGAAGGACTGGTACATCATCTGGATGTGGCCCAATTCTCTTACAATCTGCGGCGGAGCGAATCAACAAACCACAGCCCGTTCGAGCTTGCAACGGAAGACAGCCGCTCGCTCCCCATTCTGCTGCTGCGGGCGAGCAGGGCCGCAGCCCCATGGCTCTTCATTTTACCTCGCATCTCAAGGAAAAGGGAGACATCGCGAGGGCTTGCTTGGAGAAAGCGGCGCATCGGATGAAGAAGTGGGCCGATGCAAAGCGGCGACCCTTGGAATTCGCTGAGGGAGACCAAGTCCTGGTTAAGCTGCAGCCGCAACAATTTAAGGCATTCCGCAAGATTCACCGCGGCTTGATACGGAAGTACGAGGTCCGTTCACTGTGGTGAAACGAGCAGGCAAGGCGGCGTACAAACTACAATTACCGGCGAATTTGCGGATCCATCCGGTATTTCATGCAAGCAGCCTTCGGCCCTTCCATGGCGACCCCGAGGATCCCACCAGGAGCGTGTCGCGACGCGCTCCCCAGCCACCATGACCACAGCCATTGACAAGATGTCGAGACCCTGCTGGACACGCGCACCATCCGTCGTCGCGTGTTCCCGCCGAGTGTCGAATACTTGGTCAAGTGAAGAATCTCCCGCATGGCGAAGCAAGCTGGGAGAAGGCGGACACCCTCTGGAAATATTCAACCTGATTGAAGAATTCCAACGCCGGCGCGCAGCGAGGGCGTCTGCGCATTAGGTGGGGGAGGTTGTCAGGGCCTAAACTTTTTGCGCAAGTTTCCCCTTTGCAAAACTATCAAACTCCAAAGGGGAAAGCCTCGAGAGGTTTTACTAGAAGGATCTAGAAGCTTCTCAAGCCTACTACAACAATCTAGAAGCAACCCTCTAGAACCTTCCGGAGACATCCGCTCTAGAAGTTTCTGGAGACATCAAGACTTATACTTAGGTAGAGAGGTCTATATAAGGATGTGACCTCCACCCCCTTTGTAAGCAAGAAACAGTTGTAAACTTCTAACTTCAGAAATACAACTACTCTTCTTCAAACTCTCTCTCTCTCTCTTGCGATCCAACCTTGGGCGAGTAGGTCCAAGTTCTCAAGAGACGGTGAAGGCTTGCTCACTTCGCGAAGGAAGGCGAGCGCCGCACGGGCTAAACAAGCAATTTCGCTTAGGTCCGTGACAGGTGTCTCTCTTATATTCTCAATCAAAATCTGTTTTTCATCTGATGTGTTCTAATCTGATGTGGGACGGGGCGTTAGGACGTCAAGGTCCAAATCGTCACAGAGGTGGCTCCGACCAAACTGTCACACTTCCGGCTAGGGGTGTCAACGAGCCGAACACGAGCGAGCTGGGGTCGGCTCGTGTTCGGCTCGTTTAATAAACGAGCCGAACACGAGCTGGCTCGTTTAAATATCGAGCTGAAAAATTCGGCTCGTGTTCGGCTCGTTTATTAACGAGCCGAACACGAGCTGGCTCGTGAACAACAAGTTTGATTTTCATTTCTACTATTAGGTGTAAAGTTGAAAGAAAATTAAAAAATTAAAATTTTAATCTATAATTAAAATTCATAAAAAATGATGGTCTAAATCTAAATAGTAAAGTATATATATATATATATAATATATATATATATATATATATATATATATATATATATATTCGAGCTGTTATCGAGCCGAATGAGCTCGAGATCGAATCGCTCGTTTAGCAAACGAGCCGAACACGAGCTGGCTCGCGAACAGCGAGCTGAATTGCCACCCCTACTTCCGGCTGGTATTCCGCTGAATTGCCACCCCTACTTCCGGCTGGTATTCCGCTCTGATACTAAATATAATGATCCGATTCGCTAGCAATAATAACTTGTTGTGCCTAAACCAACAACCCAAAATATTTAAGTACATTTTATTTAGTAGCGGTGCAAACACGAGCGCATATCATAGAGCTTGCTTAGATCTCACCGGAAGTCTTTGATACCAATTGTAACGACCCAACCCGCTAGTAATCATAACTTCTTGGGCACTAACTATCGGCCCAAATACTTAAACCTAATTTTATTTTTATTACCGTGTATGGTCACATATATTCTCAATAAGAACCCATATTCTATATGATGTGGGACTATTAGAGCGTTACAATTAAACAATTAATTTTTAAGAAAATCTTAAAGATTACATGAGTGAAATCTCTTACTTTGATACAATATTAAACAAAAGTTTAATATTTTGGATAATTACCTACATACTATTCAAAAATATTTGACCTTCATATTTACTCCTAAAAAGTTTACGTAATGAAATCTCTTTCTAAAGTTTCTTTGTTATTTATATATACCATTCCGCACAAATAACAAAATATTAACAATTAAAACCTTTAGCTTTTACGTCATTCACTTTCTGTCAAATAAACTAGGCTAAATTATAAAAAAAACCCTCCTGTAATATTTTGCTTTTTCACTTTGCTCCCCTATTTTTTAAAAGCCTACATTTTGTCCCCTCGTAATTACCGAAATATGCATTTATCCTCCGCCGTCACCATTCCGTGAGTGAACCGTCAATTTTTTAAAAAATATTATTGGATATACCCAAAATACTCTTCAAGAATAGCGGGAAATAAGCTAAAATCCATTCTCTCCAATATAAGGTAAGGGCATTTTCGTCAATTTACTTCCTCCGTTAATGCCGTTGCCTCCTAAAGACAATTCAGTTATTACGATGGGGCAAAATGTAGACTTTTAAAAGACAGGGGGTAAAGTGAAAAAGCAAAATATTACAAGAAATTTTCTGTAATTTAGCCAATAAACTATTATATTTTAGTTTAAATGTATAGTTATCTAAATTAAAGTTAAATTCTGATCTCATTAGGATAAAATATAATTCAAATTTAATTTAACATATAGAGATCATAAGTATAGGAATTTAATTCAACTAGAATTAAAATTAGACTCCAAATTAGAGTCATATATTATATAATGCATGCTAGATTGGTAGGACCTAATTAGAAGAAATTAAGATCTCAATTAAAATCTAAGCCGTTTCTGTCACTCGAACGGACCAACATAAATGCATGTCGCGTGTTATTTGATTTTCGGTATTTTCCACGATAGTCCCCAGATGTAAACTTCCATCCAGTTTCTTCCAGATAAGTATAGAATTGAATAAGTCCATCTCGTCGAGTTGTTTTCAAAATTTCTGTTAACTTTTGGACACGTTAATATAAATTTTTGTTTTTTTTTTTTTAATCTACTTTTTATTTTTTTAATTTAATATAAACAGTAAAATCGAAAAACTTTAGTTCCACAACTATAAGCAAAAAAAAAAGTGCACTTGAACTCTGGTTCGCGGAAATCTAATTCAACTTAAAGAAATAATCAGGCCCTAACTTTTTTAAAAGATATATTTGAAAGGGTGATGCTGTATATCCTATAAGGGTTTTTTTTTTATCTGAAAATTTTTACAGTAGAACAGTAAAAATTAACTCTAGTATATTTGAAAAAAAAAAAAAAAAAAAAAAAAAAAAAAAAAAAAAAAAAACTAACTGCTTTGAGAGATAGTTACGAAGGTCGGGTATTTTGACGTTTAACCTCGGACGCCGCGGAGGGCGCGGTCTCCCGCATGTCGAAGGCCTGGGCGAGGGCGCCGCGGCGGGAGCGGGCGAGGTTGACGAGCATGAAGGCGCCGCCGCCGATGCCGCTGGACGCGGGGCTCAGCACGCCCAGGCAGAGCGCGGCCGCTACCGCGGCGTCGACGGCGTGGCCGCCCTCGCGGAGCGCGTCCCTCCCCACGGCGGAGCACCGCCCGTCGTCGGCTGCGACGGCGCCGCCGCGCGGCGACGCCGACACCGCCTCGCGCCGCGCCGCGTGGGCGGGGCGGGGAGAGGCGACGGCGCCGATGAGGAGGAGGACGACGAGGGTAATGGCCAAGCGCAAGCGCAAGCGCAATCGCAATCGCAATCGCAATGGTGCTGCGGATAAGAAGTGAGGAGAGGGGTTAGAGAGAGAGAGAGCTTGGAGCTCACCGGCCATGGCGACGGGGGAGAGAGAGCTTGAGCTCAAGCTCGAGGACGAGAGAGAGAGAGATGGCAAATAGCAAGAACGGTGTTTGGCGTGGAGCAACGCTACTCATACAACGAAGAGATTTTTTTTTTTTTTTTTTTTTTTTTTTGAGAGAGTGAGAAAGGTAGTATGCTATCGGGTTAGTTTATATTTAAAATAAATTTAGTTTAAAATGTGAAGCAACTAAATTTTCGGGTATCAACCATCAAGCTATTTGTCACTTGCATTAGAAATAATTGATGATAAAAAAAATTAAAAAAAAATATTTGTTCGTAAACACTAAATGGATGTATATCTAAAATTTTATTCATTTCAGAATAATATAAATTTTATTATTTATTTTAAAATTACTAATAATTAAATTTTTAATTTTATATAAATAAAATATATACGTATTATTGTTCTATTTTTTTTTTGGTATAATCTTAAAAAATTTTATAATTAGCAAATGATCTTTTCAAAAAAAAATATATATAAAAATAATTTTTCTTTAAGCCAACTCAGCACTAAGTAGGAGTTATTTTTATGAAAGCGACTTTTTTTGAAAGTGGTGAACAATAATGTATAATTTATCGTTTTTTAAAAATAACTCCTACTTAATGCTGAGTTGGTAAAAAAAGAAAAATATTTTTTTAAATACAATTTTTAGAGAATTATTTTATAAATTATAAATTTTTTAAAGATCCTGAAAGAAAAAAATTATGTGGGACTGTATTGTGTGTAGGGTGCCAATGAAACCAACAAGAGTGAGCTTGATCGTACGTTGAGGACTAATTTTTTTTCTTTTATTAAGAGAATGGAAGCATACTATTCGTTTTATTTATTTTGTTAAAAAATAAATTTAATTAAAAATTATGAAACAATTAAATTTAAAATTTAAAATCTCAAATACTAATCATCAAGTCATTTGCCACCTACGCTTAGGATGACTGGTATTATCATTAAGAACTTATTTATTTGGATGAAAATGAAGAGAGGTAAAGTTATTTTTCACCATAAATAATTATATTTGCTGTTTGGTTCTTCATAATAAAAGTAAAATCAAAATTCTACTTATCTAAAATAGGTCCAAAGTCAATTACGGTAAAAAATAATAATAATAATAATAATAATACTAATATATTTAAATATATTTAATTATGATATTAATTATTTTTTTATTTAGTTTATTTATTTAAAATATAATAAAATTTGATTATTTAAGTTTTTTTTTTTTTTATTTAGTTTGTATATTAAATATAATGAAAATTAATTAGTTGAGTATTAATATTTTATTTACTCTATAATTTTAATATTGTATTATTATAATTTATATATAAAAAATTTACTTTAGTTGTTTTAGATTATATTTTTAATTATAGAGGAATATAATTATATTATTTTTTATTTATTACATTATAATTTATTTTTTATTAAGTTATTTTTATTTTTGTATAAATTGTAATTTTTATATAATTTATTTTCTGTCAAACAACAATAGAACTGAAGGAATTTTATTTCTATAACTATAAAAATTAATAGCAGGGAGAAATAGTAAATTAGAATGTCATAATAAATTAGATTGTCATATAAATTTTTTAAACAAACTGAACACAAGCTGACTTGTTAAAATATAGTGTTAAAAAATTAAACTTATGTTATAAACGAGTCGAACACGAGCTGACTTACGAACAGTAAGTTAAATTATCAGTTCTACTACTGGATAAAAAGTTTACTTGTTAAAATATCAAGCTAAATAATTCGACTCGTGTTGTGACCAGTAAATTAGAATGTCATATAAACGAGCTGAACACGAGCTTACTCACAAATGGTAAATTAAATTGTTAATTTTACTACTGAATGAAAACTTGAAAAAAAATCAGACAATTAAAATTTATAAATATAAAATTTTTTTTACATTTGAGTTGACGTAAATTCAAATTATATATATATTATATATATATATATATATATATATATATATATATATATATATATATATATATATATATATAATTGAGAGAGAGAGAGAGAGGTATAGAATATATATATATATATATATATATATATATATATATAGAATTGAGAGAGAGAGAGAGAGGTATAGAAAATAATTGAGAGAGAGAGAGAGAGGTATAGAATATATATATATATATATATATATATATATATATATATATATATATATATATATATATATATATATATATATATATATATATTGAGAGAGAGAGAGAGAGGTATAGAATCTCTCTCTCTCAATTATATATATATATATATATATATATATATATATATATATATATATATATATATATATATATATTATATATATATATATATATATATAGAATTGAGAGAGAGAGAGAGAGGTATAGAAAAAAATCAGACAATTAAAATTTATAAAATATAAATTTTTTTTACATTTGAGTTGACGTAAAATTCAAATTATATATATATATATATATATATATATATATATATATATATATATAATATATATATATATATATATATATATAAAATGAGAGAGAGAGAGAGGTATAGAATATATAAATAGTATTTACTATCAATTTTTCTATTTTTGATTATTACTATTCTATCAACTTTAATTTCACTAAACCCTAAATATTTAATGATTAAAAAGTTAATAGTAAATATTATTATCACACTATCAATAGTATTTTAGCTCCATTATATATATATTCGAGTTATATCAAGCTGAACAAAAGCGAGCTGTTTTCATTTCGTGCTCGACTAGTTAAAATTTCGAGCTAAAAAAATTAGCTCCTGTTTGGCTTATTTATTAGACGAGTAGATCAATCTCGAGCTTATTTAAAGTCGAATATAAGCTAGTTCATCAACAGCGAACTGGATTGCCACTCTTAATTGTGTGTACAGCTGCTATGTAGTGTACTAAATTTTGCTCTAAAGTCACTAAACTAACGTCACTATGATACGTGCGGTGTACATCCTACATTCCATACAGAGTGTATAAAAAATATTTTTCTAAACTAACTGTTAATTGTACTAGCAGTCCCTAATTTTTTTTTTTTTTCTTTTAGTCTTAGACCCAATTTAGATGTATGATAACATTTTCTTTCATGTATTGCTTTTGAGAAATGCTAAGCCTATAGTCCAAAAGCTTATTAAGGAATACCAAAGCATATAATCCTCAAGAATTTTTTTTAAAAATAATCTTAAAATTTTTTATAATTATAAAAATAGGCTTGTGAAATTTTTTTTTACAAAAATAGTCTTAAGCGGCGAATGGTTTACCGCTTTTAAATGCGGTAAACCATTCACCGCATTCATAAGCTTCCAGAAAATTTAAAGTCCTATAAAAGCGGCAAATGGTTCACCGCTTTTAAAAGCGGTAAATCATTTGTTACCGCTTTTAAAAGCGGTGAATCGTTTACCGCTTTTAAGCGGTAAACTATTCAGATATAAATTAAGAATATAATTTTTTTAAAAAATAAAAGAATATATCACTAATAATAATTACGTAGCGAATTTTTTTTTTTTTTTCTAACGGATAATTTTATCTTTTGTTTATTAAATATTAATATATTATTTCATAATTTTTTTTTATATTTTCAGATTATCTCAAATTGAATCGAAATAAATTAAAATTTAAAAATAAATTCATGTAATTAATAACTATTTAAATTAAGAATCAAATTTGAATTAATAATAAATTGAAACAAATTAAATTTAGAAAATAAATAAAACAATCAAATTTGAATTTAATTTTAAAATATTTTTTTCTTTTACATGAATATTTTCAGATTTTTATTTTGTTTACCCAAAAAACAAATCAAATTTTAAAAATAAATTAATTTAAAAATAAAATCATACCACTAATAATTATTTAAATCAAAAATAAATTTTTTATTAAAAATAAATTAAATTTTAAAAATAAATAAGTTTTAAAAAAAAATCATGCTGCTAATGAATAGTTTAACCCTAACTACGCCTATTTTTATAATTTTACTTATTCAGTATTATTTTTTAAATTATAATATAAAATAAGATTATTTAAAAAAAAAAAAAAAAAAGGCAAACCATTTGCCACTTTTAAAAGCGGCAAACCATTTGCCTCTTTTAAAAGAGGCAAATGGTTTGCCGCTTTTACGGGACTACGATAAATTTTCAGAAAGCGGTAAACCATTTACCGCTTTTCAAGAAAGCGGCAAATGGTTCACCGCTTTTGGGTCCCCTGACTTCCGGAGGCCTATTTTTGCAAATAAATTTTTTAGAAGACTATTTTTGTAATATAGAATGTTAGGGTGGTTACTTTTGTAAATAACCCTAATCCTCAATCATAGAATTAATTCAACTTTTTTTGGATTCTAGTATTATAAAATCAATCATAAAAAAATATAAAAAAATAATTGATAGGGCTAGTGGATAAAAGTTGGTTTTCATATGGTCAAGTTGTAAGATTACAAACTAAAAATAAATTGTTAATCTGTCGAATCCTAAGTATACCAGAATCTGAATCCGCCAACAGATCTGTCATGTATACTAAAAATTTCGCGCATACGAAATATCAATAATCTGCTCAAATATACAGTAACCATACAATAAAACACAACAGCGTTAAAAAAAAAAAAAAAAATTAAAATATAGAGGGATTCTGAAATTGCCTCCTCAACTTCCTTAAAGATTGGGATTTAGTTTTAGTAATAATAATAAATAATAATAATAATAATAATAATAATAATTTTTTAGGTATAACTTTAATTACCTTTTATATGCCAATTAATGATTATTAACTAATACAATTATTAAATTTGATAAAACTTTTAAGTAAACTAAGTTTAAAAATGCAATTTATTACTACTACAGAGGATTAGGCTGCGTTTGTTTTGAGAACGGGAACGGGAATAGCGAGCTTATCCCCCTTATTCTGCCAAACGCACCTGAAATCGTCTGGTATTGCTTAACCCAGAATAGCGAGAATAGCGGGATTAACAAATTCCACCTTAATATTTTACTATAAAATTTTTTACCATTCTAACCCTTCTTATCTACTTTATCTCATCCCAACATATTATTTTAATAAAAACTCTCTCCTCACTCTCTCTCCTCTTCCCTCCTTTCTCCTCTTCCCAATACACTCTCATCACCACAAATCCCTCTCTCCTCTCTCTCTTTTCCTTCATCCCACCTCCTTTCTCTCTTCCCAATACACTCTCATCATCACAAATTAATATTATAAAATTTTAAATTTATTATTTAAAATAAATATTATAAAATTTATTATTTAAAATAAATATTATAAAATTTTAAATCTTAAAATTAAAATATTGAAATTTTATATTTTAAATTTAAATTTTAATTTGAAAAATAAAATATTAAATTAAATATTTTTTTTAAATAATATAATTTAATTATGATTATAATTTTATTTCTGTTTTTTTAAACCATTAATCCATTAAATAAAACGAATAATTAGATTTTAACAACTTTTATCACATTTTTTTTAAACCATTAATCCATTAATTTTAATTTGAAAAAAGTTAACATTAAATTAATGTAAAATTTTTAAATAATACATTTTAATTATTATTATAAATTTATTTTTATTTTCTTAAACCAATAATCCATTAATTAAAATGAGAAAAACGAGTTTAGAAAATTTAATGACATAATAAAGCTCGTGGGCAAAATTTATAAATATTAGTAAATATACGAATTTTGCGAATTTTAATAAAATTTTATGTTAAAAATTAATTATTTAAAATAATATTATATAATTATAAATATTAAAATTAAAATGTTGAAATTTTATATTTTAAATTTGAATTTTAAGTTGAACAGATTAATTTTAAATTAAATGTATTATTTTATAATAATACATTTTAATTTATGATTATAAATTTTTTATATTTTTCTGAAACCAATAATCCATTAATTAAGACGAGAAAAACGAGGTTAGCAAATTTTAATGACATAATAAAGCTCGTTGGTACAAATTTACAAATATTTATCAAATATACGAATTTTGTGAATTTTAAAAAAATTTTATATTAAAAATTATTATTTTAAATTAATATTATAAAATTGTAAATCTTAAAATTAAAATGTTGAAATTTTATATTTTAAATTTAAATTTTAAGTTGAAAAAATTATTTATTAATTTAAATGTATTATTTTTAAATAATATATTTTAATAAGGATTATAATTTTACTTTTATTTTTTTAAACTATTTACCTATTAATTAAAACGAACTATCAATTTTTAACAACTTTATCACATATTAACTCTTGGGGGCAAAAAGGTAATTTACCCTTCTTATCCTCTTTATCCCTCCTATTCCCAACACACAAATTCTCATATCCCCGTTCCCATTCCCAAACGAGATTAAGCTCTAGGTCCCACTACTTTGTATGTAGATTCATCATCTTAAAATTCTAGACGAATTTAAAACTACGATGAAAGTTTATACAATTTTTTAACAAAGAAAATAATCCAAACATAAACTAAATTAAAGTACAAGGAGTTTTTTTTTTTTTTTTTTTTTGGAATTTATCTCTTTTCTCCCCCCCCCCCCCCCCTGTTTTAATCCAAAATCATAAAATGAGGAAGCTTGTAGAAACAAATGGACAACAAAGTTTGGCATAAATGTTGTTTAGGTAGGTCATTAGTCAAGCTTTGATTAATTACTTAAATATTTACCAATTAAGAAACTACTTTGGCCATGTGGACAAAAATTATATGGGGATTATCCTCAAAGCAAGTGCTTTGGTTATAGTTTTAGATTTAGATGTGCGCCCGGGTACTTTGTGCTCCGAAGCACGTTACCTGTCAGTGTCCTGGTCCGTGCTCTGTTCTTAAGTTTTTTTTTTTTTTTTTTTTTTTTTTTTTTTCGAGGTCTGATTGTCTCGATTCTTGTAGTTAAATTTATCCTTTCAATGAATAAAACGACAGCATGCTGCCTTTCTCTTAAAAAAAAAAATTTGAGTGTTGTTTAATTTTATCACAAGAGCGGCAAAAATTTGATTAAAATATATCCTGCACTTGATGCACTGTCACAGTTGTCCCAGGAAGGAGATCAGTAGTAAATTAATGTACTTGCTTTGGGGATGATGCGCACATATATTTTTTAAAAAGATTATAGAACTAATGGGTCTAAATCTAGAATAATTTTTCGGTTTGCGTGGATTCTATTAAATAAATCACAATCTTACCTCATATTGATTTGTTTGTTGTGGACTGAAATTCTGTGACATGTTTTGGAGATTCCTCAACTTGCATTACTCGTGTACTTAGTTTGAGTAGAGGGTTGTTGGTTATTTAATTATGGATTAAAATAGATCTAATTTTTGCTCCTTAACAATAGATTCAGGAGACTAATAAGTTGAGTTGGGTGAGCTCAATAAGTTGAGTGGGACTGCGGTCCACAATAGAGCTAACGGCAAGAGACCCAATAATAGACCTAACGTCTAGGTGGGTTGAGTCCGGTCGAGACCCGTGGGCGCTGTGTCTGTACGCTTTAAGTGAATTGGTTGTGTGTTTCTAACAGCTCGAGCTTTTGGGATTAATGGTTAGCGCCAACGATCTGACAAGAATTACTCAATTTTACATTTTCGATTTGCCGACAATTTCACGGTGCGGAAACAAATTTTAAAAATTGAGAAAGAAAAATTGATTGTCTTTAGTGGAAAGCGAAGGGCTCGGACTGATAGGATCCGATAAGAAAAACTCGTTATGAAGTATTTGTTCTCCTTTTTTTTTATCCTAGCGAGATCGAGCGATTGTACGAAGAACAATTTATATGCCCTTTTCTCATTTGGTAAAACTCTTTATTTTCGTCCGTAATTTTTTTTTTGTAAAAATTTTTTTGCGTAAATCTTTGTATCATTTATTTTTTGTCGTGCATTTGAGATTTGCTTTGTTTAGTGATCGTCTTTGATTTCGTTTGTACGCTCGTCGTAACAATAAGTATGACCAACTAAAAGTGCCTAATTTTGTCAAACATTTTAGCAAAGTTGTTTAAAGTAGCAATTACAACAGCTATTTCGTAAATCTCAAAATAGTTTCAAACTATCATTGAAATAGTGATGTGAAGTTACAGTGACAAATGTGTAGTTTTTGAAGAAATTTGATTTGTTACTTTCTGAAATAAAAAGATTATTCTAAAAATTTGGTGAAAGGGTTCAACATCTTATGATAGAACAATAATCTAAAAATAGACGACACCATAACACAAATTTCATATAACTACAAGAAAGTTAATATTTAAGGACGTTTGTTTGTATACTTAATGATATTTAAAAGCGTCTTAATATATTATAGTGTCGCATTTAAAAGCGTCGGTTAAAAAAGAATAGTCAAGTATATACCGATGCTTATGTCAAGCGACGGTAAAATATGTGCTGATGCTTTAAAACGTCAGTATTTTTTTAAATCCTGATACTTTAGAGTGTCGAAAAATTAAAAATAATAATAAAAATTTATTATTTAATTAATTAGTTTAATATAATAAATGATTTATATTACGACGTTTTTTGAAGTGTCGGTATTTTCAATATTGTAAAAATATTTAGACACATTTATTTCAAGCGTCGTCTAAAAGCGTCCTTATATTAACTATTTTTTTGTAGTTAATTTAATTATATATATATATATATATATATCACCTTGTAAAAGAAGTAATGTTTGTACCAATTATGCAATTCAAATTTTATTAATCATAGAAAAGAGTCCCTATTTGATTTTGAGTATTCCAGGATTTACTGCTAAGGAAATGCATGCTTATAAGCAACACCAATAAATAGGAGTCAAGATGTGTCAAGTGCAATGGTGGGGAAAAGTAGGTAAAGAGAAGGAGATAAGTCACAAGATCTAAGAACCAAGAATTATGGGCAAGGAAAAGAGACAAGTCACAAGGAACATGATTTCAAACACCACACGTTAGGAATGCAAACTGGGCGGATCCAAAAGCGAGAGAGATCCCCTACTCTATTTTTTATCTAGACGGGATAGATTCGGAAGAGATTAATTTTAATTCTATATTTGGTTCCCACTCACCGCTCCATTTGAGGCAAATCGGAACACGAACATATTTTGGGTAAAATTTTTACGAATCCAAGCAGATCAACAAAAAAAAAAATCTTCCACCTCCCACTTCATTTACTTGCGGATATCTTCTTACCTACCACCTCATTCAGGACGGATTGGGGCGAAATCAACCCGAATTCATTTGCGTCCCTGCCTAGGAGTGTAATGTGGGCTGTGCCGAGCCGACACGGCCCACATAATCCGTGCCGAAATGGGTCAGGGCCGGTCCGGTCCGGATTTAAATCCGGGCCGAATCATACCGAACCGTTTTTTCAAAGAAAGAGGTCCGGTCCGGCCCCTTGCCCCTGGCCCGCTCAGCATGGGTCGGGCCGTGCTTCATACTAGCCCAGTTTTACTTAACGGATTTCTTCTTACCTACCACCTCATTCAGAACGGATTGGAACGGAATCTCCACCAACCCGAATCCATTTGCGTCCCTACTCCACGTTTCATAAACACATGCAACTACATATCTAATAAAATGTTTTATTAAATAATATTCTGTTGATATTTATTTTGGGTTAGGGTGGTTATAGAATTTTGCGTTATTTATCTCTAAGTCTGTGCTTGGTTCGGATATAAATAAAAATTAATTATTTCAGGGATAGGTATAATTTCAGATACAGGCAGGAACTAAAGTAATTTTATGTTTAGTTCAGTATAAGAGTTGTACCGGAGATAAAAAAAATTATGTCGGCTAAGTTAAAGAGAAATAAAATTATAAAAGAGATTAAATTTTAAATTTAAGATAAAAATTTGTATTGTATGATTTTAAATATTTAATTAAAGATATTTATTAAAAAAAATTATTAAAATTTATATTTTACTTATATATAAAAAAAATTATTAAAAACATTTTGGTTTTTGAAATTTTATAAATTTTTAAAAATTTAAAATTTTGTATATAAAAATTAGTTTAAAATTTTAAAATTTTAAAAATTTGGTATAAATTTATTAAAAATTAAAATTAAAAATATAAAATTTGTATAAATTTTAAAATTAATAAAATTTAAAATTTTATAAATTTGTAAATTTATTAAAAATTAAAGTTACAAATTTTAAAAGCTATAAAATTTAAAAATTCTCTAAAGTTAAAAATTTATAAATGTTAAAAGTTTTAATTTTAATTGTTTCAAAAATTGCAAAAGTGAGAGCAAAAAATTTTAATTTTAAAATTAGTATAAATTTAAAATTTTTTATAAAAAAATTGTATAAATTTAAAAATTTTAAAATTAATTATTTTTTAAAAAAAATAAAAAATTAAATTTTTAGATTTATTAAAAAATAAGTTAAAAATTTTAAAATTTATAAAATAAAAAAATAAAATTTAAATTTTATAAATTTAAATATCTTATAATTTTAAAAAATTAATTAAAAAAAAAAAGTAAACAACAGGTGGAACAACACCATCTTTTTTCTTTTTTTTTTTCCTTTAAGTATAAAGGAAGGATAACTCTTTTATTCTCCTTTATAGCAAGTACCAAACGGTACCTAAATGTATTAATTCTAAGACCATTATAATCCAATCCGTGCACCTTTAATATTTTGGGCTGAATTTACTTCGTTTGATCGGTACATGATGTAAAATTGTACCAAAATGAACGGTAGATAAATAAAATTTGATGAAGTTTTTTAAAATTATAAATTTTGATTGAATTATTAGTGAATTTTATAAAATTTCTAATATACGGAAACTAAAAGTATTCAATTACAAAAACTTAAAATTCAAAAGAGGGCCCATTTTGGGTAAAGTATTCAAAATATGTAAAAAATAAAAATGTAGAACAATAATTTCGGTACATGACGCTAAATTGTATCCAAATACAAAAATACAAAGTAAAATTTGATAAAACTTTTTAAAATTATAAAATAAAAAAAATTGTAGAAATTTTTTTTACAGAAAAAAAAATCCACTTTGGATCGGGATTTTGAACCCGACGTGAATCGAACACGCAACCTTCTGATCTGGAGTCAGACGCGCTACCATTGCGCCACGGATCCCATTTAATAAAATTGAATAAATACTTTTATATAATTAATAAATAAATAACAAATTTTAGTTAATAAGTTTTGGTGTTAATTACCACAGATATTCGAAAATATTTATAATATATGACCTAAATATAAATTTAAGGAATTTTACTTGTATATATATATATATATAGTATATAATCTTTTGCTTTGTTTCTCTTTCTTCTCTCTCTCCTGCATGATGTTCTAATAGTTTTTGTTTTCTCAATGCTAAAACCTAGTTAAGTTCAAATAATATAATGGATTGGGTGCAACTTTTTTGTGCATAGGAGAATGCATGCAAAAAAATCATATATATTTAATATTGCGTTTAAAATTTAACTCATCAGTTGAGAGGATCTTTATGGCTTTGGGTACAAGAACTAGGAAGGGATAGAGGAATATTTCTCCTTTGTACCCAAACAACAAAAAGCTGCTTGGAACAGCTGTTCCACCTAAACACCTCCACGGGATAATAGAGAGGAACAAATCTGTAATCCAAGCAGCAATCCCGGTGATTAGGAAAAACTTGTTCCAAGCAAGCGGTGGAACAACCCACGCAGTTTTTTTTTTAAAAAAAAATTAATTATTTATTTTAAATTATAAGTTATTTAATGTAGAAAATTTAAAATTTATTTTATTATTTTATAAAAATTAATTCCCCAATCTATTTGCCTTTTTATTCGGTTTTAATTTTATTTATAATATAATTTTAATGCATATATTATTTTATTCCTTTTTATACCAAAACAGAAATTTTCTTTATCCGTATAACTCTTATACCCAACCTCAACATAATTACCATTAGTTCCTCCCCTGCTAATATCATAACTTATATCTATTTCCGGTATAACTAAATTTTTTTTATACCCGAACCAAACGCAGCCACATATATTTTTACCTAAACTTTTAAATTGTATAAGTATTCACTAAATTTTATCCTTTTTTGTTGTAGTTTTATTAGAGTATTAATTAATTAGAAGTAAAATCTTAGAATAGTATTGAAGCAATATATATATATATATATATAATATATATATATATATATATTCGAGAGAGAGAGAGAGAGAGAGAAGAGCAATATAGAGAGAGAGAGGAGAGAGAGAGAGGATTGTAATGTAGAATTGTAGATCGTACCAATATCCGCACAACGCAGATTTTAGTTTTCTCACTCTAAGGTTCACATGATTTTTGATATGAGCTGATCTGATCTGTCACGCCCCGGAGTCGAAACTGCGATCCGGGCTCGCCAACAGATCCGCCGCCTATACAAAACTCCGCATAGGCGAAACGTCCATCCTGCAAGAAAAGGAACTACAGCTAAACAAATATCAGAGCTATAAAATAAAACTGCTGTAAAACTGAAAACCAACCATCTATACAACTGAAAATAATAATACAATATCCATACCCCATAAGTGATAATCATACAAATTTCAAATATAATAACTCCGAACTTAACAGGGAGGTAACCTGAAATAATACATCCGTATACAGGCTCTCAGTACAAGTCAGATCCTCACAATATAATGATCTCTCAAAAGTAGAAATAAAATAACTAATCTACTGACTGTACTGCAAATCTCCAATGAATGGGTACAGCTACTCTCCAAAGATAGATAGGGATCTAACTCGCGACTACCTCGCCTCGAACAGCAACCGCAGAATCAGCAACACCCGCTAAGACTCTGCAAAACAAAGGAGAGGAAAGAAAAATGAGGAGAAAAACCCCCAACGGGTGTGAGAACTACACCAAAAGGGAGTTCTCAGTGGATGCTGCCACCAAGCCCGACGATCTGCCCACTAAGTCTACTAGAGGCATAAGATAACCATGCAGTAAAAACTGAACAAGAATACTGGAGATACTCTACAGCTACCATGCCTCTATCTAAATGCTCAAATGGGGAAAACCAATTAAAGATATGCAACCACTCGCACATGAAGTGCACAATCGACCCAATCGAGCTGACTGCCACATCTGGTCCAGTCAAGCCTGCGCCCACCTACAACCACCTCCCAATGCCGGGCAGGAATTACGTAGGGTGTCCATACGGACTAACTCGCTATCGAATAGTGGCACATGCAGGCTATAGTCGAAATCCACGCTCTCTCTCTCTCAGAACGGATAGACTCAAGATCCTCAACATCTCGCACAACAGTCGAAATACTCACAACAACCCCGGGACCACCGTCAACCCCAAACGGTTCCCACAACACTAGTACCGATCTCAACACAGTTACTAGACTCCACTCAGCCCCCCAGGCACGAGTGCAACAATAAAGTATCTGCCTGTAATAAACCCAATCAATGGACCAGTAAGAACTGGTACTGCCTGCTGTGCCTGCCGTATCGGGTATGCTGGCCAACGCATAGCACCGATGAGAAGAAGGAGTCTCAAGGACTCAAAGCCTGCCTGTCGCACACTCCGGAGTGGCACTCGAGGGGAGCGACCCACACGAGTAAAGTATCTCTGTAACAAGTATCATAAGTATTATAAAACAGCAGGACTGGATCACGACTCTGATCAAAGTGGAAAAACCTATCCACTAAAGAAAACTCCGGTCCTCAATCAGATGCAATAGTACTCAATAAGTGGGAAACTCCGTCCACTAGAGAAAATCTGATACCCAATCTGATGCATAAGTAAATATCCGGTCAACTGCCCAGTATCCCTGGTTGCCGTAATGCCCCACAATCCATAAACCCATAACCGACCTCCGGTCAACCGCCCAATATCCGCGGTTGCCGCACTATCCTGCCATCCGCAATCAAGTGCAACCGACACTCGGCCAACCGCCTAATATCCGCGGTCGCCGCAATACCCACTATCCATAATCAAACCCAATCTGTCCCAGACTCGAAGTCTCGACTACACTATCCCAAACCCCTGCTCGAACCCGAGCAACATGAACCACATGTCTGACTAAAAAGAAAAAAAATAAGCAAAGATGGTTTCTCCTAAGTCAAGTCCCAACATGATAGTGTACCAGTAAAAGATGGCCTATCTAAATGTCTATACAAGCATGCATTTGTCCTCAAGAAGGGAAAAAGGGGAGTAAATTACGTAATAGCTCCACAAGGTATAATCGCATGCCAAAATCACTAATGAACTACACCTGTCCATAATACATGATTCATAAGAAATCATTTCAGGTGATATCCGCACATAGATACATAATCCTGCCCCATCGCATAATCAAATCTCATAAAAGCTATGTGCTAACATGCCATGCTAATGATCAAAAGAGCAATACTTCCTAAGGTAAGCTTTCCTTAATCATCATCATGGATATAGATCTTGCCAGTTCCCATAAGTCATAACATGAATAATTAACTGGCAATTCCTTATACAATTATCATTCCTAAGGTTACCCATCAACCACATATATTTTACCCTAAACGTGCATGCATTCTAACATATAGAATTAGAGAACCGTCCACCGGTTCTGGAGACGAAGCAATCCACCTGAAACGTTTTTCGCAGGTAAAGCCAAAGTCGGTGAAGTACGCAGTCACTCGCTAGCAAAATCCGCCGAAACCACATCCTCAACACTCAGTCGCACAAGCCTCTGCTCCAACCAACATCACAACCACAACACACTAGTTAATACCCCACACACACCAAACAACACTAGGTAATACTCCTCGGAAGACCAGCCACGAAAAAGCTTAATTATCACCATTGAAGAGTCCTCAAAAAATTTCAATAAAAATACAGGCGCATTCCTCTCGAAGTGTAGATGCCGATCGAGTCCTTATACGTCCCATTCCGATGCTCGTAGGCCGAGAAATCCCAACAATACTCCACTACTGTCCCGTACCTCACAATAGTACAAAAGGGTCACAGAAATACCTCGAGAACCGTGCAAAAACCCTAAAATAAGGCGAAGTGATCAACACAGAAAACGAAGGTGTACCTCTCGTGAACGCGCTGCCGTGAAAATCGGCTCAAAATTCCATCGGGGCAGCTCAGGGGGTCTTGCGGACTGAAAAGAGACGGTAAAAGCCAAAATCGAAGGAGCGTCGAAGTGCGCCGCGTCGGAGAAAATGCAAATATCGAGGCCTCCAAAAATCTCGGGAATTCTCCACAAGATGCAACACAGGTTGGAGAAGAAATCCTCTGTAGAAACCCCTGTGAGAAACTGGCCGGGAAAATCCAAAAACGTAGCTATACTGGGCCTATTTATAGGCCCAGCCCAACAAATCCAATAATGCCGCCTGAGTCCCTGGTTTTGGGCGCCCGAATCCTTTGGGCGCCGAAACCGCGCCGAATCCGCAGCCGTTCAACAGCGCCCGGATCGCTGTCAATGCCCCACGTGGCCCCCGAACAGCGCACAGCCGAACCGGCCAACCCGACCGCGCCGCGTGGCGCGCACAGTGCGGCGCGATGGTTGGCGCCCGCCAACCACGCGCCGCCACGTGGACCGCACCCACACCGCGCCGGTCAGCGCCCACGTGCGCGCCTGCGCCAGCCGCCTGCCACCTGACTTGCACGCAGCCCGAGGCGCCACCCTGCCTACTCCATGGACCGCGCCCGGTGCACCACCCAACCGTCAGCCGCCACTTGTCCAAACCGCGCCTATGGGAAGATGACACGTGGCACGCCGCCGCCGCGCACCGCGCTCACCCTCGCGCCTGCCCGCGCCAGCTCCTGTGGGCCGGGCCCACTACGCCGCGCCTCCTGCTCCGCCACGTGGCGTACGGCGCCAATCGGAAGCCGCCACGTGGCACCACCTCGGTCCACCGTGCACCCGAAAACACTAGAAATCTTTCGGGTGTTCGTTTTCGGGCGTCCGGACTCAGAAAAATGCAACCAAGTAGTCGATTTCCATCGTTTTTCCACGCTGAATCCAAATCCGATGTCCGTTTCACGTGGAACTACTTCTAAAATTCGACAGGGGCATCCGAATACTCTCGTGATCCATTATAAACACTGAGTCCAACACTT
This sequence comes from Tillandsia fasciculata, assembly GCA_029168755.2. Classification (NCBI taxonomy): domain Eukaryota; kingdom Viridiplantae; phylum Streptophyta; class Magnoliopsida; order Poales; family Bromeliaceae; genus Tillandsia; species Tillandsia fasciculata. Next base: position 2,796,399 of record CM054943.1, on the reverse strand, counting down.
GTGTCTAATTTGCACACAAACACCGCCGACACACCACATAGGCCTGCATAAGTTGCTGATCCGCAATAATCCTATTGCGAAAATTCAGATCCTCACATCTGATATGTGTCACATCATGACAGATTGCAAATTATTTTTAAGCTCGTTGATAAGATAGGTAGTTGTCGGAGACTTATGTGAATCAGAAACCATAAGCATTAATAAGACGTTAGTTAAAGCTAGTTTATAGAAAATTTGTAGAACTATTTTCAAGCATGCACTAGCATTACTACGTACGTACGTAGTACGTAGATGCTTAAAAGAAGTTGCAGAAAGAGACAAAGGAGGCAATGAAGGCCCCATGAATGGTTTCAATGTGGGCTTCATTTAAGGCAAAGGGATGAAATCTCCGTGCAAATGCATCCTCATTTAAGCCCCCACCACCTCCCTTCTCTTGTTTCAACTTAATATGTTACACTTCGATAGATCTCCACGTGATCTCTCTCCCTTTTCCCCTGCAACTCAAGCTCCTTTCAAATGATAGCATTAACTCCCATACCCTCTCTCTCTCTCTCTCTCTCTCTCTCTCTCTCTCTCTCTCTCTCTTCACAGGAGAGCCAGCAATGCAGAGAGTCCCTTTCAAATGACACACATAAATGAATGCTCTGCCATCTACGTACATCAGTGGCCTAAACATTACTCTCTCTCTCTCTCTCTCTTCTCTCTCTCTCTCTCTCTCTCTCTCTCCATCTTTTTTTTTTTTTTTTTTTTTTAGATTATATAGATTATAGAAGTTTATATCCTTTTGGTTTGACTTTTTAAAAGGTCTGTAACTTTTAATCCAATAGAAAGGATAAGAGAGGGTGCGGCTGAAAAATGGAAACTCTAGTTTGAGAGTTTGAAAGTTTTGATTCTCATCAGTACTATTAAAATAATACTTTATATATATTATTAATGTTGACTAATAATATTATATTTTACAATAAGGGGAATAAATTCTTATTCCATATGCATGGCTTTGCTCTATATTCTAATGTTATTCGATAAAATATTATTTTAATAAGATCGGTCATTGTTTAGAAAAAAATATATGTATATTAATTAAGGGGTGACAATTAATTATCCTATAAAATTTTACTCTTAACCCCTATTTCAGCTAAACCAAAGCTCGAACGAACAATGGTAATTTGATCATCATGCACAAAAATATTTATATGCTAAGTATTAAAATATAAAAAATACCGTTATTTGGAAACTTAAGTTTTTAAAATATAACGGTTGCTTTATATTATTTTACATGATATCAAAGTAGATGGTCCTGCGTTCGAATCCCATCGAATCCAAATGTAAGGGAGAGTATTAAAATAATAAAAATACTTTATATGATAGTTCACTTCTTAGGCCTATGAAAAAAGTATCGAAATATGAAGGAAAGTTTTGAAATATTAAAAACACCGAGCCCAAATATGAGAGAGAGTATTGAAATATTAAAAATACAAAAGTTATTTCATATTATTTCACAGCGAGTAACATAATTATAATATACCCTTAGATAGATGTTAGATACTTCAAATACCCTTAGATACAATTAATTATAATATACTAGAGAGTTCATAGATTAAAATGTTTGAGTAAAAAGTTCAAACTAAGCTATAATATTTTTTAAAGTAAAAGGACCATCCATAGAGTTTTTTATTTTTTATTATTATTATTATTTTTTTTTTTGCCTAATAAATTTGGGCCAATTAAAGGTACTAAGAAAAATAAGAATTCATGTGAATTTTCCGAATCATGTGTCGAGAATCATGTGAAGGATATCAAAGATCCTCTCTGCAACTCATTTATGACCCACTTCATCATTCTTTTATATACAAGGTCACTCGGGAATGAATGGTATCAAGTATCAACTTAGCCTCCTCCTTTGAAGAGCCATATTAGAGAGAAACTCTTATTATTACATAACAAGAACCATGAAGAAGTGTTATTGCACCAAAGCTAGTGAACTATTTATACTTCTTCTATTCATGCTCTTTTCGATCTCTACAATGTGTGAAGGTCTTAGATCAACTCCTCGTAAGTTTACGTGTCTCCATGCGTACATTGTGTTTAATATTAACTTCTTAAGTTGGTTTTGATAATATGGTACGTAATAATGCATAGTTTTGGTTGCATTTTGTTTCACAGATGATGTAACGGGTTCGAATGCCAAAAGAGATGAAACAACCTCTTTGTTTAAGGTATGTACATTAATTGTTTTTTTTTTTTCATCGAAAATCATTATAAAAAAGGGGTTTTGAATATGTTTTTCTTTCTCCAACCAGAGAGAGAATATTGTTGAATATTTATTTATTAATAGTTTAAATTTTTAGAATATAACCGTTGTTTCCTATAATTTAATATATATGGTGTCAGACTAAAAATTATAAGTTCGAGTCTTACCAAACTCACAGTATTATTTAATTTCCTTCTATCTAATTAAGCATTCTATTTAATTAAGTTCATGTCTTGAATATGTTAAAAAATCTCGAATCCAGGCGTAGAGAAAAATGTTGAACATAAAATATATAAAAATCGTTTTCTAATAGCCTAAGTTTTTAAGAATATATTGGACTATATATTTCATTAAATTGAGGAATCTAGTTTCGATGTGAAGCTTCTGCTCTCGGTCGAAGCTTCTGCTCTCGGTCTCTGCTCTCGGTCTCGATTCGACTTTCACACTAGTTTGGCTTTGTTATTGGTTGTACATTTTATAGTTAAAGTGATCTCCTTTAAACTTTAGATGTACTAGCTAACACTGATTATCAAATATCAAAGTCGAAGATTAATTTTAGCGTACATGGCACAAAAAAACAAAGTGATCAAAGACGAAGAATATATCGGTATTCATTGCATTTTATTTCCGTGAAGGAGGAAAGAGATGACAACATCCTAAAAGGAATGTTCGTGACCGGTTCGAGCTTGCCCGACTGCACGCACGCCTGCGGGGCGTGTTCTCCATGCAAGAGGGTCATGGTGAGCTTCAAGTGCTCCGTCGCGGAGTCGTGCCCAATCGTCTACCGTTGCATGTGCAAGGGGAAATACTATCACGTGCCGTCGAATTGATGATACATACTTAATTGCATGATCATGTTTCAGCAAAATGGAGTCATTGGAGGAAAAACTAAGTCACATATGACTTATTTTTAACTTTTTTTCCCCCCTTTTTCATCTCTCTCTTGTTGTAAATGTTCCTCAAGTAGACTTATGTGGGAGGGCATGCATGAAATGGAGAAGTGATGCTGGTTTGAAGGAAGTGTCATAGGGTATTTGTAAATGATGAGTCTTTTCAATATTTGAGAGTAGATTACTTTTGTCGTATCTGTGTCGTGTCGTCGAAGTATTAACTTGTTCGAGGGCATGCACTAATCAAAATATATCGTAATATTAACTGTATTTTGTGTGTACATGTACTTCCTTTTCTTTTCCTCGCTCTCCAGAACAATTTTAAGTGCAAAATTAAACCATAGGAATGAACATCTTAATTTCAACCTATATAAATTGAGGCAAAAGTTTCTCCTAAATAAGGATGGAATTGTGTGCATGAGCCTATTCTTCCTAATTAATACGTGCATATATATAATAATATGCTCATTCATAGTATTAAAAATGTATAAAATTGAGAACAAAACATGCATGCATGATGCATTGCATGTATCTTTTTAATAGCATACGTACGTACGCACGATAGTAATTTAATTATGACTCCAAAAGCTTTTCATATTTATATCTTAATCGAAGGATGAAAAGAACAAGTGATTCAAAATACACATATTAAAATCTACTCCAAAAATGTACTCTACAAAAGTAAAAATCTCACATATTAAAAATTAATTATATATTAGTATATATAGGAATCAAATAATCCCAAAAATCAATAGTATTATACAAGATATATATATTGTTCAATTCCTTAATAGATGTAAAAAATTTATTTTCCCTATTAATTACTATTTAGACAATTGATGTGAGAGAAAACATATGACGAATTAAAATTTGAGTTTCAGGCCTTTATATTAAGATTCGATCTTTTGCATGAGAGCTCCATGAGAAGAAAGAGAAAAAAATGCTACATAAAGGATGTACATCTTTTTCGCATATATGTATTTGTGAGTTTAAAAGTTTATTCTTAGATTTTAGTATTAAAAAATGATAAGATTAGTGTGTAAATATTAATCTTTGGACTATTAAAGTGTAAGATTTATGATCTATATTAAAAGGTAAACAAGAAGATAATTAAATTTTGTTGATAAAATTCGGTTCATTTAGTAGAAATATGTTTTTAAAATCTTTTAAATAAAAGCTGAGATGGAATATAAGTTCAGATTTAACTTGTGATCGAGTCCGGACATGCATGCGCGTGCACTATTCTAAAAGTTAACAAAGTTCATTGCAAAAAATTTAATATTTAAGAATATTTTTTTTTTTTATATTTAATGATGTTTAAAAATGTCTCAATATAATTTAGCATCGAATTTTAAAGTGTCGGCTAAAACATCGGTAAATAAAGAGTCGCCAATTTTTTAAAATCCTGACGTTTTAAAATATCAAAAAATTTAAAATAATAATAAAGCTCATTATTTAATAAATTAGTTTAATATAAAAAATAATTAATATGATAATACTTTTTGAAACATCTGTATTTGTTATATTGTAAGAGTACTTGAAGACGCTTATATTGAATTTTTTTTTTATAGTGGCTGTCTCTTCTCATGCGAGGTTACAACAGTTACTTCTAATAATATAAATATGGCCCAAATCAATTTTTAATTAAGATGAACCAAATAAGCAAAAATAGTAGAAAAATAAAGAGGTGGTGGTCCACAGTGCACCGGGTGCATGGAGAAATTCGTTGCAATAGTGGTTATCCACTATGCCACGTCACCGACCGAATTAGCTAATAAAACTCCGCGGTGTAATTTACCGCGCGAAACTCCAACAACGTGAAATGTGGCCACAGCGTCGTTGGGCCTCGTACCCGGGCCCAGCCCACCAATGGAAGAGCGCGGCGACGTTGCTCCTCATCCGCCGTGCCGCCACGTGGCACAACGTCGACCACCTCTACCCCTCCTCTTCTTCTCCTCGACGTATCCAACTCACTCACTCACTCTCTCTCTCTCTCTCTCTCTCTCCATTGCTATGGTGGTGTCTAGGGTTTGATTCGTAAACCCTAACGAAATTCTAACCACCGGAGCCCCCCCCCCCCAAACGAAGCTTTGGCAATGGCGGTGGCCCTCGTCGCCTCCCCCGTCTCCATCCACGACCTCCTCCGGCGGGTGGAGCCGCGGTGGAGCGCCCGAGGTCCGCCGCTTAGGTTTCCGATCCGGAGCCCGCCGCGGCGGCGGCGGCGGTGTAGGTCGATCGGTGGGGTTCTCGTTAGGGCGGCGATTGAGGAGAGGTTGCTGGACGCTGAGGTTTCGAGTGGGGGGATGGGTAGGTATTCGATCGAGGGGAGTTTGATGGTGTTGGATTGAGCGGGAACGGAGATGGGTTTGGGGATGGCGTGGTAGCGGGGAGTACGAATGGGAGCTTGGAGGAGTATTTGAAGGGGAATGGGGCGAGCAATGGGAGTTTGGTGAAGTATGAGGAGGGGAATGGCGCGGCGCCGAAAGGGGGAGGTGAGGCTTCGGAGGAGATGAAGAGGAAGAAGAGAGTGGAGGAGATTGGAAAGGAGGATGCTTGGTTTAAGAAAGGGGGACAAGAGCCCCAGGTAAATTGCTTAGCCTCCTTGGTTCCTTAATAATAGAAATAATAGTTGTTGTAGTATTATTAGTAGTAGTAGCAGCAGCATCTGCAGCACGAAAGTCAGGTCGACGGTGGACTACGAGTAATCTACTAGTAATCTAGAATTCGAATCGTGCAAATTCCACAGTAGAATATTAAAGACTAACCTTTTGGCGTTAAAAGACAGATTATACATGTTTGTATGAGGTTATTATTGGTTTGAGGAAATTCTGGATACGAAAGAATGGTAAAGGAAGGCCGGTGTTATCCATTTAGTAAGAATCATACTGTGAGTGAACCAAGAGAGGAAATTCATTGTGCGCATTTACCTAGGATCCGAAATTCATTGTGCGCATTTAACTAGGATCCGAAATTCATTGTGCTTTAAGTCTTAAATGGTACCTATGATACAACGATGGAATGTGCGGACTATTAAATTGCACATTTCTATCTTTTAGAAATGAATATGCATGTTTTCTTGCTTAGTATGTGTTTACCCCATTGGATTCGGGTTGATATGCCATTTATCTGATTCAACTTGATGCAAGAGTGTTTCTAGTTTTACATTTTTGATATTAATTACCTTTATGGTGACTATCCTTCTCTTGCAGGTCTCTGTTTCCCCTGGCGGGCGCTGGAATCGATTTAAAACCTATTCCACAATCCAAAGAACTTTGGAAATATGGGGGTTTGTTTTTCTTTTCCTTTTTAAGGCGTGGCTTAACAACCAGAAATTCTCTTATCGAGGTAGGGTGTTTTACTGGTGATATATTTGTTTATACCTTGGTGCTGCATAACAATGATTTTTAAACTTTTTTTCAGTTATAGGTTATTCATACTTTAGTTCGTAGAAACAAGGCAGTTGTATTAGAGGAAGGTAGTGTTGGGTAATGCAGTAAGTCTAGGACCAAGCATTGCATGATGGACCTTTTTTTGAAAGATCACTAATTTGTTAATCGGAAGTATGCTGATTTATTAACATTTGTTTGGTTAAAGAGAATTGGATGAATATGTTATTGATGGCTTGTACAATGAGCTCATGTATATTCAATCATGTAAGACTTAAAGCACGCACATCAGTAGGGCAGTATGCTTTGAGAGAAAGAGTTCTGATTGTTGAAAGATGATTGCATTCGACCAAACAATCCCTTAAACTTTAGTTCTAGAACGTGCTGAGTCTGTGATGAAATTGTAACCATCTTCAATGAAAGTTAAACCTGTATGATTCATTCATATGTTTGTTACCTCGTAGCTTATTAACATTATTCTGTTAGTTTATAAGAATTATTTCCTAACTGACTAATAAAGGCTTCTGTTGCATCTCCATTTGACTTTAGTTGTCGTCGTACTCTTTCTGAATTAGTTAAAAAGGTATCATGCCCTTTAGAGATCCTTGAGGCTGCTAGATTTCTCTGTAACTGCAGTAGAACAATAGTTATAGCAAGTCTAACAACTATTCAAACCTATTGTGGATTTTGTGATGATCATGATAGGTTAATATTAGTGAGGACGATCCCTTATATCAATCTGATGACTTTCACAATTGCAAACTGTCATTATACAGTAATCATTATAAAATTGCCTGCTAGGTTTTAGGTCTAAGTATTATATATTTACACTTGTATCCCTGGAAAATCGAATTTTCATATATTCCCTTAAAATTGAAGATTTTACTCATACTCTCCTTTACTTACAAAGAAGGCCTTACCTTCATTATTTCTTCTAAAATAAAAAACCAACTTCCCCCCTGAATTTGGTGGCTCTCCAATTTAAGGATTATATTTTTCTAAGAAGCAGCACTTTCAGTGGCAATGTGTGAAAATTCTGATTTTAGAGAGCGCTTTATATGTGAATAGATCATTTTGCATGGATGTATATGTGAAGGCTAAAATCAGGTTATCTGGTTGTACATCTCGACATCTTTTTACATGCTACATATTAGTTGCCATTTTTTACGAGTACTTCTGTATTCCTGAATGTTATGAAATGTGAAATTGTGAGCCATCAGTAAATAATTCCCATGTGCGCTACAGGAGGAATGACAGAGGAGAAAAAGGTTATAAGACGGAAAGCCCTTGCAAAGTGGCTAAAGGAGAGTATTTTGAGATTAGGTCCCACATTTATCAAAATTGGGCAACAGTTCTCTACAAGAGTGGATATTCTAGCACAAGAATATGTTGATCAGTTGTCTGAATTGCAGGTCATTATGCTTATCCACCGTCTTGTCATGCTCCTTTGAATGATTCGACTATGAGCTCTGTCATTGCTTTGCTCTGATTGACCCATTAGATGATAAATTTTTCTCATATTGTAGGATCAAGTTCCTCCATTCCCTTCCAAAACAGCTGTATCAATTATTGAGGAAGAACTTGGAGCACCGGTGGATAATATATTTGAACAATTCGACTATGAGCCAATAGCTGCTGCAAGTCTTGGTAAGATATAGCCAGTAGCAGGAATGACAAGAGCTTCAATTTTTTTTAGTTTTTTGTCCTCTTTCTTTAATTTCTTTTTTTTTAGTCAAAGTAATTTTGCTGCAATTTACCTTTCTGTTGCAGGTCAGGTTCATCGTGCAAGACTAAATGGTCAAGAAGTTGTGATCAAAGTGCAAAGACCTGGTCTGAAGGAACTCTTTGATATTGATTTGAAGAATCTAAGGGTTAGTTATTGAAATGTTCATTTCCTTCTTGTGAACTCTGTTGTGGATGGTACTAATCCAATTATGAATTGTGACTACAATCGATCTCCTCGATCTTAGATATACTAATTTGCTTGCCACTGGATTGTGTCTTCCTTCACATTGTCGGGTTGCCTATACTTACCAGGTTTGGCAAGGATGAGCAGTGGTGAAGCAGTGATGGTTTTGATGAGTGATTTTGTCTTATTAAGAAAAACGTGAATGATAATCTCTGTTGAGATACCCTGGGGATATAGGAAGAAATAGAAAATAAAAATTAGTGTGTTTATGATAAACTTTGTAGAATTTTTTTTCTAAATTTTGTTTTGCTTTACCATAGAAATATTTCTAATTTCCCCTTCATGTACCTTTCTTTGGTAAGAAAAAATTAATTTACTTTGTAGCTTACATAAATTCGAGTAATTGTAAGAATGTCCGATAGTGTCATGTTGCATTTGCTTCATAATGTGTTACTTATGGTATGGACGTCAGGTATCTGGACTTCTGCTCACTGGATGCTGGCTCCCAATACTGTTGCAATTAAATATAGCCTTTGTTCCGATATATTGAGTGAAGAGCATTCTGAGTATTACATGTACACAGTTGTAAGATTATCTCGGAGTTGCACCCTAGTCCTGAGTTTGCCATCTGTGTAGCAAGTACAGTTAGGAATGTAGATTATTTATTGTTTTGCTGTCATCCTGATGCCATTTATGATCTTATACAATCCGGGAACATTGCAGGTAATAGCTGAATACCTTCAGAAAGTCGATCCAAAGTCAGACGGTGCCAAGAGAGACTGGGTTGCTATCTATGATGAATGTGCGAGTGTTCTATATCAGGTAAAACGTGATATTCTTTGGCTCATTGCACCAACATCTCAATATTAACTATTCTTGTCATTAATGCCAGTAAAGTGTACTATAATTTTTATATTTGAAATCTTATTTAAGCCATCAAAGTATGGTATAAGTATTGTACATAATATATAATTAGTGCATATTATATGCTAGTCTTGTTATTGCTTTTCCCACAATTATGAAATTCATTATGCTTACAACTTGATAGCTGTAAACTAATAAATTATCTATCTGATGCTGTAATGGCTCTTTTCAGGAAATAGACTATATGAAAGAAGCAGCTAATGCAGAAAAGTTTGCTGATAACTTTCAAAATATGGATTATGTAAAGGTGCCAAATATATTCTGGAAGTACACGACACCTCAGGTTCATCTCCTCAGACTTAGTAAGCCTTGAAAAGGAGATCTGGTTCAGAAACTATTTTTTTGTATTAAGGAATCCACTAAATATGTAGCTTCTTGCTTTGCTGCAGGTATTGACAATGGAATATGTTCCAGGAATAAAGATAAACAGGATAAAGCAACTAGATCAGTTGGGTGTGGATCGGAAAAGGTACAGGGGATCTGGGATTGCCTGTTCAATGGGAATCCTAATAGAAGTTTAACTTCTTTTGGATTTAATCTACATATTATCTTAAGTTGATTTGACCGTGAGCTTGAAATTAATCTCCTTCCATTGCAGATTGGGCCGATATGCAGTTGAGTCTTATCTGGAGCAAATTTTGTCTCATGGATTTTTCCATGCTGATCCGGTTAGTTTTCTTTCTTTCGACATGAATTCATAATGTGTCAATGCCCTAAAATTACTGGAGCGGTGTGAGATGACAGATTACTTGGGGGGGGGGGAAGGCCATCCTTTTGGATCGAGTGTTAACAACAAACCAACAACTGAGAGCCTAAGACCTTTGGAGAATTATCATTACTCTGTTGTGGTTCCTCAGTTCCTCGTTAATTTTTGATAGCATATACAACTAGAGATAGAAGATCATTAACGGGAAAAGGAAGAAAATTCTTGGTCTGAGACTTAGTAGATGAGAGATTTAGTGGAAGTTCAGTTAATTGTGCTATTCAAGTTTTTAGAGATACAATGATGTGTAGGTTTTGTTCTAACAGTGCCTTCTCATTGCAGCATCCTGGAAATATTGCTGTTGATGATGTCAATGGCGGCAGGCTCATCTTCTATGATTTTGGAATGATGGGAAGGTTATTTGTTAACTCTGTGCTTCACATAAGTTGTTGACTTGAGGAATCCATCCCCTCTTATAAATTGAAAATTCCATTATCTGTTGCATCCTTTAATCTGTGCTGGTTTTTCTTTTTCCTTGCAGTATTAGTCCTAATATAAGGGAAGGCTTGCTTGAAACATTCTATGGAGTATATGAGAAAGACCCCGATAGGGTTAGTTTCTCTAGACCTTTTTGATATTTCTCTGAACTGTGGAGATGATTTCAAAGTGCGTAAAAGTGCTGTAAACTAAAATCTGTTGCCAAAAATTCATACACTGCACACGTTTTCTTCTGCATGAGAATTATTTTACCTTGTGCTATCATGTCACAAGTAAACGATTGCTGTTGTTGTGTGGTTTTTATTTTATATCTGTGCATTTCGTGCTTTAGTTTATGGCATAAACTCCAGCTGGTTACAGAGTTTGTATTCTGATGAATTTGGCTTAGTACATAGAATCACAAATAAGTTAACACACAGGTGCTTCAAGCAATGATTCAAATGGGCGTCCTTGTTCCTACCGGGGATATGACAGCTGTCAGAAGAACAGCTCAATTTTTCCTCAACAGGTAGTTTGACAAGAAGTGCCGTCTAAGTAATGAACTGTAAGGCTGAGGTACATTCGTTTATATTTTATTTATTTATTTTTTTTTTTGCAGCTTTGAGGAACGTCTAGTGGCTCAGAGGAAAGAGAGAGAGATAGCAACCGCTGAACTCGGATTTAAAAAGCAACTGACTAGAGAGGAAAAGCTAGAAAAGAAGAAGCAAAGACTCGCAGCAATTGGTAATGGATTTGATTTACTTTATATATTATGTGGCAACAACTCTTATACTAATATACTATTAAACTGTTAGTATTACTGTATACTGTAGTAGGAGAAACATTAGATAAAATTTCCCTAAGATGATGTGAATGTTGTGCATTTTACGATGTATTTTTGTCTATTATTTATTTGATTTGGTGCTCAAGTGTATTCTATTTTACAGGAGAGGATCTCTTGGCAATTGCTGCAGATCAACCTTTCCGCTTTCCTGCTACTTTCACATTTGTTGTTAGAGCATTTTCAGGTCTTTTATTTAACAGCCTGAGAACTAATTCAACCCTATCATTTCATAAGGAGTCTTAAATAATGGTTCTTGTACATGCAGTACTGGATGGGATTGGGAAGGGCCTCGATCCTAGATTCGACATTACAGAGATCGCCAAGCCGTGAGTATGACTTTCTGGTCTTACAGTATTTTTCTACTATTTTTCATATCTGACTAAAATTACGTGATTTTAATTGCTAGGTATGCGTTGGAATTGCTAAGATTTCGGGAAGCTGGTGTTGAAGTAGTTGTAAAGGTAAGTGTGTTCTCCTTTACTGCTAAGTTACTGGTCCTAAATGATGGTGCACCATCAAAGTTTTAATACGTTTTCTTGATTAAATTTTTTTTTGCAGGATATAAAGAAAAGATGGGAGCGCCAATCGCGTGCATTCTATAACCTATTTAGACAAGCTGATAGAGTTGAAAAACTTGCGCAAATAATTCAACGCCTGGTATATACTAAACACTAAGCAGATATACTGTACTATTTACTTTTTAATTTGCTCGTTGTGCTTGTTTGGCCTGGCTTCTACGGTAACTTGTTGTGCTTGTTTGGCCTGGCTTCTACGGTAACTTATCCACTCCAAACGGCAGAACTTTCAGAAACCAGGTGTTTTGCCATCAAATGAGCTTTTGTGGTGCAAAAGCAGAAGATCCAATTTAAGGAAATTTTTCATAGTAAAAGCTATTAGTGCTTTCTTAACAGCTCTTCTGCAGAACCTCCAGCTCGGCCCAAGTAGGCTGGTAGTTTTTTTTACTGGTAGTCACTTATAATGCAATTGCATTATTTTAAAGGAGCAAGGGGATCTCAAGCTTCGAGTGCGAACCTTGGAATCTGAAAGAGCATTCCAAAGAGTTGCGGCTGTACAGCGGACAATCGGAAATGTGAGTTGATTCTCTTTCGTGATAGTAAAATGATTACATTAGCTACATGTTTTTGTGAACGATAGCAAACAAGGAACGGGGGAATCAACGCTATTACACATCATGCTTATTACCCAAATTTTGTAAATGTCGAGTACACTCTGAGTTAAAATTCTAATTTTGAAGCTTCCTTTCCATTTGCAGGCGATTGCTGCAGGAAGTTTAGTAAACCTTGCTACACTTTTATACTTCAATTCTATTCGAGTAATTAACTCTCTCTCTAGAATATACTTCATCACATCTCATAATCATTTCTTCATGTGTCTATTATCCTGATCATCATTATCCTTGCCTAGGTCCCAGCAATTACCGCGTATGTGTTCTCCGCATTCTTTGGATTGCAAATTCTCTTTAGTATGCTCAAGGTCAAGAAGTTAGATCAACAAGAGAGATTGATAACAGGCACTGCATAAGTTGGTGGTCGCTCCGCGATCAACGCGTTCTGGTTAACGAATTTTGGCCTGTGTACTATCCCTCATTTTTTTTTCCCTTTACTGCCCATTTCTTCATCCCACCCCTGCCCTGATTTGCGATGTAACAATATTAGCGAGCTGAAATATGTAAATGCCATGCATCAGATATATAGATGTAAATATATTGTTATATTGTTTTCAACTTATCGCAAGAAAGGAGCTCGACCTCTGCGTGTAACCCTACTGCTTATATGAGAAGTGTTATGTTTATTGAGGATTTAAATTATTCCTGATGCTACAGACAAATATTGTGCATTTCTTGTTTTGTCTTGTGGATCTTTTCTGGTTTCAGAGTTTACGACAACATTTTCTGTAAAAGGCTCCCAAGATGGTATCCATCTGAATGCTTTTCGCGGAAGGTGTTTTCAAGTATGTTGCTTCTTCTCTGGTCTGCAGTATAGTCTGATTTTCAATGTTTCTTTTGTAAATTAAACCTCAATCTTGCAGTACAATTGCTTCTTTCATGGCTCAGCTTTTATCTGTACTAAATAACTGAAGACTTTGTATTTGCCGTTGTTTTTGTTGGTCCAGACCTCCGGCGTAGAACTTGCTCACCTTGTCAGTCTGCGGCTGCAGGCATGGCATTTAGCACGGACCCAGACTTCGATTTTGAGCCCCTACTGAGTCGAATCGAGATCAGGTTTACAGCTGAAACTCACGACCTCCTTGCTCTCGCAGCTCTGGCAAAACGAACTGTGGCTTTATCTGTCGCGCCGACAATTAGTTTGCTCGTCCTCGGGTCGACCATCGGCACAGGTGATAGTAGAAAGAAGGAATTAACAGTCGCGCGAGACAAACGAAACTTTCAGGTCGAAATTGGTAAAAATTGAAACTGAGGATTCTGACAAACCACACAACAGATATGATTCCAGTTGAAGACACCAACATGAAGCTCAACAATCTCCTCAAACGAACCAGCTACTATCCAGCAGAAAGCTGCAATTCTCTGTTGTGAAAGAAAGCTCTGAACAAGTTTACAATGCAGAACCGCTGCAGATAATCCTTCTAAGATCAGATGAACCATCTTCCAACAAAATAACAGCAGAATCAGTACATCTCTCTCTCTCTCTCTCTCTCTCTCTCTCTCTCTCTCTCTCTCTCTGTAAAAGTGGCATTAACTTATCCAAATTAAACTAATTAAAAAGTTGGATAATAAAATCAAAAATTTCCAATTTTGATAATTAAGTTTGATGATCGAAAAAATAGTTAAATCAAAGTTCAATTTGAATCCCTCTTCTTTACATATGTTAGAATACAAAAAGTTTTTTTTTTTTTTTTTTTTTTTTTTTTTTTTTTTTTTTTTTTTTTTTTTTTTATCTTCCGAAGTTTTGTAAAACTACGTGAACAAGAATGATTGTATAATTAAGAATTGGGCTTTTTTTGAAATTGACCCTATAAAAATTTAAATTTTTGAAAATGATCCTACAAAATTTAAATTTGCAAAATGGCCCTCTTCCTGCCACGTCAGCATCCACGTCAGCCGGATCCGCCACATCAGCTCGCCACAGCCGCTGGTGCGGACAGAGGGATTTTAATTAAACACGCAGGCTCTACCTGCGTACCTGCGTGTTTAGAACACGCAGTCTAGGCCTGCGTGTTCTAAACACGCAGGCCCAGCCCACCTCCTCTACAAGGACAAATGCCGCTCCTAAACCCTAGATCCCTCCATTCCACCTCCGCCTTCCCCTCCGAATCTGACTCCGATTCCGCCGAGGAGGAGGACGACGACGAATCGAAGCAACCGATGCCGAGGACTTCGGAATCCCAGGCAAAGGAGGTGGAGAGGGTTTGCAAGGTGATCGACGAACTCTTCGCCTCGGATCGCAACATGGAGGCGGTGCTCGACGAGTGCGGCGTCGATCTCTCTCATTCACTGGTGATCGATGTCATAGAACGGTTCAAGCACGCCCACAAGCCGGCTTATCGGTTCTTCCGGTGGGCCGGGAGCAGGCCGGGGTTCTCGCATGATGCAAGCACGTACAATAGGATGCTGGGCGTTCTCGGGAAGACGCGGCAGTTCGAAACCATGGTAGCGTTCCTTGAGGAGATGGGAAAGGAGAAATTATTATCAATGGAAGCCTTCAGAATCTCAATCAAGGCATTTGCAGCTCCTCGAGAGATGAAGAAATCTCTGGGGATCTTTCAACTGATGAAAAGATATAATTTTGAAGCAGGATTGGAGACGGGCCTGCTGTTCTAAACACGCAGGCTCCACCTGCGTGTTTAATTAAAATCCCTCCGTCCACGCCAGCGGCTGTGGTGAGCTGACGTGGCAGACCCGGCTGACGTTGATGCTGACGTGGCAGGAAGAGGGCTATTTTTGCAAATTTAAATTTTGTAGGGTTATTTTCAAAAATTTAAATTTTTATAGGGTCAATTTCAAAAAAAGCCCTTAAGAATTTTAATTAAAAAAAAGATCAATTTATGAAGAGAGAGAGAAAGGGGGCTCGAGCTCTTGGGGCGCCATGGCCATGTCCCTTCTTCGTCCTCCTCCTCTCCATCGCCCCTCTCCTCTCTCCTCCTCCTCATTCTACTACTCCCATTTCCGCATCCACCTCGCCGTTTCCAAACCCTATCTCGATCCTAGGACACTCCCCTGCGCGCTCCGCTGCCCCCCTTTCTCCTCTCTCTCCTCCTCAACCTCTTACCCTAATGCTCACACTCTCGCACCCTCCGTGGGATCTCCCTCCACCTCGCCTCAGCTCGCGCGGTGGAGCCTCGGCCGCGACCACATCTTCCTCCTCAATGTCACTGCTTGCGCGGTATGAATATGATTCGTTGGTCACACGCTTTAATTCTTCAAAAAAAACTGCGATTATTGGATCGGCCATTGGAAAAGGAGCTTTTGGGCAATAAATTTTGATGCGTGTGACCTCAAAAATCACACCTTTTCCCCTTATGGTTTGATGATTACACGCTTTGATTCTTCAAATAGCTGCGGATTTTGGATTTGTCATTGGAAACGGGGTTTTGTGCACTGAATTGTGATGAAATGGCCTAAAAAATCGCATCTTTTCATGCTACAATTATGTACACGCTGTAGAAGATCATCGATTACCACATTACCTACTGTGATTTCCGTTTTTAGGTGGCGATTTCCGCCTCGTGGCTATTCTTCTCCGCGATTCCGACCATTTTGGTGGGCATTTTCTTACCTTTGTTTATATTTGATTGACTTTTCAGTATCAATAATTGTGCTGTATAATTACTGTCCTGCAAAATTTAGGCTTTTAGAAAAGCAGCGGAATCGCTCGAGAAGCTGCTAGATGTCACGGCGGAAGAGCTTCCGGATACAATGGCTGCTATGCGGCTCTCTGGGATGGAGATTAGCGACTTAACAATGGAGCTCAGTGATCTGGGGTGAGCCATTGATGGTTTCTTTTTGGTAAAAATGTAATGAGAATTGCTCATCTGTAGGCCATTATAGTTTATGTAGCTTAATTTTTGGTTATTCCGGTCAAATTGGGGATTTTGTTCGTAGTTAGTAGTTAATTGTCAATGATCTTATAGATCTGTTTGCTAAAAAAGCAGTACAGCGATTAAATTTAAGAGAATTACTGTTGAATTATTTGGATTTTCATTTTCTAAGCAATTCGAATAACTTGAGTCGAAACAATTGAAAGTTCAAGGGCGCATATATGAAGAAAAGTTGAGAGTTTCTATTTATCTGCTCGTAAGTTAGTGAAGAACAAGATGCTTATGAGAATTATCTCTGTTGTTTGGTTTGTGCTTATTTGATTCTTGTGTCGAAACATATTTGTGATGCATAAATATCATGCAAGTTATCGCTTTTCTTAGTTGGACTGCAATTTACTGTTTGATTTTTTTTTTTTTATGTTGTTCATCTTCACAATGCACTTTTGTAGACATGAGATAACTCAAGGTGTTAGAAGCTCTACTCAAGCAGTCCGTGTAGCAGAGGACAGATTGCGCCGCCTCACTAGTACAGCTCCAGTGGGTAAGTTCATGGTCTTTGTTATTAATTTGTGGTTCATTATGATTGGATGGTGTATTCCATTTTCACTTGATTAGTATCTGTGCAGGGGAAAGCCACTCTGAGGAACGAAACGGAGACAAAGATAGAAGGACCAGCGCTCGCTAGAACTGCAAGAAACTTGCGAGAGGGGATCGTGAAGGGTCGAGCAGTTTTTGGTGTAATTTTAAGCATCATCCAATTTTCTCGGTGGGGTTTAAATTTTCTCTCCGCCCGTAGACAGAAGCGCTCAGCTTGAAAGCATTCCGACTCAGCAGATTCAGTGGATCTGGTCAACCTATTTTGTAGTTGCATCCTAGTTCAGTATATTTATCTGTCCAAATGCGAAGCTGCTCTATCAATATCACTACATAAACCAAGTCATGGGTTTACAAAGCCTCGGAGTCGAAGCATTCACTTCAAACTTATGTTGCGAGTAGCTCGTGTTTGTTCAATTCGCTTTGAGGCCTTTGTTTTATTGTCAATATGTTTGCCTATTTGGGAACTTCATTGTGTGTGTTTAAAGATTCTCGAATAAATTTTGTGCAGAGTTGAGATGCTACATTTTCATCGTGTAATGGAGTCATTGGAAAATAGTGGGATAGGTTTCTTCTAGTAGAAAAGAATTGGAAGTGAATTGTTTGTTCACATGATGGCTTTGCTGTGAAAGATTGTGTTAGAGTTCGTTGGCGTGAATCTCTTATGCTATCCTACTTGTTCTTGAATTGTTCCTATTTAAGTATATCAGTGAGCCTGAAACAGTGAAATATTAGCACTTCAAGTGGTTGGACTTGCTGCTTTTCTGGGAGTGAAAACTCAGTAATGTTCACATTTCATCTTTTAACTCTCCAAATGCTCTCAATCTAAACTGCTCTTTTTAGCTTAGAATGGAATGGCCATGTTAATCATCAAGAGGTCTGCGGCAATCAACCATTTAATTGATCTATTCAGACCAAGGCCTTCACTGTGATAAAGCATAATTCTCTTTGTCGATTTGGTTTACGCGGTTGTCGGTTCATGAAATTATCCATTTGGTCCATTTTGGCCATCAAAATTCCTCTTCAGATAAATCTTTTACAAAGTGAAACTGGGTATGTACTACAGAACCTAATTTTATTTGAAACCACTGTCACTGATGCAGGTTTATGCTTGTTGCAGATTGCAGTGCTATTACTGAATTTAAAATTAGAATTTTGCTGTGCCCACTAGACCTTCAGAGATTTGCTTTTGTTGTACTCTGATTTCATTGTTAGTTAATAACAGATGATTTTGAAGTTGTCCAATTTG
>CM054943.1:2675653-2773153 GCA_029168755.2 Tillandsia fasciculata | reverse complement strand
TAAAATATATTTTTAGAGTTAAATGTTGCTAATAAATAATTATAACGTCCGTTATTTTTATACAATTATTATTTTATTCTTTCAAATATAATTTTTTATAGTTATTATTTATTTTCAAGTTAGACACAAAATATATATTTTAATTATTATTTTATTTTTTAAAATATATTCTTTTATCACCGGCTAATTTTATTTGCTTTCAAGTTATAAACAAAATAAATATTTTATTTTTTAAACTTTAATAAAAATTTAATTTAGACTTAATTTGAAATAATTTTACAAATACTAACAAACAAAAATATTTTTAAATAATAAAAAAAATATAAAAAATATATTAAAAGTTATTTAGAATATTATATCTATTGTTTTTAACATTTAGTGAAGGACAAACATACCCAATTTACAAATGAGCATGGAGTTAATTTGTTGGCACACTTTTCAATGTTTTCTTAAAAGTTTTATACAAGAAAATGAGGTAGTTTTTTTTTTTTTCTTCTTCTTCTCTTATCGCCGCATTCACGTGTGTTACTACAAATAAAACTATGTTGTAATAATATTCTTAAATATTTTAATTTTTTTTTTAAAAAAATATAATTAATAAAAATATTAATATTTATTATTAATTTCGTTATATGTACCGTCATTAAGGTAAATAGTATTATATTATTATAAAATATCTTAAAAATATGTCTTTATTATTTAATTTTGATATAAATAAAATATAAATATATAGAATATTTATATAAAAATATTATAAAAATATTTTAGTATAATCTAATTTTGTATAAGAGTGTAATATACTCTAGTGTATAGTATCTATCTATAATTTATATTACCAATGAAATATATTATATGCCTCATCATTATCTATAATTTATGTTCCCAATGGATTACATCAAGACAAATTGTTAATAATTTCCTGCACAAAATTTTATGTAGAATCTTTTGATATCTGTGTGAACTCCAGCAATTTAAAGAGTTATTTATTTTAAAATTATTTTAATTTTAATAAAATTAAATTTTTTAATTTGTTAAACTTTTATTATCCAAAATATTATAATCTAATTAAAAATATAATTATAAAGTAATATGAGACTCAACTTATTAGTCATTAAAAATATAATTATAAAATAATATGAGACTCAACTTATTAGTCTTAGCCGAACTTATAAGGAGCTACTCTATATCCACGACGATCGTTAACCGAAAAAGCCACCCCACTTTTCAGGAGCCATTTATTCTAAAATTAATTTAATTTTAACACATAACCATCTTCCGAAATACTATAGCTGGACGAAGATGTCTAACCATATTATATTTTTTATGTAATATTATTTTAAATTTAAAAATATTATACGATAAGATTAATTAGTTTGCAGAAATTTTTTATCTGCTTCTGAAATATTTTATTTTCTCCTCCTTAAGAGATTTAAATTATCTTTTAATTAAATTTTGTAGTAATAGAGTAGACAACCAATTAATGCTCCCCTTTCTTTCTCGGTTAATTTGCATAAAACCCCCTCAAGTTATATGGTTACAATTTATATCTAATAGTTATTTAAGACCAAAACTTTACCAAATTTCCATCTAAGAATAGAACATGCATCATAATTAATATAAATTTAAACTAGTGAAGTAACCACGCGTTGCGGCGGATAGATATTATTGATGTAAAAATTTTCTTAAACATCAAATAAGGACAAACGTATAATATAAGTGTATTATTTGTACGGTAAATAAGTAAATTATTTTGAAATTTAAAAATTAAACTACTGTAAATAATAAATGACTGTAATGATTTTCATGTAGATATGTAGACATCCATATTACCCGTGTCATCTAAATTTTCTACTGCGGATTTAAAAAAAGAATAAAAAATAAAAATTTGAATAGAAAAAAAATAGCTCATGAAATCTTGTAGCATGTTATCTCATCAGATTTATATCGCTTATGATCCTACATTGATTCTTTGATTTAATTCAATCCATCACTATCGCCTATTATCAAAAAAAAATATTTTGGGTTTATTCATTTCTTTTATAGTTTGTTGAATAATAATAATAATAATAATAATAATAATAATAATAAGATAATATTATAAAGGCAAATAATAAATTCAAAACTTTCGCTGGAGGCACATTCAATCTCTGCTTGAGGATCCTCCCCTACCGCTAGATCCACACCACCTTCGGCCACTTTACGAAGCAGGTGAGGTCTCTCTTCAACGGCAGGGCCTGCCGATCCCAAATTGCTTCGGTCTACTCTCGAACAACGGATTCACAACCTTCTCCTGTAGAATTCGCATCAAAACCACAAAATGTATCATCATCTAGGACAAGAAAAGAAAAAAATACTAATAAATTCTTAAAATAAAATGATAATGTAGACCAATATTGTCTTCTTATTCACTGCGACCGACGCCTTCCCACATCTCTTCGGAGCTTTTCAAATTCAAACGCATGGTAACCTATTAAACCCTAAAATACAAAAAATTGTCACAAATTAAACAAAAAATTAATGTTTTATTGGATAAATTTAAAGAAGCAACGATTTTAAACGAGAAATTATGAAAAAATACCTAGATCAATGATTACGACGCAAAAAGAGATTTAGGGATCGGAGGAGGAGGAGAAGGAGGAGCAGGAGATCGATGATGCACTTCAAATAGAGCAAGAGTTTCAAGGGTTACGAAAGATGCGAGATGAAAAAATTCTCATTGTTAAAGAAGAAAAAAAAAAGGATAGGAGGAATAGGAGATCGTAACGCCACTTTGAATAGAGCAAGGATTTCGGAGGTTACGGAAGATGCGGAGAGCAAGAGTTTCGGAAGTCACGGGAGATGCGGAGACAAAGAGATTCTCATTATTAACGCCATTTCGAGTAGAGTAAGAGTTTCAAGGGTTACGAGAGATGTGGAGACAAAGAGATTCTCATTATTGAATAGCAAATTTTATAGGGGATTAATATAGAGGTATAGATCAGTGTTCATGAAAAGAGAATTTGTTTTAAATAATGTGATTAAGTTATTAATTATTAATTTTGTTGTATTAGAATGACACTACATACTTTGGGGCATTGGTGGGCCGAGTTGCAAATAGAATTGCTCGTGGGCGTTTCGTGCTAAATGGAGAGCTCTATCGATTATTTATTAACAATGGGAACAACTCCCTCCATGGTAGGTTTTATTTAATTTTTTTCTCTATATTAATTGTATTGATTAATTACATATATTAATGTCATTTTTATTATTATCTTATTTATTTGGATAATTAATCATATGGCTAAATTATATAAAACTTTTCTATAAATATTCATTTTTTTTTCTAACTATCAATATTTTACATTTTCATCCATACTGTTTTCGGTCCATTTTTTATAATTTATATCGAAAATATTCTTAAGACGATAAAAATATATTAAAATTTAAATTTTTTTTTATAGAACAAATAAAGATAATTTGATCATTTCACTCTCTTCATTATCGTTATAACCTTTGATTTTTTTTTTTAAATTTAAGGAGATAAAATATAGATTTTTTAGTCGAAAAAAAAAAAGAGTAAAAAAGAGAATTATCAGTATTTTAACCTTATTTTATTGTTGATTAATTAGGTGGTCACAGAGGGTTTAGTCAGGTTATTTGGACAGTGAAGGAGAAAGTAGATGGTGATTATCCATACATCACATTATATTACCACAGTTTTGATGGGGAACAAGGTAAATTTTTAAGCCTATGTATAATATAATTTTTCACATTTGTGAAAATATTTAATTATATGTTTTTTGCTATAATTCTTTTCGTAGTTTATTCGTTGTAAATAAATGTGAAATTTTCGACGAGAATGATCGGAGTTTTTGCAGAAATATTGTAGAGTGAAATAGTTCGAGAAATATTGGTAGATTCTCTACTTTTTTTTTTGTTTTTTTAGAGTTTAAAAGCTCATTTTGTATGTAGCTTTGCGTCGTGGGACGAAAAGTTTTATATTTCTTTAATATTTGTTAAATATCTATCTACTACTTTTCTGAGTAGAAAAGTTTTACGGAAGCTAAGATAAATGATCGAAATTTTGCTCCATTAAGGATTTAATTTTTTATTTATCAAACACCTGAATTTTGCTTTGTCTTAATACTTGCTGCGTAACTTAACAAATAGGTTTTCCTGGCGATCTTGATGTCTATGTCACCTACAAGATCTCTGGTCCGTATGAGCTAAGCATCCACATGAATGCCACCGCCGTCGACAAGGCGACACCGGTCAACCTTGCGCAGCACACCTACTGGAACCTCGGTGGTCACGACAGCGGCACCATCCTCTCCAATGCGGTCCAAATCTTCGCATCTCACATCACCCCCGTCGACGAATACCTCATCCCGACCGGCCAGATCACGTCTGTCGCCGGCACCCCGTACGACTTTCTGCAACCCACAACGGTCGGTAGCCACGTCGAAGAAGTCAGCGGTGGCGGGTAATGTTAATCATATGAGTTTCGACACGATAATATTATGAAATTATATGAAACAATCATTATACTCTAAAAGCCTAAGCTATTAGAGAACGGTGTTTACATATTTTATATTCAACACTTCTCGTCACGTCTGGGTTCGAAACTTTTTAATCGATTCGAAACGTGAGCTTAATTAAATGAGAGGAAATTAAATAACGTTAGAAGTCTGGCAGGTGGACCTTCTGCTTCGATACCATGTGAAATTATATGAAACAATCGTTGTACTCTAAAAGCTTAAGTTATTAGAGAACGGTGTTTATATTCAACAAATATTCAAACTTATGACCTTTGTTCTGATGTTGGATGAACAGGTACGACATCAACTACGTGGTTGACGGACCGCCGTCCCTGAACGGGATGAGGAAGGTGGCCGCGGTGAGGGACGGCCGGTCGGGGCGGGCGCTCGAGCTATGGGCGAACCAGCCGGGAGTGCAGTTCTACACCGGAAACTTCTTAGACAATGTGAAAGGAAAATGCGGCCATGTCTACGGAAAACATGATGCTTTGTGCCTTGAGACTCAGGGGTTTCCTGATGCAGTGAACCACCCAAACTTCCCTTCCCAAATTGTGAACCCTGGGGAGGTTTACAAGCATGACATGTTGTTTAAGTTCTCATTTTAGTTGAACAACTCTTTTCTTCTTCTTTTTTTTGTTGAGTAAAGGGAATAAGAATTCATAAGATTGTTGGTTGAGAAATTATGATGGAATTAATGAATTGATGAAGGAGGTTATGAAAAATATGAATGTTGCTTCGCGATAGCGCGCTTTGGATATTGGAAGTGTTTGGAGAAATGGTTAAGTTAAAGAAGGATGCTTCTTTACTTTTTTTTCACCATTGTTATAGTCGAGCTTGACCCTGCCTCCTGAGTTATATTTCAGGTCAGGATCAAGCTCGACCGTATTTTATGATGTAATCAAATCGTTTGATTAATATTCTGCTTAATTGACCGTCCCTAGCGCAAGTGGCAAAGAATTTAGTAATTGATATTCGAAATTCTGAGCTTGGAGTCTAATTGCTTCACATTTCTAGCTAAGTTTACTTCAAAAATAAACAAAGCAAAAATATTAAAGTGAGGAATGTGGATGCTCCATTAAAGTTAGATTGGGCTTTTCGGCCCACGATTGGTGATGAGGGCAATTGTTGGGCCTACTTTGGGCCAAACTAAGACCAAATCATGAATTTCTTATTTAGTGGTCATTTGGTCCCACTTATGTTTTTTCGGCGTTTGGTAAATCGAAATGTCTAGAGCATCAACTACTACGAGAAGCTGAAATGAGATTCTGAGTTTTCAAATTAGAAGTTTTTCATTTATATTCCATCAATTGAATTTGAAGAAAGTGCGCCTTTCCAAATAACATATTGTTGAAGGGTGTAAATTCATTATAGTCTTCAAAGCTTCTTTGCTATAGCCAAATTAATGTCACTTTCACACATTTGCATCTTCCACATTAGACCCAAAGACTAGGAATTTTATGGAGACAAGTTGTAGACTGTGGACCACACTTTTATGATGTGTGTCTATAATAGATTTTTCTTAAAGATGTCATTCGCCAGAACTAATGATTCAGAAGTTTGTGAGAATGTTAGGACAATGTGGGAATAGCTAAAGAAAAAGGATAGAACTTGGATGGATAAGTTAGTGGCATGCAGGTGGGTGATCCGGAGGGCAAAGAATAATTTTGTATTCAGATATCTTAATATGAATCCCTTGATCGCGCTATAGGGATGGTGCAAAGTTTGGCGAGACAATAGAAAGATTTGCTATGTTAGATGTGACTCAAAATCAGAATCGCTTCGATATTATGATTCAGATTCGCCGACGGCTTCGCGGTGCGATGAGAAATTTTGTGAATATCTGTGGTGGAAGCGAAGGGCTCGGAGCCCCCCGCGGTACGGATCCGATCCGCTAAGGAAAAATCCTAATTACTATTTTATTTGCCTTAGAGTGAGATCGAGCGATTGTACGAAGCAGAACTCTTGTATTTCCTCTTTTCTACATAGTGAAACATCTCCTCTTTCGTCCGTGATTTTTTCCCTGCAAAGAATTTTCCACGTAAATCTGTGTGTTAATTCTCTGTCGTGCAATTTTGGTTTTACTTTTCTGTCGTGATCGCCAATTGATTTTGTTTAGTTTGTGCGCTCGTTGCTAACATGCTAACTAGTAGACTCTCCAATCAGTAATTTAGTTGTTTCTTATTTTTGTTTGTGTTTATTTTTTTCTTTTTCTTGTAATCTTTGTTGGGGTTGCTTTTATTTTTTTTTTTTTTTTTTTTTTTTTATATCAATTTTGACACATGTTTTCTTTTGTAGTTAACAATTGCGAGTGAGCTTAATTTCTCTCTCAAAAAATTAATTAAAAAATATTTATGTTAATATAGAACTCTATTTCAATTAAGATTAATTCTTATTTTTATTAGATAAAAAAAATTATATGATACATATTTATATACTGTATATATATAGAAAAGCAAATGAATTTTTTTTATTTTCAAAAAACATATAAAAATTAAAAAAGCCTTATAAAATTTTAGGATATTTCAAAATACACCAATATTTAAAATAGTTTTATAAAGTTAGATAAAATCTAATTTAATTAGATTTTAAATTCGATCAAAATTTAAATAAAAAAATTACATTTTTTTTAAAAAATATTTTGTGGGGAACATGTGTTGCACGATCTGAGAATATAATACCGTTCGTGCAATCACGGCCGTCCATTTTCTTCCGCACGCCTCTCAACGCCACCGAGATTGACTCCGAGATCGACCGTTGAGATGCGCGCGCGCATTCCACGTGGCCAAGCAACGTCCCCACTCGGTTGTGGACTGCACGGATCTCAAAGCACCGCATTGCTGTGTACGCGCGGTCGTAGAAAAATCCCTTACGAGATCGATCATCTACCGTTCGCTTCGTCCAGTTTTCAACGGATCCGACGGTTCGATATTGCTCGCATAGAGGATTCGTTCGGCAATGACCGTATAGATTTACCCGAGAAAATTTCCCTGTACCCGGTGTATCCGTTCGCTTCATTCACCGTACCTGATTTTTTTTGGGTGCATAAGAAGAGATGCTAATACACCCGGTGCAGGCAATAATGGCACGTCGTGGGTGTAAATAACAATTGATCGTATTAATGTGGGCGAAATGATGAAATTTTAGTGACCATGGATGGATTATTCGGATAAGGAGAAACGGGTTTGGAAAAATCCGAATTAGGGTTTTTGTGTTGAGATTCGGGGAAAAGGGCGATGATCGAACCGAGTAGGGGATCCCCGGATCGCTCTCCTCCGCCGCCGCGGGATCGGAGCGGAGGTGGCGGCGCCGCTTCCACCGCCGCCGCCGAGGGAGACGAGGTCGTCGTCGTCGTCGTCGTCGGCGTCGGCGGCGGCGGCGGCGCGGAGATCGCCGCGATCGACCGGGAAGAGGCCATAGACGACGGGGAGGCGCCGCTGACGAGCTCCGGCGACGCCGCGGCGACGGAGGGGAAGGGGGTGGAGAAGAAGGTGGGGAGCCTCCTCGAGGCGGCGATGAAGAAGTACGCGGTGCCGCGCTCGTCGAGCTACCACGGCGTCACGAGGTGAGTCGGATCGACGAAACCCTACCCTGCCCTACCCTACGCTCGGTTGTGCGTTGTGATGTGATGTGTGATCTTGTTCTGCGTTGTTGGATACTTTGTGAGTGTGTAGGTTGAAGTGGAGTGGCAAGTATGAGGCGCATCTGTGGGACAACACGAGCCAAGTCGAAGGCCGGAAACGGAAGGGGAAGCACGGTATGCATCATGCATTTTATCCTTCGATTCATGCTTTCTTAGACAAATTATTGCTAGAAATTGTTTTCGCAATTGAATCATCAAATGAGACCCTGAAATGTAATATAAATCTGGCTCATTTCACCTTTCCTGATGATTCGAAGAACTTAATGCTCTTAAGGAGATTAACATGAAGGAGAAGTAGTAATTCTTAGTTTCATTCTCTATATATGCGACATTATAGTGTTCTTCCAGTCTAGATGTTGTCACAAGGATTCTTTACCACGGAATATGCGTGGGATTTCACGAGTTAATAGTTTAAGGGCATTAGGGAATACAATACAACCAACCAAGGTATAATGGCAACGCCAGGGATATAGGATTAGACACCGTGCTGTTCACCAAGTTAGCTCATTTTGATGTGAGTTATGTGAAAGAGCAAAGAATTACTGAAATTGGTCTAGGCTGGTTTGGCGTTTTTTCTGCATTTGTATGGCCTTGGAGACCTGGAATGTGGGATTGATGTGCAACGAAGTTGTTCGAAGGGTACGACGTTAAATAGTTTATAGCAAACTAGAGGCATGCATTTTTGCTTTGAATGTAAGTGTAAGCACTAATTGGCTTAGGTTGTAGAAAAGTATGGCGTTGCTCACTTCCCGGTACTTACTGTGACATGATTTTTGTAAAAATTATTCTATTTGTGGACTGTCTGATGGGTAATGTAGACCTTTTTTTGCTGCTCTTGTGCTCTTGCTGCTCCGCCTCATTTACATAAATACTAGGTTTAATGGTTGTTATGAGTTATGAGATCCAGAAGACGAATGCTTCCTGTGCCAACTATGAGGAGGTAGTTTCATTTTGCTTTTAACTACCTCCAAAGCTTAACAAAGATTTAACCGACTTCATTTATCACTGTTTCTTTTTGTTTTTTCTGTTTTCCCTTTTAATGACAACAAATAACTATTCTTGATAGCTGAAAAATGAATTTGGCTAAAATGAAGTCTAGTGCTGAATGCTTCTTTCTTCAACACTTCTGCTTCTTCTTCTCTTCTTTTATTTTTTCTGATTCTCGTTTCCTTCCTTGAATCATGCTGATGATGATTGGGGTGATTGCCTCTGGCTGCCGTGGCAATATTTCAGTATATTTGGGTAAGATGCTTATTCTTATATAACTTTAGTTTGCATAAATAGAAGCTGGTCCTTTATATATGTCTGGTCTATGTAGGAAGCTATGAGTCGGAGGAGAAGGCGGCTAGGGCACATGACCTTGCAGCGCTTAAATACTGGGGTCCTGGACCAAATGCCAAACTTAACTTCCCTGTAAGAACTCTCGATAACTTATCTTCTTTCTCATCTATGAGTTTTTATAAGTTCGAATACTTTAATGGTTCTCTTGTATCACGTCGCAGGTATCAGACTATGAGAAAGAGCTCGAGGCAATGAAGACCATGTCTCAGGAAGAGTTTGTGGCCTATGTAAGGAGGTATACCATGAAATTCGACAATTTCAAATATTCAGCTTTTCAGAATATTAATTACTCATTGCTTTCCTCGTTTTTGCTCGTGGCAGGACAAGTAGTTGCTTCTCTAGAGGAGCTTCAGTGTACAGAGGAGTAACAAGGTCCTTGTTACATTTTCACCGGAGTTCTTTAACACTTTAGGGTTTCTGTTACTATTGTGTATAAGTACTAATTGACTAAATTCTTTTTTGAATTTTGGTCGGCCTTTTGGGGTAGCAGAAGGAAAGACGGAAAATGGCAAGCCCGAATTGGTCGGGTTGGCAGTCGGGATGCCAAAGATATCTACCTTGGAACTTTCGGTGAACTCTCAATCATGATGAAACTCAAATTTTATCATTTGATTCGGTTGAATGAACTAAAGGGAACCTTCTATTTGGTAAATTTAGATACTGAAGAAGAAGCAGCCGAAGCTTACGACCTTGCGGCCATCGAACTGCGAGGCGTCAACGCCGTAACAAACTTTGATATCAGCAACTACTGCGACGGAGGTCTGAAGCAATTAGATGGGCCGTGCAACCTGGAAACATAAAGGCAGATAGAACTTGAACTGACCGAAGAGATGAATGCATATTCATTTACCAATTCCTAATACCTTTAGATCACATATTCTTCTTTTCCTCTTATTTTTCTTTTTCGGGTATCACCCTTTAGTTGTAAAATGTAGCAGCTATGTTACTGCTCGCGGAAAAGGTTTCAAGAGGTGGTGGTAGGGATTAGGGATAGGGTTTCTTAGATCAGATCAGAGAAGGGACTCTTTGCTAACCTTTGTTTCCTACATGAGTTAATAACTTTCTCTTATGCTCCTAGGGAATGTTAACTCAATGAGGCATTTAAATTCCAAAGCTCTGCAATACTTGTTGCATATCAGTTTTATTGCTTGGTAACAAACCCATTAATTCTTTGTTTTGGTATATTTTTTGTGCCTGATAATATATATATATAGAGAGAACATTCGATTTGGCGATTGGTTTCGTTATATGATATATAGTGTTGGAACTATAAAGGTTATATATGATCTATAGTGTTGGGACTATAAAGATATCAATTTTTATATATTTTTTTATTTTGTTTGCCTAATCAACGACTAACTTCAAAATAACCAGTTGGAATTAAAAATTTTACAAAAATGAGTGATAAAATAATTAAATTTTAATTCGAAAGTATTGATTTTGCTCTTGATTTTAAGTAGAACTTTTAGTCAAATTTTATGTAATTTGAGTTGTTCAACACCATTCAACTTACGGACGTAATACATTGACCGTTAATATAGTTATTTTTAAAATTTTTTGATCATTAAATAAATAACGTAAAAAAGTTATAAAATTTAATTTTTAAATAATTTTAATACACTAGATCATATCTAGTGAAATCGATTGCTTGGTAGTTTCGAAAGTACAGGAGACTAAATCAATATACATAATATGTTTTCCTATTCATACTCTCTAGGTGGGAATGTTCCAACTCTCTTTCGTAGTTGATATATACAGTACAAGAATTGTGTGGAAACAATTTGGAGCTTATAGCAAACAAAACTGTAAATGGAGTTGAAAAATGTAGCTCACTCCCATTCAAAAAGGCCCACAAAAAAATCCCCACATATATTGTACAACACGAATATTAGTTGTTGATTAATATTACAACATTTATATAAGTTACAACAAATATACAGCAAACTATTTCTGTGTTAAACGTAGCATTTTATGTTGCATGGTTTCGATCGCCGCCGCCGCAGCCGATATGAAACCTCCTTGTTTTCATCCTCCCATTCAATGCCAGTGCGAGAACATCATATTCTTCTACAAACCACAGTTCCGAAACAGTCGCCTGAAAGAAGTAAATTCAGCAAAATCGACAACCAAATTTGGCAAAGCAATTAGTACTCATCTCAGTTGCGGAGCATACGATACCTCGAAGCCACCAATCTTACTGTTGACTCGTGCGACAAGCTCATGAAAGAAACTGAGTTGAACGAACGGTTTTTCGCTCTCCTACGTTAAGCACGTAAATGCGTCATTTTCAGTGGAAACTAATCTTACTTTCACTAAAAAGAATTATGGAATATATCAGTAATCTCTTAGAGGCACCGATTTGGACGCTTTCAAATGAAATTATGAAAGTGTTACTAAACGATGGTTTCAAATCTATGGTGCCGAGATATTACCACCGATGAGAGCTTAGGTCGTCCCAGAAGCCTTGCGAAGGAAGTGTGAAGCAAAACAGGATCATACTGTAACAGTGGCAAGTTATATGATAAGAAGCATACATAAATGCTATGCTTTTTGTTCTTGTTCTTGTTCTTGTTCTTGTTCTTGTTCTTGTTTTTTTTATCTTCATTTTGACAACATTCAGCAAAGAGAAAATTAAATATTAACCACAACTTCTTACCAGTTGCTTCTCAGGTGCACGGGGAAGGGCATTTCTTAACTTCGCACGGATCTCCGCAGGATCCGTACCGGAGATCACCTAATAACAGATATTTACAAGCGGATAAACAAAACCAGTGAGATAAAATCATAAAGCAAAATATATTTGAGTAGAAAAGAGAGAGAGAGAGAGAGTTTTGTCGATCTAACCTGCCAACAACCGAGAAGCACACCAGTCGATGTCAAAACCACTCGATCCAACACTATCTTTAGAGGGCAAACAGCTTCTGCAACTCCTTTAATCGCACTTACCTCAGCTTCAATCTCAAGAAACATTACGGAAAACATTAACATAGAGTTTACTGCAACTTTTGATCCAACAAAATAACATAATCACAAGAGTGCCGCCTACCTCACTATCCGTAGCGATAACAGGAGTTAAATGATGGGAGGCATGGAACATGCTGAAGTGATATATGCTGGTATTTTGAAACCAAATGACTGGAAATAACAATAGAGCGTAAATCAACCATGAGATGCTAAAGAATTTACTCAACGATAGTAAAGGAGAGAGTAATTGGATGCTAGTAAGCGAATAACGAAGCTACTTATCGAACTGATTTGCGAGAGCAAGCCGAGAAATAACATGTCATACTAAGTTTATTACCTCCATCAAAATAGGGAAGAAAGATTTCCTTCACAACCTCGCTGCAGAAAAAGAGCAAGCCAAGCATCATGGATAAATCAAACTGAGAAACGAGCAATCAGCACAACATTAAAAGTCTGATAAAATCATTACAAACTAGGTCAAATTAGCCTTCAACTGAGCTTCCTAACAGTAAACTCAAATTTGGCATTACACAGATAGTTGATCCAATCCAATACTCGAATATAGCAGTTACATATATTGTAGTGTTGAAAAGTAATACTTACGAAATAGGCATTGCGAATTCGGGATTCAGGTAAAGCACGTTTGCTCGAACCGGAGGATTCGCAGCCTAATTTTCGAAAATGGGGAGTCGAATGAGAACAATTCGTCAGATCAAATTGAGAACTCAGCTAAAACAACTACAAGAATCAGTAGATCAGATCAATGGACCTTAAGAATTGGCGTGACCACGCCATTTCTCAACTCGAAGAGATCGGAGAGCGACAGCGACTGCGACGTCTCCCCGCCTTTCAGGAACGCCGCGCCGTGCTCCTCCAGATCATGAGCCATCTTATCATACAACCTCAATCGCTGATCCGAACCGGCTGTAATCGAGGGTTCTGCAGGGATTTCGATCAAGCCAACGCATTTAGATCCAGAAACGCATGAGATTAGGCTAAAAATTGCGAAGAAAATTAGCTGTAAAGTGGGGGAACCGCAATTTTTAGCTCATGGTGGATCGAAATAAGCTGAAAATGCATCAACTTGAACTAAAAATTGCAAAAAAAAAAGAAATAGAAATTTAGCTCATGGCAGATCCAAAAAAAAAGAAAAAAAATCTGAGAATACATCAAATTGAGCTAAAAATTGCAAAAACAAAAGCAGAAAATTGGGGTAATCGCAATGGTTGTTAGCACAACAGATCGCAGGGGGAAATTGGGCTAAAAATGGGGAAATTGGGGAAATTACCGGAATGAGGGGAGGGAAAGGGATCGGAGGCGTTGTTCATGGCGGATCGGAGGGCGAGGAAGAAGAGAATCGCGGAGGAGATCGAGATCAGAGCGGGGGCTCTCGCTCGGGCGAAGTAGGTTTTAACCCTCGCCATTGTTGGACATCTCTCTCTCTCTCTCTCTCTCTCTCTCTCCCTCTCTCCCCCCCCCACCACGGGGATAAGCTATTCCGTGGACCGCGTCTACCACGTGGTAGACCCCTGGACCGGGTAGAGTGTAACACAATAGCGACGTTGCATGAAGTTGGGTTACGGATCGAATCGGGTTTCGGAAATACGGATGGAAATAAATCCGGATTGGGGGAGCTCCCATTCGAATCCATTTCAAATAGAACAATAAATAATAATAATAATAATAATATATTACGAGAAATCAAATTAATATCTTGATTCATTTTAAATAAAGTGATAAATAATAATTAAATATAAAAATATAACTAGATTTTTAAGTTTAGTTTTTTAACTTACAACTTAGTTAATTGATTGAGTTGAAACTTTTGTAAAACTTTATAATTATTTTAGTGTAATTTACTAGACCGTGTTTAGAGTTATTAAATTTGATAAAATTATTAATAAATTTAGTAAAATCTTCAACCAAAAATATAAAATTTTAAAAGAATGTCAATTGGAAAAAGTTGAAGGATTTATTTCAAAAGTGGGATATAGACGAGGGATCTCCAGGCATAATTGTTTACTTCGGTGCACGAGGCGGAGGAGTACACCGGGTCCAGGGAGTAATTCCTCATTGTCAAGAGCATCCAATCCAACGAGCAAGTGTACACCCCAATCCAACTCATTATCCCGTCGGTGTCCTCAGCCTCCTTCTCTCTCTCTCTCTCTCTCTCTCCCTGAAGCGACGAAGACGAAGCGAATTGTAGAGGAAACAGCGTCGTAGATCCCTCCTCATCGCCGAAACCCTAATCTCTATCCGCTTCTTCTTCGTCGATTCCCCCGATCGATCGAGATCGATCAACCAGGTAAAAATCATCTACCATTTCAATCGAATTCGCGGCGATCGATCTCCTTTTCACCCCAATCCCCCGGGTTTTCCCCCTCGATCTCCAATCGAAGAACCCTAACCCTAACCCTAACTGTTTCGTTTCATCTCCGGATCGCAGGAACGATCTCCTTCGTTTTCGAGGAGTAGGGAGGAAGAGGAGGAGGAGGAGGAGGAGGAGGGAGATGTCGGGGCAGAACCAGAGGCTGACCGTGGTTCCGACGGTGACGATGCTGGGGGTGATGAAGGCGCGGCTGGTGGGGGCGACGCGGGGCCACGCGCTGCTGAAGAAGAAGAGCGACGCGCTGACCGTGCAGTTCCGGCAGATCCTGCGCAAGATCGTCACCGCGAAGGAGTCCATGGGCGAGGCCATGCGCGCCTCCGCCTTCTCCCTCGCCGAGGCCAAGTACGTCGCCGGCGACGGCGTCCGTCACGTCGTCCTCGAGTCCGTCCGCTCCGCCTCCCTCCGCGTCCGCTCCCGCCAGGACAACGTCGCCGGCGTCAAGCTCCCCCGCTTCGAGCACTTCGTCGACCCCTCCTCCGTCTCCTCCTCCGCCGCCTCCTCCTCCTCCGGCGCCGGCGCCGGCGTCGCCCTCGCCGGCCTCGCCCGCGGCGGGCAGCAGATCCAGGCCTGCCGCGCCGCCCACGTCCGCGCCATCGAGGTGCTCGTCGAGCTCGCCTCCCTCCAGACCTCGTTCCTCACCCTCGACGAGGCCATCAAGACCACCAATCGCAGGGTCAATGCCCTCGAGAACGTCGTCAAGCCCCGCATCGAGAACACCATCACCTACATCAAGGGCGAGCTCGACGAGCTCGAGCGCGAGGACTTCTTCCGCCTCAAGAAGATCCAGGGCTACAAGAAGCGCGAGCTCGAGCGCCAGATGCAATCCGCCCGCCTCTTCGCCGACGAGCAGTTCGCCGAGCGCATCGCCCTCAAGAAGGGCATCTCCGTCGGCTCCGCCCGCGGCCTCCTCTCCTCCGCCGCCGACAAAGACGACGACATCATCTTCTGATCCTCCCTCCTAAACCCTCGCGGTGAGATCATGTGTTACTCCTCTCATATATCGATCCATCAATCAGTAAATAATAACATTGCTCTTGCGAAAGAGAAACCCTGCCTATTATTATTGCTCTTTTACTACTTGCCTGCTTGTGTTAGATGCTGTACAATGAAAATAATGATTAGAGATGTTTTTTTTATTGTTGTTTCGGTTTGTGAGATTCATTTCTTTGCTCGATATGTATTCGAAACTGCAGATGCATTGTTGTATGGCTGCTAGAGGAAGGTATAATCTCATTGTTCCTCCTCGTGATTTTGCTATGAATCTTTTCTCTCTGTTTATAATCTATTTTTTTTTTTAAGGTTATAGTTTGCTGCAGTTATAATCAACTGAGTTGAAACTTTGAATGCCACTTGATTTGATTTTCCCCGTCTTTGTGTCATTCCAATAGTGTTTGTTTCATTTGTGGTGCATCTCTTTAGGTAGCTAGACGCATTGATATCTATTCACATTCAAGTACACCCTATCATCTTTCTCTTCTCCCCACTCGCAACATCTCTCAAAGCGAACTGGATTATTCTATGAAAAGTGTGCGAGGAACCTACCTGAACTGTAGAGCGTTTGAAATATTCTGTAAGTTTTTTGACCAAAACTAGTAAGTTCTTGGGCCTTCTGGCATTACTTCCTGGATTTTGTTGCAATCGCAAGTAATGAAAGCTGAGGTAGTAAATTCAAAAGTTTTTAAAGTCTGTACATTTTTCCTTTTTCATTTTTGAGTAGAGGATGCGAACCTTTTCCTAACTCCTCATCCGTCATCGAGTTCCTTTGTTGAAAGTTAATATTGAACCTAGAAGCCCCTTGCGTATATCTCATATAACTCGTTTTAATATTCGATATCTTCTATTTCATTAGCATACATGCTCCTTGATTTTTACTCTTCTTCTGGGTATCATGTTCTCTTGTTCGTGGCTACTGTTGCTTCCCTTCTTGTTCGGCTTGTTGTACCTTCTTTCCCAAGTATTTGCTGTTTCTTTTGTTTGTTTTTCCTCGGATCTGTTGTATTCTGTATACGCTTTTTTTTCTCATAAAAAATGCCATCACAGTGAGGCCAAACAATCCATAGCAAAGAACCTTCCTAATCGCATCATTTCACTTCTAGAACTTGGCCCCGACTTTCTGTGCTTTCTAATATGAACTCAGCCTTCATTCTTTCTTAAATTCGCATTCTCTTCCGTCTTTTTGCCTGTTTACATATCTTCCTACTGTTCTTCTATATTGTTGCTGAATAGTATCTGCTTTAATAGTTCCATCCCATAAACCATACATTGACATCTTTCTTTCTTGTGCTTTGGTGCATGCTTATCTAATTATCTCTCAGCTTAGTTGCTGCTTAAGTTCATGTTGGATAATACATTCACAATTGTCGATTCATGCCTACATTTTGATGGATTTTGATTCCTAAAACATTGGAAGAAAGGACCTAATTTTGTTGGAGTTTCCAAGGTCTCATCCTCACTGCCAGTGTTTCGATATGACGGCGGCGCACGCGTCCATCCAAGGACTCTGCACCTCCTAGCTCACAATTTTTCTTCTCCGCATTATTCACTTACATTTGATTCATCAGATTTGTGATTGAACTGAACGATAAGTCGCGCTTGTGGATGACAGTTACTGTGTCGAATTACCCTCGTTTTGTCCTGTGATTCTCACTGCCATTCCCCTTTATAAAATGATCTGAAATGAATGGCAACTGATTTTAACTCTTCCCTTGTTTCTGAGAATGGGCGGCGGAGAGAAACTAATAGTGTGAAATGAAGCCTTTTATGGAAGGGTTTGTAGGATAAACGATGTTGGTTAAAAAACTATGTATTTTATTTGTATGGAAATTTGAAAGATGAATAAAATTTCTTCTGTAATCCATGAAGGACATAGTTTCTGTATCGAATTTGTGTGTACTTGCTCTGATTTAGTTTACGCCTGCAGTTTTCTTTTATGTGGTTTCTAAATTGTTTCCGGAGCCTTCTTGGTTTTGATGATCTGTATCGAATCTGTGTGATCTTTGTGTTGTGTTATATCACGAACAAAAACAAACGAAACCCGATTGTGCTATCACAAACGAAAACAAACAAAATGTGATCAAAAGGCAAAGATAGAAAAAGAAAACAAAAACCCAAAACAAGAACCAAAGTTCAAAGAAACTGCTATTATGTTTTCTATAGTTGAATGAGTTCTCCAAATAAATTATCAAGAGCCGAACATAACTGAATTATATATGAACCGATACTCTGGTGAGAGATTTATGACTCTTTTTTTAAGTTCTTCATATAAAAGAAACATGTAATAGCTTTTCTTTCTAATTAATAAGAAAAAAGGCCAGGGAGGTGGAACATCCATGAAGATCGAAGCAGAGGGCGAGCGGAGGGGATCCCACGAGTCCGAAACTTCATATCGGCAAATTTTGGCTAGAATGTTCCATGGACAAAAAAGATGCAAGAGCCGATTCCAAAGAGGTTAAGTCTCGAAGAAGAGCTTAGTTCTCTTCCTCGTCGTTGTCTTCTTCGTCGTCGTCATCGTCGTCTTGTTCTCCGTCCTCGCCTTCGGACCCCTAGAAAGTAAAAAAAATAACTACGACATAAGTGATGCGCATCGAGAACTGTAGTTAATATAAGAGGGAATAACTTATAAAGCACCTAACCTGATTCAGGGGGGTGAAAAAAAAAAAGGGAAAGGAATGCCAAACATTAATTTACCTCTTCATTATCCTCATCTCCATCAAAATCCTCATCAGCCTCCTGAAATATCGGACAAATATGTACAAAAGTATTAGGCAAAGATTAGCCCTCCAGAAAAAAAAAAAGAAAATAATGAGCATCCACAATAAAAAAAAATATATATATTACAACACTCACATTGTTGAAATACTTCAGAGGATTAGGCCACAAATCTTCCCTGATAATCTCAGCCACCTGCTTATGTACGTCTCAGAACAGGTTAAAATCGATAGGGCAAAAAAGATGAAGAGGATTATGAGTTGATACAAATAAAAAATTTGCCAACAAACATATACAGGGGAAAGGACAAATTTTGAAAAGCAAATAGTGTCAAATAATAGGCGGAATCCGGCATGCGAAATGGTTACTATTTGTTTCAGATGATAGTAAACTGAGTGGTGTGATGAAAACCAAGCACCCATCTCTTTACGTGGCTTACCTCATCTGACACTCCGTCAGCGAGATTCTTCTGGTGATTTTCGCTAAACCAGCTAAAGAAACTGTATCAAAGAAATGGAAACAATTGACACAGCCAATCACTTAAACAGTTCACATTCAATTGATAATAATAACTTGACAATTAACATAGTAATTTTCTTATAACCGACATTACCAGACCTGGGGCTAAAGTAAGCACTGAAATACTTAAGAAACATTTGGGTTGTTCAATTGACAACAGAAAATCACAAAAGATACCATCAAATTCAAAACACAATTCTGAAATATAGCATATGAATAGAAATGACAATATTTATGATCAAAAAATGCTTACTGCAGTTACTAAAAGCACTATTGTTATAGGGCTCACCAATCAAGTGACTTCTTTACTTACATAACTCTTACACTGCATCGTCATGTTTACATTGTCGTGGTAACCAAGATAACTCAGATATCATGTGACAATATATATTCAAAAGTCTCTTTATGGAACACAAGTTAAGGTCTCATAGGGTTTGTCCTCGGAGGTTTCTGGTTGGACATTGAATAATGTAGAACTCCTATTAAGGATTGTATTTGAAATTATAGATGGAATATCTGAAATCCAAACAACAAACACAAAAGCTATTACATCACGAAAAGATCAGAAGGGACAAAAATTAACCTCTCCTCAGTGAAGGGGCGCTTGCTCCCTTTCTTCTCATGGGCATTACCGTTGGCAATATTCTTCATTTATGATGAAAAACAAAGATTAAACTTGATAGCAGATGCAAAAACTCAAATTAGAATAAAAAAATACCTCCTGTAATATAGCCCTTACCATGCCCTCCTTCCACTTAATTTTTGTACCATTTATATTAGTCGTTCCTTCATCAGTGAATGAGTATGCCTTTACAAGCTTTGTGTCTTCAAAGTATGGGTTAGGGGAGAAGTTCTACAAATAACAAACTCCATCTAATTAGAAGAGAAGTTAAATTACAAAAAATATGCTTACTCAATTAAGATTAAAACAACAACAACAACAAAAAAACCAAGAATTTTCAGAGCATTGATGCAATTACTCACAAATATAATGGAGTAGCCAGACTTGACATCTTTACAGTCTTCAACATCTAATGAAGCTAGGTACTTGAAAACCTACATTTAAAGAAATCGCAGAAATAAGCATTGTGATATGTCAATAATTTATACAGTAGAATGCAGATATACCCTGCTTGAATTATCAAATAGAACCATATTTAGTTTAAAATAAGAAAACCACAAGTAGTTTATTGCTAATGACTCATGCAAGCAACCGTACTTGATTGGGTTAAGAGTTTCATTATGATTCAGCTTCATATGTACCTTTTGATCTTCCTCATTTAGTAGATCAGCAAGGAGAGGATGACTGAGAAACTGCACCACATAGAAACATACAATACAAAAAGTAAATATAGATGATTGATAGAATGATAAACATGTTTAAGAAAGAAACTAACAACTTCTATTTTACTAAAATAACTCAAAAAAAGTATCAATAGAATACAAACCGCAGTTAGCCAGAAGTCTGGAATGGACTTGATTATTTCATTCCGCCTCAGGTAGACAGGTCTACGTATCTCATTATATTTCTGTTCCACCTCCAAAACCTTATCGCTTGCCTCCTCATTAACCTATGAATGATAAGTAAAATCGGTAAAAGATGGAAGACAAAAAAAAAGTAGCTAAAGGATATAGTTGTAGGCTGTACAACTAACAACATGTAATCAAACTAAGATACTATTATATACATGTTATATCTCTTCAACTGAAAACAGATATACAATAGTGATCATTTTAGTGCAAGCATGCAATAAATCACAAAAATATATTAGACTTTACACTCATGATAAAACAGAGTTAGAGGTGGAGAGAAGTAGGTACAACTGGATTCATAGCCTTTTCTTTTATAACAAATCTTATGAAACATAGTGCTGAACATACAAATGGAATACATATAGGTCTTACGAAAGAGTGAAGACTAATGCTTAGTTATTATCGTTATTGTGAAATGATCAAACAAACAAACAAACTATGGTGAAAGGCCAAAACAATTCAAGGAAAATAGGCTTTCGTATAAAGTAATGGCGAGACCGTGAGAGAGGCAAGGGAAACGAAGCTTACTATTCGCTGTAAAGCAGCAGAACAATGGGAGAAACTAGAAACCAGGTCAACTCTGGAAAACAGAGAAAGGTTCTATAAGAGGATTAAAATGTGTAAAGTCTGAGGAAAGCAATGAAAATAGCACATCACTTTCGGCTTCGTAATGATACTCCAGAAATTTATCTACAGATAGTGTACTCCAAGAATTAGAAGTCCAAAAAAAGGCAAAAGCAAGGCCTAAATTAAGAAACATTGCCCTACATCACGAATCTTGGTTACGCAAACCTCACAATTTAATGATGGATTTATTGACTTAAAGGAAACACGAATGAAGATGGGCATAACAAACTATGAAGTTAATGGTACTGCCAGATTAGATTCTCAGAATGTAGCAGTGAGAGACAGAGATAAGGTCAAAATTCTAATACAAATTGGATGGATGCGCCAAAGACTTGACCTTGTAAACACGTGACGACAAGCCGAAGATTTTTTTTTTATTACTGTACCATAATGGCTCACAGGAAAAACTTTTATTATTATAAAGAAGGTGAAATAGTAGCATGCTAAAAATTAGCACTTTTTTTCCATTCCTTAAATTCTCCGGACGCACACGCACACGCACACGCACACGCACGCGCACGCACATGCACATGCACATGCACGCGCACAAATACGCACGCACACACGCACGTCCACACGCACACGCACAAACCGGAAATAAAATAAAATAAAATAAAATCAAGCAAATTCTCCTGCGGTGCCTAAACTTCTCGAGTATAAATTTCTCTTAGTTCCAGGTTAATATATTTACACTATGCTTAGTATAGCAAGCACAATTGCCACTACTGTCAAGCTTCCTTACTATATCGCAGGTTTAAAATTCGCCCACCTTACATCAAGCATCTAGCAAACAAGCAAGCCGAAATGGCACCATCATTTTACACAAATTGCGAATACTCACAACTACATTTACGACTATTTCGAGACGATTATCCCACATAATATCAATCCCTATCCCAGCTACATAATAACACCACTTTCCTAAACCCAAACAACAACCATTCAATAAACTCAAAAACAGCAGCAGCAGCAACAGAACCCTAAATAATTCCTTCTTAAATCACGCCTCACTCCAAAGATCGATCTTTGGCACGAATGCTAAAGTAAGATACACAACATAACCAATCAAACAGCTCCAACCATAAAAACTTAGCATCGAATTAGATTTTTTTTTAAAAAAAGCAAGAAATTGAGGCGAATTCGTCACCTTCTCGAGCTCTTCCTGGATCTCCTGGAGCCTCTCGATGGACATCACAAGCGCCCCATCGACGGGGTCACTCTCCTGCTCCACGGCGGCCTTCGTTTTCTTCCCCTTGTCCGCCACCATCTCGTCTCCTCCTAAACCCTAGCGCAAACCCTAAAACCCCCCTTGGATCGAGATTAGAGAGAGAGACAGATCAAGAGAGAGAGAGGTGGAGGCTACAAAAATGGGTTTTAGCCTCCGTAGAGAGAGAGAGAGAGAGAGAGAGAGAGAGGGAAATGGGCGAGGGTTTTGCTACGGAGGGGACTAAGCTTGGTATTTATAGCAGGGGTAAAATTCACGGATAGTCCCTGTGTAATTCCAATATTGTGACTTAGTCTTTTTTTACTTTTTGAAAATTAAGTATTATATTTTTTCTTACATTTTAATTTCTTATCATCAAAAATGTTATGTTGAATTTTGCCGTAATTAGGGACTACAATGTAATATACATATACGTAAAGAATAAAAAAAATATATAAGTATTTAAAAGCAAAATGTACAGGATCCATACATTTTTTCCCTAGATTGTGTCGGAACGGTTCGGATTCGGGTACTGAAAAATCCGGTGCATATTGGCCGTCTGATTTACGGGGGTTTGAGCTTCAACGGCAGATTTTGATTTGATTTGGGTGTAGACCGTGTGGAGTCCAAACAATTTCACTTTGGCGCACTAATTAATATCTAATTACATTAGACAAAATTATAAAAATTAATCATTTGTTATAAAGCCCGTCTAGCTCAGTTGGTAGAGCGCAAGGCTCTTAACCTTGTGGTCGTGGGTTCGAGCCCCACGGTGGGCGTAGTTTGAATTTAAAAAATACTTTTTGTACTTTATTTAAATTTTTAAAAATATTTTAATAGCGGAATTCTATGAATATATGATATATTATAGGGTATTTAAATTTATATTTTTAAAATTTAAATTTAATATAATATATTTTGAAATATTAGAAGAGAAATAATTATTTCGAATTTAAATTTATAAATTTAAAATTTAAAATTTTAGACAGATTCAAATTTGAATATAAATTTTTAAAATTTATCCGGATTTGTATTCGGATTTCGGATTTGATAGTTTAAGTTCAGAATCGGGTTTTGAAAGTCCGAATCCGACCCAATGATATCCCTAGACCCAACCCACTCTTCGGTGTACGGACTCCACTCCTCTTACTTCACGCCCAAGAGCCGGCCCACGACGCGCTCTCTTTCTCTCGATCGATCGATCGATCGAGCGCGAGCTCACACGAAGCAGAAAATAGCAGTATAAACTCCTCGGCAACAACAATCCCGCTCTCTCGATCTCGATCTCGAGATCACTCGCATCAATCCGATCAAGGTGATTCCTCCTCCTCCTCCTCCTCCTCCTCCTCCTCCTCTCGATCTTAATCAGATCTTGTTTCACTGTATGCTATAACACCAGTGCGATCATGGAGAATTGACGAATTGAGTTGGATTTCCCCCCTTTTTTGTCGATTTGATTTGGTTGAAATAAGTGGTATTTTGGATCATTCCTTTGATCTGTTTTTGGTAGAGATCGCACGATCGTTCTCGAGTTAGTGTTGGGTTTTTTTTTTGGGTGTTTTGGGAATGTAATTGTTGTGATAGGGAGTTTGGGATGATGGAGATAGGCGATTTGGGGTTGCTTGCGTAGTGGTGGGGTGTTAGATTTATTAGGAATGAGCGTTTTTGGTGTTTATAGTCATTCAATCGTGAGCATCTTCTTTTCCTAGATTGCATCGTTCTGGTAGTATTGAATAGCTTAGCAGAAAATTTGTAAAGAATGGTTATGGCTTGTTTAGCGAGACTCGAGCTGATGCAAAAGTGATGTTCTAGTAGAGATGTGTGAAGATGCAACAATAGGAAATAGTTACTTCATTGAACCCACAAAGCTCCTAATTGGACCTTCTGCTTGTAAAACCTCAATAGTGTCGTATCGAATGGAAATAAAGTTCTGATTGGAAATATAAGATGCCATGCACCATAATAATAAAATCTGGGCTTAAGTATTTTGAGTAGGTGGTTTTGAGCTTAACAAGTTATTATTGCTAGTGGGTCGGATTGTAATAGTTGGTATCAAAGATGAACGCCAGCAAGAAATGTGAGAGCTAAGTGCTATGTGGAGTAAAGTGTTACACCATGGATTTGGTGAGAGCCATTTCTTGAACTTGCAGGAGCCAC
Organism: Tillandsia fasciculata; assembly: GCA_029168755.2. Taxonomy (NCBI): domain Eukaryota; kingdom Viridiplantae; phylum Streptophyta; class Magnoliopsida; order Poales; family Bromeliaceae; genus Tillandsia; species Tillandsia fasciculata. The sequence goes on along the minus strand of CM054943.1, from coordinate 2,748,554 downwards.
TTCTAGAATCTCATATCGCCTTGTAGTTCTAGTCTATATGTCCGTGATCTAGGTTTGGACCTGATGAGAACGTCACAGTCTAAACGGGGGGAGTATGTAACACCTCAATAGTCCTATATCGGATGGAAAAGATGTTATGATTGAGAATATACTAGGTTACGCACTCTAATAATAGTAACTGGGCTTAAACATTTTTGGCCAGTGGTTTGGACCCAATGAATTATTATTGTTAACGGGTCGGGTCGTCACACTACTTTTCAGTAGAAGCCTGTTTCAACTTTTTGCTGGAGGAAAAGTTTTGGAGGGCTAGTGAATTGGGTCCAACGACTTATTATTGCTAGCGGGTTGGGGTCATTACACTACTTTTCGGTGTAGAAGCTCGTTTTGGTTTTGAGCTGGAGGAAAAGTTTCAGCGTGTTTGCTGCCGAATGCATGGCTTTTGCCTTTTAGAGTGGAGATGCTGTTATAAAAGGCAGGCCAAATATACACTAGGGTTTGATTACCGAATCTATAAATTCATTCAGATGCTTTACGATTCATGAATGTTATGAAGGCTTTTTTAATATTTTTTGTGTTCTTGTTTTAACTGTTAAGTACTTCAATCTTTCTTCTATTATTACAATTCCTTTACCCCTTCTTCAACAGGTTTATGATATTGCGCTGCTTTACCACTTAGCCTCACTAATACAAAATTTTAGAGATGGCTGTTGCTTCATCAACCAATGCTGCTAGATTTATCACTGCCAAAGAACATGGCTTGAATATTTTTAACGAACAATCAAAATACGGTTTTGCTAAATCAAGGTTTACAGGATCTGAGAGGAAAAATAAAAAGATATCGATGGTTCTCAATAGTAACGATGTTGCTGTGAAGACACAAATAGATTTTAAGGATCCAAACTGGAAACAGAAGTTCCAGGAAGATTGGGATCGACGGTTTAGTCTCCCACATCTTAGGGATATTCTTGATGTGACGCCAAGGCCAACTACATTCTCTCTTAAGAAAAGCAGGTGCTTTATTCTCTCTCCTACGTTTATTGGTTCATGTTCTTTCAAACCTAACGATGTTGCTACTAAATGCTAGTTATTATCCATTAAATCATTCAACGCCAAATCAAATATAGGTGTAAATGCTATTGAAGTATTTTTTTTAACTCCCCTTTCTCGCCTGATGATATATTTTTTATCCGCTTTGGCAGATTTTCTCAAGAGGATGGTAATGGTGTGCCTGCGGAGATGTGGAATGGTTATGTAAATGATGATGATAGGGCACTTCTAAAGGTCTGAATTGATGATGCATCTAGTGTAGTATTTTTGCATTTATGAAGAGTGTGAATTGAGAAAGCTGTCAATTGGATTAAACTATATGAAGTTCTTATTTGGCATATTTTTCTTTCTGTGTGCATAATAGAGTTCAATCGATTATTGTTCTTAACATGATAACCACCGTTGAATTTGTCTTAACTAGTTACAGTGTTTGATATTATACAAGACCATCAAATCCAAATAGACCAATACTGCTGCATTTGTGCGACCTAACTCTGTGAGCATTTCTAATTGTAAGAACTGTTCTTTTCCTTCATTGTCTCATAAATGCACCTAAAAATGATGACAATGATTGCATCAGTCCTTTTTCAGTCAGCACTATGTCAACCTTTGTAGATTGCAATCTTGTGGGTGTTTGGTTCTTTGAGTATCAATAATGGAAGCTTTACTAGAAAAGATAGCAATTAATCTTGGCGATAATAGACCTAAATGGTGAAAAAACAATTCGTGCAGTCGAAATGAGCTTAAAAAAAATCCTTTGCGGTCTTTTTATAATGGGTTTGATTGCTTTGCTTTAATTAAACGTCACTTTGTTGCTTGTTCTGTGCTGTTGTGGTCATGATGCATAACTTGAACTCTTTGAGTTAACGTTCTCAGCATGCTGGCCTGCAATGAGAACTAGAATGACCGATTTCTGTTATGCAATTTGGTAGGCCATGCACCAGACGTTTAGGGCTGCCAGAACTTCTCTTTCTTTTTTTTTTTTGACCGATTTCTGTTATGCAATTTGGTAGGCCATGCACCAGACGTTTAGAGCTGCCAGAACTTTTCTCTTTTTTTTGTGCTTTATATTAGAATAACTGCACATAAAAATATTTCTTTTAATTTCATCCTTCAAAATTGTTATCTTCCGCATCATGTTGTACTTTGGCAGCTGGTACTGACTTTACTCAACTAACCAATTCTTTATCTCCCTAGGATGATTTAATATATAATTACTAGTTAGCCTATTCAGTACTAAAGGTCTGCAGATTTAAGTATCAGGGTGTCATATACTACTCTTGTATTAATAAACCATGTATAGTAGCTCTTTATGGCTGTCTATATTAGCAGATTATATTCTAGTCTAATCATCTCTGTTTTTTCTTCTTTCCTTTTTTTTTTTGTTTCAGGTAATAAAGTACTCTTCACCTGATTCTGCTGGTGCGGAGTGCATTAATCCTGATTGTACATGGGTGGAGCAATGGTATGATTACTAAGGAGTTGATAACATATATTAAGTATCATTTGATGATTTAAATATGTTATAATTGTTTATTTGTTTTTATTTTGTGCTTTTACCCTCTTCTGTTGTCACTTTTGAGTTTTTTTTTTGGCATGATACTGAAATATAGGAAGTTTGTTTTTGGTAAATGGTATTTAACAGTTGATCTCCTCAAGATAATTCTTCTACTATGAGTACTGACATAGTTTCTAGCAGTATCTGCAACTTCACAGTTTATGACCCATATTCTTAATTTATGATCACATTACTGAAGGGTGCATCGTGCGGGTCCCCGCAAGCAAATCTATTATGAACCTGGGGAAGTAAAAGCTGCAATAGTTACATGTGGAGGGCTCTGTCCTGGTTTGAATGATGTCATAAGGCAGGTCGGTGGCTGCTCTAACGTTGTTCTGCTCTTACTACTGTACTTTTCCAACTTTGATATATAGAATATGCCTTTGATGCTATTGTTCTAAATATCATCATCATATATGTTGTGATTGTGCTTGTTAAGTACTCTTATGAGCTTGTCAGCTGCATTGGTTTGTTTAAGTTGCCCTTCTTATTAACTCTTGAAAATACCTTCGAGTTGTAACTGTAGCAGTTTAATCAAGTGACTGAATGAAAACAGTATTACGTTGTTCTGCTTAATATTATTTAAGGCCAACTGGTGTTCAGATTGCTACCCTTTTACAAGTGTGATAGAAGCTGAATATTGTTATAAGAGTTTTGGTCTTAAAGATATTAGTAGGTTGTTAGTCTTGAAGATTCCTTTGCGATTAGTATTTCAGCATCAAATCTCTTTGATAGCTACCATTACCTGGTTTAGCTATTGAGTGAATTTTGTTTCTTGCCCTTGCAGATTGTGTTCACGCTTGAAATTTATGGAGTAAAGAATATTGTTGGAATCCCATTTGGTTATCATGGATTTTTTGATAAAAGTCTAAAAGAAATGCCGGTGAGAAACCTTCTCATAACTTCTATGGTGCGTACATGATTGTTTCTATACTCTGATACTACTTTTTTGGCTTTCTTAGCTTTCACGTCGAATAGTTGATAACATAAATCTTGCTGGAGGAAGTTTTCTTGGAGTTTCTCGTGGTGGGGCCGGCACCAGTGAAATTGTTGATAGCATTCAGGTAGATTGAATTATCGGCCATGTGAAAAAGAAAAAAGAGCATCAACTTTCGCTGGCCTTTTCTTCCCAACGTTAATTTTATCTTTTTTTATTTTTCATAGGCCAGAAGAATTGATATGCTTTTTATACTTGGTGGTGATGGTACACATGCAGGGGCCAATGCTATACATAATGAGGTAATGTCCACTTCTATTTCATATCATATTATTGCCGATTAAAGTCGTATTTCTATATCTCTTAGCCTCAATCTTTTATGGGTCTTTTATTGGCTGTTATGCTACAAGGTCATAGTCATGAGTCTTATTTTCTAGCATATCTAGTCTATAATCAGTATAACGTACTGTAACAGTTTGAATCTTCTTAGAACTATCTACGCTGCAGATAAGCAAAAATATGTGAATTCCCCTGCAAAAGTGGTATTTGAGTGAGTGCCCCTCAAAACCAACGTATTTGCATTCGAGCCTTGTCGGGCATATATATGCAAAAAGCCTTTAGGCAACCATACTTCTGCAGGGTTATGCTCAGTGCAAGTAAGCAAGGTTTTTGAGGGCATGCAGACAAATACCAACTTTGCAAGGGTATTAGTGTAATGTTGCATATTAGCAGTGTAATATATGCGAAAAAAAACCCTCTTGCTATGGATTGAATGACCATCTATATCTGATTCCACATGCAGTGTCGCAGGAGGAAATTGAAAGTGTCAATTGTGGGTGTGCCGAAAACAATTGACAATGACATACTTCTAATGGATAAGACATTTGGTTTTGATACAGCAGTAGAAGAAGCTCAAAGGGCTATCAATTCTGCATATATAGAGGTAAGCCACTATTCTCTTCTTGTCACGACCCGGCCCACTAGCAATAATAACTCCCTGGGCCCAAACCACAGCCCAAAATACTTAAGCCTAGTTATTATTACTAGTGTCCATGGCTTATATATACCCAAACACATCCACATTCCCATCCGATGTGGGACTATTGGGGTGTCACAGACTCCCCCCGTTTAGGCTTGACGTCCTCGTCAGCCCAAACACACACACGACAGCCCAAAATCACCAGGCGATGTGAGACTTGTCTCGCTAGCCCTGTCATCTAGATCTAGGCTCAGTCGAGACTCGCCACACATTTCCGGCTGGTTATTGGCTCTGATACCAAATGTAACGACCCGGCCCACTAGCAATAATAACTCGTTGGGCCCAAACCACAGCCCAAAATGCTTAAACCCAGTTATTTTTACTAGTGTCCATTGTCTCTTATATATCCAATCATAATCCCATTTCCAACCGATGTGGGACTATTGGGGTGTCACAGACTCCCCCCGTTTAGGCCTGACGTCCTCGTCAGCCCAAATACACACACAACCCAAATCACCAGGCGATGTGAGACTTGTCTCTCTAGCCCTGTCATCTAGACCCAGGCTCAGCTGAGACTCGTCACACACTTCCGGCTGGTAATTGACTTTGATACCAAATGTAACGATCCGGCCTACTAGCAATAATAACTCGTTGGGTCCAAATTACTGGCCCAAAATGCTTAGCCTAGTTATTATTACTAGTGTCCATGGCTTATATATACCCAAACACATCCACATTCCCATCCGATGTGGGACTATTGGGGTGTCACACTTCTCTTTTAGTTTGTCATTCAGATGGCTAATTAATATAAAGGGTGGTCCAGAAGGCTGTTTTAGTTATATTTTCTGAGATTACTAATGGCAAAAAAGTACGAGTAGTCCTCATCTTTTTCTGATACTGCAACTTTGTCTCTGGACTCTGACATTTTAGTCCTTGAACTTTCCCAAATAGTGCATTTGCATTCCTGGCCTTCCAAAAGAACGGCATCAGTTGAATCACATGTGCAGCATGTGGCCCTTTGCCTGTAAAACAACCATTTTAACCTTCTTTCAGATAAATTAAAATAGCAATTTCAAGGGGGTACAAAATGGTCGTTTTGTAGAAAAGGATCACATACTGAGCACGTGATTTCATGGAACATCATTTATGTTGGACGGTGAGGGATGTGATTTCAATGTATGGCAAAGTTTAGGGAAGAAAATCTGTAAGGGTGTGTTTGGTTGACCATAAAATGCACTGAAAATTATTTTTTGGCTTGAAAATTTGTTTTCCGTGTGTTTGTTTAGTTGTAATTTTTCTTTTCGGAAAACTATTTTTACGTATTTGAGGAAATTGGAGTGTTTTCGTTTTCGGCGGAAAACGAAAACTTAAACTACGTAAATTTTTTTCCACCGAACTAAACAAATGTGGATTTTTTTTCTTTCAACCAAACAAGTGTTGATGGAAATCTTTTTTTTTCCCCTACAAACCGAACACTACAAAGCGTAAAACTTTTTTGTCACGGAAAATTATTTTTTACAGTTTCACGTACAACCAAACACCCCCTAAGTGAAAATTCAGGGACTAGTTGCAATACCGCTAAGTGCAGGAACTATTCCGGCATCTCATCTCAGCAATTTCTATATCTAGTTGTTCTTACTTTTTACTGCTGCTTTAGGCACATAGTGCATATCATGGCATTGGATTGGTGAAACTTATGGGAAGACATAGTGGGTTCATTGCCATGCATGCCTCACTCTCCAGTGGGCAGATTGATGTCTGTTTGATACCTGAGGTGTGTAAATCTGTAATTCCTAAAAAAATTTCTAATTTTTTTCCCTTTTATTTTTGACTTACAATAGCATAATATTCAAATGAAGGTACCTTTTACATTAGATGGATCTAATGGTGTCTTACGACACCTTGAGCATTTGATAGAAAAGAAGGGATTTGCTATGGTTTGTGTTGCTGAAGGTGCAGGGCAAGTAAGTAACCTATATTTTAGAAAGAGGATATAGGATGTTGACAATTTTTCTCATTCTTAATTATTTAAACTTGTCTTGTCAGGATTTGCTGCAAAAGTCAAATGCAACTGATGCATCAGGAAATGTGGTGCTTAGTGATTTTGGTGTGCACATTCAACAAAAGGTTCGTGTTTTATTATAATTAGTTCCTTTTGCATTTATAAATAAAATTTGTATTGGTGACGCCGGTCATATACCCCTTCACAGATCAAAAAACATTTCAAGGAAATTGGTGTTCCAGCTGATGTGAAGTATATTGATCCAACTTATATGGTCCGAGCTGTTCGTGCCAATGCATCTGATGCAATCCTCTGCACCGTACTTGGACAGAATGCTGTAAGTACTCTAACACGATACTTTCTGCATTTCTTGTGACTTAAACCTAGTGCACAAACCAAATTACTGCTGTAAGCCTAAAGTAAAAACATAGAGACCTCTCCTGAACTATGAAGCACTTCGAAATAGGTGCCTTAATTTCACATATTTTGATTTTAGATCCTGATATTTCATGTATTTGATTTAATTGCCGCACTGTTAGAACACGAAAGTAGTTGCAATTTCTTGTTTTTTTTTCCTCCGAAATATTACTTACTTCTCAATACATGTTGACTTGAGTACACCAGTATTCATAGAAAGGTCTGCAACTGCACTTCCTGATGCCGGTTATGCAATCTGTTGAAGTGCTGAGTTTGTATTGCTAAAGGAGCAATGCTATTGGCACCTCAAAACTTAACCCAAAATGCTCTTAATGAGTCACTTTGCACATGTTGAAGTTTTGTTACAGTTTAACTGCACTTTGGAGTAGATTTCAGATGCCCAAGCATTACTCTTGCTATTCATGTTGTTATGAGTAGTTTCTAAATAATCCAACATGTGCAGGTTCACGGTGCATTTGCTGGGTTCAGTGGCATCACGACTGGCATCTGCAACACCCATTACGTGTATCTTCCCATTCCGGAGGTTATTGCATCCACAAGGCGCATTGACCCTAACAGCAGGATGTGGCACCGATGCGTCACTTCTACGGGCCAGCCCGACTTCCACTGACCTATCAGGTCTTTCCGTTAACCATTCCTTTAGTTCATATACTTAATTTGCTCGGATAGATGTGTGCCCATTGGCAGATGATGGACATATTTGAATAAGGCATCTGTATTCCACAAACAAGATCCAGCAAGGCATCAGTAACCAAGGTGTACAATATCTTGTAATCAAAGCTGTATATTTTTTGGATTGAAAATGACTGTGGATTACAACTTTTCTTGTTGAAAGTGCTTCCTACTTTAGAAGATTTGAGTCTTCTACAAGGCAAAGCAATATTAATAATTCTTTTATTCTCCACATAGTTATTTTGCTCTTTTGATTATTACTTTTGTGATCATGCTTTATAACCTAAATGCACAACGTTAGTTTTCCCTCTGAATCTTGGGATGCAGGTTTGGACATGTCATTTACTGTTGTATATGAGATTTATACATAATATAGAAGTAGCTAAGGTGAAACAAAAGTACTATCAAAAACACATACAAACTTACAATTGTTGTAATAAATTGCTGAGGAGGATATATAGGAAGCATGGTACTTAATTTGGGACCATATCAACTATGAAAATTAGGACAATGACATGTTTTAGTTAACTAATATACTTCATTCCTAAAGTTTTTTCTATGGTACAAAACTACAATTCCTACATATAAGTAACAAGCCTTGCCAGCTACTATTGATTTCTTTTCCTTTTCTGTTTTTTTGTTTTTTTATTTTTTGTTTTTTTGTTTTTGCTTTAAAACAAAGTTTAGAAAAGGCAAAGCCACCTAGTGGAAACTCCTTATTTTTTTGATAAAGTTAAAGAAAATGACCTCTTTAGGAATCCTCCTAGCTGCAATGTAATTATGTATAGCATTACAGATATGGAGGAACTGCTAAAGAGAAAAATTATCTACATAGATTGAAGAGAACATAAAGACCAGGGAAATGATGGATTGATGTATTTTTTATTATAAAAAGGAAAATATGTCGGATCCCTCGAACGTCGTCGTTCGATCAATTATAGATCATCATCTCAACTTTGGAAAGTTGAAATAGACCTGAACCCAAATTTTGATTTTCCTTTTTTTATAATTCATTTGCCTTTCATGTGATTGAACATTTTTAAGAAAATTGGTCAAGTTTAGGGCGAGGTAGTTGATTGAAACAATTACAAAGTTTATGTAGTTTACTATAGCTTTTTAAAGTTTAGGTGGTGGTCTGGGATTAAGAGAATGTTTAGTAGATCTAATATAAAAAGAAACAAGCTGGTAATCATATTTTCCTTTCACTTTATCTTTTGATACTGAACCAAAAAACTACTATATTATTATTGCTCCAAACAATTATTATGAATATGGAGTCACAGGATGATTATACAAGAGAGCTTTTCTTTGTGGGTTCTCTTTGAAACTTCCAATTTAGGGCATAGAACCTCCCAAATCCAAAGGAATAGTGATGTGGGGTGCAGGAATGATAAAGGAAAAGCATAAAGCAACAACACACATAGCACAAGAAACTACACACCATTTTATTTTTAGCTGCATCAATAAGAGTGCTCCTTACCATTTTATTTTTAGCTGCATCAATAAGAGTGCTCCTTGGTTCAAAGCAGAGCTCTTCTAAAGCATATGAAAATAACACAAAACAAAAAGCAAGAGCTTGGTATGTTAGGTGTCAAATTCCCCACAAAGGATTAAACCTATGAAAAGAGTTTTAGAGTCCCAAGGATATAGTATTTTTAATCCCTTTATTCATGTCTGTCACAAACCTTCTAAAACAGCCTTAAATCTTCTTAAGAGTTTAGCAGTGATAAATGATTGGATTTGAGTCCCTGTGCTTTATGCTTTGAGCTTTACCTACTACATTTACAAAGTATTTAAACTCTACATGATTCTGATTCAAACCCCAAAGTTTACATGCCATGGGTCTCCAACCTCTTACTCTGCTCTTCTTTCTTGTTTGTATTGGTATATTAGCTTCTCAAGTAGAGGTTTACGGCTCGAGAAACATCGAAATTTCTATTAATGGAAGGGTTGAAGCAAATGTATTGCCATTGAAGAAGCGACACGTCGTCACCGATAATCGCCTTGTTCGCCTGGAGAAGAAGAAGAGGATGTCAGCTCATCATGGGCCTTCATCTTTTGATCCTAATAGAATGAGCAAGAGAAGAGTTCGACGAGGGTCGGATCCGATACACAATAAGTGCTGATACATAGAAAGGAGAGGGGAGTATCATCAGCAGAACAAGTATGGCCCAAAAATTCCATGATATGAAGAAACATAAAAGGGTGTTTATGATTCTTCTTTTTTCTTTTTTCTTCTTTTTTTTCTTTTGTATTTCATTGAGTGGTTTGATCTTACATATTGTATAATAACTCTAAGGTTTTGCTCTTTGTACAGAACTGTTTATGTTGATAAATTGCAGATATTGGAGGAGGATATCAAATCTCATACTTTTGTTGAATATTTATATTGGAAGAAATAATGTGTTTTTTTTTTTTTTCCTTTCTTTTGATGAAATCTGAGGAAAAATAAATAAATAAAACATATTTCAAGTAGCTTATAAATTAGTTTATGTTTTTTTTTTTTAATCCCCTGCTCATCCATACTATTCCAAGGTTTATTTTACATATATTGTGTCACAACCAAGGTTTTAAGTATCCATCGGCACGGGTCGTATCTACCGTATCGTACCGTGCCAACATTATACCGGCACGATACAGCTCCCGTGCCGATGACACAGTTCAAAATTCTTTTTTTTTTAAATTACTAAGTAATTTTCTTAATAAAGTTCAAAATATTTGATAAAGATACATAATAAACAATTAAAAAATTTTGTTGCTAAAAAAATTAAATATTTCATGTCATTATGTGTCGGCACGTATGTATTTTTTGTGACCGGCACTTATCGGCACGGCTTGGCACGCACCGTGCCGGCAAATTTTCGGCACGACCCTGTGCCACGGCACTTAAATCCTTGGTCACAACACAGATTGTAATATTTGATGTAAATCCATGATTGCATATCCTTTGTTAGTCTCTCTGTATTGACATCTCCCAACTACACTGATCTCAATTTTTTTTTTTTTTTAAAAAAAAAAAAAATCATAATTTTTTACATCACTTAGATTGATACTACTATTCTAAGGCTTAGTTTGGTAATGTGGTATTTAGAAACGTTTCTTTTTATACATCATAAGGCCAAAAATGTTCAACTACTTCCAATCTTTCCTTCCCTGATGACATAAAATTGGAATGACAGCCGTTGTTAAAGAAGCATATGCATGCATGCATGCATCTCTTGTTAGGGCTTCTATCGTAATTTTATAACATTAGAGAGGTCAAAGAGGCCAAACACTAATTTTGAATAGGGGCCATACCAGGTTATTCCGGGTGGAACAACTGTTCCATATGTTGTATTTTTATTTTATTTTTTTAATTAAAATTTTTTAAATTATAAAATATTTAAATTTATAAATTTTATTTTATTTTATTTTATAAATTTTAATCTTTTCTATTCTTTTTATTTCTTTTTAATTTATCCAACACAATTTTTCTTATTTCTGGTACAATTCCTATACTCAACCAAACACAAAATTACTTTAATTCCTGTTTGTATCTGAACTTATATCTATTTAAGAAATAATCGATTTTTGCTTATATCCGAATCAAACGCAACCTAATTAGATGTCATATTACCAAACTAGGCTCAAGTGGCTTGCCCACGTTGCTCCGGTTTTCACGCATGCTCTCCATGGGCCGTAGATGAGATCCAACGGCGCACACTTTTTGCGGCCTGTAGGCCTACTTTGGCTGGGCTTAGATTGCATCCCAATTTGGGGCCATTAGCGGCCAACCAAATTCTCAACATATCTTTTGGGCCAACAACTTCGATCCCAGCGAAGCCCAGATTGAAGTTCCAAATACAAGAAACCTGCACTATAAAGAGCTTTATTTTTATTATTTATTTATTTTACAAAAAAAGAAAAGTAGCATTTCTATCTGTTTCGTGCAATTTTTAAAAGTGAATGTGAAGCAGCTAGACTTTGAATTTAGAACTTCAGATACCAACCATCAAGCCCTTTATACAGACGACCAGTATATAACTCGCATTTTAGAGTTAATACGAGAGAGAGTTCGCACCGTATGAAGGGCCACTACGTATACTACGAAGAATCCACCCTTATTTTTGTCCATAATACAAAAGCTAAGAAGGTTACATATATTCCTACCCATCCTTTCTACAGAAGTTGTATAAGATAAGGAGGAGCTGGCTCCTCAAAAACCAAAATTAATTGAGTGACTGAATAGTTTGGCTATATATATATATATATATATATATATATATATATATATATATATATATATATTATTTGGTTTACATATGTGACATGAATATTTTGTTGGCTATTTATTTATGGGTTAAAAATAGGTCCAACTTTCTGTCCGTAACAATAGGCCCAGGAGACTAATAAGTTGAGTTGGGTGAGCCTAATAAGTTGAGTGGGGCTGCGGTCCACAATAGACCTAACGGCAAGAGGTCCAACAATAGACCTAACGTCCAGATGGGTTGAGTCCGGTCGAGATCCGTGGGCGCTGTGTCTGTACGCTTTAAGTGAATTGGTTGCGTATTTCTAACAGCTCGAGCTTTTGGAATTAATGGTTAGCGCCAACGATCCTACAAGTGGTATCGGAGCCAATGGGGGGGGGGATTTGTTGGCTATTTATTTATGGGTTAAAAATAGGTCCAACTTCCTGCCCGTTACAATAGGTCCAGGAGCCTAATAAGTTGAGTGGGGCTGCGGTCCATAATAGACCTAACGGCAAGAGGCCCAACAATAGACCTAACGTTCAGGTGGGTTGAGTCCGGTCGAGACCCGTGGGCGCTGTGTCTGTACGCTTTAAGTGAATTGATTGCGTATTTCTAACAGCTCGAGCATTTGGGATTAATGGTTAGCGCCAACGATCCTACATATTTCTCCTTACACCTACAGGCTCGTACATGTGCGACGTAAATATACAAAAACATTTTATGGTGTGAACGATATCATGCATCAACATGGCTTCGCAAAAAGGCCATGAGGTATCAAGTTTTGCCCCTGATTATGTCCGTTAATTAGTTGAGATCGAGCAATCCGGTTTCAATCAAACTCGAGTGATTTTTCTTTGCATTGCTTCATTCAAAGCATCTAGCTAATACCATTTCAACCACCACCTCTACCATATTATGAGTATTTCTCTTTACATGAAAATAAGATTATTCTCGTAAATGTGCCACGACGTAAAAATACAAATTTTTTTTTTTGTGATGCGAACGATATCAGCAATATGGCTTAGCAAAGGCCACGAGGTTACAAGTTTTGCTCCTAGTTATGTCCGTTAGTTGAGAGTAATCCGGTTTCAATAGTGATCTTCTTTCGCAATGCTTCATTCAAAGCATCCATTGCCGTTTCAACCACCACCAGCTTCATCAGTATTTTTCTCCTTACACCTATAGTAAAAATAATGTTATTTTCGTACCTGTGCGACGTAAAAATGCAAAAAATTCTTGTGATGTGAATGATATCTCAGCAATAAAGCCACGCGTTTTGCTCCTAAGTTAATTATGTTCATTAGTTGATAGCAATCTGGTTCCAATCAAAATTTCAACCACCACCTGCAGCGCATTATGAGTGTTTCTCCTTGCACCTGCAGCAAAAATGAAATTGCCTCATACTCCTGTACTTTTTTTTTTTTATTATTATTATTGCTTATTGATATCTGTTCAACTACTCAGATTTAATTATTTTTAAATTATGACCTGTAATAGCGGATCACTTTAAGGAAGATACCGGTTACCAGGTATCCAAAACAAGGTTATTTTGGTCTTTTTATTCAGGGGTAATTAAGTAATTTTATTTCTATTTTTAAATTTTTTTATTTTTATAAATATTATAAATTTTAAATATTTTAATTTAGTGAGAGATTTTATTTTTGAAAAGATCATAAATTTTAAATATTCTAATTTAGTTATGGTCTTCAATGAAAATAATTTACTGATCTTTATTTAATATATTTTAAATAATTTTAATTTTAAAAAACTATATTAAAATTTAGATTATTTTAATGGTAATATTAATTTTTTTAAAATTTTTACATTTAAAATATTAATTATCTCTAACAATTAAAATATCATTATATTTTAAAAAAAAATTTATCGCTAATAGTTCAAAATTGTTCTTACCTTATTCAGTTTAAAAATATAAACTAAACTCCTTGTGATAAACTTGATTATTGTCTAACTGGTCGTACTAGTCGATTCAATTTAATTTTTAAATCATTCATATTAGGAAGCTAATTACATACTAAAAGGTAAGAAACTAAAATTTTAAAAATCGACTTAAAAAAATCAAAACCAACTTAATAAATTAAATTAATTCGAATGATCAAATTGATAAAACATACAAATAGTATAAATTTGTTTCATATTTCGATTTATCTAATTTCTCTATAGTTCTAATTTTATTTACTTTATTAAAAACCTATGTTGGAAATTTATTATAAGCATAAATTTTAAATTGTATAGTAAAAAATTACTCAGTTTAAATTGCATTTGTACTGTTTAAACTTATAGAATGTTTTTATATACTGTTTAGATTGTGAAACTATAAATTTATTATCAATTTATATTTTAAATTATAATATATGATCTCATTATTTTAAAAGATCAAATTGTACTATTTAAATTTGATTTAACGTAGCACGTACAATTCTATTCTAAAAATAAATTTAAATTATACCATATATTTCTATTAAATCAAATATTTAAGCACATTGAAATTTTTTTAAATTGTAATACAAAATTAATATTTAGATTAAAGAAACTTTCAAATTCTTTAAACAAATTAAACTCTTTAAATTAATGCCTAAATTATAATTATAAATTTTTTTAATTTAAACTCTTTAAATTAATGCATAAATTGTAATTTTAAAACTATTTAAATTAAACTCATTAAATTAATGACTAAATTGTTGTTCTAAAACTTTTTAAATTAATACCTAAATTGTAATTCTAAAATTTTTTAATTTAATTTTTTTAAATTAATGGCTAAATTGTAATTCTAAAACTTTTTAAATTAAACTATTTAAATTAATACCTATTTAGATTTATCATCATATGATATTATCATCATATGATATCTAGCTGTTGGGAATCATTAAACTAATTAAATATTAATTGAATTAGAATTAATATTTAAATCTATTAAAGATAAATTAATTTAGATTTAAATATTAATTAGAGTATAATTCTAATTTAAGTAGATTTGGGTATATCTTGAGTAAAGTTTTATATATATCTTTAATATAGAAAGCTTATATATATATATATATATATATATATATATATATATATATATATACTCTTGAGGTGAACCCTACTTAAAAGGAAGCCATATAGATTGCATGTACCTTGTGCACAGGCGCATGTGAGAAAGAAAATAGAGAAGTGATCTGCTAAAAACTTGATAGCACAAATTGCTTGGTGCTATCAATAGTATTCCAGTCTAATTCCTACTATATATATATATATATATATATATATATATATATATATATATATATATATATAAAATAAAGTAGAGCTTATATGCTTTTAAAAGCACAAGTCCATCCATACTTGTGAATTTTTTACTATTGAATTTTTATTAGGATTTGTGCTTTATATTTTAACTTTCTCTCTCTTTAGTTGACTTTAAAAAAGCACAAATCACAATACAAAATTCACAAGTATAGATGGACTTGTACTTTTAAAAGCATATAAGCTCTACTATATATATATATATATATATATATATATATATATATATATATATATATATATATATAGTCCGGCTACTATACTATCGATAGCACCAAACATTTGGTGCTATCAAGTTTTCTAGATCAACCCCTTTAATCATTTCTATTTAGATTTTACTATTTTTCCAACCATCCATTAAACCCAAAAGGCTCACTATCATCTCAACCATACATTTTTTAATTCAACGGTTAAAAACTTAATAGCACCAATGACTTGGTGCTATTAATAGTATTCCAACCTAACTCTCTCTCTCTCTCTCTCTCTCTCTCTCTATCTCTCTCTCTCTCTATATATATATATATATATATATATACTATATATATATATATATATATATATATAGAGAGAGAGAGAGAGAGAGAGAGAGAGAGAGAGAGAGAGAGAGAGTTAGGTTGGAATACTATCAGTAGCAAATGGGCTCCGTTGCCACTTATTTATTTTCGATGATGAAGCTTCCAAATCGACGATCGACATTGTTAAATATGATTTAGATCATTTAAATTATTTAAAAATTAAATTTTATATATTTTCAATATTATTTTTCTTTTTCATCAAGTAGATACAAAAATGAACAGATAAAATGAATATTTTTAAAAAAGTGAAGATAGAAGTCTTGTAATCAGTTCAAAAAGTGAATATCCTCTGAATAAGGCGTTTCTTTCTTTTTGCTCGTCCCTGCTAGTTTGTGGGAAGAAAGTATACTCAAGAATAGAGCCCTACGGGGAAGAGAATTGGGGACCCTCGCCACCGTTTGGTGGGTTATTTGGCTGGAAAGAAATAGAAGAATTTTTGAACTGAAGAAACAAAGTTTGCGTTGTCTATCAACGGAGATTCGCTCTCTCAGGAATGTTTGGTTTTCTTTGTGCTCCCATTAGTTTTTTTTTTAAAAAAAAAATTCGAGGCCTAGCTGCCTCAGATTAATGTAGCTAAATTCATCATTCTTTTGAATGAAGCGATAACATGCTATCTTGTTCTAAAAAGAAAAAGTCTTATAATCAAGATTGAAGGTATATATCTTATTTTAAATAGTTTTAAAAAATTTTTATCTAAAATTTAATTAATTTAGATTTTTTTAAACCGTTAAACGAACAAACGCCTCGTATCTACCATTAAAATTATAAATTTTGTCACACTTTGATCATTAGGTCAAAAATATCGAAAAGATTTGAAATTTGGTATTTAAATACTTAACCAGTGGCATAGATCATATTAAATAATACCGATCGTTGATTCAGAAGTTTTATCATCGAAAATAAGTGAATAGCAATGGATGGTCGACAGATTCGACTGCATCCAAACATAGGGTGCACCCCTCGTTACCTCTCCAACCTCGTTTTACAAGATTGTCGACAGTAAGAACTTTACGTTTAAGCACAAATCCCCCCATCCATGCATATATCTTGGACACTACCATAGTTAATTTTCTTTTCTCCTGCACTTCCTTGAAATGATTCATATATTAAAAAGGGACTATCACTTCCATGCCTCACAACAACTCTAGTTAATTACAACACCACCTACTTGTGTATGCTTGCAAATTATTAGGATATGATGTAACTTAATGATAAGGTGCCTAAGAGCATTAATAACCAAATCACTCTCAGTTTTAGTGATAAGATTATTCTATGCCTTTTATTAGGGTGTTTCGTGCACAGCCTAACTAAGCCTGGCCACATGAGTCTACTTAAGAATGTGACATATGTAATTGAACACATTAATTCTACCTAAAAACTTAAGCGTATTAAATTTGGCTTCATCTGTGAACTCTTAATAATCTCCTCCTTTCACACGTGAATCAATTAGCTTCTCCTTAAACTTAAATTTTTTTTTTTTTTTGCGGAGTTATTTTTTCTTCGATTTCTTTCTATGTCGACCCACAACGAACCCACCATTCAAAGGACATGTGATTTAACCCACTAACTCAAAAATTCATCCGGTCCCACGCACCTCGCTCGGCAATTCACGAGCCCGACTATTTAAATAATGCACCAATTAACCATAAGAGCCCATGCATCTAAGCTAACCCTTTCCGGTTCAATCACTATAAAAAAAAGTTAATATGAGAACGCTTTTTAGATGACGCTCGAGATAGGTGTTTTCAAATATTTCTATAATATTAGGAATGCTGATGTTTCAAAAAATATCGTCATATGAATAATTTATTATATTAAATTAATTAATTAAATAATAAATATTATTATTATTTTTAATTTTTTGATATTCTAAAATATCAGGATTTTAAAAAATTCTGACGTTTTAAAGCTTCACCACCGATACTTAGTATAAGCGTCAGTATATACATAATGATTTTTATTTACCAATATTTTAACCAATGTTTTCAAACGCGGTACTAAACTATATATATTGAAACACTTTTAAATATCATTAAGTATACAAATAAATATTCTTAAATATTAACTTTTGAATTCTTTTAACTGTACCAATCAATCATCGATCATATCATGTTAATTATCATGGCTCCTCTTCACAAATCTATTATATTTGTAAGAATCACTAACTTGCTCGCACCACAATTATTATTTAAATGAGCAGCTCAAAATCGTCAAGCCATCGACTCTAATATTACTTGTTAGGGTGTTCTGGTCCAAATCCAGGTACGTTTATGGATGTAGCATATAATTAATCTAAGTCCGTTAATATATATATATCTATTTTTTTTTTTCCTTTTGTTCTATCGCTATTGAATAAAATAGAGTTGAGCAAAAATATATAAATATATATCATAACCTATTCATTGCAATATACGAAACTTACGTACAAAAACAAACAGGTCATCTTAATGTATAACTATTTACATGCATGTGAATTCTTAACAACTTTTATATGGAATTCGATGTTGAGTCGCCTTCAAAATAGAATTGGAGTGTCCTTTGGAATATGGAGATGTCTACGGGTTATTTAAGAAAAATTAAAAATAATTGATTAATTAAATTAAATGTGCACGTAAAGTACTAAATGGATCCAATATGATTCGTAGATGTAATTAATGTACATTGAATCACATCATAGATGAAAATTAAAATTGGTTCGAAACATGTGGTGAGTGGATTGATTTGTTGGCAAATTCATATTTAATTATTGCGCGAACTATACGAACTATTACTTCACTAATAACAATATGTTAAATATTCGTGTGGTGAGATGAGGACCACTCAATTATATCGATCACACTAATTCTCTAATTAATGCAAATTTAATGATTTGTCCTTAGGCCATCCTTGAATTTTTATTTTTTTTTTTTAAACCTTTCAAATTAATGATTGTGCTTTGGAGATATATGCTTATATAATTACAAAAGTTTAAATCTATATATTTATATGTTTACATTCAATTTAATTAATATATACTATGTGATTATTTTAAAGAGATAGAAATAAATTGTTATATTTATATATATATATATATATATATATATATATATATATATATAAAAATAAAGCAAGAGAATTTTGTAGAGATTATTATTATTTATTTAGCTAGGTTTAAGATATAGACGCAAATTATAATTATCAACAGATACCTATATTTTGCAAGGTACACATGAAGAAATAATATATGAATATATTCTCTTTTGAGAATAACACCAGAGTCCAGCTAAATATAATTAGTCCCGGTTTAAAAAAAGAGAGGTGGATTAATTATTACCATGCATATATGCGAGGGGAGTTTAAAAAGAGCTTTTAAATTTATATTTTGGTATCTGTAATTTTCCTGATGTATGAATTTATAGATGAGACAACTATTGAAAATAAATAGGAGAAAGTTTATATGACTAAGAGTTTGATGGAATTCAAACTTAGGATTCTGTACGTGCGCTCTGATATCAGATGAGACGCCTTTAAAAATTTTAAAACTTTTTAGAAAATAATAATAATTTGATATTTTATGTTCAATTTTGACTTTTGGGTATTGTTTTATTCATACTTTATCATCTATATATGCTGGTCCAAACAAATCCATTTCCACTTGTCTAGATTTTCCTGTGGAGGTTTGCTATATTAATTCCATTTAATTTGTTTTTAGCTAATACAGGAACCATACATGTAGGACCACATTTTTATTAAGTACATTGTTTCTTTTTTCATCTCTCTCTTTTTGGGTAATTGGTACATTGTTATTAATACAAAGAGAAAGATAGTGTGGCCTAATAAGAACAATCCCCAGGTGAAATAATAATTAATGGAGTGAAAATTTGATATATACTACGTACTAGCTAGCTACTAGCTAGGTTTAAATTAACATATGAATTTAAGTCTTTGTACTGTATGGATTTTGTTTGAATATTAGTCCCATGTGTATTGAATAAATATTAATTAGAATTGCGTATTGTATATATTCGGCTTAATTAAGGTTTTGAATTGGATCCGAGCCCACACAAGCGGTGCTTCCATTTATAAGAAGAACATTCAAACATATATATATATATATATATTCCCATACCTATAAGGTAAATAACATATACAATTATAACAATATCATAGTACTTAGAACATGAAAAATTACAATTAATTCACTCCAGGGTTCCCTAGATTATCCATCTGTATATTTACCTAATTATATCTATATTCATTCATGCCCTAAATCGAAAGAGTTAAAAGGGAGAAATAAAGAAACCTCCCCCCAAAAAAAAAACATTAACTACAGTACTACTCCATTAGTTTAGAACAAGTTAGAAGGATCCCCTAAATTCATGTCCATAATAATATCCCCCACACCTTGCCCCACATTCTCATCAAATAGCCAAGTCTCATCAAATAATGAAAATGGCCCATGAGACGATTTGTAGTCGCCTCCGACCTGGCTTGAATCCGACCCCTCCCGCACCGGCGAGCCCAAATCGAGCAAGGACTCGAGTCGATTAGCCACACTATCCGAGCATTCGCTCGATTCGGACTCGGACAGAACCGCCTTACTACCGATCACTGAATTTTGGCTCACACCAGACTCCAACCGAACCGCATCCTTCTTTGGTGGATTCCTGAGCCATCCTTCGAGCAATCGAGCTATGTTCTCCGTGCTTGACGCATAACTTGTCGTGGGGCTACAAATTGGCTTCTTGAAAATGCAGTTTTGTGGCTTGAGCTCATTGAGGGAGCTATTTGGGTTTTCAAGTGACAAAGCCTCACGGAGGGCTTGTCTAGCCATATGAATATCCGTTTGGAGCCTTTTTTCCCACTGTCCTTTCGATTTTTGCTCGTTCGAAAAGCCGAGGCTTTTCTGAGCACCGTTGTCGTTGTCGTTGTCGTTGTCGTCGCCGCCATTGTGCGGCTTCTTCATGAGCTTCTTCTTTAGATGCGTGTTCCAGTAGTTCTTGATGTCGTTGTCAGTTCTCTCCGGGAGATAAGAAGCTATGGCCGCCCACCTACATACATTCAAAATTTTCAATATAAGATGTAACTTTTACTATTACTTGATTAGTTACAAACTTACTTTAAGTAGTTTCTAAAATCGATTCTTATTACAATAAGTACCCTTTTATTATCTACCATCTAAAAATATGCATGTCAAATGTACAATATGTACTATCACTATTATACTTAGTTTTGTTAAAAGTTAAAATGTGACACCCAATAGTCCCACATCGGATGGAGATGTAGTTGCATTTGAATTTATAAGAGACATGGACATTAGAAATAATAACTGAGCTTAAATATTTTGGGCTGTGATTCGGGCCCAACGAGTTATTATTGCTAGTGGACCGGATCGTTATATTTGGTATCGAAGCCAATAACCAGCCGGAAGTGTGTGGCGAGTCTCAGTTGAACCTGAGTCTAGATGACAGGCTAGCGAGACAAGTCTTACATCACCTGTTGCTGTGTGTGTCAGGTGACGAGGACGGGAGGGTTCGATGTGTCCCACATCGAATGACGAGGACGTCAGGTCTAAACGAGAGTCGGATGGAGATGTGGTTGTGCTTGGATTTATAAGGGACACGGACTAATAATAATTGGGCTTAAATATTTTGGCCTGTGGTTTGGACTCAACGAGTTATTATTGCTAATGGGCAATAGTTCTACATCGGATGGAGATGTGGTTGTGTTTGGATTTATAAGAGACATGAACTAATAATAATTGGGCTTAAATATTTTGACATGTGATTTGGATTCAATTATTGGGCCGGATCGTTACATAAAAAGCTCTGAGAGGGAAATTGAAACAAGAACTAAATTTTAAGGATTAAATTATTAAACTACAATTTCTTGTGTGAACTATAATTAGCTAGGGTCAAACATTTAGGACTAAATTATTGAATTTGAAACTTCAGGAAAAAACTTGAGATCATATGAAAATTGATATATACAGACTAAATTTGTAATTAACCCTTAATTAGATATATCAAACAATTGTTATGTAATTTAATTTATCTGGTAATCATTGAATAATTAACTAATAAGAGAATTGTGCTTTTGAGACCGATCTTTGCGGGGTGCGTTGATTTTTTAGAAAAGTATTTTTCGTCTATTTAGTTACCAAGAACAGTAATTTTCAATCGTGGAAAACTCTTATCCAGATTTCACATAAAAATCTCCTTTTCTCTTTCCGGAATTTTCGTTTGGAAAACAAAAACTATGGAATTAATTAAAAGGTGTTAACCAAACACATACCCTCTTAGGATCTTAAGTAAGGAAAAAAAAGGATTACATTTAATTAATTACCTGTTGCCTAGGAGAGCCTGGAGATGGATTATAAGCTTCTCCTCTTGATCTGTGAAGTTGCCACGCCTGATCCCTGGCCTTAGATAATTTGTCCATCTAAGCCTACAACTCTTGCTACATCTCATTAGCCCTGAGATTTTAAAAAAAAAAAAGGTTAATAATTTAAAATGAAGTTTAAAATGAAAGTCTAAACTCCAGAAGCAGAAACTCAATTTTGTGCTCTTGCTTTTAGGTCTTTGGATCTTCGCGATAAAAAATTCAAAGAACAAAAACCATTACTTAAAGTTTCATATAATCTAGAGAAAAAAGTTTCTCAAGAAAATTAAGTTTCCTGGAAACTAAAAAATTGTTAGAAAATTTATAATACAGTGTGTGTGTGTGTATATATATATATATATATATATATATATATATATATATATATATATATATATACTTTCGTTGAAAGCAGTACTGAAGCAATAATTTATTGAACATCAGGAAGGACCAGCCTAAAACAGTTAGGTCTTTTTGGTTCCAGTGCATGAGAAAATTAGAGAGAGAGAGAGAGAGAGAGAGAGAGAGAGAGAGAGAGAGAGAGAGATTTTAGTTACCAGTGTTGGTGGGAACAGCTCTCCAATTCCCAGGGCCATGCTCTTGGATGTAAGAGACCAACATGAGATCCTCTTCTGGAGTCCAAGGCCCTTTCTTCACCCCTATCTTATCACAACATGGTGGCCTCCCCATCTTTTTAATTACTTACTACTCTGATCCCTTTTTCTCCTCTCTCTCTCTCTCTCTCTCTCTCTCTAGAAATTAAGGAGAGAGCACATATAGTAGTGTAGTAGCTAGATGACTCTTGTTCTTATTCTTCCTCTCTCCTTAGAAAGAGGCACAAGACAAGTGTGTAATCCTAAGGTTGCCCCTTATATTTTTATATATACATATACATACACGAAATAAGGAGATATACATGGAGTAGATCATATATATATATATATATATATAGAGAGAGAGAGAGAGAGAGAGAGAGAGAGAGAGAGAGAGAGAGGCCATTGACTAAAAGAGTAGGCGAAGACTAAATATTAATTATAACATTAACACATGAGGAGAGGGGGGGGGGTGGGGGCGTGGGGGGGCGCGGGTGGTGGGGGGTGTTATGTGGAAGGGATTGGTTTTTGAGTGAGGAGAGTGAGTCCAAAGAGACAGCAAGGTGCATTTACTACTCTAAGGAGGGGCTCTCCAAAAAGTCAGCTTGGGTGGAGGATGTGTAACCTCTCTCTCTTTCCCTCTCAACTGTGTGCATTTAATGTTGGAGAGAGGGATCAATCCTCCATGAGGGCCTGTTGAGCTCACCAAAAAAACACTGGTATATATTACCAGTACTAGTTAGTGTTCCTAGGAGAAGGAAGAGAGAGAGAGAGAGAGAGCGAGAGAGAGAGAGAGAGTTTTGACGTTTGGGTCTTTAATATTCTCTCTAGAGACTGAAACCCTAGCTTTGACAGTTACCAAATTAGATAGTTACTGTGGGTAAATGTACTAGAAAATACCTTCATTTTGGTCTAAATTTTGCTAAGAAAATATATTTTGTACTTTTTTACAAAAAAAAAATTATATCAATTTCAACTCTGAAATTTGCTACTATTTTAAGTTAGATCCGTTTGAGACTGCTAGGTTATTGCAACATATGCAGTAAGAAATTAAATACTAAGAAATTAAATACGATAAAAAATTATTATATATATTTTTGTATGTCATATTATAATATTTTCGTTCCAACTATAGTTTACTTGTCAGTGTATATTATAATTGTGACGATTAGGAGTAGTCCTATATATAAAATATAATAGGATTAAAAATTTTTTTAATTCTGTTATAATATTTTGAGTGATGGCTAGATCTAAGAAATTAAGAGAATCAAGCGTACTAGAAATAGATAGAGTAGTTTTAGAATCGATAATCATCTGGGAAGTGGGATGTTACAGTTGGTATCAAAATTAATCACTGGTTGAAAATATGAGATGAGTTTTGAATGAGTCAGAATTTTACAACTGACAGAGTACGGCTTCCGGGCTAATAACTATTATGGATGGAGTGCAGTTTCTCACAAGGTTGGTTAAGACTAGCAAGACAAATCTCACATCGCCTGATACTTGCGAGTGCGCCTGAGCATGACGAGAACGTCGGAGCTTAAAGGCAAGAGAAATGTGACACCCACATTATTTGAAATAATCCTATATAGGATATAAAAGGAGTAAAACTCTTACCCCAGCTATAACAATCACTAACTAGAAATGTGAAATTAATGAGTTTCAATTGAGTCAGAGTTATACAGCGGGCAGAGCGTGGCTTCCTTGGCTGTTAATCGTTGTGGGTGGAGTGCAACTCCCCACAAGGTCAGTTAAGACTAGCGAGACGAGTCTCACATTGCATGATATTTGTGAGTGTGATTGAGCCTCACGAGATCGTTAAGACTTATAGGGGGAGAGAATATTATGACATCCTAGGATTTAGAATAGTCATATATATATATATATATATATATATATATATATATATATATATATCTATATATATATATATATATATATATATATATATATATATATATATATATATATGAGATATAATAATATTAAACTATTTGATCCGGCTATAGTATTTTGGGCGGTGGTGAACCTCAAATGGTTAAGAGGGTTAAACTAGCTCTAGGATGGATGACCTTTTGGAAAGTTGGAGCGTCACAGTTGATATCAAAACCAATCACTAACGAAAGTGTGAGATGACTCTTGACTAAGCAAGTGCTTGAATGACAGGTTAAGTCAGAGTTTGGAAAAAACAAGTTAAAACCAGGGTCTAAATGACAGCGCTAAATAAACGAGTCTCATATCATCTGATACTTATGAGTGTGTTTGAGCATGACGAGAACATCAATGCTTAAAGAAAGGGAAAATATGACACTCCATGATAATTAGATATAGTCCTATATATAAGAAGATATAATATGACTAAAAAATCTCTTATTCTGACTATAATATTTTGGGCGGTGATTACACTACAACAAAATTATGCTATAGCGATACTTTTAAGTATTTCTAAAATCTAAAAAAAGTGTCGCTGGCAAAAATACCGACAATTATTGTTAGTGTTGCTATATGTGTCATCGCTAGGGTGTATAGTGACACATTTTTCTAATGTGTCCCTATAACCTAATTTTGGATATAGATGGAATATAGATATGACACTTGTACAAAAGTGTCACAAATATGTGTTCCTATAATCTAATTTTGTTGTAATGTTAGACCCAAGAGGTTAAGATGGTTAAGAATGCTAGAGATAGAGTTGTTCTAGAATGAATGACCTCTGAAAAGTGGGACGTCACAATGATATTAAAAATAATAATAAAAATAAAAAAATTATTAAAAATTAAAATAAAATGAATAGTTGTGGCCATTGGATGGGTGGGGTGTATGATGTCCCCTTTCGGGGTGTACAAGTAGCATTCCCCTTTGTTAAATTATAAGATTAACTAATTCAACAAAAAGATACAATCATCGATTTAATTTTAGTTTTAAATAATCTTCTCACTTCTATTATTTTTTCTAATATTACAATTTACACTAAGCCCTTAGTCCAAAAATATTTAAATGATTGTTAAATTATGATGCAAAATTTGACATAAATGAGATAAATGATCAGCATGACCTCGCATGTAATATGTAACAAAATTATCGTTATATGAAGTAAAATCTCTAATCTAACAAAATAAAATGATTCTAATCAAATTAAAAAAGAAAGAAAAAAATAAATGAGTTTCTATGACCCCCCACTTTCTAGGTTCACATATTTTAGGACTAACCTAATCCTAATACACTTAACTTTCTTAAATATCCTATAATCAGATTAAGAAGTTTAGCTCTACATATTATATCTTCATATATATATATATATATATATATATATATATATATATATATATTGGATGATGCCACAATTCTGAAAGCAACAAAAAAAAAAAAAAAAAAAAAAAAAAAACAAATTTTTTTTTTTAAAAATGATCTAATAATTTTGAGAAGGTCACTATGTATATTTTTTTACCTTGTACGCTTCTGTTATTACTGCATGCAATTAATTACTCACTCATCACTGCATAAAAAGAAGACAATGTGTGAGTCCACTATAACGAGATCCTATGTGGGTGCAGTAGCTGTGGCACACCTTACGACAGTGTGCCTATCACTCCATTGCTGTATGATGTTGATTGCACTGCTTTTTGTCAAAGCAACATGGAATGGTATTTATTTTGTTGTGTACGCTTGGCCCCATTTGAGCATTTGTTGCACTGTTTTGTGGTTGTGACTTGTGTTTTCTCCTTCTTCTTTTGTACACTCGCACACTCTTCTAACTTAGTTTTCATTTGAAACGGAATTTGAATTCGAGACCAATTGTTGTGAACGGAGTTACATATCGAACGGTATGAACTTGAACAATCACCACTAGCTTGTCCTCAAATTTAGGAAGCATTTCACACTATGTTAAAATTATCTAACTATTTTAATTATAAGAAAAGGATTCTTTGGGTTTAATATATATATATATATATATATATATATAGTAGAGCTTATATACTTTCAAAAGCACAAGCTAAATCGTGCTTGTAAATTTTTTACCATTAGATTTGAATTGAGATTTGTGCAATTATAAAGTCAACTAAAGAGGGAGAAAGAGAAAGTACAATTGTACAAATCTCAATGCAAATTCAGTGATAAAAAATTCACAAGAATGATTTGGTTTGTACTTTTAAAAATATATAAGCTCTACTCTCTCTCTCTCTCTCTCTCTCTCTTCTCTCTCTCTCTCTCTCTCTCTCTCTCTCTCTCTTCTCTCTATATATATATATATATACACCCTAGCGACGGCACATATAGCAACACTTACAATAAGTGTCAGTATTTTTGTCAGCGACACTTTTTTTAAATTTTAGAAACACTTAAAAGTGTTGCTATAGCCTAATTTTATTGTAGTGAATTTAGCCATATATATATATATATATATATATATATATATATATATATATATATATATATATATATATATATATATATATATATATAAAGTATTGCTATATGGAATATAGATAGGAAACTTATATGAAAGTGTCACAAACATGTGTCCTTATAACTTAATTTTGTTGTAGTGATTACATAAAATGTTCTAGTAAATATCCTTTTTTTACTTTTTCCTCCCGATCGACTTTCAAAAACCTATATTTTACCCCCTCAAAAATTCAAGTTGATGCATTTGGCCCCCTCCATCAAAGTTCCGTCAATTTCTTATAATTTATACCGAAAATATCCTTAAAATAACATAAATATATTAAAAATTATTTTTTTTATAGAATAAGAAAGGCCAATATGGTCATTTCACCCTCTTCATTAATACCGTAATTCTCTGAAAATATTTTTTAATATTTTAAGGGGGTAAAATCTAGGTTATTGAAAGTTTGAAAGGGTGGATATTTACAAGAAAATTATATATATATATATATATATATATATATATATATATATATATATATATATATATATATATATATATATATATATATAAGAGAGAGAGAGAGAGCTAGGCTTCTATACTATCTATAGTACCGAAACTCTGGTGCTATAGTCTCATTTTAGATTTTGTTCAAATCAACGATCCACATCGTTAAAAATGATCTAAAATGTTTAAAATTTTTAGAATTTTTTTTTTCATTTTTTTTTGACATAATTTACTTTATAATCAAATCATTTTAAAATGATTAATTTTCAATGGTTATTATGTCGATTTTGTAGTTTAACGGTATAGAAGAATCTAAATTTATTCATATTTTGATAGAAAATATTTTAAACTATTTAAGTCAAGATCAACATTCTTGATCTTGAATTCAAAAGTTATCCTCAAATTTTAAAAATTATTCAATTTTTACTGTTTATTTTGACATGATTTACTTACTAAGTAAACGATGTCGAAAAAAATTAAAAATTTATTTCTATGAACTTCATAAATTCTAAGTCATATTTAACGGTGTAGATTGTTGATTTGAACGCCCTAAAATCGAAAATGAGACTATAATACCGGAGCTCCGATACTATAGATAGGATAGGAATATCTCTCTCTCTCTCTCTCTCTCTCTCTCTCTCTCTCTCTCTCTCTCTCTCTCTCTCTCTCTATATATATATATATATATATATATATATATATATATATATATATATATATATATATATATATATAGAGCTTATATACTTTTAAAATCACAAGTCACTACAACAAAATTAGGCTATAGCGACACTTTTAAGTATTTCTAAAATCTAAAAAAAGTGTCGCTGACAAAAATACCGACACTTATTGTAAGTGTTGCTATATGTGCCGTCGCTAGGGTGTATAGCGACACATTTTTGTAATGTGTCTCAAAAATGTGTCCCTATAACCTAATTTTGGATATAGATGGAATATAGATAGGACACTTATACAAAAGTGTCACAAACATGTGTCCCTATAACCTAATTTTGTTATAGTGAGTCAAACTATGCTTATGAATTTTTTACCATTGAATTTGCATTGAGATTTGTGCAATTGTAAAGTTAACTAAAAAAAAAGAAAGAGAAAGTATAAATGCACAAATTTCAATGCAAATCCAATGGTAAAAAATTCACAACACTACAACAAAATTAGGTTATAGGGACACATGTTTGTGACACTTTTGTATACGTGTCCTATCTATATTCCATCTATATCCAAAATTAGATTATAGGGATACATTTTTGGGACACATTATAAAAATGTGTCACTATACACCTTAGCGACGGCACATATAGCAACACTTACAATAAGTGTTGGTATTTTTGCCAGCGACACTTTTTTTAGATTTTAGAAATACTTAAAAGTGTCGCTATAGCATAATTTTGTTGTAGTGCAAGTATGGTTTGGGCTTGTGCTTTTAAAAGTATATAAGCTCTACTCTATATATATAGAGAGAGAGAGAGAGAAAGAGAGAGTGAGTCAGACTACTATACTTTTAAAAGCACTAAGTAATTTGTGTGCTTGTAAATTTTCTGCCGTTAGATCTATCCCTTTGATTAATTTTATCCTTTAGATATCATACTATTTTACTAACCACCCACTCAACTTAATGGGCTCAATATCATCCCAACCGCAGATCCCTTTATTCGAAGGCTAAAAATCTATGAACACTAATGACTTAATACTTTAAAAAGAATAGGAGCACAATTTATATATATATATATATATATATATATATATATATATATATATATATATATATATATATATATATATATATATTTTAAAGCGCAAATAATTCTTTGGATCCGTACACATACTTTAAATGCCCTTATATTTTTTTATTCAATTTTAATTTTGTAATAATTTTTAGCTTGTCAAATAACATAACTTGAGTTTTTTAATTAATTTATCTTTAATAGATAAGCCAAAATTAATTAAATCTACTATGATCCTTTTTTTTTCCTTTTTTTTCTTGGTCATATTACATAGTTATAATCAAATAAAATTTACTTATAAATCTATTTTTTAAAAAAATATTAATTTATGTTTGTATAAAGTGTGCATTGCAAGTATCCCTATGTTCTTCAAATATATACATTTATATTTAAAATACCCTTATAGATTTTTCTGATTCAATTTAAAATTTAAAATTAATTTAAACATAAAAAATAAAAACAAACTTTAAATAAACCAACTATAATTCTTACTACTTTTCTACCATATTGGATTATTACAATTACATAAAATTAATTAATTT
The DNA here is from genome assembly GCA_029168755.2 of Tillandsia fasciculata. NCBI lineage: Eukaryota > Viridiplantae > Streptophyta > Magnoliopsida > Poales > Bromeliaceae > Tillandsia > Tillandsia fasciculata. The sequence continues at coordinate 2,718,680 of CM054943.1, read as the reverse complement.
ATCAAAATTTATATGTAATATTATTTAGTGATGGTACTATTACATATGGATTCAATTGATTAAAAAGCAGATAGTAAATATTATTATTAATATATAATAGCATTTGATGTTATCAAGTTTTCCACCGTTAGATCTATTCCTTTTATTATTTTTACTTTTCAGATTATAATATTTTATCAACCATGCACCTACTAAATTCTAAAAAATTATTATCATTTATATTTAATCCAATACAATCTTTATCCGGCTCACACTAATTCGATAGTACAAATTTCACTGCAACAAAATTATGTTATAACGTCACTTTTAAATATTTCTAAAAGCTAAAAAAAAATTTCGCTGGCAAAAATACCGACACTTATTATTAGTGTCGCTATATGTGCAGTCGCTAGGGTGTATAGTGACACATAATTATAATGTGTCCAAAAAATATGTCCCTATAACCTAATTTTGGATATAGAAAGAATATAGGTATGACACTTACACAAAAGTGTTACAAAATTATGTCCCTGAAATTTAATTCTGTTGTAGTACGTGTTCATTCATACTTGTGAATTTTTTATCGTAAAATTTGTATTGAGATTTGTGTTATTGTAAAGACAATTAAGGAGATCAGAGAGAGAAAATATAATTGCATAAATTTTAATATAAATTCTATGATAAAAAATTCATAAAAATAGATAAGTTTATACTTTTAAAAGTATATATATATATATATATATATATATATATATATATATATATATATTAGAGAGAGAGAGAGAGAGAGAGAGAGAGAGAGAGACTATATTATTAATAGTATAAAATATTTTGTATTATTGAGTTTTCGACCTTTGGATAAAAGAATGTGCGGTTAGGATGATAGTGGTCCCTCACTAGAGGCCCTCTTTTTTCTAGACTAGAATGGAAGATGATCAACTCGATCATTTATTAGCTAGTGCTTGTTTGGTCCCCCTACTCGCACTGCTTTTGCGTGATGAAGCGGGGCCAAAAAGTATGTTCGGTGAGTGGTTTCGTAGTGATTAGTGATTAGAAGGCCTTAAAATTTTCCACAGAAGTGGAAGGTGTGCTTTGAAGATCAGAACCACCAAATGAGTTGTGGAGTGCCAATCAGGTCCTTAATTACTGTAATTTTTTGTCTATGGGGAAGTATAAACACTATATTAATTAGGAATTAGGAGCTTGATCCCTCTTACAAAAATATAAATGCATATCATGTACTGGTGCTGATACAGAAGAAAACCCTACACAATCGACCAAATGACTAGCTACTTGTCTCGTTTTCTTACTCAATCTCCACCTGGTGTAAAATTTTTCGATCTTTTCTTATTATGTATTTGTACGAAGATAAACCGTCTCCAATGCAAGCAGCATATGATGTTACGATAAATACAGAAAAAATCCAATTTATCGGTTGCAAAACCTTTCTAAAACAATAAAGAAAGAAATAAGGAATAATTTGTGCGGTTCAACCTACTTCTTACAATGAAAAATGCTACAGACAGCATTATACATAAATTGATTATAGAAATCACTCAACAGTTTTCTGCAGAAGTCTATCCCCCAGAGGTACTCAAATTGAATCAGTGATCGATTTTTAGGTTTTTTCGTAAACCTAGCTAATTGGTTATAAAGATAGAACGAAAAGTTACCACTCAAATAAAATTCTAGCCCTAAAAAATATTTACCGTTCTCTCTCCTTCAACATGCTATTCCATGTTACGCACACAAACTCATGAGAGAAAGCTATATTTATAAAAGTGGCTAAATTATAATCAAACTAAAATTAATTTCAGTCTAAGATTAAAAATAATTCCGATTTGACTAAAATTCCAACAGAATAAGAAATATACATAATAGGATTAGGAATAATTTTCTATAATATCAAAACCTAAGGAGATCAAAACAAGATAGAGTTAGAAAATGCTCTGGCTAAGTTGAGCCACTTCTAACATAAGTGAATGGCTGGTCGGGCGGCTTACACATCGGCCTGAAAATTTAGTTCTCTTGTTTGGGTTTTTTTTTTTTTTTTTTTTTTTTTTTTTGCATGTGCGGGAAATTCATGAGATTGATTGAACAAAATAGTTGATTAGGTTTAACATTGAAGTTGAAGCAAGTCATTTTCCTCAAAGAAGTTATGGGCAAAAGTAGCAAGAGCCATCAACTACTTATTAAAGAGATGAGACAGGTTACAAGTGTCAAAGCAATTACCTACCTATTTGTTTTGTGTTTCCTGGGATTTCAAAGTGTGAAAATGCCCTTCAAAAGATTTTGAAATATTGAAGCCGACTCCAAATTAATTTCCTTGTCATTTTATTGCTTTTAGAAAGAGAAGCAGGCCAGGAATATGTGTTCAGGTTCAGCTGTGGATTCATTGGACAACTTTTAGCCACAATGCTTTGATTTTTGTTCTTTGCATGGACTACCATTACTTCTTTTCTTTTTCTTTTTTCTTCCCCCTTTGGAATTGATCAATTTTTTTTGCATATTAGTCCTTAAAAATATAGATATTTACATATAAATCTCTCGAAACTCTATTCACAGCACTTTTCGAAATAGAAGCTCTGACCCCTCACGCGTCGCAACGAGAACCTATAGCCTTATTGTAGCTAGAGGATTGGTCTAGATATTACTATAGCTTGTTAAAGGAAATAATCTCCACATATTTACTGCCTTATGTGCATTCATTAACCTTCCATATTCTTCTTAATTATGTACCACATTTATCATTCATTCTTTTCCTTTTAGGGTTGATTGATAATTTACCATATAAGTCTTATTCTTGTATTATATAGAGGGTGAAACCCTCATGAATGATATATTCAATTAAGTCCAATTCTACCTTTTCCTAGTTATTATGGTATCAGAGCAAGGTTACTCCAATTACTCTATTTTTTAGACGATAGGTTATCTATCCCGGTCGATATCATCGATTCCATCCAGCATTGCGCGTTGTCGTCGACGTTGTCACCACCGTACTCAGAGCCTGTCTGCCTGATCGTCATTATCACTGTAGTCGACGTTGCTACTACTGGTTGTGCAGCAGTAATCACGATGGATTCCGATAGTTCTACTGTTCTTGCCACTTCTGCTTTCCCTCGTTATAAGCCTTTTTCCGATGTACATCATGACATGCGATCCAGCCCTACTGCACCAGCCTCACGTCCATCGCGTGACTTGTCACAAGTACAATGCAACTACTGAAGCAACTGAGAATGGCCAGCATCGTCTCCCATAACCCGCTAGCACCGTCTCCTGCTCCGCTGGCACCTTCGTCTGCTCCGCTAGCACCGTCTCCGGCTCCGCTAGCACCGTCTCCTGCTCCGCTAGCACCGTCTCCTACTCCGCTAGCACCGTCTTCTGTTCCGCTGGCACCGTCTCCTGCTTGGCTGGCACCGTCACCGATCCCCGCAGCGACTTCGAATTCTCCGTCGCCAGCGCGGAATGCACCGGGAGAGCCGAATGCGCCGGGGAGTCCGGCCGCGCCTTCCCACGGGGGCGGAGGGTTTTCGCCGCCCTCGTCTCCTCCGGCGCCTTCGCCGCCCTCGTCTGCTTCCCCTGTTCTGAAAGCATCTGGAATTGAGATTGCATAACCAACCTCCCCCCAAACCCCCCGCTACGTCCCCGACCCCGACCCCTTCGTTACCTCCCCCGCCGTCTACTTCCCCATCCCCGTCCCCCTCCGCGTCCCCAGCATCATTATAATCAGAAAATTATTCAACTTCAATATATTCCATCAAAACAACAAGCTGCTGACCTTTTTACCAAGACACATTCCTTGGAGCGTTTTCGGACTCTGGTATCCAAACTTCAGCTAATTTCCAACAAACCATCTTCAGTTTGAGGGGGGGTGTTAAAGGAAATAATCTCCACATATTTACTGCCTTATGTGCATTCATTAACCTTCCATATTCTTCTTAATTATGTACCACATTTATCATTCATTCTTTTTCTTTTAGGGTTGATTGATAATTTACTATGTAAGTCTTATTCTTGTATTATATAGAGGGTGAAACCCTCATGAATGATATATTCAATTAAGTCCAATTCTACCTTTTCCTAGTTATTATAGCTAACTTTTGGTCTCTACTTTTTCGCTCGCCCTCCCTTTTCCCTTCGTCACCCTCTTTCGCCTCTGGTGCCTCATCTTTGTAGCTAAGTTCATTATCCTCAATGAATAAAGCATGTAGCTAGCTTGCTATCGTTTTTTCAAAAAATAAAATAAAATTATTGTTTGTGCATATTAGTCATTCTATTTGAACAATTAATTTATGTCATGTTTCGCCAAAAAAGATAACATAATGTTTTACCTTTACTAAAATTTAAAGTTTTGAAGGGTAAATATGTAATAATTAAAATAGCTTCTAGCTTGGTAATTCTACTATATAAGAAAATCTCAATATAAGAATGCTTTTTAGATGATACCTGAAAAAAAAAAAAAACGTCGCTGCAATATAACAAATACTAATGTTTCAGAAAACGTTGTTATATGAGTACCAAGCGAATTTGGTAAATAATAAATTTCATTCTTCATTTGCAAAAATTTTAAGTGACGCTTTCAAATATGACGCTGAACTATATTGGAATGTTTTTAAATATTATTAAATATAAAAAAAAAATTTGTCCTTAAATGTCAATTCTCTTGTAGTGATATCTAAGCATTATTCCACTAAAATGTAAATAGAAATTAATCTCAAGAGCAAGAAAATCGAAATAAGTTCTAAGCAAAAACTATCTAAATGTTATTTATTAAAGGTTAAATTTAAAAAATTAAGTACTAGATTTTGATGGACTTATTTATGTAATTAACAAAACTTTAGGGACTAATATCCGTAAAAAAATATTTTCTTTCAGTAATTAATAATGTTACATGTACACCTAAAAAAAAATGCACATCCTACGTCCTATCAATATATAAGAATGGGATGATTTTCAATGGATCACTTCATTGTGAAGTGATCCTTGACCACATCTTCATCCATAAAAGAAAAAATATTTCTAGAAGGAAAAAGGTGACCACTCCAATTGAGTAATTGGGTTGGGCCATCCTTTTCAATTAATTAAGGAAAATAAATACTGTTAAAAACATTGGAGTAATCAAACAGTAGGCACCCTGACCCCATCACTCTTATGATTCTTCAATCATGCATGGCCTATCATTAATGGCACATATATTAGGTGCTTTTTCTTTATTTTTCTTCTTTTTAACAACTCTGTGTTTATTGGCCAAGAAACATAGCTAAGGGTCTATTTGATCCCACTAAAAATTTATTATTTAAAATAATAAAACTATATATTAAAAAATATATTAGTAGTTATTGTAGTAGGAAAAGAAGATAATTCAGATTAAAACTTCTATTTTAATGATGATTAAATATTTATTGAATTATTAAAAGTTGAGTAATATCTTAAGATTTTACATCTATTTATCTGTGACGATGCGGCATATCTGCGCTCTAATTATTAAAAGATAAATGTTCACATTTAAAAAGTTAGGATTTAAGGATTCTTTCAATTTTCAGTATTTAGAAAAAAAAATTGATAAGACAATATGAACGTTTGGATTATTAACCAATACTATTTATCTTATATTATAATTATTATTTTACACTACAATAAAATTAGATTATAAAGACACATGTTTGTGATATTTTTTTGACAAGTGTCCTATTTATAGTTTATCTATATCTAAAGTTAGATTATAGGGACATATTTTTGGAACACATTATAGTAATGTGTCGCTATACACCCTAACGACGGTATATATAGCGATACTAATAACAAGTGCCACTATTTTTTACAGTAGTATTTTTGTAGTTTTTAAAATATTTAAAAATATCGCTATAGAATAATTTTATTGTAGTGTTATTCTTAAAGTAAACTACTTTTCTGCAAATTGCAAATTTTACCAAATTGAGATAGACAACAAAGGAGATAGATATCTATGAGTTGGCCTCACCTTTTTTTTATCTCAGGTATCAATTAACTCTTGTACTCTATTGTCTCCAATCATCCTTAAAATTGTGGAGTGTGGACAAAGTTTTATGAATGTGGAGTTACCAAAAAAAAAAAAAACAAAAAAAAAACAAATAATTGTTTTCTGGGGAAAAGAAGTGAATTTTAGTTATAACCTTCAATATGCATGCAAGATATAAGAGCACATAGGTTTTCATTTCATTAAAATTAATCGAGCACTCCCTCTTGTGCATATTGGATATGAAGGACATATAAAAATAATAGGTGACATATACAAAACGAACACTGTATTATTCAAAAGATTAATTTTGTAAAAGACAGGCTCAGAAATATATATATATATATTTGCAAGAGTTGTGCAAGAATATTATCGACAGTAAACGAACTTCATTGCTACCAATTTATTTTCGATGATGGAGCTTTCAAATCAACAATCAGCACCTTGAACATGATCTAGATCACTGAAACTATTTATAAATTAAATTTCAAATATTTTTGACATTATTGACCTAATCATCAAAGGGTTACAAAATTTATAATTTTAATGATAGATATGAGACGTACGTTTGCTCGTTTAACTGTGTAAAGAAATCTAAATTAATTAAATTTTAGTTAAAAAAAATTTAAACTATTTAAAACAAAATTTATATTCTCGATCTTGATTACAAGACTGCTATCATTACTTTTTAAAGAATATTCATTTTTAGTCGTTCACTTTTTTTGTCTATTTGTTGGACAAGAAAAAAATATCGAAAAAGTATAAAATTTAATTTTCAGATAGTTTAAATGGTCTAAATCATGTTCAATGATACCGATCGTTGATTCGGATGCTCTATCATAAAAATTTATCGGTAACAACGAAGCCTATTTATTACCGATCGATAGTTGTTCTATTAAAATAAGAGTCGGCAAATTTAAATTTTTGTGGTGATTTTAAATTGATATGCTTGTTGTTTAAAAACAATCACCAGAGTTTCTTTGATAATTAATTTAAGAATAATGATTGTACACTACATTCAACATTAATCTTTGATAAGAACCCTCAAATAACAAGAAACTTCAAATTAATTAATTAATTAATTAATTAATTAATTATATGCTTAACTATTAACCATTTGTCCTCGAACCAATTTGATTTATAATATGATAGTGATGCAACAATTACAATGTGAAAAATGAATTTTAACTTATCATTATCTCTAATGTCCCTTTCATGTTTTACTTGTCCACAATATACACTGTCCATCATTCTCTCCCTTACACATTTTAAGCCAATTAGTTCACATTGGACAACACTCAAACTGGAACGCACAAAATTATTTTAATTGGAGAAGTAGTTCCCACGCATTCAAACTAAATAATTTTTTCTTTATAACAGCTATTTTATAAATAATATTAATTTTTAATTAAATAAATTACTTTAATAGTCTCACATCATGTGACGATTCGATCTGCTAACAATAATAACTCGTTGCGTCCAAACCATAGCCCAAAATGCTTAAGCCCACTTATTATTACTAGCGTGTATGGTCTCAAATATCCAATCAGAATTCTTTTCCCTGTGGGACTATTGGGATGTTACAAACTTTCCCGTTAATTTAGACCCTGCCGTCCTCGTCGGATCCAAACCAGATCACAAACACAGAACAAATCAAAATTATCAGACGATATGAGATTCTAGAGGTGGCTCCTGTGGATTCAAGAGGTGGCTCCCACCAAATTCATAGTGTAGCATTTTGCTCCGCATAGCACTTAGCTCTCATACTTTCGGCTGGTATTCGTCTCTGATAATATTTGTGACGACCCATCCCGCTAACAATAACAACTTGTTGGGCTCAAACCACAATCCAAAATATTTAAGCCCAGTTATTATTACTAGCGTGTATGGTCTCAAATATCCAATCAGGACTCTTTTACCTTTAGGACTATTGGGATGTTACACATCGGATGAAAACAGAGTTATAATTGGGTATACAAGAGATTTGGACACTAGTAATAATAACTGAATTTAAGCATTTTGGACTGTGATATGGATCCAACGAGTTATTATTTGCTAATGGACCGAATCGTTACATTTGGTATCAGAGCCAATTACCAACCGAAAGTGAAAAAAAAAAAAAAAAAAAAAAAAAAAAAAAAAAAAAAAAAAAAAAAAACTTCGCCATCATTGGTACATGACTCATCTCTTGAGTACATTGAAAATTAATAATGGAGTGTATATATATAGTGAGGTTCTAATTAAATCGTACTTTTTTGTAATTTGACCTAAGCTAAATTTGCATGACTCATCTCATGAGTACATTGAAAATTAATGGAGAGTATATATATATAGTGAGGTCCTAATTAAATCGTACTTATTGTAATTTGACCTAAGCTAAATTTGCCTATTAATACACCCAATTGATGAAAGAAAAGGAAATAATGTAATTAATATGCTAATGTTATATGGTCACCTCATTTAGTTAAGGTTGTTAACTTTTTAATTTCCATTATTAAGTGGCCAAAAAAAAAAGGGAAAATCATTGGCTAGAAAGGAACAAAAGCTTCCATGAACAAAAGCCATGCACATACATGATCACCTTCAAGGACCCCAAATTCCAAACCAACCAAAAAAAAAAAAAAAAAAGTAATTAATAATAAGATTTTAAAAAAATTTGAATTTATGATTTAGATTTTAGGTACTGATAAATTGTAACTTAACGTATACATATACGCTTGCAGCTCAAGTGTTATTATGCTGCTGCGTACGTTCGAGCCAAATAATTTTTAAACTATTTTTGCGTAGCATTGCGAGCGTAATTTCAATATTTGAGCTCGGTTTATTTCAATTTCGAGTAAACATTAATCGAGTCCAAAAACAAAAGCATCAACCAAAATAAATAAAAAATGAAAAATGAGGGGAAAAAAATCTGAAGAAATGGCCATTTTTTTTTAAAAAAAAAAAAAAAAAGAAAAGAAAAAGGAAATGGAGGTGATTGGGTGGCTAAATGGCATCATCAACAGTACAACAATGAAATGTGGATTAATTGTTGGGGCTCACATTTATGGATTTGATGTCCTTTTGATATGTTGAGTCCATTTATAAGTGGACCTGGGCCTAAAAGATTCCTTTTTCTTTTTTCTTTTTTTCTTTTATTTTTAATTCTTTATTAAGTCTCTCTATCTACCTGTACCTGATTTTAACCTAGGGTAATAGAATAGAGCTCTTATTTTTTTCACTCACATATTCATGTAAATATGCAAAATAGCGCGAATTATACTGCATGGCTAGTTATGCATCTCGAGATAATACTAGATCGATCTTAAACGGTGTTTGGTAATTCACCATGCGCCGCATTTAGCCAAAGAAACAAAAAAACAAAATCTGCTGATATCTAAAAGGCTACGATCGATCGATCATCTATCGATCGAGTAGAGAAAGTCTTTTCTGTAACAAATATTCTGTGTAGAAATAAGAACATTCAATCAAGAATATTCTGTGTAGGAATATAAGGAATAGAGTTATCTTCAAGCAGATTAACACCGACCCCCTCCGTGCAGTGCGTTGGGTTAGCGAGGTGCTGGCGCTTTGGTCCGGATCAGGTTAACCCGTGCAGTGTGATGGTTTTTTTTGTGTGTGTGTGTGTGTGTGTGTGTGTGTGTGTGTGTGTGTTTAGAGACTGTGCTGTCTCACCCGTGTAAGCCGAATTCAGCCTTTCGATGAATGAAGCGGGTAGCTTGCTACCTTTCTCTCAAAAAAAAAAAAAAGTTATCCCCTCTCCATTTTTCGCGTACAAATATAAGTACGTTATTTTATTATAAAATTATCATATTATTGATTACGATTCAATCAGATTAATCAAGTACAAATTCTATGTAGAATATTTGGATCCAACAAACGGCAACCACCCGAAAGTACGGGCCCATTATCTTTCGCAAGAGCCCGCTAACAAATTCGGCCCGTCATCTTTCCGTGCAGCTTCGTGATGAAGTTTAGGAAACTTTTAAGGCCTGGTTTGAGATTGGTGTTGCTAAAAGCACTCACTTTATGCTCATCTTTGTCTTTTTTTGAATCACAACGAGATTTTGGCGAAAACATTTCGTCTCACCAGTAATCTCTACAAGAACATGAACCCTCTCGAAATGTATGGAACCGACTGCGATCTCTCACTACAATCTCTGTCTTGTACACCTTCGAAATCATCTTCATCACCGTATGGCAATCGCGACAAACTCTCAAGTTCTTCACAATCTTTATCACCCCTTCCTCAACTTTCCTCCTCGCCATGCCGAACGCCACCGCGAGCTTCTCGCTATGCCGCCACACCGCCTCCTTCTTCTCCTCCTCTTCTATATCATGCAAAACCCCCAAGACCTCCGGAACATAACCTTCCGTCCTTATCCTCGCCATTATCTCTGCGAGCTTCTTCTCCGCCGCCTTTTTCTCGCCATCCAGCTCCTCATTCGCCGCGAAGGTGTACAAAACCTTATCCACTTCGATCGAGCTCCATCCAGGATCTTTGTTGATCCTTCGAGCACTCATCGATCTCCGTACGTTTGCAACATCCTTCCACTTGCCAGAAACCGCGTATATGTTCGAAAGCAATACGTGGTCGCTCGACTCATTTGGGTCGAGCGCAGAGAGCTGCTTCTTAACATGCTCCGCTAAACTAACATTACCGTGAATACTACAAGCCCCGAGCAATGTTCGCCAAATCACCGCATTGGGTTTCATCGGCATTCGCATTACAAACTCATAAGCCTTGTCCAAAAGCCCGGCACGGCCATATAGGTCGACCATGCACCCGTAGTGTTCAATTGAATGCTCGATTCCATAATTATCCGCCATTGTATGAAAAATTTCGTGCCCCTGTTGTACTAGACCTGCGTGACTACATGCGTAAAGGACCGAGATGAAGGTCACTCCGTCCGGGGTCGTTCCATTTTGTTCCATTTCATCAAAAAGCTCGACGGCTTCTTCTCCATGGCCGTGCATCGCGAGCGCGGCAATCATGGACGTCCACGAGATGACGCTCTTCTTGCCCATCTCCCAATCGAACACCTGACGGGCCAATTTGATGCTCCCACACCTCGCGTACATATCTAAAAGCGCATTCGAAACTGCGGTAATACCGTTTAAACCTGTTTTCTCCGCATGCCCGTGTAGCGTTTTGCCTGTTTCAAAGGCCCCAGATTGCGCGCATGCAGAGAGAATCCCCGTCAAGCTAACTTCATTTGGCCGACACCCCTCCCACAGCAACTCTTTGAAGAAGCCGATCGCATCGTCGAACGCGCCACGCCAGCGAAGCCGGCGATCATAGTGCTCCACGAGACCGCATCCTTGTGCGGCGCAGAGGAAAACAATCTCCTCGCGAAATCCGTCTCCCCCGCCTTCATATGCCCCGCGAGCATCACGTTCCACGAAGTGGAATTCCTCCACGGCATCTCGCCGAACAGCTTCCGGGCGAGCCCAAAGTCGCCCGCGCGGAAGCAAGCCGTGACGACCGCGTTCCACGCGACGACGTTTCGGTGGGGCATTTCCTCGAACACCTGGCGCGCGCGCGCAAGACGGCCGCACGCGGCGTACATGCTAATGAGGGTGGTGCCGACGAAGAGGTGGCGATCGAGGCCGTGGCGGAGGGCGAGGGAATGGACCTGGGAGCCGACGGAGAGGGAGCGGGAATTGGCCGCGGCTTTCGAGAGGAAGGCGAAGGTGAAGCTGTCGGGGGGGAGGGAGCGGCGGCGCATGCGGCGGAAGGCGGGGAGGGAGCGGAGGGGGCGGTCGGAGTCGGCGAGGGCGCGGAGGAGGGTGTTGTGCATGAAGGGGTCAGGGGGGAGGTGTAGGGGGAGTGGGAGAGGAGGCGGTGGGCGTAGTCGAGGGCGGGCCGGGGAGGGCGGTGGCGGCGACGAGGAGGAGCTCGCCGGCGACGAGGGGGTCGGCGGCGGCGCCGGATTTGAGGGCGTGGGCGTGGGCTCTCTTGAGGTGGTCTAGGGTTTTGCATTGCTGTAGCAAGGAGAGGGTTTGGAGGAGGTGGTGGTGGTGGTGGTGGTGGTTGGGGTTCATTTGGCGCGCTTAGGGAGTGGGAGTTGAGTATTTGAATCATTGAATAACTGCTAAAGTCGGTGGTGGGTTTATTACGTCGCCGAGTTCAGTACTAGTCCCGATGTTAGATTTTCACTGAAGTCGTTCCCGAAGTTAAGTTTATTACCGAGTTTAATGGTGTTCGATGTTGACATTGGGGCATTGGGTTTTTTTTTTTTTTTTTTTTATGGGTGGTGTAGTTCAATATGTTAGTTTAGCAATTAAAGATACAAATCTTCTTATCTACTATGTTGGTAATCCTAAATGATTTGAAACATGCAGTGATAGAAATATGGTATTTGCTCTAGATTTTGAGAATTCGCAATTCATTCTGATATCGATTATTATTGATCTAGTACTCACTTTGGTATCAGTTGTTGAGATTCCGCAACAGAAGTATCAAAATCGAATTTTAACCATAAGTCCGTCTCCTCGGCAAAAAAAAATTAGCACAACCACAAAAGAGAAAAACAAAAAAAAATAAACAAAAAAATATGTAGATAAAATCAAATTTGCCAATGAAGAAAAGAATTATACCTGACCTCTTTTCTATACAGAATAATTTAAATCCGAACCCTTTTTTGAATCTCTCACTTTTCTTTTTTCTTCTATAACATGAGAATACTTTTCTTGTTGGAATTGGAGTTATTTTCGAAATACCCAACTTCATCTATTCCTACGCACACTGACCGTCCCTAATGTATGTGGCAAAAGACTTAGTAGTCTGCATCGGAGTTTCCAAATTTAAAATATAGTTGTCTCATAATTTTTATCTAAATTTATTTTTTTAAAAAAATAAATAAAACAAATGATATACTATCTTTTCCTTTTAAAAAAAGAAAAAGTACCACGCACATATATATCAACACTTATATATCAAGTGCACCAAAAACACATGGCAAACTCTCTCTCTCTCTCTCTCTCTCTCTCTCTCTCTCTCTTTCTTGGTACGTACGGACACCATTAAAGAGGTTCAGCAACTTGATCGTACTCAACCATGCAAGCACAGCTCCACCTATGCTATATATAATGCATAGGACACAATGTACACAAATCCTAATATGATTAGAATTTTACTCTAATTACTATCTAAATTCAAATTAATATTATCTCCGACGAATTTAAATATTTACTCTACTCCAACTATAAATCAACGACAAATCTAACCAAAATTCTAACAGTAAGTTGCTTGTGTATGTTGATTTGACGAGTAATGCTATATATATATATGTGCTCACTTATAGAAGTGGGTTAGAGTAGAGTTTTAGAAGATAAAAATTATCTTTCTAAATTATTTACACAAATAAGTAGATAGAATAAGTATAATATGAATGATTAAAATTATATTTGTCATAAAGAAAAACTTAGTAATTATTGATCAGCGATAAGTTTTACACACATCATCCAAAAATATCAATCACTTCAACATGATTCTTATGAAGTTTACAACGCGGTGAGCTTTATATACTGTTCAATAAAAATAATCACTTTTAGTGCAGATGCTGCTCGAATCTATTATTAAAAATGGGCGCGTACAAACATTATTGTTCTTATGAACTCTTCTTACTGTGAATCAACAAAAGATCCAATACTTTGTTCTTCTTTTTAGTTGAGGAAATGCTCTACTTAATTTAATGATGTACTAACAAACTAAGTAAACGTAGCTGTGGGTACAAGTTGTGGGAAAATGCCCTACTTTTGTGGGGGTAGTTCGCCAAAATTTGAATCTCATGTTGTACTCCAAAAGTGTTCTGGGAAAAGTCCCAGATCCCAAATTTGGGTTAGACAAAAAAAATTGTGAACACTATGATACACTCTTGGGTTGATACAATTTTGATATTTTAATTACCATTGGATAAAGATCAGTAAAAAAAAAGAAAAAAGAAAAGAAAATAAAAGAAAAAACAATGAAGGTGAGTTGGTTGGGTTACCTTATATTGCTGCAGTTTCTGAACTGTTTGGGTAAGAAAAATAGAGAATTTGGAAGTATTTGAAATAAATAAAAAAATAAAAAAGTTTTTGTTTGGGTGGTAATTTCTTACAAGATATGATCTCCTATTTATTTTCTTACAACATGCAATTACTTTATGAATCAATTAATATAATCATCCTAATCCTCATTTTTAATAATTATATAAATCCTTACTCAGCAAGCACATGAAAAGAGAAAAAAAAGAAAAAAAAACTAGTATATATAGTATTTATCAGATACTATATACTCTTTGTGAGAGAACAATATTTTGGTTGGACGTAATTAGAAATACAATGTATTTAGAGATACATATAATTAGAGTATACAAATATAAATTATTTGTTTAGTTGCATGTAGTTGAGCATTGCATTTAAAAAATTTTATTACTTTCTATTTGTGTTGGTAAAATTATCTCTAATGTAAAAGAAGAAGAAGAAGATTTCTTTTGTTTAAAAAATAATTAGGGAGATAAGTTTTCCTTTTATTTAAAATTACAGTCTCTCTCTCTCTCTAATTGCTGTTGCAGCTAATTTGACCGTAGTTTCAATTACTGCAGTTGAACATCCTCATGCAGTTCCAATTGCAGCGATTAGATTCAAACGTGTCAAATTAAACACCAAACTTGAATTTGCATGTAGTTGCAGCTGCACATACAACCAAACAGTTCTTAAACCCTTACATGCTAATGACTGGCTATTTATTATTGGCTAAAATAAGTTTAATTTTTTGTTCCGTGACAATAGACTCAAGAGACTAATAAGTTGAATTGGATGAATCTAAAAAGTTGAGTATGACTGCGATCCACTATAAACCTAACATCAAGAAACCCAGCAATCGGTCTAACGTTTAGATAGGTTGAATCAGGTAAAAAACTGTAAGAGTTATAACTGAACCTTTAAATGTGATAGATGTGTTCTTTCTATCTGCATATACTTTTGGGATAACTGGTTTGTGCTTTCGATCCACACAGTGTGCTCATCAGATACGTATCTGTATTTAGTACAATATTTTTTATCCGGAGTGGGGCCCATTAAGTGGTGGGCCTCCAATGGGCCCAAAATTTGTTCTAACCAATTTCTCCATCTACTCCTTTTATAATATAATAATACAATGTGGTAGTGAACAAAATAAACCCTTTGTTATGTAAATATATATATATATAAAAAAAAAAAAAAAAATGGGGTCTCTTGTTTGAAAATAGTTCATGACTCGTTCACTATTTGCAATAAATGTTGACTAAGATTATTGTCGGTAACAGACACAAAAGTAATGTAAACACAAGAAAATATAATTTTTTTTTAATTTTCTTACTCACAAAAAAAAACTATGTTTAATTATAATAATAATAATAATAATAATAATAATAATAATAATAATAATAATAATAATAGGAAGTGGTTCTATATATAAAAGGAAACTAATTAGAGCAACAAATCCTTGTCCAATATTTTAACTCTAACATTTAATCCACACCATACAACTATTAGAAGTTTATTTATATCTAAACCTAATTAATTTATTTGGGGAGTTTATTGTAGTAGTAATATTAGGAGTCTTTTTTATTGCGGCTATATAAGAGATCATGGTGGGTGTAATATTTTTTTAAAAATTATTATTGTAATAAACAAAAAAAATAGTTAAATGGAGTTTCGCATGGGTTTAAGCTATTCTGCGAATCAGGTATATTCTCGTGTTAATTATTGAATTTTTTGGTATCTTATTTTGTTTTTTTTTTAGATTTTTTTGATTTTTGAATCAAAGATTTCACTATAATTACCCAACAAAGTTAGGTGTTCAATTTAAAGTTGAGATGAAAATAATAGAAATATTGTGCAAACTTAATGTTTTCTCAATTTAAATATAAATATTTACATAAAAAATGATTTATGTAATAATTAAATAATTGAATTGACAAATTTTCTATTTGACACGATATGTTTTAAAGTTCCAACATATTTCACTCTTATGACTCGGTTATATAGTTCTACAAATTAGTCATTTGCGTGTTATTTGGTTTTGAATAAAAAAATAAAAATACTTGTGAGTAAATCCAAAAAAAAAAAAATAAAAAGGGTAAAAAAAAGTAGAAAAAAAAAAAGGTATAAACCTCCAAAATGGGCTTCACACGGTTTTGCCTAAATTATTTGGCTCTCACAATGAGTTTGACATTGAAAGTTTTGTCTCTTTCTCTTTTTTTTTTTTTTTTTTTTTTTATTTTATTTATTTATTTATTTTGTGAATTTTTCAATAAGAGACTTAACATAGAAGCACTATATATTCGTCCTTCTAGAATTAGGAAATTTATAATTACCCTTTTTGTATTTCTAACTAATGGAAAAATTAATGAAATCGAAACCGCGTCCATATTTGGCCCTCTCCCCACATTTTTGGCCTATATATATATATATATATATATATATATATATATATATATATATATATATATATATATTATGGATATATGTTTCGTACACCTATTTAATTTTCTACACGTATATAATTAACATACGCACGTAGCCACATGTGCGTCTGTGTGTACATATATATTATCCATATTATTCGATCTAAAATTTCTTTTCCAATTGAATGCATGTACTTTTTGAATTCGATTATTATGCTATCCGCATATTTTTTAGATTATTTTTACTCGTTTGATTATACTATTTTTTTAAATCTCTAACTAAGTTTTGAAGGTTTATTATTATCATAATCACACATCTCTTAATTTAAAAGTTAAAAAATTAATAGTATTAATGACTTAATGCTATTAATAATATAGTAATTTAGATCGTACTATTTTAAACAGTGTAATACTATGTTTACAAAGCTTAATAGAATAACATATTTATTCTTAGTAGAAAATAATAATCGTAGTAGTAAGCATTTTTTTTTTTTTTTTTTTTTATTGGCTTACTTAGAATTTTAGGTGCATGCTCTCTCTCTCTCTCTCTCTCTCTCTCTCTCTCTATATATATATATATAGAGAGAGAGAGATATATATATATATATATATAGAGAGAGAGAGAGAGAGAGAGAATTAGATTGGAATACTATTAATAACGCCAAGTTATCGGTATTATTAAGTTTTTAATTTTTGGATTAAAAGATGTGTAGTTGAGATAATAGTAGGTCTTTTAGGTTTAATGGGTGATTAGAAAAATAGTAAAATCTAACGGTTGGAATTGATCAAAGAGATTGATCTAAAGATAGAAAATTTGATAATACCAAATATTTAGTACTATCGATAGCATAATAGTCGAACTTTTATATATATATATATATATATATATATATATAGAAAGAGAGAGAGAGAGAGAGAGGGAGGGGTACAAAATGCAAATTATTATAAATAAATTTAAAACATGAACTAAATAATTCCTTGTTATTGTCAAAAAAACAAATCACCTTTCGCTTTCATTGCTGATCCTCTAAGTTGCTTACATTACAATTAAACATTAATCACACATTTAATTTAATTTCCTCCACCTTGACTAAAGCATAAAGAATTATACGAACTTAAATTTATTATTATCATTATTTTGTAATAAAAAAAAAAAAAATAGAAAGAGACCCTTGTGGCCAACTTTGCACTATGTGACATTTTGTATACACCAAGTTGGTGCATTTTATTCTTGCTAAGTTTCTTGTCATTTTTCTCGCCTTTATTTCATTTTAGTGATAGCTTTAAATATGTGTATATATCATTTTCGTGACGCACAATTGAAAATTCGACTCCCCTGAATAACAGGAGCCGTCCATCTGTGAACCAACGATGATGACGTATATCACACGACAAATCAATTAGGCTGATTAGAAGTTTCTCAATAATTAATTACCAAGGCCATGTTTAGGGTCTAGAATTTAGGATTGAAATGATCGATAGCGGTGCTCCGTATAAGTAGTAATTTGGTGCGGTGGGGGTGGGTTAAGGACTTATTTTTGGATCGCATGTGTTTTGATTGTACGAATTTTATGTCATTTTTTATTATAGGTCACATTCGAGTTATTTAGGCTCAACTTATTTAGATTATCTCGACTTTTGAATTTGTTTGGATTGTTTCCATATTTGGTCTAGATCTTCGAATATTATTCGGGTTCAAATTCAGACAAATTGCATATGAGTTTCGATTCATTAACTTTTCAAGTCAACTCATATCAATTAGAATCTGGTTTGAAATCGAATCAGATTAGTTTTTCTCCGCCTGTAATTTCGCTCTTAGTTACTAAAATCAAACTTAAATTGCGATGAACAAGAAAAGAAAAAGCAATTAGAGTTGATGAGATTCTCATGCATCATTAAATAATCTTTACCAATTATCATATAACAACTATATTATATATTGTATAAGAAGTACACATAACATAATAACTAGTTACTTATTTCTACTTTGTAGCTTGAATCATATCCAACCCTTTCCATCCACATGATAAAAGGAAAAAAAGGCTCAAATTGTACTCTACCTTTTAGTACATGGGATCTATTTTAGTTCATCTTTTATCAATGTTTTAAAAGGAAGATAAAAATAAACTAATTAAAGCAAAAGAGATTAGAGTTACCAAAATAAATCCTATAAAATGATTACACAAAAGAAAAGCCATGGATGCAACAAAAGAGAGGTTGATAATTAATACTAAGATTCAATTGATTACATCTTTCAAACCAACCACTTTTTTTTAAAGATAAAGCACCTATAATCTTTCTACTAGGAACTAAAAATTCAATGCATAAATTTGATATATGTGGTTTTAAATTTTCTTAAGAATTTTTTTTTTTTTTTTTCTTTTTTCAAAATTTAAGAACCCAAGTGATGATGACACAGATTTAAAAAAAAGAAAAAAAGAAAAGAGATGGACTATGCAGTCTGTGATGTGGTGGACCAAGTCCAAGAAATTGCACCTGCAAAAACAGGTCTTCATTGGCTGAGTCAGCTCTGAGTTAATTGGCTGAGTCAGCCTTCCATAAACCCCCAGTCTGTGCTGCTAACACTTGGCCTACAGGCAATAGACTGCCCAACTGAAAAATCTCCCTAATTAGTTAAGAGGTCAAAAACAAAATAAAAAAAAAGAGAAGAAAAAAGAAGAGAAAATTTACTAACAACTTAGAGATTTTTAAGGCACACACCAAGTTCATTTACCATACACCAAGTTACCCCTCTCTCTCTCCCTCTCTCTCTCTCTCTCTCTCTCTCATATTCTCCAACAGCTCTCTCTCTCAATCTCTCTCTCTTCTTTTTTTTTTTTCTTAAATCACAGCACTATCTCATCAATTTAGGTGGTACTTCACCCTCCCCCTCACCATGCCTAAAGACCAAGCTTCCATCTTATTCTTTATTCTTCTGTTTTATAGGTGCAGAGTCCACCTCTCTGCTGCAGTAGCAGCAGCAAAGGCACATAATCTCTGATCTTATGATTGCTTCAGATTGAATTAAGGGTGGTGGTGGTGGTGGTGGTTAAAGTTAAACTTGCACCCCTATGGAGATTATAACAGCATCTTTTTGTGGATCCCATTTGAGCTCTTCTGGTGAGGATGAGCCAATGAGTGGTGTTGCTTATCCAAAGATGGTCTCTCCCTTGTTTTGGATCACAATTTCACTGGTGTTCCTCATCAGCTTCATTAGCAGATTCATTTTCAGGTAATTTTAAGGCCTCCTTTTTTTTTTTTTTGTCTTTTTTTGTGAATTTTTACACCAATTTTTATTTTTATTTTTTCATTTTATCTGATCACTTGTCTCCTTTTTATTGTTGTTGTTGTTGTTGTTGTTGTTGTTGCAGAGTGAAGAGTAGAGATACAATTCAGGCAGAGATTGAAAGGTATTTGCCGGCGAAAATGGTAATTGAAGAAGCTAATAAGATGGAGGAACCAAGTTTCAGCTTTAAGTTTCAGTATCAGATTCCTGAGTTTAATAATAAAGTTAGCATAGAGGAGGAACCTTCAATTCCAATTGCAAAGGAGAATGATTTGTCGTCGACGACTACTACGAACATCAGTCAGTATCGGTTCTTGTCGGAGAAGGATTTCTGCGGCTTCGTGCAACAGCCGGAGTCCCTGACAGTTTCTGTCCAGGAATCTTACATTGGAACCGAAGCCACCACCACCACCGCAGCTGCAGCAGCAGCAGCAGCAGCAGTAGCATCAGCAGCAGCAGCAGCTGCAGCAGAAGAAGGAGAAGAAGAAAAAGAAGAAGAAGAAGAAGAAGAAGAAGAAGAAGAAGAGAGTTTAATTCATAGAAAAAGAAAGAAAGATAACAAGTCTGAAACCGGATTCTTTTCGTCAGAAAATACTCTGCAGCAACTCAGTAAAGAAGCTTACACTGAAGATAAAGTGAAAAATAAGCTCTTGGAGAAAGGAAAAGCCATCAATTATGAGACCAACTCATTCAGTGAGGATGAAGTGATGGGTAAAAGCAGGTTTCTATCTGAGGAATTCTCGGGCTTCGACTCGGATTCGGAATCGAGTCTAAGCGACGGGTATTCGGTGAAGGACATTGTTATAGACTCCGACAGCGATTGCTTTCTATCGGAGAAGGATTTCGGTGATCAGTACGACCACGAAACCGATGCTACTACCGAATTGTCGATGAATTTTACTAACTTCAGCATCGAATTAATGGATGATATCCAACGGTTGGAAGAAGCCCGGTCGCAATCTTTTGATGATTCGGACACAGAATCAGCTTTTCCTAAAAGCCAGTCGGTATACACAAACAATCAAACTTGTTCTGCGAACGATTACTTGGATGAATCGAGAGAATCGAACGAAGAATCGAGAGAATTGGATCTGCCGACTACGAGTTCAAGGAGCTCTGATGAGGATGTTTCAGAGCCGAAACGCGAGGATTTAGATGAAAAGATTGATACAGAAAACAGTGAGCATGCAGAAGAATCGGTTTTTCAGAAGGAAACGCAAGAGAAGGACGCGAAGAAGCCGAAAGAGAACCAATGGAATGATCTAACTGATGAGGAGAATGATGAATTGGAGTCACTCTGGGAGCACCAGGATCTTATCGAGCAGCTGAAAATGGAGATAAAGAAAGTGCGGGCCATCGGGCTTCCGACCATCTTCGAAGAATCAGAAAGCCCGAGCCCGAAGACTATCGAGGATTTGAAGCCGTGGCGGATCGACAAGAAGTTCCTGCTCGAGGACCCGATCGACGAGCTGCACAAGTTCTACAAGAGCTATAGAGAAAGGATGCGGAAGTTCGACATCTTGAATTATCAAAAGATGTATGCAATTGGTATGTCTGCTTATCTTTTCGCAGTTTCTTTACTTCTGTTTTGCTGTAAAACTGGATATGGAAACAGTTTCTTAAGATTGTTTGTTTGTTTGAACACAGGATTTCTCCAACTAAAGGATCCCCTCCAATCAATGGGAGCTCAGAAGCCCCTACTTCCCACACTAACCGCCATCCTATCACAAAATTTCGGCCACAAGCGTAAATCCGGCGACGATCAATCAGAAAGGTTCATCCGAGAGCTCAGATGCGATTTGGAAACCGTTTACGTCGGGCAGACGTGCCTTTCGTGGGAGTTCCTTCGATGGCAGTACGAAAAAGCCTGCGAATTGCCCGAATCCGACCCTTACAGAAGCCATCAGTACAACCAAGTCGCAGGCGAATTCCAGCAGTTCCAAGTTCTAGTACAGCGGTTCGTCGAAGATGAATCCTTTCAAGGTCCGCGGTTACCGAACTACGTCAAGAACCGCTGCGTCCTCCGAAACCTTATTCAAGTGCCCGTCATACAAGGTACTAAAAGTTACAAATGAAACTAGTTCGTTTTCGCTGCGAGTTTTACTGAAACTGTTCTTGTGGCAGAGGATAGTTTAAAGGAGAAAATGGAGGAGCAGCGCAAAGGTAACTACTCGATCACCAGCGACGAATTGGAGGACATAATGGAGGAGTCGATACGACTTTTCTGGGAATTCGTTAAGGCCGATAAAGATGAAACGCCGGGTTTGCTCAAAGGTTTGATGGCTCCTCAAGTCGAGCTCCAAGAACCGTCCGACTACGAGTTCATGATGCACATTCATTCTATCTTGCAAAAGGTGAAGCATATAATGCTTGTACTTTGAAAATTTTTGCATTGATCTATGTGGGCATAGTTTCTAACTTCTTTTAAATTTATGCCGCAGAAAGAGAAGAAGCTAAAAGACCTCTTGCGGACCGGAAACTGCTTGGTGAAGAAGTTCAAAAAGCCGAAAGAAGATAGATCAAACCAAGACCTCTTTTTCTCGCAAGTGGACCTGAAATTGGTGGCGAGAGTACTCCGAATGCCGAGAATTACCAACGAACAGCTGTCGTGGTGTCACAAGAAACTGGAGAAGATCGCATTCGTCGATCGAAAGCTCCAAAGAGAGCCTTCATTCTTGTTATTCCCTTGTTGAGGTAGATGTTCTCGCGTCGTCAGAGTATAGTTTAATATGTAAATTTGAGGAAATTTAGGATTATTTAACTAGTTATTTAGAGAATTATTGAGGGTCCTCTATAGTGTCACTGGACCACATTTACTTTCTTAAAGCAGATGAGCTTCTATGGCTCTCTCATATACCTGTACCTGACATAGAAAACATTTTTGTTTTCAAATTTATAGCCTATAAAATTACAATGATAACATGTACACAAGTGAATGGAAACTATTGGTGTGAGGCTTTACATGTTAACTACCCTGAAGTCGGTTTCGAGATGGTTGGTAATTTCTGAATTGTTCGATGAGAACCAAAAGAGACGAACGCTAACAACCGCATTGAAAATATGAATTGCGAAACTTTAGCAGGTACCAGAAGCACCTTTTTCCAGCAGAAAATCTTGGGCTTGCTTTTCCGCACATCGCGGTAATTATATGTTTATACAGCTTGGTTTTCGTCTCTCTTTCAACAGTAGATGTAACATCATTGGAAAATAAGGATTGATTTTTTCATTGTTTGTATTATTAGGCTAAGAACATTTGAGCACCAAGCCATCATCAATCACCACTAATAAAGCCAAAGAGGTATAGATCAATGAGCACAATTTCCACGACCGATTCAAAGCGAATTGAATTGTGAGCATTTAATCCCACAAGTGTGCCCTTAAGAAGGTCAGAAGATATGAAAGGTGCCTCTCAACAATCATGCTCAAAGGTAGTTATGTGTATACATCACCTTGCGTAATGCCGAAAAGATATTTGAGGGTTCATGATCATAGAGGAGAGACTCACATTGTTGTTGTGAAGCCATGAATCCTGTAGACAAAACATGAGTGGATAAATGATATTAATGTGGTCTGGAGTTTTCTGGTGGGTATCAGTATTTGGTATCTTACTGTTTTTAGTATCTGTAGATTTAATATAGTAAGTAGTTACTGCACTGGCATTTTAACTGAGCCAGTTTGTTGGTCATCATAAAAGCTCAACAAATGATGCCAAAAAAAAGGGAATTAACTGAAGCTAACCATGACTGCATACTGTTAATTTCAGAGAAAAGATGCAAAAGCAGGAACAGATTTAAACAAACCATCATAAAAACACTCTGGCAAATTGGCTCAAAACTCATGGAGATTGCTTTCTCTCTGATCTCCTCACAATGCTTTTGCCATGAGCAGAAAATGTTTCTGAAAATTCCTGAAAACTGCTGTTGCTGCTGCTGTTGTTGTTGCTGAATGGATTGAAATGGTCATGACAAAAACATGTGCTCTGAACAGGGACCAGATTAGTTTCTTTTTCCTTTCTTAATGAAATAATGAGATTCTCAGAACACATTCATTTCTTGACTTGTCAGAGAAGAGAAAATAATACAGGAGAGAAAGGAGAGAGCAAATTATTCTACCAAATTAGGCGGAATTTGAAACTATTTAACCAACTCAAAATTCAAAATACAACCAAATACTGATTGTGAATATCAAACTTCACAAATCTCAAACAATAGGTACTGAAAACTAATTATACTGAATCACTCACTTAATGCAACAGTTAACTCTCCATGCTTAACAGTTGAACTACACTTAGCATCAAGTTGAACTCATTTATACTCGAAAATTACACCGAGTGCATAAAACTCGAGCATCGCCATTCACTTGTGTGGCTTGGGTCTTCTAGCTCTTAGAAGCTTGTTTCTCTTTGGTTTTTTGGATCTTCAAAACCTTCTTCACGATCTTTTGCTCTTCAATCAAAAATGCTCGAACAATTCTGCAAAATTGTTCGCATAATAATTAGTGCTTGTTTAACTCGGCTTCTGAAACTTCCCTACTTTGAAGAAGAAGCAAATATCCATTTGGCAAACCAAGGGTCTCCTGTTCAAATAACTATACTCAAATAGCACTTTGGCAAAAAGTAAAAAGACCAGAAAAGGTCCTTAGAAACCAAGGATTTAAATGCCGTGGCATGGGGTTGTCCACAAAACTGTCGGCAACGTTACGGTGTGTGCAGGAGCGGGCCGATGCATGTCATCACCAAAATTCATGTCCGACTAATGGTATGGCAATAAGCAATATTTTTTTTTAAGTACTTTATCAAATTTTGAACTTTATTAAGAAAATTTCTTAGTAAATTTAAAGGAGGTTTTCCAGCCGTATCATCGACGAGGTGGTATTGTGCCGGTATCTTGCTGGCACGATACGGTACGGTGGATACGGACCGTGCCGATGGATACTTAAATCCTTGTTAGAAACATAAAGCACCAAAATTTGTATAGGTAACGATGTAGTGGATAGTTTTTAGGACCTTTCTCTGACTGCAACTCCCGATAGAACTCCGCCGTAGGCACGGTTCACGGTCCTCCGGTTCCTGGACAATCTCGACCTCTTGTACTCAGCTGGCCTTAAGTGAGGAATCTAAAAGCATCCAAAAATAAAATAACCATACACACTCTGAATAAAAGGGGGGCAAAATTGACGATTCGATAATACAAATGCAGGAAAACTGACAGAGATAATGCGAAACAAAGAACTATACAGGTACCGAGTCCACTTTACGATACTAAACAACACTAAAATTGCATCCTGTGCTTCATACAGAAGCCTATAAACTCATTCAACTGTAAAGTTCAGTTCGCAAGCTTCATAATTATTCTAAAAACTAACTAAAAATTCGACAAAAATGCAAACTTTAATGCGGGGAATTGCTTACTCCTTGAATTCTCTTGCCAGTCACCGGGCATTTAGGTCCTCCGGCCCTCTTATTCGTGTACTGGTACACAAGCCTACCACCTACAATTCAAATCAAACACATTGAACACTAATCCAAAGGCGCAATACAACAGCACCCATTTCAAACAAATTCATAATTTTTGAAAAAAAAACACACATAAATCCTCATAATCTAATGTGATCACATGCAATATCTAAGAAAAAACTAGCTTTAGTCAAAAACGGAACAGGGGAATACAACGTGTGATAAAAATCAAATTTTTTTTTTTGGAGTTTATGTACCTAGTTCAGGAATACTACAAAATCAAACAGCAAAACCAGAAACTTTCAACAAAATTGATTCAATTCGATCGAAAGGTAATGAAAAAAAAAGAAGAAAAAAACTTGTAATGAAAAGGAATTAAAGGGGAAAGAGATTGGGGGAAACATTACCAGGGGTTTTAACAACCCTAGTTTGGTTGGATTTGGTGGCGTAGCTATGCCTCTTTCGATACGTTAATCGCTGCACCATTTTTGGCTCTGCTTCTGCTTCTTCGCGAATTTCTCTTTCTCTACAAAAAGAAGCGCTATTTGTGGCCGCAGTTTTGGGCATGAGGAAGAGGCGAAGGTGCACGAAAAGGATGACCTAAAATGGACGGTGTAGACTTAGCCATCCAACGGTCAAAAAGTTCAGATGGATCCGTTCAATTCACTCGACTAGTGGGTAAATAAAAAATAAATCTTGTCAAGAATGGGATTCGAACCCATGCCCTTTCGGACCAGTACCTGAAACTGGCGCCTTAGACCAACTCGGCCATCTTGACTCATATGTATATGAGTTGTAAATTATATATTAATATTATAATAAATAAAAAATAATAATAAATAAAAAATAAAAATATAATATTAAATAGGCTAAATTACTAAAAATCTTTATATAAAATATCGTTTTTTCACCCCCTTTTTTTTTTTTTTCCTACTTTTTAAAAATCTATATTTTGCCTTTTCTAAATACGGAATTATGTACTTATTCTTTCTGCCGTCATCGTTCTGTAAATGAGTGAAGAGTTGATGTTGTCGATTAGCAAGTTCCAATTCCAATGACTGCAACGATAATACTGCAACATATTTTTTATGGAACAATGACGGTAGAGGATAAGTGCATAGTTTCGTAATTAGGAGGGAGACAGTGTAGATTTTTAAAAGTCAGGGAGGAAAAAGTGAAAAAATAAAATTTTATAGAGAATTTTTCTGTAATTTAGCCTATTAAATATATATTTTTTTGATTTAGAATAGTGAAGCGAAATCATACTAAATTGAAATTCTTTTGAATTTGAATTTTTTTTTTTTTTTTTTTAAAAAAAAACATAATTTGATCAAACGAACACAAATGAAACCCCCTCTCCTTCACCACCACCAACACCTCTTCCTCCTCCTCCGTTCCCTTCTCAACAAAACTCTAAACCCTCTCCACCATTTCCGAGCTCTCTCCACCTCCGAGCCCAATCCCCACACCGCCCATGTCTCCGAATCCCCTCCTCACCCCCCGCCACCTCCGTCTCCTTCTCCCTCGCCCACGCCCTCCACCTGCTCGATGAAATGCCCCAACCAAACCTCACCTTATCATCCTACAATCGGCTCTCTCGATTCGACAAAACCATCTTCGCCTTTCGCCGGCTCCGTCTCGCCGGCTTCGTCCCCGACCAATTCGCCTACGGTAGCGTGCTCTCGGCTTGCGCCGCTTCGAAGGACGTTGCGTTCGGCGAGCAGGTTTATTCAATTGTTTTGAAATATGGGTTCTGCTCTAATGGATATGTTTGTACTGGAATGATTGATCTGTTTGCAAAAAATGGGAGGTTCGATGATGCAGCGAAGGTGTTTGTGGAAAGTGCTAGTCGCAAGAATGTTGTTTGTTGGAATGCCGTTATCGCTGGAGCGGTGCGGAACGGCGAGAATTCGGTTGCTTTGGGGCTTTTTTGTGATATGGTCGGTGGGTTTTGCACGCCGAATGGCTTTACCTTCTCGAGTGTTCTGTGTGCTTGTGCGGCGGCGGGGGAGCTCTGGTTTGGTAGGGGTGTACATGCGTGGGTGGTCAAATGTGATTCGGAAGCCGATGTCTTTGTCAGAACTGCCGTTGTCGATTTGTATGCGAAATGCGGTGATATGGATGCGGCAATGAATGAATTCGTGCATATGCCGATTCGTAATGTGGTCTCTTGGACCGCTATTATTTCCGGTTTCGTTCAGGAGGCGGCGGCATTTGATGCTTTCAGACTTTTTAATGATATGATCGAAAGCGGTGTAGAGATTAATAAATGCACTATAACTAGCGTCCTACTCGGCTGCTCGAAGTCGTCAATGGCGAAAGAGACTAATCAAATACATTCCCTTACTTTGAAGAATGGGTTGTATATGGATTCTGTTGTTAAAGAGTCTTTGATTAGCACGTATGCCAAAATTGCGAATTTTGAATTGTCCGAGAGAGTTTTCGAAGAAATTGGTGCGGGAAAAAGCCCTGCTACTTGGTCGGCTTTGATAACTGGTTTGAGTACTCACAGCTCGATAAGATCGATCAAACTCTTAAAGAAGATGTTTCGTGAAGGTTCTAGACCCGATTCAAGATGTAGCTCAGTTGTTCTTAGCACCACAGACTCGGTAGAGCTCGGGAAACAATTCCACTCCTATGTTGTTAAAGATGGATCTGTACATGATGTTCTTGTGGGTAGCGCACTTTCTACCATGTATTCTCGGTGTGGTGCTATCGAAGATGGGTACAGAATGTTTACGCGAATGAAGGAAAAGGATCGAGTTTCATGGACTTCGATGATATCTGGGTTTTCACGACACGGTCGTTCAGTTGAAGCATTTCAGTTATTTAGGGAAATGATTTTCGAAGATATTAAACCTGACCCGGTTGCTTTATCTGCCGTTCTCGCAGCGTGTGAAGGTCATAAGTGTTTAATAAAAGGGAAGGAGATTCATGGATACGCTCTTCGTTTTGAATTCGGGAGTGAGACGCCTATCAATAATGCTCTTGTTTCCATGTATTCCAAATGTAAGAATCTAGTATTAGCGAGGACGGTTTTTGATGGAAGTTTATACAAAGATCAAGTCATGTGGTCCTCTATGGTGTCAGGGTACGCGACGAATGGCTATAGTGAGGAGGCGCTCTCGCAATTCAAGTCCATGTTGAGTGGTGGTTTTGAGCTCGACCATTTTTCGTGTTCGTCTATTCTTGGTTTATGTGCTAACCTATCAAAGCCTTGTTTCGGTAGGCAATTACACGGCCATTCGATTAAGGCCGGAACAATACTCCATCTTTCTGTGAGTTGTGCACTTCTCACAATGTACTCAAAATGTGGTAGCATTGAGGATTCTCGCGGAGTATTCGAAGAGATAGAAAACCCCGATTTGGTCACATGGACGGCTATGATCGATGGATATGCTCAGCATGGAAGTGGTCTTGAAGCTCTCAACATCTTCAAAACGATGATTGAACTAGGACTAAGACCAGATTCTATAACTCTAGTGAGTGTTTTATCCGCTTGTAGCCGCACCGGTTTGGTCGAAGAAGGCCTTTTCTATTTTAATTCGATGAGAACTGCCTTTGGGATTGAACCCGAGTCTCACCACTACGCATGTATGGTCGATTTACTTAGCCGATCAGGGAGGCTTAAAGAAGCCGCAAAGTTTATAAACAGCATGCCAGTAAAACCGGATTTTCTGATTTGGAGTACATTGCTTGCTGCTTCTAGGGTTCATGGTGATGCTGAGTTGGGAAAATTAGCTGCCAGGAAAGTTCTTGAGACGGAGAATTGTGATTCGGGTTCGTATATTTCTCTATCGAATATCTCTGCAGACATTGGAGATTGGGAAGAGGTACTGAGGATTAGAAGATCTATGAAGGGTAGTTCTATGAAGAAAGAACCTGGGTGGAGTATGACATAAACACTGGGTATAACATGGTATACAATCTTTTGCTTAATTTGCATAAAGATAGATGTTGTAGAAGGTATTGATGATTTTTCGGAGTTCGAAGATCTGAGAAAAATCAGCAGTTTTTGCTGTTGTTTGAAGAAGAAAGTACACTGATTGATGTGAACAAAGATAACACATAATGCTGCAGAAAATGAGTGTGAAAAGTGATGTTTTTGTTAATTTTATTTTCTTTGTAACCTCTACATTCCATCATGATTCTGCTAATTCATTTATGTGACATGTTTTTACTCTCAGTTATTAATTTATTGATTGATGAGTTTGTATGTTCACATCTGCTTAAAATACATTTCTCTAAAGTGTGATTCTATATTAAAGAGAAGTGTAACCTAAGAACAAAAACTTACTGTGAATTTGTAATTTCCTTTTTTTTTGATAAATGCTTCATGTTTCAGTATAAGACAATTACATTATTGTAGACACATCTCATTCCATCTTAGTATTAAAAGAGGCTCACAAAAATCCTTTACTATATACTACATCATAACCTTGAGATCTGGACAAAGAAACCAAGCTAGAGAGAGCGAGTCGAAAGCTACACACATTGATGAAGCCGAGCGTCGACGGAGGTCGCGGTGTTTGAAGTTCGTATTAATGTGGCTCTTGATGAGGCGAGGTGGGAGATTCGGGTTCGGTGGTGAACTGGAGTCCCCTTCCTTGCCCTGATTGAAGAATGAATGCCACTTCAGCTGCTGCTAAGGCTTCTGCTTCCTAAAGAAGATGATCAAAGAAAGAAATGATATTGTCAAGGATATATGCAAATTTAGAAGAGCCTAAGGAAGAACATTTCGAAAAGTAAGGACTTGAGTAAGTAATTCATTGATTACTAAATGAATACCGACCTGCCTTTCTCTTCGGCGCTGCAAGATGCTTATGGCCCAAGCCATGATGTAACAAGGTAGCAGAAAACCAGCAGCACGCAACAAGAAGAGCTGTTGAATACAGAAGAAATGTTAATGGACACACTTATAAGATCAGCCAAATTAGCAATATAAAAAATAGAGAAAAACAGAGTTGAAGCCTATGATTCCCCACTTACAGAGAAAATCGTGGCAGCATCGTCTTCTTCCTCGCCGTTAGTTATGTATACTGCGTGCCTCAATAGCAAAATAGCCATTAACTGGACAACATAAAACAGAAATAGCTAAGGTCATGCACTGTTTCATGAAATGCGGAAAAGAAAGTTGAAAGGTTGAAGTGCATTGAACAGTATTTTTTATTACAGTGTCTGTTAAGCAAAGTCAAAACAGATAAGGCATAGGTGAATGTTATAGATAAAATGCATGATAAAGGCTTACTATTAGAGCAGAAGAGCGGCAAAAAGCAGCACTACTAGCATTTGTGGCAGCATAGTCATCATACTCGGCTTGAAGAAAATGGTGCTGTGCAGATGTTATCGCAAGAATTCTAGGATCATTAATATCCAATCGGGTGCCAGTGACGGTCCAACCTCCACTAAAACAAAACAGAAACTAAAGAAATGAAGAACACTGGACTTGATCATTTTAAACACTAATAGCGATGATATAAGATTCTCTTCTTAAAGCAGTAAATTCACTCAAGTATACAGAAATGACAACAACTTTAAAACATCACAAGAGTAACCTGCCTTATATCAATGGCTATCTCATCAGGAGGGGGTCGGGGAGGTGCGGTATAACCAGGCTTGTATTGCTGCAAGTAACAAGTTAACAAACTATTATTATGGTTTTAATGTTAAATGAGATACCAATGTTTGAAATTGAATGCAACACACTAGCAGAGTCTGCAAAATAGCTGGGAACTATTTAAAAGACAATTATTGAGCAACAAGAGGAACTTGAATACCAAAATGAATAATGAAAAAAAAGGAAAAAGGTGATGCGGCGGAGCGGAAACTTTTTAAAAAACAATTTTCAAGTAATGAGAAGAGCTTGAATTGCATTGAAGAAGCCGAAAAAGAGAGAGGATCTAACGTTAATAGGTAAAGTAACAATAATGGAGCACACTGTCGGTTATGGAGGAAGTAAAGATAAATACCAACCTCATGACAGATTTCACAGGTGATGTCTCCTTTCTCATTGCACCATCGTTGCACGCATGCCCTATGAGCATACTACCATAACAAGAATTGTAAAATAAGATTCAACATCAATATGGAATACACTGAAAGAAGAAATAACATATTCGGAAAAATGCCATCAATACAAATAAATTAAGTTTTTGCAAGATAAGTAACTGGATCTGAGATTTCTATGCTTAGTGAACAGTTAAGACCAAAAGCAGTCAGATGGCAGCAAGCAACGGATCTATTGCACCCATATCACAAAATCTCACAAATGCCGTCTCACCAAAAAAGATTAAAAAAAGAAAAAACAATATGCTGCTTAAAGTAAGTATCAACCCCCATATCGCAATTACATCAACAGAAGACTTGAAGCCTAAAGAAAGAGGTCGTGGATATAAACTGGAGATAAATCTATACAATTGAAATGCCACCAAGACAAGTTGCATGCCAATAGGGTACCTAACAGGGATAAGCTAAGTATCAGCCCCTATATCACAATTCCATTAACAGAAAGGCTTGAAGCCTAAAATAAGACATCATGGATATAAACTGGAGGTAAATCTATATAACAGAAATGCCACAAAGGCAAGACGCCAATAGGGTACCTAACATGGGGAAATCACATGCTTTTGGAGTGGCTAGCTTTGGATCGGGATGTGATGAATAGTAAAGATATAGACTACCACTAAATAACAATCATGCTTTGCTTGGGCCCTCCATTATTATGTCCCACTAGTGAGAGAGCAAGTGAAGACCTATGTGCCTATTTGACCTGGCTTTGAGAAGAACTTCTCGAACTCTGAGAAGTAGCAGACAATCTCCTGCAAACATAGACTCAGGTGCTTCTACTGTGGTAAGGAGCCAAAGTGAACTTTTAAGCTCCTTGGAAAAGGAGGTCCCATTTGAAGCTTCTGCTTTTGCTGCAACAAGATGTTGAAATGACTTTAATGGAAAACTAACTAGTGCTTCTTCAAAGAGCTCCATTTGAATAACAGTTCTTAAGAATTAAAATCCCGTCTGATGCAATCATATGTCGCATAAAAATACAAGCAAAGTTACCAGAGAAACTACCTGATCACAGAATGATACAAACTCACCAAACAATTGCATCCAAAAATTGAAATTGTCAAAAGGAGAAAGGCTTATGCATATTATACCTTGAGACTGCCACTGCAAGCACAAGGAGTCTCCAGATTCTTGATGTGATCCTCCTCCTGGCAAATGCGACACTCAACCACCTGAATAAGTGGCTCCTCTTCCTCTACGGTCACAACTGCTACCTGCCCTATCGGTGGGGACAGAGAAACAGGAGAGGGGGCACATGTAACTTCCTTAGAAGAAGATGATGATGATGACGATGAAGCATTTTTTGTCTCCATGTTTGGGTGGTCCACATGAAACGCTAGATGATCCCCCATTTGCCGAAACAGGTAAAACTTTTCCCTCTAATACAACAAATTCAACAAGAGCTGTAACAAAGATCCCTCTTTGAAGATGTGAACTACTACAACTCCCAGGGGAAGCTCGAGATTAATGGTCCAATTATCGGTAACCCTAGATTAACCTCCCCTGTAAGTAACCAAACACCTCAAATTACACTCGAAGGCCTTGCCCTGAAGCTAAATTTGCCACTTCGAAGCGAAAAATAATAAAAAGAAACAACAAATTCAACAAGAGATTTTACAAAGGACCCTCTTTTGAAGATATTTACTACTTCAATTCCCTGGGGAAGCTCAAGATTAACGACTCAATCAGCAATAGCACCAGTTCATAACAGTGTAAGCAACGAAATGCACCAAAACTTCGACTTCAAGAGGACTTTACCATTTTTCAGGAGAAATATAACAAAATGAGAACGATTCAACAAAATTTTGTGGCAAAGCAACCTATTTTCCTTGGGAAAGCTCAAAATTAACGATTCAATTGTCGAAAACCCTAAGTCTAACTCACTGTAAGCAACGAAATGCCCCAAATTACACCAAAATCTTAGACTCGAAGATAAATTAACCATTTTTAGGAGAAAATTAACAAAATCAAACCATAAAAACGTTCAAAATCGAAGAAATGTACCCAAAACAAACCGAAACATCAAATCTCCCCCCAAAAATGGGAAAACTGGGCGAAATCGCACAAAATTACACCAAATCGAAGCGGTTCTCCTCCCAAATCCACAACAACATAGATCATACTCGAAGATTTACGACAAAATACAAAAAATGAGGGGGCAAAATGAAATCGCCGTACCTCGAGAGCGCTCTCCAACGTCGCCCCTCTTCGTTCTCTCTCCCCTCCCCCCCTTTCTCTCGTTTCCCAACACGCAAAATAGATGGGTCGACTCCTGTAATAATATAGAGCACCAGAAACCCTTACGTGGACCCCGTTCACCACGTCATCTGTAAACAACTTGATCGTCACCGTACATTACGAACAAAGAGAGTGAATGCACGGTCCAAATTCAAAAATACACGAAGGTCCACGGACACGTGGTGAGCGAAACTCAGGCGGTGATTTTGGATGCGGTGCGGGTAACTTTAGGTGCCACGTAGGACGACCCGAACCTGTAGGCTCGGTAACGGCCTTCTAACGGCGCGAGACCGTTAACCCTACCCTTTAGTCAATGCGACGGCACTCCGTTACTTAACGGCGTCGGTGGTTCGGCTCTCGGTGTCACGGAGACACACACCACCACCTTTTCTTTTATTTTTTTTAATTTTTTTTTTTTTTTATCCATTGAAAGATTATGTTTCTCTTTCTAAGATATTTACCCAAAAAAAAAAAAAAAACCATTATTTATTTCCAGCTTTAATTATTTATAATCATAGAGTGTTTGATAACACAAAATTATTTTTAAAATTATATATATAAATATATAAAGTATGAGAGTAAATTCTAAATTTTTACTGTTTTCTGAAATCGTGAGCACATTTATAAGTGTCTTAAAAATATTTTTAAATTATTTTTTATTAAATTAATTTTTCGAGTAATAAGTATAAAATTATATTAAAAAATTATAGTACATATGGCTTTATATTAGTAGTGACTAAATAATAAATAAATAAATAACAACATTATACTTAATAAATTAAGTAAATTGATAAGCTTACTAATTTGGGGGAAATAGGATTAGATATCCTGTCATCTTCATTCTCCACTGTACATGTCCCAATTATTAATTTGTGACTTTTTTTTTTTTAACTAAAATAAATTTTAATATGAATTTATATGTTTAATCAACTCTCATTTTAATTATTTGACTAATTCAAACTGGTTTAGCAAATAGGATAATAAATAAATTAAGTGGTCAATCACTGCAATGCAATTCTCTTAAACTAACAGTGGTTGTGTGACAATGACATAGCAAAATAATAATAATAATAATAATAATAATAATAATAATAATAATAATAATATATATGCAACAAATAAATATAGAAATTTATTTCTAAATAATATTGCTTAAATTTAAAATTGTTATTGAAATTATTATAAGTTCATGAGTGGACGTAATTTATTTTATTCTAAAAAATAATTTATCTTATTTTGTTGTAGGCATCTAGTCGTACTCATCATCTACTAAATATATGCAAATCGAAATGTAATGCCTTATATTTGTGATATTAATTATTTATTTTATTTATGAAAAATAATTTAAAGGTCCAAATTTTAGGAACCCTACAATGTTGTACAATTTTTTTTTTTTTTTCTTTTTTGAAAACTAGGGATGTCAACCGGTCGAATTCGAGACGAATTTTTAAAAATTCGAATTTGAATTTGACTACCAATCCCAAAATCTGAATTCGAACCTGAAAATTTAAATTCGAAACAATTATTTCTTTTTTTCTCTTTATAATATTTCGAAACATATTCTTTACATCTAAATTTTTAAAATATAAATTTAAATATAATATTAAATTTTTATATACATATATATTATATAATGTAAAATTAATTCGAGTTCGGAGGATTCGAATCGGTTACGTTCAAAATTCATATCCGAATTCAAATCCGTCGGATTTTTGTTTTTTATATTTATATCCGGATCCATATCCATTTAATATCGGATAAATTCATTTCGTTCGCGTTCGGATTCGGATTCTGATAAATTTTGGATATCCGTACCCATCTAACGGAATGAATTTACTCGATATTAAATGGATATGGATTCGGATACGGATATAAAAAACGAAAATCCGACATATTTGAATTTGGATATAGATTTTGACTGTACCCGATCCGAACCCGAACCCGAACCTGATTCGAACCCGAATTAATTTTATGTTATATAATATATGTGTATATAAATATGTGATATTATATTTAAATTTATATTTTAAAAATTTATATTTAATGTAATATGCTTTGAAATATTGTAAAGAAGAAAAGAAAAATAATTGTTTCGGGTTTGAAATTTTGGGTTTGGGTTCGGATTCTGATTTTGAATTTTTAATCGGGTTCGAATTTGGATATAAATTTTTAAAATAGATCGGATTCGGATTTGGATTCGAGTTTGGTAGTCAGGTTCAGATTCATATTTTTAAAAATTCGCTCCGCATCCGACCCGTTTACATAAACAAAAAGAAAAAGGAATAAAAAAAAAAAAAAATGGACCAAAGGCAATAATAATATATAAGCCAAAAGCATGGAAACTATCCATACCTTTAACCCCAAGGGATTGATTACATGCTAATTTCTTAGATAGCAAACTATTGCAAAAGGAAACTAAGTTTAGCACTACAAACTTAAGCCCATAAAAGCCCATAGTAAGTAGGCTAGGCACTAGAAATTAACTTCCACATGGGCCAAGCCCAATTAAGCCCAAAGCCCATTAAAGCCCATAAAAGCCCATTCAAAGGTTGTTGAGCTCGACGACACCACTACCTTGAGGGGTTGCCTGGCTCTGCAAGCGTCGTAGCTTGAAAGATGAGAGTTTTGCTGTCTGATGCGTTGACTTATTCTGTAAACGAATAAAGTTGTAGGCCAATGCGCCTGACACTGTGCCGATAGGGGGCCCCACAAAGTACACCCAAAGCCCTCGGTATATCTTGCTCGCGACTGCGGGCGCCAGCGACCTCGCCGGGTTCATCGACCCGCCGGAGACCGCTCTGCACAACTCATTGTAGCTTAGAAAATGTGAACCCTAGTAGCTAGGTGATCGATCTTAAGCTTATTCATGTTTTAGATGAAACATATATGTCCTTAAGAATTAACTACTAATGGTGGTTACTAAAGCTTAGTTTTTTTATTTATTGTTATTTTACGTACCCTGCAAAGATAGCGTTTATGCAAACGGCCGAGCCAACCGCCAAACCTGCCAACTCTCCCACCTGCAAAGATACTGCAAGTTAGATAGGAAAAGCAACTGAAAAGACATAAAGCTTTTTGAAATTTGATTTGAGGAGTTTAATGTACCGCTCTCGTATCAGTCGCCACAGCTGAAGTGACGAACATCATGTTGAAGGTGACGACGATCTCAATCACCAGTGCCTGCCAATCCGTCCCCGACGGTGTCGTCGTTCCAAGATCGGTGATCGGGTGGAGCACCACCCGAAGAATAAAGGCCGCGATGAAGGCTCCGCTGAGCTGGGCCGACCAGTAAAACGGCACCTACAAGTAATATGCTAAGAGTTTTAGAACTCATAACATAACAACTTATATTCTTTTGGAAGTTCAATATGGCCCATTCACATGCAAAGAATATATATTTGGTTCTTTATAACTTTTTCGTCTTAATAGGTATAGAACAAATTTTAACTTAGACTTAATCTGCCTATTCGAGCACACAAAATTAAGGATATTATGACCAGGTGATCAAAAGAGAGATTTTGAGCCAGGCATGGACTCAACTACACTAAATCGATCGATCATCATCGGAATAAAGCAGATGCAGATATCAACCCCAAGTCAAAACCTAGCTCGATTTGTCAAAGATCAAGGACCAAACAAGGTTGTATATATGTATGTGTTGTATCAGCTTTAGATAGATCCAATTGTAATTTGTCTATTCATACTCCTGATCAACCGAGTTCAAACTATTTGCCGAATAAGTACCAGAGATATTGTATTAACTTGGTTAGGCTAGATTCTGAACTAATCTAGTTAAACTGGCCTACGACAACACCATACTGAATTAAAAAAAAAAAAAAAATTATAATATTATTTTTATATATCATTCATATTATAGTAATGGGCATAATATAAATATTAATATTTTTTTTATGCTTAAAATATTTTCCAAAATAATTAAATGCAATCATAGGAGTGATTGGTGCAAATTAAGAAGCAAAAATCTCTTTTGGACTAGAAATAATGAAACGAAGTGACTTGTTGTCCTGGTTGTATGATTGAGGCATCATTGCACACCTAGTGGTCTAAACTAGAGTTTAGCTCTCATGAGATTTATTATTATTATTATTATTATTATTATTATTGGAGTGGGAAGGGGGAGCCGTGATTAAGAGATAATTTTGAAAAATGATCAACTACGTCATGTGCATCTTTATATCTCGTGCGCCATAATTCTCTTATCAATCGTCACCGCGCCATATCTTATATTTTAATTCTCATCACTATTAATATTTTATTTAAATAAAAAAATAAATAATATATTATATATAATAAAAATATATAAAAATAACTTCTTCGTATGGTTGAAAACGTGTAGAAGATAAAAGAAGAGAAAATGATTTTGGATGGTCTTAGTTTTTTTTTAGTTTAGATAGAAAAAAAAATTCACTGTCATCAAAGCTTGTTTTCATTTTATTTTTCTTTTCCTCTCTATTTTTTTTTTTCCACTTCGAAAAAAATGGTTCTCTCTTCTAATTGTTGTTTCTCCTCATCCAAATCGAGCACAAGCTTTTTCTATATATATATATTTTCCGCTCGATCCAACAATCAAAATGATTTGTGGTAATTAATATGAAAATTGAAGTATCCAAGCTATACATATATAGAGATGCACTGAATGTAGCTAGGCAATAATTTCTCCTTTATATGTATAAGGAACCCAAGTATTTCCATCCAACAAACAAAGCGAGATCTTGGGCACCTCGAGTTATTCACTAAAAATTATTCCTTGTCCCAAGTTTGATATTGGCCCCTTCTTTTCTTTTTTCTTTTTTTTTTGGTTGAAAAAGACACAACCAAGGCCTATTTTGACTTCTTTTTACATTGATTATTCTCTTGGCCACTTGTCATTAGTTAGGTTATAAATTTCTATTTATTCAAATCTATTTTCTTGAGAAAAACTGTTGGCTCAAAGAGTGGGCATCCTATTCTATAAAGGAAGGTCAGGTTGGGCCGAATCACATTCGAAATGACGTGGACCTGATTGGGCTGAGTCACAATCGAGACTCGTGGGCGCTGTGTCTATACGCTTTAAGTGAATTGGTTGCGCATTTCTAATATCTCGAATTTTTTAGATTAATAGTTGGCGCCCACAATCCAACAAGTGATATCAGAGTCAGATATTTCATTCTGGCATACTGCAAATTTGTGAAGGTGCTAAGAGGGAGATTGTTGGCTCAAAAGGGCCATCATCCTATTCTGTGACTGGAGGCCAGGTTGGTCGGACCAAGTCACATTCGAAATGGCGTAACATCAATTAGACTGAATCATACTCAAAACTCGTGGGCGCTGTGCTTATACACTTTAAGTGAATTAGTTATATATTTTTAACCACTCGAATTTTTGGAATTAATGATTAGCGTCAACGATCTAACAAAAACTATTTTTTTCACTAACAATAACATATCTAAATACAAATATAAAATATAAAATAAATAAGAAAATCTAGATCGTCGTGATGAGGACAAATTGCGCATTTAGACTGGGCTCGACACTTTTTTATTGGCTCAAAATATAAACTCGGAACTTAGAATATTTTGCTTTGATACTAAATGATACTAAATGAAAAACTCACTATTCTCTACCGTTTGGTTGGGAAACAAGGCTTGGAGTAAAGTCTTGTTCTAGTCTTATTCCCCGAATGCGTTTGGTTATGAATGAAAATAGTAGTTTTTATTTTTCTAAGACAAATTGATATAAAATTAGAGCTACTGTTCCACCATTTTTCCTAAAATAAGTTTGTTTCCATTTATAAGAACAAACTTAATTATAGTAAATATAATTTTAATTATTGTATTAACTCTTTAATTAATCTAATATTTTAACTAATTTAATTATATTATTTAATTATCTAACTATTAAATAATTAACTAATTGATTTATTAATTTATTAAATTATTTGTAATTAATTAAATTATTAATTAGCAATACTCATTGTTAATTATTTTATTAATTAATATTTAGGGTTACTAGTTAATTAAATAAGTTAATTTATTATGCAATTAATATTTTTATGTTAATTTTTTAAATAAAATATTATTATTTAAAAATTATAATTACTCTTATTCTCATTATTCCAATCTAACTATCCTAACGTCATTTTTCTTACTCTCGAAAACAACTCAATTTTTATCCAAACACAAAATTGGTTATGTTTCTATTTATTTCAAGAGTTGTGACTAAATTAGGAATAAACAGTTCTTATTTATACATGAATCAAACGTAGCCTAAGAACTTAAGTTACTTGGCAACTATATTTCATCATATTTAACAAGGGAAATGAAAAGTAGATTAAGGAATTTAAGATGGGCACCAAATTAAGTTGCTAGTCAATTGTGCTAATTTCAATATTTTGCACAAGTTGTTGGAGCATTCCATGTAGTATCTAGTTCATATATGAATAATAATCTCTTGCATTATCACTATGAAATTGTACACACATATAGTTGAAGATGCATGAGATATAGGGGTACCAATTAACTTTCAATTTCTCAATTAACCATTATTAAAAATAAATAATTGAGTAGATTGTAAAATCTCCATAAAAGTGATATGCATGTATGAATTAAATATTATGAGCTAGCTCTTTCTATGCTTAAACTTAATTCCAACATCCAAGTAGCTCAAAGAAAGAAATATAATTAATTAATTAGAGTGTATAAACTCTATGATTAGTTTACTTATCAAGTGATGAGTAGCATAACTTAAATTAGAGGGTATACAATTCCATGTGGATTTATGGGCATGGTTTGTTAGGTAGTTCAGTTAAATGATTCCTGTGTTATGGGCAAATTAATTATATATGTGCCCACTAATAAGTTCTCTACCTTTTTGTCATTGTGTCACATATCACAATTGAAAAAACAATTTCACAACAAATTAATGATAAGAAATTAGTATTTAATTAAAACTTAGGTTGTTCATGTTGTGTGTAAGTTTTATCTTAGTAGAGAAATTAATCCAAAAAACCAAAAACAGTACTGATGTATACTGGAAATGAATATGGTTTACGATAACTTGCAAAAGGGAAAAAGGAATTGTTTGAGGAATGGAAATGTTGGGAGAAATTTGAACAAGAAAAGTTCATCAATTGTTTTCAATTGCAACTTGTCATTTTTGTCATGTCCTATCCACGAACACGACGTAAAGAGAGGACAGAGAGATAGATGGACTTTAAAGGGGTGACGAATGGAAGTAGGATTAGTTTCGATAAATTTGACAAAATTTAATGTATCTGTTCTATTAATAATAATTTTTATGCTGAAAGAGAGATCGAGATCAGAGAGAGGGTCTTAAAAAACCAACCTGAATCCAAGGAAATTGCCCATGCCTGGAGACCGCGAAGGCCAGAGTAACGGCGGGGTTCATGTGCGCGCCGGAGATGTGTCCGACCGAATATATCATCACCGTTACGATGAGGCCTCCCGCAATTGACGCACCGAGCTGTGAAAGGCGCGCCGGATCGTTTTTGCTAATTGCGCCCACTCCGCAGCCCACAAACACCAGCAAGAAAGTAGCTATAATCTCAGCCACCACCTAGAGAGAAACATAAAGATCCAATTAATGTTTCAATCACCTCATCATGCATATATGTATGATCCAAAACAAGAGCAAAACAAAGGTAGCAATAGATTATCTTATGTACATAAATACCATATATATATAAGACCAAATCAAAGTACTTTAATGATATGCTGTTATATCATATCAAATGATAAAGAGAGAGAAGTGAATTGGGTGGGTGCAAGACCTTTCTAAAGAGAAATGGGGGGAGATACTCTCTAAAGGGGTTTTCGTGGTAGAGTGCTGTTTGGGGGATGGAGGAGCTTTGGACTACGTCTATGTCATGGATTTCATTGGAGTAGTTGGTTCTTGGGTTTGAAGCCATACTCTCTCTCTCTCTCTCTCTCTCTCTCTCTCTAAGAACCAAATGTATTGAGCACTCTCTAGAGATGTGAGAGTTATGTTTTGTGGTCTTGGAGAGTCCCTCTAGGGGAGTATTTATAGAGGGGAGGGAGAGTGCACTAAGTTGTATTTCATGGACAAAAGGAATCTAACACTCCCTCCCTCCCTCCCTCTCCCTCTCTCTCTCTTTGAGACACAAGCACAGATGCATGCACCTAGAGGACCACATAAAATATATATATATATATATATATATAGCACTTCTGTTTTATATATATATATATATATATATATATATATATATATTAGCACTTCTGTTTAATTGCACGAATAGAGTTTGAATGAACTATACCGTATATTCAATCAATTCAATAGAGTACGTTTTAAAAATAATATTATCACTTTCAATTATATAAATTATGGATGTTGACTTACAGAGGCCAACATTCTGTCATGTGACGGAATGCTAAATTAAGCTGAGCTATTTTTAAAATGACAGAAAATCGAGTTGGGCCGAGCCATATTCGAAGTGGCGTTAACTGGTTGGATCGAGTCATAATCGAGACATACAGGCGCTATATCTGTACGTCTTAAATAAAATATTTACGTATTTCTAATGATTCGAATTTTCAAAATTAATGATTAGCTCTAAGAATACAACAATAAAAATTTGAATAATTAAATCATATTTATGTATGAGAGATAGAGAAAGACTTAGCTCCGTTAAGTGAAGGACAATAGGAATTGAATGAATAAACTGAGCGGGGTTTAGAAGTGGTTCGATCTGATGCCTTATTATCCATCAAATTGATTAATATGAAACAAAAAAAAAACAAACAACAAATAGTTCTAAGACACAGAAGGAATTAAGCGTCACACCACTTAATTAATTAGGAACTAAAATGACTTCACAGCAGTTCCCAACCAATGCATGTTACTTTATCAAATCAATCAATTTGATAGAGAACAACTTAATTAGGTATGCTCTTAATTACCATTGTAACATAGATAACAAAATTATTAATCCGGAGCTTTCTAAACAAAATTCTAATTTGAATCTTCTGAAAAACTCTACTGAAAAAGCACACTTTTGCAAAAGCTAGCTCTTGTACCGACCCAAACTGGTGCAATTGTCCTCCACAACCTACTGGCCACCTGAACTATTTTCTCTTTATCACCCATGAGTTGGCAACAATATTGGGTTGGTCATGGCTTTAACTACAAGGCCCACACATTTAGTGGCGAACGAGCACCACTAACATGTTATGATCGATGTTGTGGGTAGGCAAAACGCGGTTATAGGCGCAGGAACAAATTACTTATGGTACGTACGTTGTTAAGAATATTAGTTCTATATTAAACAATACTTAGAAGTCTTAGCTTAATTTCTACATGCAATCTAAAAGATTATTTTATGTACTAACTAATTACGTTCGAGTTTTCTAGCATGGTACATGCATGCGTATCGGAGATTGATATATTTACATTCAAGTTTTTTACATTTTACTTCGTCCGTTCGTGCAATTCGGTTTTATCTGATTCTTGTATTACCACACACCTTCTCCAATGTCGTCAACCTAATTATCTCCGGTGTTAGTGATTTAATCAATGAGTTTTGTTTAATTATCAAC
>CM054943.1:2443153-2673153 GCA_029168755.2 Tillandsia fasciculata | reverse complement strand
TGGGAAGTTGGGGCGTCACACGAACAAATAATACAAATCACCCAATCAACTGTCATATTGGTCTAAAAATTAACCTCAGGCAAAGCCACGTCCTACTCGCTCACATGACATATAACCCTAACAAGGATCTCGTAGGCTTACGGATTTCAAGTACGACCATTTTTTCAAAAAAAAACACTCTCTTGCGATGGATCAAATCGTCGGCGTACGTAAAATGCTCATGAGTTGTGGCAATTGATACAATATGCTCAATAGCCAACTACCAGCAAATAGCCGAGAAAGAATCCATAAGAAATCACTCACTAAATCTATAGTCAATCATGTCTCAAAGATATCACCATGTCACTGACTAATCAAGTTTATTATTCTCGGAGGAATATCACCTTAATCACTAATCTATCATGTCTATATAACACAATCACCATACAATAGATACAAGCACTACAACAAAATTAGATTATAGGGGCACATTTTTATGACACTTTTGTGCAATTGTCCTATTTATATTCTATTTATATTCAAAATTAGGTTATAGGGACATATTTTTGAAACACATTACAATAAAGTGTCGCTATACACCCTAGCGACTGCATATATAGCGACATTAATAATAAGTGTTGGTATTTTTATCAGCGGTACTTTTTTCAGATTTTAGAAACACTTAAAACTGTCGGTATAGTATAATTTTGTTGTAGTGGAGATGTCATCAACAACAAAGTGATTTAATCATATTATGACAACTAATCACAATAAATGCTACTCTACCACTAGATCAATCATGATACTATGAGATGAAAACAACCATAGAGTAGTCAACAAGAAAGAATGTAGTGTACAAAAGCTCAACAGGTAAACATTGATA
Source organism: Tillandsia fasciculata (assembly GCA_029168755.2). Lineage (NCBI taxonomy): Eukaryota > Viridiplantae > Streptophyta > Magnoliopsida > Poales > Bromeliaceae > Tillandsia > Tillandsia fasciculata. Next base: position 2,672,291 of record CM054943.1, on the reverse strand, counting down.
TACACTACGCCATAAAAAAAGAGATAAAAATAAAGAAGGTACCGAGCATGCATATTGCTGAACCGACTTCGGATCGAAGTACGTACCCACTTGTAATCCGATGAAGCACCTAACTCCAATAGTGCTCCAACAAGTCGCCCAGACCTACAAAAGATCCTATGGAGTCATAAACTACTCAACACTAAAAGTCAATCCTAAACAACACAAAATCATCCAACTCACACGAGAACCTTTCGGGTAATCGATTCTTTTTACCAATTTTTGAAACCGGATGGAAATTCCTAGCAACACATCGGAACACTTTTGAAACCCACGGAGTGTCCCGGAGAGTACCACTACCCACCAAACATCACCGCTGCCTTGAGACGCACCGATTTAGGTGTCAGAACCATTCACCAGCTAAAAATGTAAGATGAGTTTCAGTTGATCCAGAATTATATATGGTAGAGCACGGTTCCCCAACTGATGACTGTCGTGGGTGGAGCTTGGCTCCCCATAAGGACGACTAAAGGCTAGCGAAACGAGTCTCATATCGTCTGGTGCTTGTGAATGTGCTTGAGTCTGACGAAAACGTCAGAGCTTAAAGGGGGAGGAATATGACACCTCCGAAATTTAAAATAATTCTCTCTCTCTCTCTCTCTCTCTCTCTCTCTCTCTCTCTCTCTCTCTCTCTCTCTCTCTCTATATATATATATATATATATATATATATATATATATAATAGAGCTAAACCTCTTAAACTGGCTATAATATTTTGGATGGTGGATAAATCTAAAAGATTAAGAGGGTTAAGCGTGCTAAAGCTAAAGTAATTCTAGGATGAATATATAACCCTCTAAGAAGTGGGCGTTAATATAATCCAATTTATCAAGCGGCTTGGGTTAGTATCAATGATTAGGAACAATTTCGATCCATTAGAAATAATAAACATTTTAAATATAATAATATTTTAACCGTTAGAGATAATAAATATTTTAAACATAAAAATCAAAAGGGTTAAGATAACTTGTAAAAAAAAAAAAAGGGGAATGATTAGGGACCAATGGATAGCAATTTTAACACGTTAGATTTGGGTCGAGTTTTAAAAACCTTAAGCCTGAACCTCTCTATCAATCTCAAAACTTGTGTCTGAATGTATTTGAACCCAACAGATTTCGAAAATCTATATCCAAACCTAAAACTAACTAAAAATCTAAAATTAAAAAAAAAATCTGAACCCGAAATAATTATTTTTCTTTACCATATTTCAAAGAAATAAGAGAGAGAGAAAAAAGAAACAAAAAGAGGAGAGATTTTAGATTAGATAATATACTGGAGGCAAATTACTTAATTACTCATGAATCGAAAAACTAAAATGCATTTTTTTATAATACTTGATAATGGATATCTCTCCTAAAGTGACCTATTATTACATGTCACAACTAAATAAAAATTAAATCTAAGCCATTGAATAGAAATGAACGTGCGGCAATCAAAAATAAAAAAAATAAAAGCATTCCTCTATGTCAACATGTAGACGTGGATATGATACCATATATATTGATCAATATCCCTCGAGACTACTATTACAAGCAACTAGATATATGTAAATTGACCTTTCAATACTCAATATATATGGTCCCGAGTACTACCTCGTTTTCAACTCATTTATATTTATAACCCATTATTAAACATATATATATATACCTAATAACTTCCAGTGCTGCTTAATATGAGATTACATATGAGGGTGTTATAAATTAAGATAACTGATTTGTATAAGGATCACTACTTAACAATATGTTAATTTGGTGTAAAACTAACATATATATATATATATATATATATATATATATATATATATATATATATATATATATATTTGGTCGGCAAAATATGTTATCTGTGTGTTTTGTTGGCTTATACAAACTGTCTCGTCAAATTGTGAAAGTAACAATTCGAATAAATTATCTCTACACTCACTAGGAGCAAATTGTAGAGCTTTCGGTTAAGTCTTTTAGCCCTCATGTAAGAAAAAAGAAGATTAAATTACGCTAGAGAACTTCAATTTGTTGCAATTCGTGTATCGAATTTTGATGCGTTGCAGTTGAATCCCTCAACATCTTTCATTTAGTTTCTTTAGTGGGAGAATTAATAAGCAACAATTGATTTAATTACCATGTAAACTCCGATAAATGTGGTGTCAATTATGCAATATTTGTTAGATTCACAATAAACTTCAGACGATGGAGCTGCATATAAAAATATATAAAGTTTCTCATTAACTAAACAAAACAACCAACCAAGAGCAAAGAAGAAAAAAAAAAGTCATTAAAGTCGATCATATTATAGCTAAAAACACATAGAACACTAGTTTGTAAGGCCAATATATATTTGCATCTTCATTACTAAGGATCATAATTCCCAGATATATATCTATATCAAAGTTGTGCGGCATGCGCATAGAAATGTTTCCATCAGTTAATGAGGTTAATTTCATCTTTTCTTATCCACCACTATGTATATTCTCGCATCATCTCTTTTTAGGCTTTTTGTCATTTCAAGCATGGCATTTTAGACTTGTGCATAGTTGCACTACTAAGATGTACAAGTCATGGTTGCAATGATGTTTAATTCTTCTACTTTAAACCTTAATTGAGGCTCGTTCCTATATATCAATTATTTTCGCAATTGTCTAGGATAGGTATTAAGGCTATTTCTGAGCCATTCCTACGAAAATTGATTTGATGGGGAACACAATAAATAAACAGGAATAATATTTTTAGGTCATGTTTGGTATTATATATAGCAGGATTTTTTCTTGCATTTTAAATATAAAATTTATTCAGTAAAAACTGTGAGTTTATTGAGAAACAACAAATTGAAACTTGATAGAAACTATATTTTATGTTGTCATTTGCATCCAATAGGATTGCATTACAAATTTAGCCAATTATTACATAAAATTCTTAATTTATCTATAAAGATTAATAAAAGAGAAAATTAATCATATATACCAAATAAGGCCCTAATATCTAACTTTCTATTTTATTCGCATCCTCCTCATTTGTTAATTGTTTCTGTTATCCCTTCTATATATATATATATATATATATATATATATATATATATATATATATATATATATATATATATATATATATATATATATATATGTTTTCTTGGCTTTCAATTTTGTGTGGTGCTTTGTGTTAGCTAATGTGTTCTCCCCAAAAATTTTTGTTAGAATTCGAGACATATCTAACCATCTCCACCTTGACTTGAATTCTCTGTCTTCTTCATCAAAACCCTAAAAGCTCCTGAAAATGCTGCGGCACATGCAAACCAAATATACGGAAATTCTTGAATTTGATCGCCTGACTTAATGAGAAAAATCGTGGGGTTCTCTAAAGTGTTAATCTTCTCATTCTCCAGATACGCCTTTTGCAACTTCTGCTGCATCAAAACGACAACTTGCCGTAGAGTGAAACTACTGGAGCGATCAAACTTCTCGATTTCAAATTTCGTCGACGTCTTAAATACCCAAACGAATAATCCGGCTCTGATACCAGTTTCTTATAACAGTTCTAAAGTTGTATCCTTTTTTCCTCTTTCAAAATTATTTCACCTAGTTTTGGTTATTTTCCTTAGCAATATTAATTGCAGATGTAGTATATATACAGCACTTGCTCAAATAGAATAACTGAGCTACAGGAGAGTCAACTTGAACGGAATTAATGCTGGAGGTTTCATATGCTCACATCATCCACTTTCTAAAAGCTCAATTATAAAACCATCTCCTTGGTTCCACCCACTTTAAGAGTAATTATTTAGATGCCTCTTTTATGGCTCCCAAATTGCCACTTATAATGTTTAAGAGTATATGTTTTAAATCAATCGAAGCATGCTATGTGCGATTGTCAGCACAGTAATAACCTTTGAAGATATTACTTTTAAGAGTCTCTGTAGTTGTATTCGCCCACTTTAAGATAATTGAGCCTTAATCTGAACTTCAGTCATTTTAGAGTGATATTTTTGGTATAGTGCTACCGACAAATCCCAAATAGCATATATATGCTTTGAATCAATTAGTGCATGTCATATGTGATTGACTTTACATCAACAATCTTTAATGGGACTTTAAGAAGCGAGTATGATCTATAGTTTCACTCGCCCACCATAAGATCATTGGAACTTCGATCTCCTTGGCTCCACTCTCTTTAGAGTAATGCTTTAGATATCCTTACTCGCCCACTTTAAGATAATTGAGCCTTCTCCTGGGCTTCAGCCACTTCGGAGTAATATTTTTATTACGGTATCATCGATCAAACTTAAGGAGCATACATATGCTTTGAATCAATGATCAGTGCATGTCATATGTGATTGATTCTACATCAATAATCTTTGATGGAACTTTTAAGAGCAAATACTATAGTTCCACTCGCCCACTGTAAGATCATGGGACCTTCTATAATAATATTTTAGATACCGCTTATGTGACTCCCAAACTGCCACCGATAAAACCGCATGAGTATATGCTTTTGGACCAATCAGTATAAACTATATGTGATTGTTAGCACATCAGTAATTTTTTAAAATCCTATTGAGGATATATGTAGTCATACTCATGCATCCACTTTAAGATATTGCCCTATTCAACGCATAGTCCTCACATGGGAAAAGATTCACATACCTGAGACCACATTATTATACGCATGGACCACCACCTCCATAATATATATAGTGCAACACGCGTGATTTTACCCTCCCTTGTCAATTTTGAAATTCCATCGCATAGCACATTGAATCATTATAAATTTGATGTTAATTTTTATCCATTTAACATTTCAACTTTTTTAATATTCCGTGTGATTTGATCGTTAAGTAGATCAAAACCTAAATAATTGATTGATGCCCAAAGAAGCAACCCAGGTGAGCATTTAGTGTGTTCCACAAGGCAAAATTAGATAGATGTGATTGATTTGTGACATACAATTGTTTGATGTTGAAAACACCAAGAAGAATCTATATCTATACATACATACAAACATTATTAGACACATCAAAGACACTTTTTTTTTTTTTTTTTTTTTTGTAAGAGTGCCACATTGTCAATTAAGACATAAATTAATCAGTGTTTGCTATATATTCAATACAAACTTTTGAGGTGCCCATTGTACCATAAACTAACTTTAAAACGCGTTTCAAACATAAATTTATGTAGTGCGATCAATTATTTAGATATTTTATATTTTATATATTATATAGTATTTTATTTTATAATATTAATTATTAAATATTTTATTAATTATTTAATATTCTATACGGTTTATAAAGTATTGATATGCACCGGATGCAAGCAAAGATTTATTCTTTCTTGAAATTATAAATACACCCTATTAAACCTTTTCTACACCAAGAATATATTTGTATATACACTATATTTCTAAAATTCCTTAATAGTGATTTTAAAATTAATTCATCCAATATAATTTGAATTATTAGACTTTGTAGATCATATATATTTAATTAAATTTTGATAATAGAATATTAATAATCTAATATAAATTACTGTGTATGAAATATTAATTTACACTAGATGTATGTAATAGTTTCTTTTTCTCCAATCAATTTTAGCAAGGCAAAAATAAAATTAATATACACTAGATGTATGAATTTAAGTTCCCCAACTAAAATTTTTTAGATAAAAATTTTATTTATAGAATAACTTTCAAAAATAAAAATTTGATCGAATTTTTCAATAAAATTAATAGTATAATTTAACTTAACAAATATTAAAAGTTAAAAAAATATTAATTTTTTCTTTTATAATGTACATAAGGCTACTTTATGTCACGTCTCGAATTTTGAAAAGCGGTCTAAATTTTACCGCTCATATTTTTTGTAAATCAGAGTTAAATACATGAATCTCAGAACATGATCAGATCGTTACGTGTATATAGAAAATTTTCTATCCACTTAGATAAAATTTTTTCTATACACGTACGGTTAAGCAAGTAGCACAATCAGAATAATATTATTGGGGTGTTCAAACAAATCATACCGAGCGAGCGTGCCGTCCTCCTATACTAAAAATATTGAAAGGAGATCAAGTTATTGTTGGATAGTTGCCTGGTAAATTACACAACTTCGATCTTCCATAAACTCAATTTTCAAGTTGGGTCCACACTAATTAAATGTCCCTAATTATGTTAAGAGACTATCACTTTGCCATTTTTGGTGATATTGATCTCTTGTGCAACATGGCATTTATTATATAAGACAATCGTATAGTTTAATAATATTTAAAAGTGTCTCAATATTGTCTAGCATTATATGTAAAAGCATCGATTAAAATATTTGTAAATAAAAAATCATCATGTCTATATCGATATTTATACTAAGTATCGATAAAATAAGTTTTGATATTTTAAATCGTTGAAAAATTAAAAATAATATTAGAGTTTATTATTTAATAAATCACTTTGATATTTATATGATAATATTTTTTAAAGCGTTGGTATATACTATATTGTAGGGATAATTAATTGGGATATTTTTTAATTCCAAGCGTGGTCTAAAATATTTTTTATATTGAAATTTTTTTATAGCGGGGGTGGGAGATCACATTTAGTGGAGTCACGTTTGAAATGACGGAAGATCGAATTATATCGAGTTATGTTCGAAATAGTATAAAACTGATTAAGCCGAATTATAATTAAGACGCATAAATAATATATATATATATATATATATATATATATATATATATATATATATATATATATAAATAAATAAATAAATATATTTTTAATAATTTAAAATTTTAGAATTAATAATTGGAAATGCTATGTATACATTCCGAATGGGATGTATATCATACACCCCACCCCATCCAAGGATGGAGAATTATTCACCGGTCACTTTCCCCACCCCTTAGATGGGGTGGGATATATGATATACACCCCATTCGGAATGTATAGATAGCAAAGCTCTTAATAATTAGCGCCAATAATCCGACGATATGAAGTTGAGAGTTCAGCACTAGGGACGGTTCTGTCTGAGATACGACCACATCAAATTTATTATTATTATTATTATTATTATTATTTATTTATTTTTTTTTGTCGTCGTCGTCGACACAGCATGAGTGTCAGCCCTAGGCCTCTTGTTTGCATGCGACAAGCATGGCTTCCAGAAGCAGAAACATCATACCATATATATATATATATATATATATATATATATATATAACATTATAACTTGACCGTTTTCTGTCAGATGGATGATTTAGATATAAGAAATGAAATCACTTAGAATTGTGCACAGTTAAATGTGGTCCAATTATAGTATCATTATTTACAGGGAAAGATATGTGCATCCACTGTTCACTGTTGTGTAGGGCCAATAAGGTCAACAAGAGAGGGAGAGATAAAGATGTTACATTGGAGAACATAATAATAGGACTACTCCACTTGCTGAGGAAAAAAACAGTGGATGAGAAAATTTGCTCTAGTTAAGGTGTGGACCATCCGATGGATAAAGAACGGCCTAGAATGTGCCACGTGGAGGGAGATAGTGAAGGGAGAGAGAGAGAGAGAGAGGGTTCACTTTTTCTCAGACCACACCTGAGCCCGAATTAAAGCTGGTCTCTTGCGAGCTCCAACTACTTTGGGCTTTAGATGGCGACCAAAAAGGTGGATTAATTCCAGAAACAATAATAACAGCTAAGATTAGATTTATTTAAATTTGATCAAATTTGATTGATTAACAATTTTGTTTCTCAACAATAATTTAATCTGCGAGTTGGCTTAGAGGGACGAGCATGTTGGCTTGTGACAGAAGATAAGGTTGGACGAGTTACATTTAAAATGACGTGGATCTGGATGGTATCGTGTCATGTTTAGAATGATGTGGGGCTAATTGGATCGATCATAATCGATACTCGTAGACACAGTGTCTATATATTTTAAATAAATTGATTTAGTATTTATAACATTTCAAAATTTTAAAATAAATAATTAGTGTCAACAACACATTTCGATAATAGCAACGGAATATTTGTTGTTCCATGCATCTTGTATATAAAAAAAAAAAAAAAAAAAAAAAAAAAAACCCTAAAGTTGGCTTCTTTTTTCTTTTTTGTTTTTTTTTGCTTTATTTATTTTTTATGGTACTAATGCGCTGCTTTTTAGCCAACAATGCATCCTAACTCTCAATCAAAACTTTTTAACCAACACATCCTAAATCAAAGCTTTTTAACCAACACATCCAAACTCAATCAAAGCTTTTTAGAACATATCTTATTTTCCTAAAAAAAGAAAAAAACTTGAAATATTTCATTAGAAATAACTGCACATCACTTAGTCCCGTGCTCTGCTTGATTTCTGTCCTTTTTTTTTTTTTTTTTTTTTTTTTCTCAACTACGAAATAACTTTCGAATGCATATAGCAATTGTTTTTCTAGGTGGATACTTAGATTAATCTAGAATTAAAATAATTCATTTGAAATAAGGAGTATATATATATATATATATATATATATATATATATATATATATATATATATATTATACATTATTTTCGATATTAACTTCTGAATCGACGACGGAATTCTTCGTGTTTATAAGTTATTTTCGATATTTAAACTTCTGAATCGATGATCAATTTCGTTACACTTAATCTAAAATATTTGAAACATCAAGAAAATAAAATTTATAAGTTTTCGATATAATTTGTCTAGTAACTAAAAAAAGCTCAAAATTAATGATTAAAAATAAAAATTTTATAAAATATAATAATATAATACTAAAATTTTAGATCAAATATATTAATCTTATTTTATTTTTATTTATTTTCAAAATTATATCTATTTTAGGATTAAATAACTTCTGCTTATTTCTGATTGCAATGATACTTTAGACAACAATTTGTGGGAGCAAAAGGGCAATTATAAGCATGTGGTGGTGTAAGAAAAAGCACTTTGGACCTAATTGAGCAAAATGCATGTGCAGTGGGTAAGGTGTGCCACATCCACATGTGGACTCAACAGTAATGTAAACATAATTGCATTATCTACCACCTTTGTGCACTGGTGAATATTCTCTTTCCTAACAAGTTAATCAAATTGTGGCATATTAAATTTGTTATTGAATAAAAATATTATTTTATAGTAACTAATTACATATAACTTTTAGAGAATAATAATGGTTTATTTACACACTATTTTACATAATATTAGAGTTAAGTGACTATGTGTACAGAGGTCTATCGTTCATCGATGAATTAAGCTTTTAGAGTATAACAGTCGCTTATTTACATATTATTTAAGATTAGTGAAGCCATATTAAATAAAATATCGTAATTATAAATAAACTAGATGGTAGTAAAATATTATCAATATCAATACAAATATATGAAAGGGCAAGTAAATGAAGCCCTCCCCGCATTTGGAGGCTTTTGGCCGGTCCAGAGAAGTTGGGTGCGCCGGATGTACAGTTTAATAATTTAAATTTATATTTAAAAAAAAATTTTGTCATGTTTTTTTTTTTTAATAATTTATTATTTTTAATTTCCTTCTATTATAATTAAAATTTAATTTTTAAATCTAAATTTAAATTGCTATTTAAGTTGCGGTTCGTAAGTTAGAGCGTGCACTCGTTGCGCTGAACTTCTCCAGACCACCAAAAAGCCACGAGAGGCTTGACTTGTGTTGCCTTCCATGAAGTTGTGCACCGGGTGTAGGTTTAATTTACGAACCGCCACTTAAATAACAATTTAAATTTAGATTTAAAATTTAAATTTTGATTATAAGAGAATGAAACTAACAACTATGAATTATATAAAAAAAAAAAGCATGTCAAAATTTATTTTTTTAATATAAATTTAAATTGTTAAAGCCTATCCCCGGTGCACCGAACTTTCTCGCATCGAAATTTAGATTAAAAAATTGATTTTTGAATTGTACCTTTTAAATTTAAAATTTAAAAAATATATGTAGGCTTCAAATTAGAATTTTTAATTTATTTTTAAATATAGAAATAACTTTTAAATTTAGGTTTCAAATACGAATTTGAAATTTATTTTTTTATAATTTTTTTTTATTACAAACAAAAAAAGTGTAGAATAGTAGGATAATTATATAACATATGATTTAAGCGTTATCATCTTGCATTAGATATACCTTGCCAGTATTAATTCATAAACCGCATTTGAGGGCTTTTAGCCGGTCCGGAGAAGTTGGGTGCGCCAGGTGTACAGTTTAATAATTTAAATTTATATTAAAAAAAAAGTTTTGTCCCGTTTTTTTTTTTATAATTCATTATTTTTAATTTCCTTCTCTTACCATTAAAATTTAATTTTTAAATTTAAATTTAAATTGCTATTTAAGTTGCGGTTCGTAAGTTAGAGCGTGCACTCGGTGCGCCGAACTTCTCCAGACCACCAAAAAGCTACTAGAGGCTTGACTTGTATTGCCTTCCATGAAGTTGTGCACCGGGTGTAGGTTTAATTTACGAACCGCCACTTAAATAATAATTTAAATTTAGATTTAAAATTTAAATTTTGATTGTAAGAGAATGAAACTAACAACTATGAATTATAAAAAAAAAAAAGCATGTCAAAATTTATTTTTTTAATATAAATTTAAATTGTTAAAGCCTACCTCCGGTGCACCGAACTTTTCCGCATCGAAATTTAGATTAAAAAATTGATTTTTGAATTGTAACTTTTAAATTTAAAATTTTAAAAATATATGTAGGCTTCAAATTAGAATTTTTAATTTATTTTTCAATATAGAAATAACTTTTAAATTTAGGTTTCAAATACGAAATTGAAATTTATTTTTTTATAATTTTATTTTTTTTATTATAAACAAAAAAAAAGTGTAGAATAGTAGGATAACTATATAACATATGATTTAAGCGTTATCATCTTACATTAGATATACCTTACTAATATTAATTCATAAAATTTATAAAGAGAGAGCTTTGAATGAACTTAGGTCGACGTTTTCTATTACGATATGCTATTAGTTAATGAACAATTGATATATATATTAATTGTACTTTTATGTTCCTTCTTTTTCGTTTTGTATCAAAGTAATGAAGCTCATATGTCTGACTTATAAGCTGAAAATCTTATAATATATAAAATATTTCTATCTTTATAAATAATTTATTATTTATTATTTATTAATTACTAATTATTAATGTTAATTTATTGTAAATTTATTCATCCACCGCGAAGCGCGGGTCTTTAACTAGTTTATAGATTATTTTTCAGCTTTATAATTATTACGGTCTAACTTTTCACGGGTGACCCATTTCAGAAGTACGTTAGCTCTAGCACGCTTAACTCTCTTAATCTTTTGGGCCTAACCCACATTCAAAATATTAAAGACGGGTTAAAAAATTTAGTCATTTTATATCCAATATATATAATTATTTTAAATTCTGAGAGTGTTACATTTTTTTATTTCTTTAAGTCCTGACGTTCTCGTCAGGTGCAGACACACATAAGGCGATGTGAGTCTCTCATGCATCTCGCTAAGCTTAACCGACTTTGTGGAGAGGCACACTCTACCCACAACAGTCATTAGTCAAAGAGTTGCGGTTTACCCGCTATATAATCTTTGCTTAGTTTAGACTCATTTCACATTTTCGGCTGGTGATTGGCTCTGATACCAACTGTGAAGTTTCAATTTTTCAGAGGTCATTCATCCTAGAGCTACTCTACCTCTAGCTAGCATGCTTAACCGTCTTAACCTTTTGAATCTAATCATTATCCAAAATATTATACTCGGATTAAAAATTTTAGCTATTTTATATCTTATATATAAAACTATTTCAATTCAGAGGTGTCATACTAATTCTGAATAATATCAAGTAATAGATAATTTATACTATGATAATAAAAAAGTATATCTAAAGGTTCTAATATTGCTAAATATTACTTAATTAGGTAGAGTACGTAGGAGAAGTAATTAATCACGCGTGTTTTCATTTTTAAAATTTAAAATTTCACTAGAGTTACAAGTTATATAAATCATAATCACATTAATTTAAGTAGAACTACCACCACTCTTAACATTTTTAAAACAAACAAATCATAGTTAAAACTAACCCAGGGGTTAATCATGTTAATGTATTTTGAGAATATATGTAAAAAAATATCTCTTTGTGAGGATGATACCATGGTATTAGAATATCTATGTGGATGATGTTTGAGTCCATTAATTATCATGTAATTAAAAAAAAAAAAAAAAATGTAGTAGTGTTGTAAGCATGATAATAATAGAAGTAATTGTAACCATATTAAAATCCTCGACCTCGTAGTCAACATAGTGTGACTTATAAGTTTCTACTTACAAAAATAATAATAATAATAATAATAATAATAATAATAATAATAAAAAGAAATAATTCGTAAAATACGGCATTTATCTTTATCTTTTTCATTTTGGATATTTTAGATTTATTTTTATTATTATTTTTGCCCTTCTTTTTATTCTTGTTGCCCTATACCTTTTTCGAGACTCCGTTGTCTCAATTTTTATAGCTAAATGAATGAAAATAATAATAATAATAACAATAAGCTTAGATCGGGACGTTGTTTCCACACATCATCTTTCACATTTGGATCAATTGATGATAATTCATAAATAATTAGTTAATTATCTCTGCATTTCATCATCAAACTGTGTACCAACTCACACTGGTTTGGTTAACATTTGCTTTAAAAACTAAAAAGGAAAAAAAAACAATGTTGCAATTCAGTCCTTAATTAATTCTATGATTATTGAGTTGGATCTAGACCTCACAATCTCTACATATATCTGCAGGTATTTATGAATTATTCGTAAATTTATAGATATAAATATTTTTTTTATCTAAAAAATTACAGATAAAATAGATTGATACTCGTTAAATTTTGAATATTTTGAACGAGCCATGAGTACCCACATATATATATATATATATATATATATATATATATATATATATATATATATATATATATATATATATATATATATATATATATATATTGTATTTGAAAAATATAAAAACAGAAAAAATAAAGCATATTGCGGATAACACACGTAACCACAAGCGTATATAGCTAAAAATATTGATTATTCAAAAATTTACAGATAAATTTTATCTATATCCAAATAAGCCACGAATTGTCTAATCCACCAGTTTGTCGCATCTAGTTGGATCACAACTCTTTATTTTATATGAAAGCTAAATAAATAATAGAAGAACTTCCACAGAAAGATGGTGACAAATACTAGAGTATATACATATAGTATATTAGTTGGTTTTTTGGCCTTTTTAATAACATCTACTTAGCTTTTTGGGACCATAACATTTGTGTATACATTGATTTAGTAAAAAGTAACATACCTTTGATGCTACTCTTTTGTTTGCTGTGAATTCTTTAATTATAACTACTATAAGTTCCTCAAAAAATATTATAATATTCTAAATATAGTTGACGATCAAATTTTATATATTACTTATTGGTGAGGTTCCTCAGAAAAACGTAAGATATTTTTTTGTGTCCTCATAGGATGAAGACATATGGAATTTTTTTTAAATCCTTTTTCTTTAATTTTTGAATAAATTTTAAAAGTACTTTGGATTGTACAGCCCTATTGGTACCATGAATCAAGTTGAACCAAACAAGTAACAATTTAAAAATTAATTATTTGTGTTGAAAACTTTTTAGGTTGATCAAAGTAAACTAAGAATTAATCAATCGATCAATCAACTTGATAATAAATCCAACTCGTGCATAGTTACATCACATTTTCTTGGTCCCCATTGGCCTAATTTTTCAACTATTTCTCATAGATGATGTCACTCCCCTATCTTTTACAAATTTAAATTTTATTTAAAAAAATAAAATTTATTTGATGTATTAATTAGCCGCCCTTCTAGTATTAATTTTATTTTTTATTTGAAAAAAAGAAAAAGTGCTTTTGATGATGTTTATGTAATGGCAAAGAAGTTTGTTTGTAATAAGAATAGTTATTTTGTTTTGTTCTTCTTGTCTCATTGTATATATAAAAGAGAATTTTAATAGGGAATTTTACATATAGACCCTTACAACATCTAAATTTTGTAGATGCCTTTCAAATGCATTATTTTTACAATGTTAATCTTAAAAGTTTTATGTATATGTAAACAAAAACTTTGAGAGGGTAAAAGTTTGAGCAATTATCTAAAAATTACATGTTTACTCACCAAGTTACATAAGAGAGAAAGAGCTTTTCTTAGTTATAAATATATAAAATTTTATTTATTTGTCTATGATTACTATTCAAAAATTTTCAAATTATTCTAAAATTATTAAAATATCCTTCTAAATCACAACCCATTAGAAAATCTAAAGGCGTGTTTGGTTCAAATTATCTAGCCAAAATTATAGACAATTCTGTCATAATTATTTCGAGCCAAAATTATAGACAATTCTGTCATAATTATTTCGAGCTAAAATTGTAGACAATTCTGTCATAATTATTTCGTTTGATTCATTCACTTTATAATTTAGTCTGTAATATAATATTACAAATTATATAAAATTACTCTAAAAATATTACTGAGCGAGAGAGGATGAGTATCTTGTATTATTGATGTCAAGTTATCTTACATATTATATAAAATTACAAGTTTATCCCCCTAACCCTATCAAACTCTTCCAATACATTATTTTTAAAAATCTAATTTAAAATTTAAAATTGTCAAATTTTAAATATCAAATTTAGATTTTAAATTTTTAATTTTCAATTTAAATTTTAAATTTATACTTATATTTTATTTTTTAAAATTTTTAAATTTTTAAATTTCAAATTTATATTTTAAAGTAAAATATTAAATTTTATATTTTTGTTCAAATTATAAATTTAAAATTTAAAATTCAGCACAAATTATATTAAAATAATAGTTTAGCAAAAAAATAATATTAAATTTGACCACAAGTATAATTTTAAAATAAACTACACTTTTATTTTTGTCAAAATTACTAAATTTATAAAATAAACTAAATATAATAATTTATATATATTATAATATAATATTATATTACTTTGTTAAACCAAATGCGTTAATATAACACTAGTCAGAAATTTTAGATACCTAGTTATATTGAAATAATTTATAATACTACATAACATGAAGCAAACACACCTTACGAGTTTTGTGAATTATCTAAATAACTTTTAAAAATCAACAAAAATATTTTAGTCAACCAGAAATAATATATCAAATATTTTTTAAAAAATTTTAAAAAATATATATATTAGATATTATTCAAAATAAAATATATTATTAAGGGGTGGCTTACAATGGAGTGGTTGCCTGATGTGCTTCCTGAAAAGGTGTTTTAATTGAAGAAATAAAGAATCATATTCAATTGATGAAAGCAAAAGTGGATGATTGAATCATGTTACAAGTTCAGCCAATTTAACTATGATTGCCACATAAAGTAGAGATATTTTTTGGGCTTATATCCAATTACAATTTATTTCGAATGATTTCCAATCTTTTATTTTCGTGTCGGCGAGAGTAATTATAAACAAAAGTCACGATGTTTGCATCAGTGATGTTAAAAATATTAATAATAAAATGTAGACTTACATAGCAAATTGTCCAAGCATAAATTCACTAATAAAAATTTCTAAATTATTTGTGTAAATTTTTCTCCTATTGCATAAGCATTGTGTGTATGTATATATATATCCTTTGACTAAATTCATTTCTTAGATTATTCTATTCCATCAACCACTCACTTAACCTAAAAAATTTACTCATCATAACAACACATCTTTTCATGTAGAGCCTTAAAATTTGTACTTCTAAAAACGTAAAAGCCAAATTATATATATATATATATATATATATATATATATATATATATATATATATATATATATATATAACACTTCAATAATTTTACATCGAATAAAAATAAATATAATTTCTTATAATAATAACTGAACTTAAATATTTTTTAATTAATGATTTGAACCCAACAAGTTATTATTACTAACGAATCGGACCATAATATTTAGTATCGAAGCCGATTTACCAACAAAAAATATGAGGCAGGCCTTACATCGCTCAAGGCCTAACGGTATCTACAAAACTATAGATTTTCGTAATAATAACTGAGCTTAAATATTTTGAGTAGATAATTGGTGTCCAATAAATTATTATTGCTAGCCGATTGAGTCTTTATATATAAATCAAAAATTAATAATAATAACTGAACTTAAATATTTTGGATCGATAATTTAGGTCCACCGAATTATTATTGCTAGCGGATCGTAGCGGATCGAATCGTTACATATAAGTCGAGAAGTACATTTTTCTATTTGTATAGATACACAAGAGAATCTCTTTCGTTAGGGGATGGTCTTAAGAAAGCTTCCCAGTAACAGTATGTGGGACAGGTGAAAAATAAACTAATTATAGACATAATGATAGAATCCTTCAATTAAAGCAAAACTAAATTGAAATCACTGTTGAGCTACTTTACAAAAGAAGAGGCTGTACCTTTTAGAACTCACCGGTTGACTCGCGTGATAATGTATCGCCATTTCTCCAAGTAATACACTGTCTTTGAGTGAGGCTTCTTCCATTTCAAAATGGACCATGCTGTGAGGGCTAAAAAAGTGGGGATGACGAAGTTAGAGAGGACCGTCGAAGGGTTAACACTGACACCGATTGCATCGGTGATCCAATATGAGTAGCTGGCGGTCGGGTTTAATGCTTTCTGCACGACGAAAGCACCGAGTGCCCACTCGAGTGGGACGCCGCCCACCTCGTTTGCAAAATCAATCCTGCTCGGCAAAGAGAGAAAAGCTCAAAACATGAAGCACATTCCAAAAAGCAATACACAATTGTGTGAAGCAATGCTGGAGCAGAGCACACACCTTTTATCATCCAAAGCAATGCCAAAACTGTCGTGCAGTAAGGCCACGATATATGCCGAGGAGAAGCAGTATAAGAGGAGTTCCTCCTCATCCAAAGAATGATGGCGCTTCTTATGCTTTAACCAATCTTGGTTGCAAAATCGTTCCCCAGCCAACAATAAATCAGAGAGAAACGATGTTGGACCAAGCCCAAAGAACTATCGAACAATAAAACAAGGTCGGTTAAGTAAAACATATAGCAAGCATAGTAGTAGCTACAACCAACATAAAACCACAAACAATAAAGTAAATACTAAGGACTCATTTTGTTGCGAACGGCTACCGATTTTCTGGCCTAAGTAGCAAAAACTTGGTGAGAACAACAAAAGCATAGAAGCCCATCCACTGACACATCCAATCACATCGAATTTGAATTTGAAGAAACATAGCGATACAAGGCCTGACTTTTATCACCCTGCAGACAGACACAACTAAAACATCTAAACAAACCGGAGGAAATTCACTAACCTTTGAAGTATAAAAGAAATTCTCTGTAGCAAAGAATCTCCCCTGCAGCTTCGGTACAAAGGATGATCCCAAGCGGCAGTGATGATATACACATTTCTCTGCATGCAATGAAGTTCTTATTTAACTTCTGGGAAGCAGACATAGTTTCATCACGATATCATTTTAAATCAATTGGTATGCACAACATCTTCAGCTCACAGAAAGGGAATTACATAATGGCATAGGTAGTATAAGCAATATTGCTTATATTTCAGATACTCAGCCAAGAATAACATTGCGATACATCCTAGATGTACAATGGCTAAGAGGAAAAGTTTCTAATGATTTATCTTCGAAGATGGGTTAGTTATATAGGGTTCATTACCGATGAAGATACTGGCTAGGTCTTGCAGGATTGTGTAAAAGATCAACATGCAGTACGCCTACACAAATATAGCCTGAAAAATGGAGCTTCAGGGAATTTTAAAAGCAAAAAGTTTGCACCTTTTCCTTTCTGGAGCAGTGCCAATGCCGCAGATCTACACTCAGAAAAATTACCAACTGCATGAGCAGTGAACCGGAAGCCAGCAGATAGCTTCAGTGATTTTATACTATGCAAGAACCCTCTAGGAGAGCACGGATCTCTATATATCACCTCCTGAAGCGATTCTACAGATGCATTGAAGGAAATAGCTTACAAATTATTTTAAGTACCACACAATAATAAAAGAATCGTATCATATTATATTGAAAGGTAAAAATGTAAGTACCAGATGAAACAATGAATTTTAAAGCACTTCCTAGAAAATAGATATGGAATTTCATATCCATTTTCTACATGTATACAGAGTTTCCTACATGTATAGAGAGTAAATTGCAGCGAATGGATCATACTAGAGTTACTAGAGTGCAGCACAAAATTACGTTGTCCGCTTATTATGGAATTTCATCGCTAGTAGCAGAACATTTCTTCTGATTTTATTAGACAATATTAGTCAGCATATATCGACAGTGCATCACAAGAACCAGCTTACTTGATTTCAGGTGTCTTGATCTAAGCAGTTCATGAAGTGATTCATATGCAACATTCTGCATGATAACACCAGATTGATGAGTGTACAATAACGATGATGAGAGAGTCAGACAAAAGAACAATAAAAAAGGACAAGCTAAACATGTATATACAAGACCAAAAGCATATTAGCATCAAGTTCTAGCCATGCAACCTTCAATAGACACGGCCACCCAAAAAATGCTACGATAGACACATTAGGATGACAGTTCATGACGTATGGAAGATACATTATTAAGAGGAAATGGCAGGCTAGTGAAGAATGATAAACTAAAAAGGTTTAGCTAAAAATGAAATGCACAACAATAGAAAGCTTTTGTTAACCATGAATTAAGTGAATGAGCAACCTGACCAAGATGTAGAAAGCTGTTGCTGTATAGATTATATGTGACATCCCCAAGCTTAAGCACATGTGATAACTCAGAGGGCAAATGTTCGCTTGTAACAAATGTCACCTGAAACATCAAAAATGAAGTGAGTCCAGTAGGAAGAACACAGATGATTCAAAGGGTTTGTAAAGTATTTCCACGTCACTAGATTAATCTTCCAAGTAAAAAATAATAAATGGCAACAAAAAACAGTAAGAAAGCAATTATTGCTCAACTAAGAAAGGCCATAAGTGCTAAATTATTTGAAAGATTCCATTTCCAGAAGTGTGAATCCTGGCAGGGACAAATGAAAATAAATAATTGCAGGGGAATGCATGAGGAAAAACCCTTAAGAAAAATAGGCTTCACACGACAGAGCCTTTAAGTACAATACTAGAAAACGGGGGGTCAAAATGCACAGGGACAAAATAAGACCTGAGCAGATGCTCCACCAAGTTCAAGTATTCCAGTTGTTTTCTGAGGGTCACCACCAAGAGTACCCAAGGCATAGTTTGCCGCAACCCATGCATATATGCCTTCATCAGTGCCTGCAATATATGTTCATACATTATAGCATTTCCTTCAGCATGTTCTTCTAATGTCCTATTACGAGAAACAGATAGTAGCGTATTGAAAGCCCTTTCTCTAAATATCTCTCACTACATGCAATTTAGTTCAATCTTTCTACATGAACCCTATGGAAAACACAAACTTTCATTGCTGTTCTCTCGAGAGCCCAAGTAGCAGAAGCACAGTATCTACAATGACAATCAGAACTAGGTGCATAATGAACAACAATACATGCTTCAGAAAATGAGTCTAAATAACTACACAAACATATAATTGCATCTCTCAATGTCTCTCCTTTACAAAATTCAACCACAATTGCTCATATAGTAGGAAATTGCAAACAATAGAGATCTAAATAACCTGCCTGGGATCACAGTGGCCCATTGATCCTGAAACCGGAAACCCGAAGCCTTAAGAACCTTCCTGCAAGACTCCAATATCCTCTCCACAACCCCGGCTTCAACAAGCCGCAAGCCCGCGGTGGCCATTAACCTCACCTCCGTCTCCCCCCACCGATCCCTCGGCACCATCCCTCTCGCGAACTCCAAAAGCCCTAGCAGAGACTCCCCGGCGCGGGTGGGTTCCTCCGCATACGCCGAAAGACCCGGATTCACCTTCGTCGAAGCCGTAAGCTCGAGATCGAGCTGCGGAACTCCTCCCCACCCGATCCGGTACCCAAACACATGGATCCGGGATCCCGTGCTCCCACCATCGATGATAATAGCGAACTCCGGAGGCGTCCAGCTACGCGATGCGACGAGGAGGTACAGGAACACGGCCAAGGCCGGGGAAGCAGCGGCGAGGACAAAGACGCCGCCGCCACCGCCGCCGCCGCCGCCCCGGAGCTTAGGAGTGGAGGAAGCGATCTGGGAGAGAAGGAGAGATTGGAGCTGAGGCGGCGCCGATGAGTCCATCTTGTTAGTGGTGGCGGTGGTGGCGGCTGCGTTGGGATCGATCGCGCGAGGCGGAGCATTAGGGCGAAGCATCAAAGGAGAGGAGACGATCCCGGGATCTAGGGTTTCGATCGAGGAGGGAGAAGGGGAGAGAGGGAGAGTGTTAGGGTTTTCTAGGGTTTTTCCGAGCCCCTCTCCGCCTCTTCTCGCCACGCGCCACCGCCCACCGCCACCGCCTCGGGGAAGGAGAAAAGAAGTGACGGAGACTCCTCTTGGACTCCGGTGTCTGCACAAACAATCTCCCTACACCTGGCCCCACCACGTAACCTCTGAACCACCAATCACCATAAAATAATAAAAACTACGAACGATAAATATCCAACATGCTCACCGATGACGTGGTGAACCAGGTCTTTTAGTTAGAGTTTTGATCTGCTACAAAGTCACTCGGAAATCAAATTATTCACGACCAATGATCTTTCTCTGTAGAGCGTGCCACGTGTACTTTTTCTCGATAACATTAGGTTGTATTAATTATTATTACACAGGAAAATGGACACGGTTTCTGTTAATATGGTTTTGATTTTGGAAGATGAATGAGTTTGGACAGTTTTGAAGAAGCCAAAAATAATCACCTTCAGTTTTACTCCGCATTTACTGCACTAACACAATTTTCTCTGTAATTCTAAATAGCGTCTTACCAAACGCTGTGTATCTCTGACTCTTTTTTTTTTTTTTTTTTTTTTTTTTATAAATTTTTTAAATTTAAAAATCGGGCCGGAGTATGGGCCGGGCCTATTTAGCATCCGCATAAATGGATCCGAACGGTCCAACGGGCTCACCTCTTTCCTCAATCTCCTTCTCTCTCTCTCGATCTCGAAGCAACTACTACGACATTGTTCTCTCTCTCTCTCTCTCCCACAAATGGTGCTCCTCTCCCCTTCGCCCCACCTCGCGCGCCACCTCTCCCTCGCCGCCACGCGCCGCCTCTCGCCATGGTCGACCTCGCTCCCCCCTCCTTGCTCGCGCACCTTCCTCGTTGTCCGTCGCCGCGTCCTCCATGGTTCGTCGGATAGCCTCAGCTCTTCTTTGATTGTTATTTCCCTCTAATCCGTGGTGAATGGTAGGGTTTTGGGGGTTTCGATCCATTGATGCTTGCTTGAGCTTTGAGATGATGGTTTTGGCATAGTGGTGGGGGTTAGCTGAGTAGAGTTGAATTTGGATGTTTCGGCTTAAACCCTAGAGTAATCCTTGTTACGAATCGGATTTTGATGTATGCGTCAATCAATTGAGAGTTTAGGTGTATTCATTTACTTGCTGTTCGTGCCAAATAATTAGAATTAGAATAAAAGTATTTTAGAGATTCCAAATAATGCTCATTAAGTATAATTATTGGGAAAAATATCAGATTTTGGAGAGATGTATTAACTCCCAGTTGCTTGAGCTTTGTGACATTTTAGATAGTAGCGATAATTGTCTATAAATGAATTTGGCCTCTTCAGCTCAGATTATATAAGAACCATTATTCAAAATTGTATTTTTGTTCAATGTATTGGTCGGTTAATTTAAGAGATATTTCCTTACCAAAGTGGTGATTAAATGTGTAGTGTTGTAGTTCTGGCAATTTTAGAGGTAGTTAATGCAAATTAAATATCATTATTAAAAAAAAGCCATGTTAATTTTTGGTGTTTAATGCGTGAGGACTCTTTGTGATGTCAACTAGGGGATTTAAAATTGGGATGCCGCTTTACTTGCTTTTGCAGTGCGAGCAATTGCTACTCCAGCAGAAACTACTGTTGGGTTTGACGAGATGGCTGCTGACACAAAGCGGAGGTATTACATGCTTGGCGGCAAAGGTGGTGTCGGCAAGACAAGCTGCGCAGCTTCCCTCGCTGTGAAGTTTGCAAACAACGGCCATCCGACCCTCGTAGTCTCAACTGATCCTGCCCATTCTTTAAGTGATTCCTTTGCACAGGTGTACATTTTTACTGTCTATATTACAACAGCAGAAATGTTTGGTGAATGCAAAATTTGGGCCTTTTTGGCTCTGTTGGAGCTTCTGTTTGAGTGCTATTTGAGCAGAGCTTTTGATGAAGCACAAACAACTTTTTGTTTAAAATTCTTTTGGTAGATTCCCTCTATATCACATGTCGAACTTTCAGTGCTTCCACTTTTGGACCCCAAAAGCCCATTTCAGCATCCCGCCACATCAAAATTTCCGGAATTTTAGTTTCTTACAACTACTAGGACTGGAAACTTTTGCTTCTTGGGGTAGAAAAGCTTTTCCTGACACCAAGCTAGATTAGCACCTTTTTCCTTGTTAATGCTTATATTGATTAAGAACTGCATATTGGAAATTTTGCCACAGTTGACCTAAGCCTTTCTAATCATGATTTCTAGGATTTGAGTGGAGGAACATTGGTACCTGTTGATGGACCAGATTCTCCCCTATTTGCACTTGAGGTACGATTGGTTGTTAGAGACGCTCTGTGGAGATACTGTGCATCTGTTTTGTTTGTCTTCTTTCTTGAGCATTTTAATGAATTATTTTCTTTTTCGCTCAATATCTATCCTTTACAGATAAATCCTGAGAAGGCTAGGGAAGAGTTTCGAACCGCAAGCCAAAAAAGTGGTGGAACTGGGGTCAAAGATTTCATGGATAGTATGGGACTTGGAATGCTAGTTGAGCAGGTAGAACATATTTTTCTTGTGGATTTTGTCTATCCGTGGTATTGTTGCAGGTTAATGGTAGATGATAATGAAATTGCCAAAATCAATCCGAGCCCTATATTATATTTATTACCTTTTCTTCCATAGTGCATTGGAGATAATTAAGGATTTTCTTGATATTGCATTTTGATGAATGTTTGAGGTCTCAAATCAAATCAGCGTGCAATCTCCTAATTTAAAGTTTTCTCCAGGAATCGAAATACATTCATCACAAATCTTTAACCTTAACTATTTAACGAAAGAGAAGTAAAATCAAAGCTCCCAAATTCCTGTCTATAATAATCCATTTCCTCCATGTAAGATTCTTGTATGACTACACTCTGCTTAATATGACAATTGATTTTGTAATTTTAATATAAATTGAAGTTTCTTGTTTGACTATATCCCAATGTTCAAGTGTTTACTCCATCCTTATCATGCTAAATGATGACGACTCTTTAAATTTAGCAGACAAGTCCTTAACACTTATCCTATTTCGCGTCAAAATTAAGCTGTAATATAGTTCATTTTTATCGGTACTAACTGAGTTGTCTTTTTATGATTAAGCTAGGAGAGCTAAAACTAGGAGAATTGCTCGACACTCCTCCCCCTGGACTAGATGAAGCTATTGCAATTTCGAAGGTATGAAACAATGTTAACAGATACTCATTTTCTTTGTTGTATATATTAAGAACTTATTGTAACTAGTTCCATATAATTTCCAGGTTATGCAATTTGTTGAAGCGCAAGAGTATAGAATGTTCACCCGTATAGTTTTTGATACTGCTCCTACAGTAAGCATAGATTCACCAAATTAATTTGCTTAGCACTAAAGGAAGGCTTCTTTTCTTGTGCATGTAATTATGTTATGCTTGAACAACTCATTTTTCTCTTCCGATAGGGCCATACACTTCGGCTTTTGTCCTTGCCGGACTTCTTGGATGCATCTATAGGCAAGATTATGAAGGTAGATTCTTGAGAACAATAATCTAATTAAAGCCACTGTGTTATTATTTGAACCTCTATTTGTAGTCAAGGTTTTCGCTTCTTGACTTTAAATACAATCTACCAGTTTAATGATATTTGTTACCGTTGCCTGTCTAATCAGCTGAAGAAGAAGTTGGCTTCTGCAACCTCAGCTATTAAATCAGTTTTTGGACAAGAAGAACCACAGCAGGATGCGGTAAATGCTGACTTGTGAACTTTGTTGTGCCGTGCATCATATTGTTGCTAAAGATTCCATCTTTTCGTCTGTGAAGTCTGACAAACTAGAGCAACTAAGGGAGAGGATGGTCAAAGTACGAGAGCTTTTCCGCGACACGGAATTGACAGAATTTATTATAGTGACTATCCCAACGGTGAGGGCCGTACATTTACAAATCTCTCTCTCTCTCTCTCTCTCTCTCTCTCTCTCTCTCTCTCTCTCTCTAGCAAGTTATGAGTAGGTGCATCAGTAATCCTTTGTTTACAATTTCAGCAAATAGTTACCATGATGAGAATGATTAAGTTTGATGCTTTATTTTTTTACCATGCTAGACAAAAAGGGTGTCCATATACTGTTTCCAGTTCCTTCTAGTAGTCAAAACAAGAAGTAGATATACTCTTAATCACCGGTTCCTTCTAGTAGTCAAAACAAGAAGTAGATATACTCTTAATCACCTCTGACGGGATACTATTTAAGGCCAAGTGAGCATTTGGCCTGCGTGAACACACACGCAAACACAGCCTTTTTTTGTAACTGCACAATTTGGCTTTTACCTTAATTTTGGTCAAGAAATAGTCCATAGAAGCACCTTATTATGAATTATCACCATGACTTACAAGCACCTTTGTATGAAAGCAGATGCGTGTATCTGCAACGACCCAGTCCACTAGCAATAATAACTCGTTGGGTTCACAGACTCGCTCCGTTTAGGGCCGACGTCCTCGTCAGTCCAAGATCACCAGGCGATGTGAGATTTGTCTCGCTAGCCCTGTCATCTAGATCCAGGCTTGGCCGATACTCGTCACACACTTCCGGCTGGTTATTGGCTCTGATACCAAATGTAACGATCTAGTCCACTAGAAATAATAACTCGTTGGATCCAAACCACAGCCCAAACTACTTAAGCCCAATTATTATTATTAGTATTCATGTCTCTTATATAATCACAACTCAATTCTCATCCGATGTGGAATTATTGGAGTGTCATAGTATCTATTTGCTCTTTAGAGCAAGACATACTATGTTTTGACTGAGTTTTATTTGGCAATCTCGTCAGGTGATGGCAATTAACGAGTCGTCGAGACTCCATGCTTCCTTAAAGAAAGAGCATGTGCCTGTGAAGAGGCTGATTGTTAACCAAGTTTTACCACCATCCGCATCAGACTGCAAATTTTGCGCAATGAAAAGGAAGGTATGACCTAATAATCGTTTTTCTTCAACCGCCTTTCTTATTCTACTCTCACATTTCGCTCCTGTTTAATACTCTCTAACCTTTGCATTCCATTACAATTTTACCTTTTCATCGAATTTCCCGTTAAATTGTATGGAAAAACCCACGTAAAAGCCACATGTAAAGTCTGAAAATCATCTACATAGCAATTAGATTATGATTACATGGATCTTTCTGTCAAATTTGCTGGAGAAACCTCATGGAAACAGTATCATCGCGACAAAAAACAATATGTAAAGGATTCAATTGTTGGTTCTCTGAAGTGGAGAAATGTGTACTCACTTCCTCAAACCTGCAAACATTCAAATAATTTATATCCAACTCGTACCTTCTTCTTGCAGGATCAAACGCGAGCCCTCGACATGATCCAGAACGATCCGGAGCTTATGGGCTTAAGGCTAATCCAAGCGCCGCTTGTCGATGTCGAGATCAGAGGTGTTCCCGCGCTCAGATTTTTGGGTGAGATTATATGGAAGTAACCATCCAGTAACGGTCGAAGCGCCACAAAATTTATACGACGACTTTTCCGACGATCTCACTCTCTCGAATGATACCTCGTACGCCGTCGGCTTCATAATAAACGCCGCGAGTAATTTGTTGTTTGTTTCACAGAAGCTGCCATGCTGAGGCTAGTGAATGCTGCAAATGTTGAAACTGTTGATAGGAAAACGAAAATTAGAGCAAATTGTCTCCTGATGTCTTTTTTTAACCATATATTTGGACTGGTTCTCATTGTACTGATCTGCATAATCATAATGTAAATCAGTGAATAGTACAAATTAAATTTGAATTTGTGAGTGTGTTTTTTTTTTTGACAGGGGAATCATCATATCACTCCCACTGTAAAATAAAAATCAAACACAGTAAAAATTTGTGAACTTGATATAATTTTTAATAAAATTAGTTTAAATTAGATGATCGACAAATTAAAGTTAAAGAAGTGGTCATGGACGTTAAAAAAAAAAAAAAAAAACTCTGTTAGTCTACAACATAAGATCATTTTGTGATGGAGCTTAAATACTTAATTTTGAATGTTAGATCTTTCAATTTGTATTGTATGTGGCGAACATAATCTTATATAATTTAAAAAGGTAAAATATTATTATTATTATTTTTTTTTTTTTTTGTTAGATATGATAATTTAATGTTATGATTGTGAAATAATATGAGTTTATTTTCAAATTTTTTTAAATTTAAATAATTAGATTAAAATGAATAATAATAGTTTAACTAAGGAGATGGGCGTAGAGGTTCGGTTGCGTTCGGATCGTTTAATGATCGAGTCGTACATAAGTTGGTTTGTTAATATATCGAGCTGAATAATTCAATTTGTATTTGACTCATTTATTAAATGAGCCAAACACGAGCCAACTTACAAACAATAAATTATTATATTGTCAGTCTTATTATTAGGTGAATTTTTTTTTTTAAAAAGTAAAATTTACAAAATATAGGATTTTTAAATTTGAGTAGGCCTAAAATTTATAATATACGGGAATATATTTAGAAGCAACAAGATATTGGTGCTATAATATTTTTAGCCATTAAATCAGTCCTAACAAATCTTGAACCATGCACAATAGTGGATCCATGAGTAATTATCATTTTTAATATTTGATCTAATAATCAAAATAGTAGATTCAAAATTTTAAAAATTTTAGTTTTATATATATATATATATATATATATATATATATATATATATATATATATATATATATATATATATATATAGTCGAATACAAACAGTAATTTTAACTTATGATCGATTTGTCAAACGAGTGATTAATTTCAAACTCATTTTCTAAACTGGCCCGTAAACAGTGAACTGATGGAGAAGCCTATTAAGCTATTTAATAGAAAAGAAAAAAAAATTAAAAAAGTTTAGAACTATCTTTGTAATAATCGCTAAAATTGAGGGGACAATTGTAAATTTTCCCAATATAAAAGCGCATCGTTCCCTACATTTCCGTCGCCAGAGAGAGAGAGAGAGCTCTACTGCTGCGGCACTTTTTAGGTATTCCCCGACCCCTTTTATGTGAAAATTTCGATCTTTTTCTGTTTTTTCCCATTTCGATTTCGTAGTGGGTAGTAATTTTGAGCTCGGGGTGAGCTCCGCAATTTGTTCGCGTAGTTTTGGATGGATATTACTAGGTTTTGATCAGTTTTGCCCCCATTTTGGGCGCTCTTGTTCTGAGGATGTTGCTTTAGTGGGTCAATTTTTGATATCTCGTGTGGATTTTATGTCAATTTTGTTTTGAGCTTATGTTCGGATCTAGTTTTGTCGGATTTGCGTAATCTCTAATGGTTTTTGTGTTTTTGTTGCTGATGAATTAATTGCTACTGTGATAAGAACCTCAAAATCCGATTTTTTTTTCTTTTAATTACACAATCATGAGATCATTTGATCTCGATTTGAGTATTTTGGTTGATTTAAATGTAGATTTGTTATCGAAGCGACAATAGCTTCTCTACTCTGAAAAGCAAAATAAAAGAAAAATAAAATCTTTTCCTGCTTTAGATAAGTAAAAGTTCTAATTTAAAACGGCTATTCTACTGTAAAGCAACAGAAATTTGCATTAACAAAGGATGCATGTCTCTTCCAGCTATAAATTGTTTTTCAGAAGCTCTTAGTTCTGCGCCGAATTTGATATATGTTTTGTTCGCAAACTACAATTCAAGGTTTACTTCTGGAATTGGTGCTCGGCGATGCAGGTTTAGGGATTTATGTTGCATACCAGTAGTGTGTGGCTAATGAATCCTATTCCTCTGATTATAGGGTGTGTTGATTATAGGGTGTGTTTGGTTTCTCGGAGAATTGTGAAAAATTGTTTCCCTGGAAAAAAAGTGTTCTATGAAAAACACTCTTTCCGTAGTTTTCGCTTTTCAGATAAAAAATATCGGATCGTTGGTGCTAATCATTAATCCCAAAAGTTCGAGCCGGTAGAAATACGCCACCAATTCACTTAAAGCGTACAGACACAGCACCGGTCAGGTCTATTGTGGACTGAAGCCTCAGTCAATTTATTGCGCTCACTCATCTCAACTTACTAGTTTTCTAGGCCTATTGTCACGGAGTAGAAAGTTAGACATATTTTTAACTCATAAATAAATAGCCAACAAAAAATCCGGAAAACAGAAAGAAGACTTTTTCATGAAATTTGGGGAAGACGGCTTTTCCTAGGAACCAAATGGGCGGAAAGTACTTTTCCAGCCAGAGAGAAAACTGTTTTCAGGGATTTTTTTTTTTTTTCTGGTGGAGTTGGTTAATCAATTATATTCCTTTATTCTCCTCCGTTTTAGGTTTATGCGAGTATATATTCGTATTCTCTTTGCAAAAGTTTATGCTAGTTGTCAAGCTACTCAAGCTACACAATGTAATTATTCTTTATACACTAAAACACGCGAGAAAAATATTTTGAGCACCCATATAAATTCTTCTGCTTATTTCATTTTTGTTTTTTTGTCGAGAGAGTGGCTGATATTAATGCGTTTTTTTGTCTCCTTTGTATAAATTTTTGATCTTATATATCCTTTATTGAATTGCATTCCGCAGGGTGAGATGGCATCCGCAGCAGTTTCATCCGTCGCCGTCAGCTCAGTTGGCGCTCAAGCTGGTTTGGCTACAAAATTCAAGCCAGCGGGCTTAACTTTTAGCAGCCGAAAATCCTTCAAGAGTTTCGACGGCCTGAAATCCTCGTCATCAATTACCGTCGAATCACAGCCATCGTTTCTAGGTGCAGAAACCAATGCCGCGCTCCATGCGTTGTTCGCCCCAAAAATCGAGCCAAAAATTAGGCCTGCAAATCGACTCAACCCTCAAGCATCGACATTTAAGGTAGCAGTCCTCGGCGCTGCAGGTGGAATTGGCCAGCCTCTGGGTCTTCTAATCAAAATGTCGCCTTTAGTTTCTCACTTGCACCTCTATGATGTCGCCAATGTGAAAGGAGTTGCGGCCGATCTGAGCCACTGCAATACCCCCTCTCTGGTTCGCGACTTCACTGGACAATCCGAAATAGCCGATTGCTTGAGAGGAGTGGATTTGGTTGTGATCCCTGCTGGCGTCCCGCGAAAGCCTGGCATGACGCGCGACGACCTGTTCAACATCAATGCGGGCATCGTGAAAACCCTAGTTGAGGCTGTTGCGGACAATTGCCCCGATGCCCTGATCCACATCATTAGCAACCCAGTCAATTCGACCGTGCCGATCGCTGCAGAGGTGCTGAAGCAGAAGGGCGTGTATGATCCCAAGAAGCTCTTTGGTGTTACAACCCTAGATGTCATTAGGGCTAATACATTCGTTGCGCAGAGGAAGAGTCTGAAGCTGATTGATGTGGACGTACCGGTCGTTGGTGGCCATGCTGGAATTACTATCCTGCCCTTGTTATCAAGGACGAGACCGTCAGTGACTTTTGCGGATCATGAAATTGAGGAGCTGACGGTGAGGATACAAAACGCGGGGACGGAGGTTGTGGAAGCAAAAGCTGGTGCAGGATCAGCTACGCTATCGATGGCCTATGCCGCTGCGAGATTTGTCGAGTCGTCTCTTCGAGCACTTGACGGAGATGAGGATGTTTATGAATGCTCATTCATTCAGTCCGAGCTTATTCCCGACTTGCCCTTCTTTGCATCGAGAGTCAAGCTCGGGAGGAAAGGGGTAGAGGCGGTGATTTCTGCAGATCTCCAGGGACTGACGGAGTACGAATCGAAAGCGCTCGAGGCGTTGAAGCCCGAGTTAAAGGCGAGCATAGAGATGGGCTTGGCTTTTGCGCAGAAGCATAACGCGACAGCTGCTTCGGTCTGAGATAGAGAGAGAGAAAAAAAAAAGGGCTTCCTTCTATCTTCTGAAAGATCATCTGATAAAGAATAAGGACGAGCCATCGCACAATCGTTTCCAGTTTTGCAGCATAGAAAAGTACTTTGATGTCTTGTTTTCGCTGATGAATATTGATTAATACAACATTGTTTTATGCAGCTTTGAATGCATAAATTGTTGTACTCTTGCTTTAGTACAAACCAACTAATCTGAGTTCTATTAAAGCTGTGTTTTTCGCAGCATGAGAGATTGTTAAGTGCTAATTGTTTGTCATTATCTTAAGCTTTTTCCATGGCAGCATATGAGTCTAATTCAAATCGTTCGGATCGACGCATTAGTATCTAACTGTTGCAGTTGTAACTATGAGAGGCGCAGCTGTTGCTAATGGACTTTGTTTGATGTTATTATTTCTATGCAGAAATGCTTGTTACTATGAATGCTTTCTCACTTTGCCACCTTATGGTTTAGACCGTCGTAACTGGCCGGATGAGAACCCAATGGATCCGGGTTTATGGGATTAGGCCCGTGTTTGAAGAATAAGGCTTGGGCCCGACTCGGGCTTGGTATAAAAATGTGATGTGGGCCAATAAGGATAAGATTTGTTAACTGTAGTTGTAGGATCGTTGGCGCTAACCATTAATTCCAAAAGCTCGAGTTGTTAGAAATACGCAACCAATTCACTTAAAGCGTACAGACACAGCGCCCACGGGTCTCGAACCAAAGCGTACAGACACAGCGCCCACGGGTCTCGAACGGACTCAACCCACCTGGACGTTGGGTCTATTGTTGGGCCTTTTGCCGTTAGGTCTATTGTGGACCGCAGCCCCACTCAACTTATTAGGCTCACCCAAGTCAACTTATTAGTCTCCTGGGCCTATTATCACGGAACTCAACTTATTAGTCTCCTGAGACTATTGTCACGGGGCAGGATGTTGGACCTATTTTAACCCATAAATAAATAGCCAACAATCCCCCCCCCCAACACCTGCACCGTGTGGGAATCGAACCCGTGCCACTGGCTCTGATACCACTTGTAGGATCGTTGGCGCTAACCATTAATTCCAAAAGCTCGAGCTGTTAGAAATACGCAACCAATTCACTTAAAGCGTACAGACACAGCGCCCACGGGTCTCGAACGGACTCAACCCACATAGACGTTGGGTCTATTGTTGGGCCTCTTGCCGTTAGGTCTATTGTGGACCGCAGCCTCACTCAACTTATTAGGCTCACCCAATTCAACTTATTAGTCTCCTGGGCCTATTGTCACGGGGCAGGACGTTGGACCTATTTTAACCCATAAATAAATAGCCAACAGTAGGGACCAGAGTGTAATGTTGTTTGATAAACTATTATTTGATAAGTGCTATTGAAAAATCACTAATGGAACCCTTTTGCAGCAAAATCAAAAACACTAAATTGAAGTTTCTGTAATTGATGCTTAAAATCGTATTTATGGTTTTGTTTTCCCCTATATGTCAAATGCTTTAGAAGCTAAAGCCTTGAAAGTGTAGGTGCGAAATAGATCTGCCGAATGGATGAAATTTTTTTATTCATATGAAACTATAGTATACAACAATCTATACCTCAAATACGGAATCATATATATAAAAAATATGACATCAAAGTAAAACTAGTTTACTAAATAGATTATTAATGTTTACAAAGTTACTTAATAACTTATCCTTTTTGACATTGCACCTTTCTTTTTTCTTCATTTTCACTTTTTGTTGTGTGTGTTTGTTGAAGTATATATTGACAAGTTTCTTTATGATTTTCTGTGCATTTATACACCAAAAAAAGAAGGCTGAGTTAAATACACCAATTGGTCCCTAACTCCCCAACCTTTATCTAATTTTTTACTTTGGTTTCTAGTCTTTTATTTTTTGCCATTAGGATCCTAAAATATGTATTTTCTTTTAGTTAGATTCCAACTATCTAAATACTAATTAATTTTCACCAAATTGATCATATCAACTTCAATAAAGCACTTCCTAACTATTAGTATAGATCACAATTAAGTGAAAAACAAAACTATACTATAAGGTCACTTTTAAGTACCTTTAAAATTTTTTAAAAAATATTGTTTAAAAAAATACTGACAGTTGTTATTAGTGTTGCTATATGTGTAGTCGTTAGGATGTAATCTAGATTCTATTCTTATACACTCTTAAGAAATAAATATATTATTATTTTGTTTTAAACTTTAAATAAAATAGATGTTAATTCACACAATTTTAAGTATGTGATCGTGGATACTGTCTAGCACGGTAGACTTTGGACCTCAAATTAAAAGGTAATTTATTCTAAGAAAAAGAAAAAGTACAAAAAAAAACTTAAATATATGATTACATTTGGTGAAGTTCAAGAGCTTTACAACGTCAAAAACAGGAAGTAATTATTAATTAAGAACATCTATTATGTATACATGAGAACCGTTTAAAAAAAATAAAAAGAAGAAAAGAGGAGAGAGAGAGAGAGAGAGAGAGAGAGAGAGAGAGAGAGAGAGAGAGAGATTATGGCCCTTAGATGAAGAATGTGTTATTAGAATGATAATGAACTTCTAAAGTTTAATGAGTGGTTGAAAAAATAATATAATTTAAAAAGTAAAAATGATCAACGGAGCAGGTCTAACGTCAGAAAACTTTTTTTTTTTTTTTTTTTTTTGAGAAAAAGGCAGCATGCTGCCACTTTATTCAAGGCGGAGATGAATTTAACAAGAGAGTAGCCGGTATCAGCAAAGGATTATGTAAGAATTTGAATTTTTATTGTAAATAAATAAAAGAAGATGAATAAAAGTCAAGTTGATTTTGAAATCGTAAGTGACCCCCTTTCCTGCAGTGTAAATTGCACAGTTACGAGGCTAAAATGTCGCTTTTCAATCCGAGCCTAATCTCGAAAATTCGAGATCACCAGTGCGACCGTCTCGTCGAACCGAGTGAAAACCATATTAAACAGGTTCAGATCCGACGGTCGGATCTTCCAGAAATCGACGAAGAAGCTGGCGGGACCCGCGACTTAAGTCGAAGGGTACATGAACAGTAAGCCCTAATTGCGAATTTCCCTAAGTGCCAACGTTTGCCAAATCGCTGTCTGGAAGTCGATCATAGCACTTCGAATAGTTGATTTGAACGGTTTCGTCGTTCTGAACGCAATGACGCTGACGGAATTTCCGTTTGACGACTCTGGAGTCTCGAAAAGCGCGATAACTGTATTTTGGCACAGTCTAGATGGACCGAGAAATTATCTAGGCAGTTTCTCGAAAAACAAAAATCGCTACCTGATATGTCTCGTCGAGCCGGACGTCGTGGTGAAGTCCGTTTTTCGATCTGACGACCGGATCGCCTCGAAAAGCGTGAAATACAGCGGAAATGCGGCGTTTTGCGCATAGAACCCTATAAAAACTTGCCTCGATTTGCGTGCCACTTCTGGGAGGAGGATCTAAGTGCAAATGTGAGCTGCTGTAAGGGACTTAACCCTGAATACCAAAGCTAGATGGGCTAAAATGCAATTGTGCAAAACTTTATATATAGGTGTATAACTGAGCTAGGGTTCCCTACGCATGAAACCCTAAAACCCTTACCCTAGCCGCCCCAACAGATTCCTCCTCTTCTCTGCCGCGCTCCCCGGAGCACCCCCGCACCGGCCGCCGCCCCTCCTTGCCGGAAAAGAAAGAGTAAGGCATCACCTTCTCTCGGGTTCGGGTGAGGAAGGTGTTGGGAGGGAACCAACTTGATCAAGGCTGTACCTGAGGACCCCTCGGTGAAGCCGCAGCCGAGCCCGGGGTGATCCGACGTCAGCCGCCGCCCTGCGCCGCCGCGGGAGGCACCACCTCCTCTCCAAACTCCGGTGAAGGTGAGTTCTTGGAACTTTTTGTTTAGCTCCGGCTTTTGGGCATGTTGAGTGTGCTCCTGACACGGAAGAGATCATCCTGTGGCAGCCTGAGCCACGGCCGCCGTCCCGATCGCCGGCGGGGACTCGTAGCTGTCGGAATTATCAATTTGGGCCGATCGGGAGTGCCGCCGTGATCCGGCCGTCCAACTGAAGATCAGCACCGTTGAATCTCGTTCCCTTGGCGACTGCAACATCTCCACAAGATTGGAGCTTGATCGGACAAGGATCCGCGGCGCGCGAGCCAGCCCTAGAAACCACCGTTTTGGCACTTTGGCCGATCACGGCCGTCCGGCGCCGCCGCGGCCTCCCGACGCCGGCCACCTCTGCACCGAGCTTCCTGGCACCGATTGGGAGCTACTGGTCCAAGTTGCACCGGCCCGGAGCCGCCGCGCCGGAATCCGCCATTAGCGGCTGTTGAAGCTTCTCCGAGCTCCGCCGCCGCGCCTCGCCGTCGCCTCCGGACGTCGGGAAACCGTGCAGGTAGGCCTATTTCAGTGTTTTAAGGTTAATGGTGGCCTTGCATGGCCCTCCTAACGTAGGGTTTGTGAATTCCAGGACTGCACCCGATTTCGGTTTTGATTGCATTTCCGGCCAACTCCGGCGCTCCGGCCGCCGGCCAACTGCACAGGTGAGACCTAGACACCTATCCTACGACCCCCATGATTTTAGTTTGGGCCAGGAACCCTCTGTGTTTGATTCCTCAAACCTTGCACCCGAGCTAAGTTTTTCTGGTTGTCTTCCGGCCGCCGCCGCCTCCGGCCGCCGGGGCTCGACCCCACTTGGACCGAACAGCTTCTGAAACCTGTCCTTACATGATGCTCACCCTTGAAACAGGTCTGAACCTGTGCTGCTCAAGGTGAACCCAAACCGAGCTCCTTGCGGTTTTGGGTGTTGCTCCGGCCATCTTTCCGGCCAGCTTCCGACGCGCACAAGGTGAGCACTCCACTCCCTTATCCATGCTGAACATAATGCTCCAGTTATTCCTTTAAATGATCAAGTATAAGCTAAGTTGTAACAAAGTTGCATGTTGGACACTAAATGATTATGGGCCAACTTTGCCCTCGGGACCCGTGCCAGCCCAATCTTGTGAGCACGAGCTCCGTCTCGACGTAACGAACGCGCTGAAAGTTACGGCGCAGCTTTTGGACCCCCGGATTTCAAGAACG
The DNA here is from genome assembly GCA_029168755.2 of Tillandsia fasciculata. Lineage (NCBI taxonomy): Eukaryota > Viridiplantae > Streptophyta > Magnoliopsida > Poales > Bromeliaceae > Tillandsia > Tillandsia fasciculata. Next base: position 2,636,965 of record CM054943.1, on the reverse strand, counting down.
AGTCGAAACAGTGGGTTAACTCAATATTCACTACACCAAAACAGTTTTTTGGTGGCACTTTTGTGGTGGCACTTATAAAAAATGCCAACAAAAATTAATTTTTACTGGCATTTTTAAATAAATACCCTTAAAAAAATATATACTTAATTTTTTTTTTTTTTAATCTGTCCATTATCTCAAATTTTTACGAAAGTGCCAGGATTGAGAGGCGGGAACAATCGCGCGTTTACTTCGTGCACAAGAAAGGAAAAAAAAAAACCCCAAACTTTCCCAAACCCCCTTAGATCATCGTCCATCTCAGAACCCACCATCCCAAACCCTCAACCCAGCCTCCCTTGCCCCCATCAAGGACTTTCCCTGTCCGCGCCCCCGGCCAACGCCTCCCCTGCGGCCACCTCTACTGCCTCCACCGCCTCGGTTGCTCCCAACTCCCTTCCCCTCTCAGAAGCCCCACGATTCCCCCTCTCCCGCACATGCGCTGAGTTTTTCTTACACCGGATCCACCGCCGCCCAATCGACGCCTTCTCCTCCGCAGGCCCCACACCGACTCCTTCGCTAGCCCCGCGAACAACGCCATCTCCTTCTCTACCCAATCAAGAAGCAAGGTTTCCCATCTCCGCGCCACCGCCGCCGCCGCCTCCCCTGCGGCCATTAAACTTACTTTCGATAAAGAAGATCAGGTACTAAATTCAAACTTTAGTACCTCTACTAATATGCTGTTGTAGTGTTTTGGCTCCTGTACTCAAGCAGCAGGGGTTGATAATCGCTGAAAACCATTTCCTAGTTCTCCTTAACATAAACAGTTTTGGGATAATTATTTTCAGAAAATCATAGCACTTGACCTTTCGAGCTTTTGCTGGCACATTTGGAAACTCGGGAACTTTTCAGAGCATTAGATATTGGATACTTGGATACTTAATAAGCACGCAGTCATTTTCATCTATTCACTTAATTTGCTAGTTTGATTGTAGTAGATGGACTACAATGTTGTTTTGGTTCATGGATTTGTAATTAATTAATCTTAATTGAGACAATCTTTGTGCTCTGGAATGATTTAACTTACTATGCAAGAACAACACATATTGGTGTGACACAAGATAATTGGTGTTTCTTTTCCAAACAGTTATTAAATTTCAATCCTTGTAATTTTGTTTATTTTTGCCAACCAATATTTTGACTTAGGCTCAATATATGATTTACTGGCTCCATTAGAAAATCACAATAAATTCAGAGATTCGGCGAGAATAAATCGCACTCTGTTGCTGGGTTCGGCTTTGATTAATCAGATTCAGACTCGGACTATGGAGGCTATATAAGCATGGTAAGAGCTGGAGGTGATCATCATCAATCCTCATCAACACAAGATAATTTTCATTGTTTAGCTTTTTTAGTTTCGGCAGGGTAATTATAGGGGTGTCACTTAGTTTCCTTAGTTTTATTATCTTAGGTTTTCATCTTCGTCGAGATTCACGTGGACACCAAGGAACTTTGCTATTCTTTTAATCTACTTTACTCTTTGCATGCTTTGACATTGTAGTCTGTTGAATTCAAAGATATAATTAAGATTGGATGCACACACACTCAAGATGCAACTCCTCTAACTCATGGTCAAGAGTTTAGTGGTTACACCACACAGCTAGGTATGAGATTAAGAATGAGTTTTTGTTTAAAATTTGTTGCTATATCTTTATTAATGAGCAGTGATGCTTCATTCAACTATTGATATTCAGTTCTTTCTGTAGGTAAAATATGGTATTGATCGGATAGTTGGCACTTTGCCTCGAATTTATCAGGTAGACCAGCAAATTTTTATTTTGATCCCTTTGTTTTTATTGGACTACCTCTCACTGGATTCACATGTTGAATAGCTTGCATAAGGTGGTACTGCTGTAGGAACTGGGGTGAACACAAAGAGAGGGTATATAAATTTATAAAGCCTTTTCTATTATCTGCCTATGTTTTCCTACATTTTGTGTCCAAGTGCTATCTAACTTTCTAATTGATTTATTTCTTTGCTTTTGTCTATTGATTATGTAGTTCATCTGCATGACTTTTCATTCAAATTGCTTTGATCTCATGCATGCTGCTTTCAGTGCATCATTTTTTTGGAATTTTGCGACAGAACTATAGTACAATATATTGAGCCACAGCTACAAACAATCCATATCAAGTGTTCTTTTCCTGGTAGGGGTTGAGAGGGGCTGGGGTGGGGACACTGTAACAGGGGCAAAGATTTTTGTGAAAAATCTGTTCAAATATGAAGTTTATATGAACGAAGCCTTCAGCATGAGCATCTCAAATGCCTGCAGATTTCTGTTCTTGCAACTAAATTTTCTGATTTAAAGGCGTTAAGGATACAAAAAAACAATCATCATAAATTTATTTATACCATATCTCATTGAAGTACTTTGGTTAGGTAAATTTGTTTTTGTTTTTAATTCACTTGGTGTACTCAAGTGTTCTGCATGTGAACTTTATTAAATGTATGTAAGCTTTGGCATTGTAATGTTTTAGCTTGTTCTTTATTTGTGTTGTATGTTATGTCTTGTGGATTTCTAATTTATGCAAGGAAAAAATTAAGTGTACAACTCTTTATGTAATGAGGATCAACTCACCTTATAATTCTCTCTCTCAGGTAGTACGGGACAATAGAAGCGGAAAAATCAGGGGTTATAGATTTGTCAGTTTTTCAAGTCCTTCTGACCTTGCAGTTGCAATTAATAAACGGAATGAATGGTTAGTTTGCTTTTGTTAATATGCATTGAATGTTTTTAAAGTGTTTTCCTATAATTGAGTTACTTCACTTCTATTTGGCTTCTTTTTAAAATTTTATCGTTCTTTGTGTTTTTGTTGTTTCACAGTCTAATAGATTTTTTTTTTCTAATGCAGGGTTTGATTACTTAAGGAAAAGCAATCGATCTGTTGACTAATTGCAAGGCTTCCTTTCCTTCATTTTGTTTATGACTAAAATATATATGTACTTGAAGTATACTGATTTTTTTTTTTTTATTATTGTGATTAAATTGATACCCTTTTTTGTTTATTATGGATGCTGAATTTATGATATTTCTTTAAATTTTATGAATTTTTTTTTTTTTTCTATTTTGCTTATTATTTATCGGCGGTTTTGAGTGCCGAAAGTGATATTTTTGCCGGCACTTATGTTGCCACCATACGTTAGGATAGGTGGCACTCGCAAGCGCCGGCATTTTATCATTTACCGGCGGTTTTGAGTGCCGAAATAGATGTTTTTGCCGGCACTTATGATTGCCACTATACGTTAGGATAGGTGGCACTCGCAAGTGTCGGCATTTTATCATTTACCGGCACTTTTGAGTGCCGAAATAGATGTTTTTGCCGGCACTTATGATTGCCACTATATGTTAGGATAGGTGGCACTCGCAAGTGCCGGCATTTTATCATTTACCGGCACTTTTAAAAAAGTGCCAGCAAAAGAATCGCCGACGGAGTTTTAGCCGGCACTTTTGACTGCCACAAAAAAATGCCAGGAAAAATAATTACCGGCACTTTTTTGATGTTTTCCGGCATTTTAAAGTGCCGCTAAAAGCCAGTATTGGTGTAGTGATTTTTATGCAAATTAAAGTATATTTTAGACCAAAGTGCAAATTGAACCCGCTGGCTGTCTTTAGACAGTGTTTACACACCTATTATGCATCTTGTTAGAGTTCCGTAGGTTCTCGTTGATCGGGAATCGGATTTCCGTTCGATAAATCGACAGTTTTATCCCGTATAAGCATTCTGTTATAGTATTGTCGTCGGGATGGGTATGTGTGTGTCTATTACTGATTGTAGCTTCTTATTCAGGGCCCAGTTGTTCAGCACCAGCCTCCCAGTAGCTGTGCGGGAGTTCGAGGATCTGCCGTCATTCAGGTGGGTTATCTTCGGTCCGGGCTTTATCTATTCGGCCCTCTGGTTGCTTTAGTCCAGTCGGACACCTGTTTTTGGTTAGCCCTGTTGATTGGATCATATACTCCTATTCTCGATTATATCTGATGAGTTCATCTATATGCCATATGATTTTCCTGATAGACAGTGATTCTTTAGATATAGCATGTACACCTGCTCATCAGCTTTTATATTCCAGTACATAAATGTCATGATCGGATTTTACCTGCTATTTCCTTTCATCTGTGATGTTTGCTTGATATTCAGATATGCATGATAGATCTTGATCGATTTGATAGATGATTTTCTTGTTGGGATCTCGGCTTATTGCCGACTACCCGGTCATTAGACCGTGAGCTTGAGCATAGCATGGTGACTACCACGCACGCTGTACGTCACGTATACTGACGGCTTGGCCACCGTCACAGTGTTCTTTACCGGTAAAGTGGTCTAGAGGAAGGACCCGTGAGCCCCCAGATAGGCACCAGTGGGTGCGGGGTTATGTCAGCCAGATAGGTGCCAGATCAGTGGTATGAGCCTGAGGTCCCCGTGACCAATAATGGCATTGATTGGGTACTTGAGTTTCTTTTGTTGACACATTATTCTTATCTTGCACTGTTATTGATAGATAACTTACCCTGTACCCTTACTGCTCAGTTTATGATTGATTATCTCATTTATATCCAGATTTCTTGTATTACTTACTTGCAGTCCTTATGCTTGACTATTATAGCCATACATTGATTTCCAGCATTTATTATCTGCAGTTTCATTACCCTTGATTATCTGCCTATTCAGTTATCTGTGGATTTATGTTGATTATCAGTAGATCTTATTGGTTATTCAGCTTTACCCTATGATCTTTACTATCCGCAGATTATTGTACCCAGTAGGTACGATTAGCTATTTCTCGGCTCGTCGTGCCCACTGGGATACATGTACAGTGTATCTCACACCCCCTGGGTGACCATTTTTCAGGTCGTTCGGGTAGAGGGGTGTCGGGACGATCCAGTGAGCCTGTCACGATAGAGCTGTCCCCCTGATGATATAAATTGATGATCCCCGATGATCTGTAGCTGACTCTTATTTATATTATTTCAGCTTCCAGTATTTAGTTATTTCAGATTGATGTAGCATGATTATTTGGATTATTTGCTTAGTTAGATGTTGATTGATCTCTGATGGAGGATTGGATTAGCCTAGCCGTGCATGTATAGGGGATTCCCTATATGTGTGGCGGTCTGTTACGCCCGTTTTGCAAACTCTGATTATTTCAAAAAATAAAAATAAAATTTCAGACCTGATTTTAAAACTCGGGGCGTGACAGATTAGCCGGCCAAAAAAAAAAAAAAAAAAAAAAACCTAAGCCTAGGTACAAAACCTAGTCCAATGCGAGCGGGAGAGCCTGATTTCGGCGAGGATAGTGTCTAAGCTACGACTCTTAGATTCGAAAACCCTTCTGTTTCTTTCTAGCCAAACCATCCACCAGGTGGTCGCGATGGTGGTGATAGTATAGCTGTCGGACTCTCTCTCTCTCTCTCTCTCTCTCTCTCTCTCTCTCTCTCTCTCTCTCGTATTAGTTATTGGAAATTATAGCTGTCGGAAAACTTGATAGCACCAAATGATTGATGCTGTCTATAGTACAGCTGTCGGACTCTCTCTCTCTCTCTCGTCGTATTAGTTATTAGAAATTAACAATTTTAAAATAATTTGATCATAAAATAAATTATGTCGAAAAAATATAATAGATTATATTTAATAAGTGGATCATTGATTTGAACACTCTAAGACTATAATACCGAAACTCCGATAGTAACGATAGTATAAGAAATATACATTGGTTGATAACAGGTGGGTTTCTCTAATAAAAGTTTAAAGAAATATTTTTTAAATTTAATTTTTTGCTGAATATAATTTGAGAATATAAATATCCATCCATTGTGAAGCATTAATTAACTCAATATTTGGATTTATGCATGCATTTGAAGTGTTGTTAAAAGGAATGCTTTGGAAATTTTTTAAAAAAGAAGAAAATGTTAGCAACTTTGAAATTTAATTTCTATCAATTCTAATCTGATTTGTTCAATTTTAAATTAGAGTATTTATAAAAATGTTGTTTATGCACAGCTGTTGAAAACAAATTCAATTGAAAAAAAAAATAATATTTCATTATTCTTCTAAAATTATATATAGTATATTTGATTTTGCTAATAACACTAGATTTTCTATAAATTAACATTTGCAAATTCCTTAATAAGTGCATTAATTATCTAATGTTGCTCAACGAATCATTAATGCAATTGTTTACATCAATTACTTAATAATGGGACTCTCCACTAAACATATAGAACAAAAATGAAAGCAAAAGGTAAATTAAAAAAAAATGTGGCTGTCACCTCAAAAGATCAAATCATTCTAAAAAATCCAATCATTACAAAACAACGAAAAATAAACAGCAAATAACGTTAGGAGATTTGGACATGGAATAATAAATGAAATAGAACGAAAACAATGTTCTTGGATTTAGTAAGATATTTTTATTCATTTTTCTTTTTCTTTTTTTTAAGTTGGGATTTGATAGGTATTAATTGGGACAATTTTATGGAGGGAAAAAGATGGAGGAAAAAATATTCTCAGGTAGAGATATTAATAAGGAGCAAGCAATGGAAATCGATATTCACATTTTGGTTTTTAGGTTAATAAAAAATAATTGAAGAAAAAATTAATATCATTTATTAGCACAAGAATAAAAAATTTAAATTAAAGGTTATGTGCTAGGAATTTTGAATCTTATCTCAACTACTGGCAAAGCTAAAATAAAACAAGAGGCCAAAATACATGAAATGTTGATAAGGCCTCAAAAACATTCTTTATATATATATATATATATATATATATATATATATATATATATATATGGATCTAACTCGATCGGCTTTCATTTAAATCTAACTGGTGATTGCTGATCAACTCATTTAAAACATATAGATACAGTATTTATAAATTTTAATTGTAATTTAGTTTAACTCGATTTCTGACATATAAACAGAATACTATTCTATTTGCTAGAAGAAAAAAAATATAAATTCTAAATATGAAAATGATCACCTAAGATGGAGAGATAATGGGCAAGCAATAACCACATTTATTGAAGCTATTCCATCTCATATGTGGTCACCTTTTAGGTTTTTTTTTTAAAAAAAAAAAAAAAAAAAATTATGTCTTTGTATTAAGATGAGCTCTCATCAAACTTAGGACATTGTAAACTCCCCAATCAAATTAGAAATCAATTAATAATAATTGAGTCATTATCCTGATCCATCACATCAACTCGTGTGCCACGCCACATAAAATGACAAGTACATTTGAATCGGTTCCATTCCTTATTAATTAGGTTACATTTTGTTTTCAGTCCTTCAAATATGGACAAAATATCAATTTATTTCTTCTACTTTGGATATTTTACAAGGTAAAACAATATTGTATCAATCTGTTATATTTTAATTTATATTTATATTTATCTAAGTTAGAATCAAATTCTAATTAAATTAAAATAATATAAAAATTAGATATATTAGGCATAAATAAAATTTAATTAAAAATTTAATTAAACTATAAATTTTAATTAAATTTTAATTTAGAGCATTATACTTTGGGATCGTGTCCATGCGTGATAGCGGGGTTGTAATTAGCATTTGAAAGTACGAAATTAAATGCCAACTCAGCAGCCTGTGAGATAAAGGCCATGCATGTTTAGATATGCATGGACATCATATATATATATATATATATATATATATATATATATATATATATATATATATATATATATATATATATATATATATATATATAGTATCAAATTATTGGTGCTATCAAATTTTCTACCCTTAGATCAACCATTTTGATCATTTTCATCCGTTAGATTTTAATATTTTTTCAATCACCTATTAAACCCAAGGGGCCCACTATCATTTGAACCATATATCTTTTAATCCAAGGGTTAAAAACTTAATAGCACCAATGACTTTATACTATATATATATATATATATATATATATATATATATATATATATATATATATATATATATATATATAAAGTACAGCTTATATGTTTTTAAAAGTACAAATTCATTCATATTTGTATACCATTAAATTTGTATTGAGATTTATGTTTTTTATTTTTCTTTCTCTCTCTCTTTAATTGACTTTACAATAGCACAAATTGCAATACAAATTCAATAGTAATTAAAAATTTCACAAGCATAAATTGGCTTGTACTTTTAAAAATATATATAAATTTAAAAGTACAAGTCCAACTATATTTGTGAATTTTTTATTATTGGATTTATATTGGAATTTGTGCTATTGTAAAATCAACTAAAGAGAGACAAAGAAAAAATAATAGCAAAAATTTTAATGCAAATTCAATGGTAAAAAATTCACAAGCATATTTGGATTGTACTTTTAAAATATATATATATATATATATATATATATATATATATATATATATATATATATATATATACTATAAAAAATTTAATATTTAAAATAATTTTTTTATATTTAATGATGATTAAAAACATCCCAATATAATTTAGCGTCATATTTGAAAGTATCGGTTAAAATATCAGGAAATAAAAAGTCATCACGTATATACCGGCGTTTATGCCAATTAACGTCGATAAAATATATTCTGATATTTTAAAACGTCAATTATTTTTTAAATCCTGACTCTTTAAAGCGTCGAAAAAATAAAAGTAATAATAAATTTTATAATTTAATAAATTAATTTGATATAATTCAAAATTTATATAATAATACTTTTTAAAATATCAATATTTATTATATTATAAAAATATTTGAGGACGCAAGCATTTTCCTAACGTAGTCTAAACAAATGTATTTATATTGAGTTTTTTTTTCATGGTGATATATTTATCTATTTATTTATTTATTGACAAAATCTTGTACTATATTGTAGATGAGTTTTTTAAAATACAAGATAAATTATTTAAAATTTGTAGCTGAAATATTACCAAACGATGGAATACTCTTAAGGATAAAAAATTAGAATTTTTAGTTTTCAATAAACAAAAATAATAATAATAATTCTCATTACGAACAAAACCGAAGAGAAATTAGTCAAGCAATAATTAATTTTTTAAATCAAAATATACCATAAATAGTAAATTTCCAAAACAAACTCTTATAATATTATCGATATTTTAGGAGATTAAAGAGTCAACTCCAAACGATCCAAAGTTCACATGATTTGCATCCATTTTTTTATTCTTATAATTATAATACTCTTTTTTATTTTTTATTTAAAAAATAGTTTAATAACTGTACTAGTTAAGTCAAGTCAATATTATTAATTGGCCCTTGTAAAAATACCCAATTAGATGCCAACTCAGCAGAGACTTTTTCAACATTATCTCTTTGATCATCTTAAAATGCTTGTAGTGTAGGTTAAATGAGAAGTGACCTTCAAATATCTAGAATGAAAAATAATATTCAACTTTCATATTATTTTAATTTGTAAAAATAAAATAAATTATTTTATACTTGTAGCTTAAATATATATACACTACCAAACAATTACCACAAATAATTAATATATTTTAGAATGAGATTTTAGAATGAATTCAGTTAAAAATATAAAATAATTAAAAATCATGAGGTTCGAAAAAATACTGCAAAAAAAATAATATTTTAATAATTTATATTCAATATTTTTTAATATATATAATTAAATATAAATTATAATTAAATGGGAAACTAGCTAGAAGATTTGAGCTCAAAATTTTATACTCAAACACCATGCAAAAATAATGGATTACTCTAAAAACTTAAACATATATATATTCTTCTTGTCCTTGCATTTGAACATATATGAGATGTCATCAAAATCTAACTGAGAAATCAATGCTTGGTCCATCCCATCACTCGTGAACCACAGTACGTACCACATATATATCAATATATATACTCTTCACACTAGGCCAAGTTAATTAATTTTTAATCCTTTAAATTTGCATAAAAAAGCCAATTTGATTGGTTTCGTTTATGAGTATATACCAACTCATCCAAATTGTAGTTCAAAAACTTAAAAATATTAAATTTCTATCATATTGATCCTAGCTAGCTAGCTTTGTATTTTAGTTATATTTTACTTCCTTTTTTTTTAGAGAGAAAAAGATAGTATGTTATTTATTTTATTTATATATATAGAAAATAAATTCAGCTATAGAAATTGAGCCAATTCGACCTCTGCAAAGTTAAATACAATCATTATTTTTTTTTTTTTAAAAAAAGTGTCACTTAGAACTGCAGAACTCCGCTCACTTCTGTATTAGAGTAATTTGGTATATAAATACAAAACTTTTGGAATTAAAATAAAAAGTTATATCTTTGGAGTTTCTCCCCCACCTTGTTAGTACTGTTATTTATCATTTGATATCTTTATTTAGATGACAAAATGTGGCAAGAACTTGTTTGATACACAAATTTAATTAACTATGGAATTATAATGTTGGTCACCGAATTAAAGAATAATGTGATAGAAAATAATTTAAAATAAGTTAGTGTTAACATCCCTGATATATAAAAGCAAAACAAAAGAAATATATAGAAAACATAAGTTTATCCTATTAAATGGCAGATACAAAAGTTTGAACTCAAAATTTTTTGAAATTAAGGCAACGTAAAAGATTGATCTAATTGGAAATGACCTAGAAATTGTCTCAACAAATATAATGTGAACTCAATCCAACACAGTATGACGAATCAAAATGTGAACTCAATCCAACACAGTACGTATGACGAATCAAAATCAGCATGATAAGAACGTGTCTAAATGAAAAATAAATCGATTTGACACAATAGAACCGTAATGATCATAGAACCTGTTTCACACAACATTTTCTCCAATTACATCTCTAAACATTATATATATATATATATATATATATATATATATATATATATATATATATATATATATATATATATATAATTATATATGAATTATGTTATTCCAAATAGGATGTACATCTCTAAAATGAGTATTCATTCACTCGTCACATCAAAATGACGAGTAAAATTTATTTCATTTTAAAATAGATGAAGTGTAAGATGTACATTCTATTTGAGATGTACATCTAGCATTTTTCTTATTTTTGTTATGAGAATTAATTACTTTGTTAAAATATATAATAGCGGGGAGACAAAAGTACGGTTGGGAGCCAGAGATTCACATGGTGTACGTACAATTAATGTTTGAATATATATATATATATATATATAGGATTCACATGGTAGCATATCTCATATAGGAAATGAGGTGTACAAATATGAACAATTTGGGGTGCACGGGTAATATAGCTCCAAAAATAATACTATATTACCCAATTAAGTGGCCCCAAACATTTCCACTGTGGTCACTAACCCTACTTAATTAGCTAGTTTCCTTCGTCTCTTATTTTCTTCCTTCTCCTTTCTCCTCTCCCTCCCCTGAAAGTACTATGTTGCAGCAATATAGATATATAAGAAGCTTGCATGGCGTCAGAGAAAAACAAAATCAGTAGAGAAGTTGTTTTAGAACGCTTATTAATTGTACTGTTGGAGAGAAATCGAGCAATTAATTGGAGTGTATGGAACCCAATGTGGGCTCAATAATCAAAGCAGGTACCATCTTAATTTCATGTGCCATTTCATTCGATGTCAACCTGAGCTACGTATATATGTATATATATCATTTCTTTCTCCCAATGCAGGTGATTTGATATCGAATGATGGGTCGGGGATCGATTTGAGTGACCTAACAAAATATTCAATTTATCTTGCGAAAGAAGTTCGAAACTTGTTGATAGTCCCGTTGGTGCGGATTGCTGTGTTCGTTTGTTTAGTTATGACGATAATGATACTCGTAGAAAAGCTTTTCGTCGGTATAATCTCTTTGGTGGTGAAAATATGGAGGCTAAAGCCAGAGAGGAGGTATAAGTGGGAGCCGATTGTGCCGGACGTGGAGAAGGGGAGCACGGCGTTCCCCATGGTGCTCGTTCAAATCCCAATGTACAACGAGAGAAGAGGTGCATTTTCGAACGACACATATCTGATACATGTAGATCTACAAAGTCATTTAAGTCAGATTCATTGAATCAGATCAAATTCAGTGAGAATAAACACGACTGACTCATCGTATTTATCGTAATTTTATTGTAAGGTGTACAAGCTCTCCATTCGAGCGGCGTGCGGATTAAAATGGCCCTCGGATCGCATGATAATACAAGTATTGGATGATTCAACTGACCCAGTTGTAAAGGTATAGTAGTGTTCTAAATCTCAATTAATTAATTAATATATAGCTTAGCTTTTCAAGTATTTTATTAATTGATTCTTAATTAGCATCTATAGATCAACTAAGGGGTAGGTGAGTCCTAAATTTGACAACCAATCCACAGTTTTAGTGGACAAAATCTTGAGGGTTTAGTTTTAAAAAAGATCCTACAATCAGAAGCTTTTTAAGGATATGTCGACCTCGACTATATAGATATGCTCCACGCGCAAAGGTGTTTTTAATAATTATATATATAATTTTTTTATTAGTATCATCGTTGTGCTTTAGCAGTTTCGTATTGATAAAAAAAAAATAAATTTTTTTTATTAGATAACTTTTCATTAATATTAGAAGAAATCTAAACTTGTATTGACTTAAAAAGAGGTCAATGAAAAAATTTAAAGTAATCGGACTGATTTCAAAATATGCAATATATGAGGGAACTTCTTGTAACTTTTCACCCACAGAATGTGGAAAGAAGAGAACAAATAGAAGCGTTTTCACGTGATCTTTTTGGCATTGCTTTTTGCAGGGAATATGGACCACAAAATTACGAAAAAATCCCCCAATTATTATTATTATTATTATTATTATTATTCTGATTTTAAGAAAAAAAATTGTCCTCATAGGTGGGCACGAGTAGTGTCTCACTCACTCAATTATTATCTACAAAAATTCATACATTTTAAAAATTTATTATCTCGGCATTAAATAGTTTAAAAAAGTGACAGCATGAAAAGGAATTTATTATTTGTAAATGCTAAATGTATAAAAATATTTACTTAGAATGTTATAGAATCTGTTTCTAAGTGCAATTAACTTAGCTCGATTGTTACATATTTATATAAGTATTGTTGAATTTGATTAGATTTGATGAAGAGAGAGATGTTTAATTTGTGTCGAGAAAAAATAACTCTTGTAACAATGTTTTTTTATTTTAAATATATAATAGGTGAATTAGAGTGTTTATATTTAGATTGTGTGTGCGTACATGAGAGAGAGAGAGAGAGAGAGAGAGAGAGAGAGAGAGAGAGAGAGATATGCACGGAGTCACATGGATGGATTGTGTTCTATGAATGGTTCGGATTTGGCACGTGCCAAGTAGGTGGGCTCATTTAATTTTTAATATATATATATATATATATTATTATTAGTTTTTTTATTCATTATATAAATTTAAAAAAGTTAGAGTTATACATTAAATATTATAGAGAAATATATTGTATTTAATGTAGCACTAATAAGTAACATGATTGAGCATTATTATCTAATAAATTAATAGACGCATTCAAATTGTTGTGTTTATGCATGGGAGATCGATAAGTGTACATGTCACTAATGCATGTTATTTTTCTCTAACTATAGTTTTCAATTAATTATTTTAAATAGAAAAAAAAAATCTAGCTGATCAAAAAGTGTGGAACTACTGATTTTAGAAGTAAAATATAAAAATATGATTGTTTTAATACCCCACGAAGTGAATATAAATATATTTTAAATTTTTTTGTAGTATTTCTCTTTTTTCGTATGATTGTTGTGATCCTTTAAAATTTAGTTATTTATTTTTATTCTTTCGGATGCGTAACTAGATTCAGAAACATTTATGACAATTTATTGCAACTTTGCTAACAATGAGTACACATGAATAATTTGGTGGAGACTCAAATAATTAATCTTTAAATGATCTTTTATGTACTTTAGTTTTTTTCAAATAAAAATAATAAAATGTTCGAGAACGTAGTTAATTAGAACTAATCTCTTCGTCTACTTTAACATTTATCTTTTATTTTTTTTCTTTTTTCTTTTTTTTCTTTTTTGTGTATTTCAAGCTACAATGTAAGCACAATTATAGTGGATTTAATTTTGAAGGTAATCTCATCATTTTGTAGAAAAATTTACACGATTTTTAATGCACTTACTCTACTATGAGCTCATATGTTTATAATTTAAGATTTAATTTTTATTAAACTCATGACTCGAACTCAGAATCTTCTATTCTAATATTATGTAAAATTATATAAAATATTATTATTTTCAAAAACTTAAAATAGTAGAGTACATTATTTTTATATTTTTATATTTAACAAAAAAAATAGTAAATCATGGTGAGTTTTCAACCTTTAAATTAATATTTGTAAGATTAAAATAATATTAGTTCTTATGATTTAATGAGTGATGGACATAAAAGTATAATCACTCTAATAGGTAAATTTAGTCAAAAATTAAATCTAACGATAAAAAAACTTATAAACACAAAGTACTTACTTGGTAAGCACTGTAACATGACTCTTGGTCCAAAATGTGTAAGTACAATATTATCACTACTAGTTAAAGTAGTGATTCTTAATTTGATAATTTCAGAATTTGGTGAGTTTGGAGTGCCGTAAATGGAAGAGCGAAGGAGTGAACATAAGATACGAGGTGAGAGGGAACAGGAAGGGATACAAAGCAGGCGCCCTGAAAGAAGGAATGAAGCATGAGTACGTGCAGGAGTGTGAATACATTGCCATGTTCGACGCCGACTTCCAACCCGAATCCGATTTCCTATTGCGAACTATTCCTTTCCTTGTGCATAACCCGGAAATCGCACTTGTTCAAGCTCGTTGGAAATTCGGTAAGCATATTTCTAGACTAGTCAAGAAGACTGATATTTGTTGTGTCGAGTAATTTTTATTATTGTCAGAGCAAATCATCAGAAAATATTTCTATGCAATGATCTGGCTCACAATTCTTGCTTTTACGTGAATATTACTGGTAACATGCAGCTTCGATGTCGAAAAGTCATTTCCAAGCATTATCTGATAGAAAACCACCGAATTTTATTGAGATTTTTCGTGCAGTGAACGCCGACGAATGCTTGATGACGAGGTTCCAAGAGATGTCGCTCGACTACCATTTCAAGATCGAACAAGAAGCAGGATCATCATGCTTTGCATTTTTCGGCTTTAATGGTAACATCTTATTCCTTCCTAAAACTAAACCTGTGTTTAAACACTTCTCCTATTTAGCAGTTTTTGAGAAAGTGGTATGCATGTGATAGCTAGGAGTTCACCACATCACTCAACAGCTATTTTTTCGAAAATGATGAGTCTTTAATTTCTAGCGCAGTTGACAGAAACATTCAACTTGATGTGACAGATTCTAAGACCCGAAAACTAAATTTCTCCTAATCTAGTACAAAGCTATATACCGTTTAGGAACCGCAGGAGTTTGGAGGATAAAGGCCATCACAGACGCAGGCGGTTGGAAGGATCGGACGACGGTGGAAGACATGGATCTAGCGGTTCGAGCTGGCCTTCGCGGTTGGAGCTTCCTTTACGTCGGCAACCTTAAAGTACATCGATCGATCACTCTTCCTTTAATCCAAACCAACTCTCTAAATATCAAAAACCAAGCAACATATTTAAGTGTTGACAATTGCGTGTACACTCGAAAATTACATTTATTTGTTCTTTTTATTGGATGTAAAATAGGTTAAAAGTGAGCTACCAAGTACTTTCAAGGCCTTTAGGTACCAGCAACATAGATGGTCTTGTGGACCTGCAAATTTGTTCAAGAAGATGGCTGTGGAAATCATGCAAAGCAAGGTCATCACACTCTTCTTTTATTATTTTCTTAGTAACTTGAAATTTACCACATGAACAATATAATATATAGTTCCGTAGCATTCTAACTTGTATCCAATACGCGACTAACATTCTTAACAGGTTTAATTATTGCTCAGCTCGTAAATTTTAACATTTTAAAGTTCAGTTAGTAAACAACAATTCGATTTTTTTTCTTTTTCTTTTTTTTTTTACTATTGCATGCAACTAAAACATTAACTCTCTATTTCTGCTGCAGAAGGTATCAATATGGAAGAAACTCCACATATTATATGACTTCTTCTTTGTGGGTAAAATTGTAGCTCACACAGTAACCTTCATCTATTACTGTGTAGTGATTCCAATTTCCGTTTTTCTCCCGGAAGTGGAGATCCCTCTCTGGGGTGTGTTTTATGTTCCCACAATTATTACCCTCTGTAAATCTGTGGGCACACCAAGGTAAAAGCTAGTTCTTAGATATTGTAGACATATGGTTTTCTCTTTAACTCAAATAGAATTTAGGGTTTGCATGACCTGACTGGAGCTTAGAATCATTCTAACGGCGATAATAATAACTTTTTCTTTTAAGAAAAGTTCCTTAATCACTTCAGGATCCTATTTCTCTAAAGCTCTCAGCACAAGGTTTTCTTGCATGTGAGGTGATTCTGATGCTCGTCAGCAACGAAATGCATCCATACAATCCAAATCTGGTGGCTTGAAATCATCCCGTTGCTGATGAACGACAGGATCGCTCCATGCGTATATATGGTGTTGCTAGGAAAGGCATACCGATAGCTTCTTGCTGTGGATATAGTCGTCTAATTGAGAGTTCGGCTTTGGTGCTTCGAAAGCGCATTATCAAACATCTTAGTTTTGAAACTATCGGTTTTTTGAAGTAGACAAGTATTTGTTTGGCCTGATTTGTGGAAAGAAACAATTGTTAGATAATTGGCAAGTGAAAACTTTGCAGCTTTCACATCCACGTAAGTTGAAAAGAGTTTCTACTTTTGTCGCAACAAAAGACACGGCGAAAACAAGCTCTAGTAAGGCAAAACATGCCCTTACATTGAACCCACATATTAGCAAGCATATTAATACATTAAAAAGGTGTCTTTTCGTTGTTCCTACTCTATCTGTTTGTTGGTTTAAAATTAAATCTCCCAAATTCATAATTTTCCTTTTTATTTCTCTCCTGTTACAGCTCTTTTCATCTAGTGATTCTATGGATTCTGTTTGAGAATGTTATGTCACTGCACCGGACAAAAGCGGCTATAACCGGTTTGTTAGATGCTGGGAGAGTCAATGAGTGGGTGGTCACTGAGAAATTGGGGGAAGCTCACAAGACAAAACCAGCTACAACACAACAAGCAGATCTAACTGAGAATCTATCAATAGATGCTCATGAGCAAACAAATCCATGCATTCTCAAACCCAAGAATCAGCAAACTTGGTTTTGGCATAGGTATGGTTTCATTAATGATCTTCGTTAACTTAGTGTGCTCGTAAAGTTCCTACAAAAAGATTTTGTTCGCTTCGATTTTGTCAACCAGAGTGAGATTCGTTGAACCTGATCGCACTGTCCACTGATAGTAAAAGCAGCTATGCCACCTAACCAATTGGATGCACAGGCCAGGTTGAATTGTATTCACGTAGAGTTTTCTCGACCCAAGGGGCCATGAAACCCTACCTTCTCCATGCTTGGTCTCTCATATGCATTCTCTCCTTTTCCTTCTTTCTTTTATGTCACCATTACACCATATAAGAAATAAAAAGTAATAAACTCGACCACATCAGGTCCAAAAAGGCAATTCCTAACAAGGTTTGAGCTAAGTCGCTCTGCTTGACTCGACCTGAACCTAACCTGACTCGACTTGTCACCATCCCTACTTCTTACAACCTTGTTCATTGTAATTTACCTCGACAAAAACATCTACAAATACTCAAAATAATTGGTATGCATGTTTTTTTTTTTTTTCCTTTTTTAATGCTAGGTTCTATTACTGGGAACTCTCCATTGGAACCTTCATCTTGCTTTGTGGGTACTATGATGTTGTATATGCTAAAGAAGGATACTTCATCTACCTCTTCCTTCAAGGACTCGCATTTTTAATTACAGGTTTTGGGTGCATGGGCACACATCTTCCTGATTCTTAAGCAAGTCTCAAATCCAGATAAATAAAGGGACTATGTCGCAAAATCGCACGTAGCTGCCCCATGTTCATATAAAGAAATTATTGTTCCTCTTCATGTATTTGTATTTTCCTCTCAAAAGGGAGACACCATTAATTCTTTATTTCTAGAATAAAAGTAAAAAAATACTAGCACAATAACATATAGTGTATTTTCATTTTTATTAGAATTTAAATACGGAGCGAGCTATTGATCGATGTATCGTATAATTATTAACTTTGAATTTGATATTAATTACTTGTCGGAACATAGATAAAATTTTGCGAAGAAGAGTTCGCGTTCCGAAAGAAAAAATTTTGGATTTGAATTTTTATCTGCTGAGATGATATCTAGTGAATGCATGACTTTTTACTGATTTTTTAATTTTAAAATTTTAACATATCGTTTAATTTTATAGATTTAATTAATATTATTTCTATAATTTATATAACTATAAATTTTCTAAAGTAACCCATTAATTTAAATTTTGTATTCGCAGAATTATCAAATTATTTAAATTTTGATCGATTAGATAGTCGAATTCAAATGGTCTATAATTCTAACAAAGCCAAAAGGTTAAGCTCAAAAAAAAAAAAAAAAAAAAAAAAGCACTTTATATATATATATATAGAGCAGCAAACTTATTTAAATTCAATATTAAACTCCACAATCAAAAGATGGTTAAATTGTACCATCGCTCCCTAACATTTAACCGTTACGTCACTTGGTCCCTATTTTGCTATTACGTCCTTATTTTTTATGTTTTTGTTGCAAGTTAGATTCCAACCATTTAAATCAAAAAAAGAATTAAAAAATAAAAATAAAAATTTAATATTATAAATTGCACACAAAAGTGAATAATACCTTAAGCAATAACGTTGGAATTAATAAGAATTGATGATCATACTCTCGCTAACAAATACGGAGTATGTCGATTAATAAATTTGTATAAATTATGTGCGAGGTACTCGGTCAACTGGAATGCGTATTACATATATACATCAAACATGCATTTTTTGCTTATCCGATAAAATGCGAATAATATTAAGAATAATATAACAAGAATAATATAAAGTAATTTTTTTTTGCAATCCAAGATGGAATTCTAGGTGCGCAATTATTAATTAACCGCTTCAAAATATCTCCAGAAACGGACACGTGCGCTAAAAGTCGCAGTTGGAACTCACCATCATCCCCA
Source organism: Tillandsia fasciculata (assembly GCA_029168755.2). Classification (NCBI taxonomy): domain Eukaryota; kingdom Viridiplantae; phylum Streptophyta; class Magnoliopsida; order Poales; family Bromeliaceae; genus Tillandsia; species Tillandsia fasciculata. Next base: position 2,617,761 of record CM054943.1, on the reverse strand, counting down.
TCTCAGATTCTCACCTCTCAATTCAGAAATTTATCTCCTATACTTTGAATGGGCCGGGTCTACCACGTCATCATTATGGAAAGCCAACTTGGAAAGGAGCAGGCGAATTATAGGCGGACACGTACCCGAATAAGTTGGGCCGGTGCATAGACCCGGTCCAAGCAATAATTTCTAACAGGATAGGGCCGGACCATTTCCCGATCCGTCCAAAGTGCGGGTCCCCGTCACTCCCGTTTTATCTCCTCTGTAACAATGCGCGGAGACCCTTCACTTATTGGTGATTTCGCAACAAATCCCTCAACTTGTAATTTTTTTGTAATTTTTGTTTTTTTGGCAATTTGAGTAAAAAATTTTAGTAAATTCAATACTTCTGTTACAAGCTATTAGAGAGCAATTAATAGAATAACAAATAAATTTAAATAAAAATTTTATAATCTTTATTTATTATTTTTCAAATTTTCAAAATTGAGTGGCGCCTAATCAAAGGGTACTATAGTTGAGGGGGTGTACGTACATTTTTACCTCCATTTTTGTTTTGTTTGAGCTCCTCTTCCTCCTCCAATCTATAAAACCCTAACCCTCGCTCCCCACGCGATGGCGCCCCATTCCGATCCCGCAGCGGCGGCGGCGGCGGAGGCGCGATGGACTCCTTGGCGGCGGCGGCGAGGGGCGGGCGAATCGTGCTGGTGAACACGGCGACCCAGGCGATGGTGATGCTCGACGCGGACGAGGCGATGGTGATGCTCGACGCGGACGCGATCCCGGCCGATCCGGCGCCTTGGGGGGAGGAGATGAGGACATTGGAGGCGGAGGCGGCGGAGGAGGGGGAGGAGTGCGCGGTGTGCTTGGAGGAGCTGGGATCGGGGGCGGAGGAGGAGGTGAAGGAGGTGGGGTGTGGGCATAGGTTCCATGGGGGCTGCATAGAGAGGTGGGTGGGGGTGAGGGCTACGTGCCCCGTGTGTAGGGTTAGGGTTAGGGTTAGGGTTTCCGCGGCGGCGGCGGAGGAGGAGGAGGAGGAGACGATGGGGAGGAGGAGAAGGAGGAGAGTGGGGGTTTGGATCGCGATCGCGATCGGACGGTGAGGATTGAGTGATCAGTTATAACGGCGCGTTTTTTTTTTTTTTTTTTTTTTTTTTTTTTTTTTGCCTTTGCAGTTTTAAAAGCTGTATTTATTTACTTAATTAAAAAAAAAAAACTGATAATTTTTGTTACTGTAAAATACTTAACATTGTGTGAACTACAAATATAAGATAACAACATAATTTGCGCTAGGGAACGAAAAATACAGCTGGATAAATGTTTTTGTTCTAATTCTATTTTATTCAAATATTGCGTGAGTCTCGATTCCAAACTGAACCTAAGTTGTAATCACTTTTTGTCACGTTAGGCCTTGGGCCGAATTTGGCCTCAGTTCTAAAGTCTATATTTATAATGATCTTGTGCTACTCTTATCATTTAGGATTGGACACTAATATAGATGCATTGAATATAATCAAATTTAATAAGTTAATTTTTTTTTGTTAGCAGTAAATATATATCAGCTAATATTGTCAAGCTCTGGATTTGGTCTTCCAAGCAAAACTTGCAATGTCTAAGCTAAAACTTCCATTGACTAGAAGAGATTAATTAAGTCATTGAGAAATTGCATCTTAGCCTTGAGAGAATAGATAAGCTTTGCCTCTAAAATCAATTTGTTGGTCCAATGCAAAGATTTAGATGCCGCGATCTAGGAACATGTCGAAAATGTACTGGTACAATATGATATAGTGCGTGCTAGATTTTACCGATGCATGCCAATCATAAAAGATACATATGTGCCGACACATGATGACATAAAATATTTATTTTTCTTTAGTAACAAAATATTCTAATTATTTATTATAATTTTTTTTTAAAATTTTTTAAATTTTATTAAAAAAAATATTTATTAATTCAACTAAAAGAGAATTTTGAGCTGTTCTATTAGCACGCGAAATGTACCATGACGATATTTTATTGACATGATATTATACGGTAGATCTCGTCCGTATCAATGAACACTTAAATTTTTGATCTAATATTATTTTAGTAGGTAATTATTTTAGTTGAAAGAAAATGAGAACTAGAAATAAACTCAACTAAAACTGTAAAATAATTAGATTTTAAATTTGAAATCTCATATACTAGATTTCAACTTTTAGCCAACTGTGCTGTATTGTGACATCTTCGAAATTTAAAATAATTCTATATATAAATAATATAATATGATTAAGTTTCTTAATTCGGTCATAATATTTTGGGTGATAGTAAAATTCAAAAGATTAAGAAAATTAAGTGTGTTAAAATTAAAATAATTCTTGAATAAGTGATCTTCTAGAAAGTGAAGCATCACATGTATACGATTGATTTATTATAATATATAGATGCAAAGAATAACAATGCTCCTATAACGCCATAGAATAACACCATAGAATAACGTATAATTAGATTACAAAAGTTCCTGGAAAGATATAGCATTTCTAATGTAATTGATTGGTATATTTTTATGAGAAAAAAATGATCGAAACTTCTGACTTCTTAGTTAAAAAATATATAATTGAAGAACGGTTTAGTCTCCGATTTGTAAATAGTAAAATACTTATTATTATAAAGAAAAATACTTCAGATCCCTTGTAAATAATAGTATTTTATGCATTAGCCGCTCATAAGTTCAACATTTTGAAGTACACATAAAATAATACTACTGTCTTAAAAAAAGAAAAAAAAAAATGAAGATTTTTTTTCTTTTATTTTTTATTTTTCTTGAGTGGTTCAGTAAAATGTGGAGAGGAAAAGGATAAGCCACTAGTGCTTGAATAAGTGGAGTATGATAATTAGATTGATTGTGCTAGATATCACAATATAAAGTGCTTTAGACTTTAATTACTTACCACCAAATTTGCAACTCAAACATTTGTGGGTTGGTAGGAACTTCAATTTGGAATTAGGAGAAGATTCAAAGTTGTGACTCTAAAACTGAGAAAATTGGTCAGAAAAAATTCAAAGTAATTCACTGAGGGGCTGTTTGGTTTCTCGAAAAATTATATAAGATCAGGATTTTTTATTTTTTAATTTTTTTTATTATTATTTTTTTTTTGGACGAAAAAAGGGGTGGGGGTGGGGGGAAGGTTGTTTTCTATAAAATATTTTAAATTTTTTTCTAAATATTTTTTTTTTTTTAAGCACTGAATAGACTAAAAAATACTTTCCAGATCAGAAAAAAAAAAAAAAATTTGTGGGATTTTTTTTTTTTCTGAAAAATGAAACATTTGGTAGAGAAATTTTGCCTGTGAAAGTACTTATTTGGAGCCTCTACACTCCATCTATTTTGGAATGAAATAAATTTTATTGATTATTTTGAAATGATCAGCGGAGGAGTCCTCACTCCAGGCCAGAATGGATTGATTGTATATCGTACATCTGAAATCGGATGTACGAATAGAATTGCTCCTCAACTATATGTCAATTTAGTCAATTTAGAAAAGCCTCCACAAGGTTTATTTTTTTTTTTTTTCATTGAGAACTTTAGCCTTTAACTTTTTTAGAATTAGTTTTTTTAGTTAAAATTTTAAAAAAATTTATCAAATTCATTAGAGACTTTTACCAAATTTAACAACCTTAATCATTTTCTAGCAAATATAATTAGATCAATTAATAATTAGCAACTAATAAAATCATTAAATCTGATATCATTTTTTTTTTCACTTTACTAAAGGGGTCATCATACCATTTTTACTTAATTGTTTAATTAATTAGAAATGGCTACAGGAGATTCTCGAAGCTTCTAATTCAAGTACCATAAAAAAAAAAAAACAAAACAAAACAAAACAAAAATCTTTTTTTCTTTTAATTAAGAACCAATTCCATGGAAAAGGTCAATTAGGGCCTTGTGGTTATCGAACTAATTATTATTAAAACAAAATACACATGGTTATAATTAAGGAAGAAGTACTTTTCATTTGGGTCCCTCATGTTTATCTAATTTAATATTCTTCACTTGCAATACCTCCAACCGAAAGGTGAAATATTAAATACACACTTGATGGAGTTTTATAATATTTGCATACTTTTCTGTAAATGGATAAGATAATAAATACTTGTTTTATATACATCATCACACTCTTTGCTTCTACTCAATTTGAGAAATATAAATTAAAATATAACTATTTGGTACTGTTTTATTTTTTGGTCACGTACTACGCTTACGAAAACACTTCACCTTAGTCGTCTCATCTCGATTTGTCGCTGTATATGTTTGTCTAAAAATATCAGCATATTCTGCAATGTGACGGAATGTCAGATTGAATCAAATCATGTTCAAAATAATCGAAAGTTGAATTGGATCGAATCATATTTGATGCAGCAGAAGACAAATTGCATCGAATCAAAATCAAAATTTATGAGCGATGTATTTATACTTTTTTAAATGATTTAGATATTTGAACTGAATCGGCAACTAAATATTATATTTATATAAAAAAATCGATCACAAATCACCAGTAACTTAATTGTATCCCTAGTTAATTGGAGAAATTATCATTTTAAATTTATTTTCATTCCCATGAACTAGGCTAGTTGATTGAACCTAATAACATTTTTTTCATTATTATTATCATATTATTATTCTAAAAATATATCACCTATTTATAAAATTAATCGTAATATTCTCTTTATTATTTTGATTGTTACCACTAATAAATAATAAATTTATGTGATCTATGTTCAGAAAATTTCTATATCATAATTTATACTAATAATATACTCTTTATTTATTTATTTATTTATTTCACTGAAATTGAGGGGGGGAGAAATAAGGAATCAAAAAAGAGTCAATCGTGGCCACACAACGCCGAAACTTGTGGCGCCCAATTGCTGACGTGGCACGCTCTCCCTTCTCTTTCTCTTGAAAGAAATGTAGAGCCTGCACCATGTGTATATATATATTTTTGTGCACTTCATGCACCGCACTCGCTTGGCATTTTAATGATTCATTTTTGCGAAAATTAATTATTATTGATGATGAGATATTTAATTCGATGATTAATTTTACTAATTATAATTTATAGTGTTGAAATTATTTAAAAATTAAATTTATAATTTTATAATTTTGTTTGACTAGAAAACGAGTGGCTTCAAAATGTCACAAAGATACTTGGACATGTGCTTTTAAAAGTATATAAATTTTACTATATATATATATATATATATATATATACATACTCCTATGTAGGGGTGGTATTTCAGTTCGTTGTTTGCGAGCCAACTCGTGTTCGGCTCAAAGTGAGCTCGAGATCGAATCGCTCGTTTAGTAAACGAGTCAAACACTAGTCGGATTTTTCAGCTTATTTAATAAACGAGCTGAACACGAGCTGGGTCAGCTCGCTCGTGTTCGACTCGATAACAGCTCGAATATATATATATATATATATATATATATATATATATATATATATATATATATATTACTATTTAAATTTTAGGCTATTAATTTTTTATGAATTTTAATTATTAGATTAAAATTTTAATTTTTTAAATTGTTTTCTAATTTTATACCTAATAGTATGAATGAAAATTAAATTTATTGTTCGTGAGCCAGCTCGTGTTCGGCTCGAGCAGAATTTTTTAGCTCGATATTTAAACGAGTCAGCTCGTGTTCGGCTCACTGACACCCATATTTTTATGTTTTCGAAAGTATGAAGGTCCATATACTTGTAAGTTATTTTTAATAATGAGACATTCGATTCGATAAATCGGTTCTATTAAACATAATTTATACTGTTGAAACTATATAGAAACTAAATTTTATAATTTTATAATTTTATTTTTTAAGTGAACGAGTAGTCTCAAAATAAACGGTTGAAAATAAAAATTCTATAAAAAATAATAATAAAAAAATTAAATTTAAAATTAAAAGTTTCAATTTTGTTCGTGATATTAAGTAAAATTTTTTATTAAAATTTTACATAATTTGAATTATTTTACGCTATTAAACTTACAAACGTATCATATCGATTGTTAAAATAATTAATTTTGAAAATTTTTAATCATTTAGTAAATTATATTAAAAAATTATAAAATTTGATTTCTAAATAATTCTAATAGCGTGAATCAAATCGCTCGTGGAAACAGATGCTCCATTATTAAAAATAATCGGCAGATATAAAGAATTTAATTTCTAACTAATTTTAATAATATAAATTATGTGGCACGACATAATTTTTTAATTTGTTTAAATATAAAAATATAAATTACACGTCACTAGCTTACTCCGCGTCAAAATTAACATAAAATAGTGGTTAACCCAAAAATAAATGGTGCATAATAAAATATTATTTAATGTTTATTTTGAGGCATCTATGGTAGAATTTTACAAGTGCGGTGCACCGGGTGCAAGCAATAATTTCTAATGCTTTTTATATCTTTCTAAAATAAAATGGGAGAGAGAGAAGGGGAGGAGCCCCAACCAGTGGAATCTAGAGAGAGAGAGAGAGAGTTTTAGAGAGAGAGAGATGGATGAGAGAAGAGACACAGCAATTAAGCTATTTGGAAAAATATTAATTCCTTTGCAAGGGAGTGTGGAGGATTCTATTGGTGCAGGAGAAGAGGAGAACAAGGTGAATTTAATTGGTATTTTAATGGGTTTTTTTTTTTTTTTTTTGGATTTAGATATCAAAAAAAAAAGAGAGGCTAATTTTGAGGTTTGGATTGGTTTTGTTGAATAAATTTGATGTTTTGATGTTCTTGTAGGGAATTTTTTTTTATTTTTTTTGCAATTTTTGGTAATTGATGTTTTGTAAAAAAGACTTTAAGTTAATTTGAATGATGGATGTATTTTATTTTTTATTTTTTGGGGAGGATATTAGGTTGGTTAATTTGTGTTGATTTTTGTGAATTTTCTATAAATTTTTGGTTGTGTAGAAAAATAAATTATCTTAAGATTGTTTCAAGAAATGATATTTTGTTTTTTACTCAAAAAAAATGGTAAATGGTATTTATTTATGAAATAATCATGTTCAATTTTGAATTATTAATTAGAATTACTTTTATTTCCACTATTTGTTGCTATTACCTAATTTTATATTTTTATAATATTCAAGGCATTAGCAAAAGTACAATTTAAGATGTGTTCTAGTCAATAATTACTGTGCTATCTCATACCTTATAAAAAGTGTTCTTATTTTCATCATCTTTTTCTTTTTTCTTTTTCTTTTTTTTTTTTACATTTTTATTTTATTTTTATGTTGATTTTCAATAGATATCATGATCTTAATTAATTAGTTGCAGCATCAGCAGTGATCCTAAAAATTAAAAGAAAAGAAAATAAAAAAAGTTTGAATTTTTTAATATGAATTTAATACAAATTATTTATAGCTGCAGTGCGTTGAAAAAATTGCCTCCGAAACCGGAATTCCTTGCCCTGCGAAATCCGAAAACAGCACAAACTTCGATGCGAAAGAAGCGGAGGACGAGACGGAAAACGAAAAACAGAGAAAACCGAACGGTGGTGATCAGGAAGAGGCGGCGGTAGCGAAAAAGCCTGACAAGATCGAACCGTGCCCGCGGTGCGACAGTCTGGACACGAAATTCTGCTACTTCAACAACTACAACGTCAACCAGCCGCGCCACTTCTGCAAGGACTGCCAGCGGTACTGGACCGCCGGCGGGTCGCTCCGCAACGTGCCAGTCGGTGCTGGCCGCCGCAAGAGCAAGTCCTCCTCTTGCTACCGCCGCGCAAATTTGAATCCTACTCATCCTACTACTACTACTACTACTGCTGTACTTAGTTTCGGGTCCGACTCGCCTTTATGTCAGTCCATGGCTTCGGTTCTGAATCTGGCGGGCGCGGGGAATGTGTTCGAGAGCTGCGAGGAGAACTCGAGCCAATCGTCGATGACCGGCTTGAGCTCGACTACTGATGATGGAGCAGGAGCTGCATCTGATGCTCATAAAGAAGTTGTGGCTCAAATTCCTTGTGTGAATGGATCCCCCTGGGCTTATCCCATAAGCCCAGCTTCTGCTGCTATTGCATTTCCACTTTACCCTGCAGTGGCTTACTGGGGCTACACTGTTCCATCATTCCACCCTCCACATAACAATTCTCCTACTCTGGGCAAGCATTCAAGGGAAGGGGATAAGTTGTATGATGATACCAACTCAGAGAAAAGCAGTGAGGAGAAGCACTTTTGGATGCCGAAAACGCTGAGGATCGGCGACCCCGATGAGGCCGCCAAGAGCTCTATTTGGTCGACGATCGGCTTCGAGAACAAAAACTCCAGTGCGGTGTGCGGCGACGGCCTTTTCAAACCGTTTCAGTCGAAAGACGACGCCAAGAAAACCGCTTCTGAGATGCCCCAGGTGTTGCAAGCAAATCCTGCGGCATTCGCTAGGTCGATGAACTACCGCGAAACCTCCTAGAGAAGTTGATATAGTTTATAGTTAGATGATAACTTTTTGTGTGTGTGTGTGTATATATATATATACATATTGAGAGTGCATATATGTTTAACTGATGATTTGGGTTGACACAGCTGAGATTGTGTTTAGTGTAGTAGTTGTGATTTTAATTAGCTTTGTATATACTTATATGGAAAAGAAACATGGGAAAGGAGAGGCATAGATAGAGAAGGAGAGAGTATTAATGAGATTAGATCAATTATGAGATTTTCAAATGTAGTAAGAGAACTTGTGATTTGTGTTGCTTCTTATGGTGGTAGACAAATGATTCAGCATATTTTTTCTTTTTCTTTTGGTTTCTTTCCCTTTTTGTGGAGGAAGATGATTCACAACTTTATCTTAAATGAGATATTTAGATCTTCTCAATGGTGGTAGACAAATGATTCAGCATATTTTTTCTTTTTCTTTTGGTTTCTTTCCCTTTTTGTGGAGGAAGATGATTCACAATTTTATCTTAAATGAGATATTTAGATCTTTTCAATTCAGGAATGCAAACAGGACAGATTCAGAGATAGAAGGGATTGAAGATGAATTGAATTTTATTCTATTTTTAATCTTTATTAATCATTCTATTTGTGGCGGGTCAGGTCGGGAGCGAGGAGTCCCCAAGCTCCCACTCTATTTTTTAGTAGATCGGGATGAATTCGAAATTTATTTGCATTGTTACCGAGCGGAGCATTAATTGTTGGATAAAGTACTATTATATCTAGTACTACTTGTAGTTGTAGTGTGACGCCCCAACTTTTCAGAAAGTCATCCATTCTAGAATTATTCTAACTCTAGCATGCCTAACTCTCTTAATCTTTTGGATCTTGCTACCATCCAAAATGCTATAGCCGGGTTAAGAGATTTAGTCATATTATATCATTTATATATAGGGCTAATACACATTTCGGAGGTGCCACATCTAGACTCCGTTTAGCAACAGATATAAGGAGGAATAAGGAGGTTATTCCCCCCCCTTATACCCAATACCCAAACGTGATTTTGAATGGGGAGGAGAACAGCTGTTTCCCTCTATACCAAGTTATCCGGTATAAGAGTGGAACAGTCATAGATGGAACAGCTCTTCCACCTTTTGCTTACTTTTTTTTTTTTTTAATTAAAATTTTTTAAATTATAAGATATTTAAATTTATAAAATATAATTTTTTTTGTAATTTTTAATTCCCTCTATTCTTTTTTAATTTACCAAACACAAATTTTTTTATTTCCGATACAACTTCTATACTCAACCAAATACAAAATTACTTTAATTCCTACTTGTACCTGAATTTATACCTATCCCATGGATAACTAATTTTTTTTTTATATCCGAACCGAACCAAACGCAACCTAGAAGATCATCATAATGGATTTTCTCTACACTAGAAGCAAAAAATAAACACTAATAAATTTGATACTGTTGCTCAAAGTGAAAGATAAATAGGGAATTTTTCATTTTGTCTTTAATGGATGTTCAACTATGATTATAGCTGAGATCAGTAACAGTTCTTGAAATTCACATTATTTTTAGGTCCATTTTGCCCTGCAGTTGTTGCTGGGGTTAAATTAGGGTTCTGAGATTTATTGTGCAGATCATAAAAAGTGAGGCATATACAATGAACAGATAGCCAAGCATCTTGCCTTTCCTAAAAGCACAAGTATGATTAATATCTTATCTTAGAAGTGGAAACTAAAGGAGCTTTTTGGAAGATAAGAGGAGGAAGCTACCACCTTTGTTTTTTTAATAAAAAGCTTCCTTTATGATTTTTTTTTTTTTTTTTTTTCTTTTTCTTTTTCTTTTTCCACCAGAAAAAGCTGCCTAGAAAGAAATTGGTGTCTGGCCTAGATTTTGAAAAATAATTTTAAATAATTTTTGATTCAATAGAATATTTGACATTCATATTTTTCAAATTATGATTTTAATTTTTAAAATCAGTTTTTCTATTTTCAAAATCCAAAATTAGAAGCAGTTAAAATCAACTTCTTAAAATCTGGTTCTGATTTTGGACTCAAATTTTAAATTTTTATTTTTATTTTAGATTCAGATTTTAAATTATTTTAAAATAAAATTCGGTAATATATTTATTATTTGACTTTTTGATAAACAACTTCACAAAATTACTTTTAACAAATTACTTTTCTATCTAAACTCAGCCAAATACTCTACAAATTTTAATAAAAATTACTTTTTCATAATCTAGATCAGGCGGCCCAAAGTTGCAGTCTTTTAGTTCCACTTTGAACTCTGACAACAAAAAAAAAAAAAAAAAAAAAAAAAGTAAATGCTGATTAATAAACAGGGAGTCTTAATTGAAATGTTAATTTTGAATATGATCCTTTTAAAATGCCACTTTATTGTGCATTAAATGTGAGGGGTCATTTTTAACAATTTTTTATGATCTTATATAATTTTCTTGTTTACTTGAAGTTGTTTAAAAAAATAATAATAATTTTTTATTAATAAAATGTTAAAGTAATAATAATTTTTTATTTTCTCTCAAAAAAAAAAAATAATAATAATTTTTTATTTGTCGAATATTTGATTTCTGTCTCTGGTACATAGAAGTTATTTTGTAAGCCACTGACAAATAGATAATAAATAAGTTTTACTTTATCACATTAATTTTTAAATTAATCTCTAAAATAGAATGATAAAACTTAAAAATTGTCCTAAAAATTCTACCACATATGCTCATGTTCACTTACCTAAGTTGATGTAATGATTGATCCTTTTTGTTGCTCTTGCAATTTGGTGCCCCTTTGACTTTTGTTACTCTACAAATTTGGTGCCCTAACCCTTTTTCACTTGGTGAAGAAACCTTTTTTGACTTTTGGTGATGTCAACTTTGGGCTTTGAATTTTAAAAAATAAATTTAAATAAAATGTTATTCAAATGGTTGAATAATATTTACAAGACTGATCAGTTGGCTAATTAAGAGTTTGATGATTAATATTTAAATTTTTAAATTCAAAATTTAATTATTTTATATTTTTATTTAAATTTATTTTTTAAAAAATTAAGCTAAAGAGATAGAAAACTATATATATATATATATATATATATATATATATATATATATATATATATATATATATCTAAAAAAAAAAGAAAAAAAGAAAAAAAGGCATAATGTTCTAATAGAGAGCTTTTCATAATAAAGTTGATACCCAAAAACCAAAGTCTACCTAATTTAGTATTCTTATTGAGTAATTAACTAGAGGCATGTAACATCCCGCATCTTAGAAAGTTATTTATTTTAGAACTATTTTAATTTTAACATTCTTAACTTTTTTAATCTCTTAAGCTTAATAACCATCCAAAATATTATGGCCTAGTTAAAAAATTCAATTCTATTATATCTAATATATATATATATATATATATATATATATATATATATATATATATATATATAAAATTAATCTAAACTCTAAAGGTGTCATATATAGGTGTCATATATATATATATATATATATATATATATATATATATATATATATATATTTTAAGCTCTGACGTTCTCATCATATTCAAGCACATTCATAAGTATTAGATAATGTGTGACTCGCTATATGATATTGGCTCAGTCGAGACTCACCTCACACTTCCTTTCTGGTGATTGGCTCTAATACTAATTGTGAAACCCCGCTTCCTAGAGGGTCACCAATTCTAGAACTATTTTAGCCAATTAATTCTCTTAACATATTGGGTCTAGCAACCGTCCAATATACTATAGTCGGGTTAAAAGATTAGTTATATTATACTTTAAATATAAGACTACTCCAAATCCTGAAATGTCACATTCTCCTCTCTTTAGGTCCCTGTTAGGATTTGATTATATTTGTAGTTGAATCCTAGTTGGATTAAGATTAATATTTAAATCCCAAAGAGATAAGTTAGTTTGTTAAAATTTAAATATTAATTAGAATAAAAATCTATTTAGACTAGAATTTGGATAGCTTTTGATGTAAGCTATAAATATAGCATATGTGCTATTATTTGATGTGGTGTTAAGGAGGATATACCCACGATAGTGGTAATACCCATAGAGGTGGTGGGGGCTAGGATTTAGCCACACCCATATAGTGATATTCATACTGACGACGGTGGATATACTCATGATGGTGGTAATACCCATGGAGGTGGTGGGGGCTAGGATTTAGCCACACCCATATAGTGGTATCCACAGCACAGTGGTGATAACACCCATGGAGGTGGTGGGGGTTAGGATTTAGCCACACCCATAGTCTTCTAGGTTTATAGAAAACGAGAGAAGGGTGAGAGAGATTCAGGAGGATGGCTCGGGTTGAAGCTACTCTATTGCAGAAGAGAAGTCTGTGTAATCGGTGTAATTTTTCTCTTAATTAATGAATCTTATTTCACCCGCATATTTTCTTGTATTGGTTTTCTTCTCTTTGTGGTTGTATTGGTTCCAGTTTTATTGAGAGAACGGATTTTTTGGTAAAAATTTGATTTGACGTTTTCGCTGCGGAATCCCAACTCTAGGTGGTACTAGAGCGGATTGCGGTATCGAAGCGGGTTGCGGATTCAGAGAATCTGGTACCGGGGCGAGTACCGGATTTTTCCAACAATTGATATCGGAGCTAAAGGTTATCGATCCTCAAGAGAGATCAACATCAGAGTACTGGATTACCGATCATCACGGGAGACGATCACAATTTAATTTCGCTTGGCGTGTTAGACTCGAAGGTATGTAATATTTTCAGGTAAAGCTAGAGAGTCCAAAAGCGATATCAGAGATGTAGTCGCTTAAGGTGGAGCGGAGGAGAGCTCGATGTAGCGATTGAAGACTACAAATCAAATCAAAGTGGAGATTGTTAGGATTTGATTATATTTGTAGTTGAATCCTAGTTGGATTAAGATTAATATTTAAATCTTAAAGAGATAAGTTTGTTAAGATTTAAATATTAATTAGAATAAAAATCTATTTAGACTAGGATTTAGATAGCTTTTGATGTAAGCTATAAATATAGCATATGTGCTATTATTTGATGTGGTGTTAAGGAAGATATACGTACCCACGATAGTGGTAATACCCATGAAGGTGGTGGGGGCTAGGATTTAGCCATACCCATATAGTGGTATTCATACTGACGATGGTGGATATATTCATGATGGTGGTAATACCCATGGAGGTGGTGGGGGCTAGGATTTAGCCACACACATATAGTGATATCCACAGCACGCTGGTGATAACACCCATGAAGGTGGTGAGAGTTAGGATTTAGCCACACCCATAGACTTCTAGGTTTATAGAAGACGAGAGAAAGGTGAGAGAGATTCAGGATGAGGGCTCGGGTTGAAGCTACTGTATTGCAGAAGAGAAGTCTTGTGTAAATCGGTGTAATTCTTCTCTTAATTAATGAATCTTATTTTACCCTCATATTTCCTTGTATTGGTTTTCTTTCTTTGTGGTTGTATTGGTTCTAGTTTTGTTGAGGAGACGAATTTTTTGGTAAAAATCCGATTTGACGTTTCCGCTGCGGAATCCCAACTCTAGGCGGTATTAGAGCGGATTGCGGTATCGAAGCGAGTTGCGGATTCAGAGAATCTGGTACCGGGGCGAGTACCGGATTTTTCCAACAGTCCCAAAGCTCAAGCACATTCACAAGCAGCAGGCGATATAAGTCTCGTTTTGCTAACCTTAACCAATCTTACGAGGAGCGCTCTACCTACAACAATCATTAGCAAGGAGTTGAGCTTTGACTGGTGCTATATGACTCTGGCTCAGATGAGATTTATTTCATACTTCCGGCTAATGATTAGCTCTGATATTAACTATGATGTCCCATTTCATATAGGGTCATTTATTCTAAAACTATTTTAATTATAGCATGCTTAATCTTTTTTACTTTTTGAATCTAGCTACTGTTCCAAATACTATAATTGGACTAAAAAATTTAATCTTATTTTATCTAATTTATATAGACTGATCCCAATCCCAGGGATTTCACCCACTTGACCAGGTGGGTCACAAGCCATAAGATAATGTAAGCACTTTGGTAGTTTCTACATGGGTTTGAATTGCTCCAATTTCAAATGTTTTTTTCTTCTTCTTTTTTTTTTTTTTTTTTTTTTTTAATGGTGTTCTTTGTTGAAAGTTTTCAATTAGAATGGGGATTGTACTTTTGGTAGTTTCCTATCAAGTGTGATTTATTGTGCTTCATCTTCCATTCACAATATTTATACCTCATAAATTTTTATTTCATTTTTAGGAGAATTTTTATGTAACAAATTCTTTTTCCAATTCAATATAGGACTAATTCTCTTATGAAACCTGATGGGTACCACTAGCGCATGGCACGAGCTGAGCTGAGTGCAATCGCATGAGGTAATATTTCAATCACTCGAATCAACACAAAAGTTTAAACTGATACATAGAAAAATTGCTACACAAAAGATTTTTTTTTTTTTTTTTTTTTTTTTTAAATGCCTTAATTCAATAAGAGACTTGAACGTGCTTAATGGGCCGGACTGCGGTAGGTTTGACAACGGACCCGGCCTGCTAATTATTGATAGGACCGTTAATGAGATCTAATCCGGGCCTAATCTTAAAAAAAAAAA
Source organism: Tillandsia fasciculata (assembly GCA_029168755.2). Taxonomy (NCBI): domain Eukaryota; kingdom Viridiplantae; phylum Streptophyta; class Magnoliopsida; order Poales; family Bromeliaceae; genus Tillandsia; species Tillandsia fasciculata. Next base: position 2,602,719 of record CM054943.1, on the reverse strand, counting down.
AAAAAAAAAAAAAAAGAAGATAATAATGATAAAAAATAATAAAGATCGAGTCCACTGATGTCTGCCTAACGAAATATCAGGTTGGCGAGCTAATCGACACCGTTCAAATCGTATATGCCAGTACATCAACAGCTTTATTAGCTTTATTAGAGACTTGAATGTGTGAGAAACTTCAAGGGACTTGTATTTTAGTGCTCAATTGCACAAGTAGTTCCCTGCTTATGGCTTTTGGTTGTAACAGGCAAAAGCATCTGAATTCTGTCACAAAGCAGATTTGATGGTCTGAACACTGGCCAGAAATAGGCAAAATAGCAGCCTTAATATTTCTTCCCTTGTGTCTGTGAACTGTGTCTGTGACTCTTCACACAGACACAGACACAGACACAGACACACACACACACACACACAAACACCCCTCTTTTATATTCTGGACACTTGCATGTTCTGGTGCTGGATCTTCTGGACTTTCATGTGAATCAATTAAAGCTGGACTTTGACAGTAAATTTGAAGTTTCAGTTCTAATCATTCACTGACCGTTCGTATGAAATTAATAGTGGAACAAATTCTGAATCACAGTATAATTAAGTATAATAAGTTTGGGATATACAACTGTGATTAAGCCTTCAATCTTCGTATTGTTAGCGCTGAACTCACTGAGTTACTGGACCAAGAGTTACTGGATTGCAAACTGAAACTTATTAAACTGTATCCATCTATCTATCTACATATATGTATATATAGATAGATATAGATATATATATATATATATTGAGAATTCCTAAATGGCCAATGTAGTCTAGTCAAATTGTCTAGTTCAGTGAAAACCAAGTAAATGAACTACAGTGATAGTTAGTACTCAACTAAACTCTCTCTCTCTCTATGTTTGTTTGCAACTTAGGTGGACAAATTTAATTAAAGTTGAAGGAACAGCTCCAGTGGTGTACATATATAACTCATCATTGTGTTCCCAATTACCATGCATGCATGCCCAGTAACTCCCCCACCCAATTAAGCTCAACCTCAATTAATTCATGTGGCTCCTACACCAAGGAAATCTATGAAAGTTGGAGGGATGCGCATGTTCTCCCTACTGTCATCCACTACTCTTGCTGACTCAGTTGATGCTGCAGAGGCTGTGGAATCTGAGAAGAAGGATAAATGGCTTGGATGTTGCATTGTGAGCATGAGAGGAGAGTGGTGTAAGAACCCAATGAAGGGCTCATCCCTTGGCTTCTCCCAGAAGCTGCTGCTGTAGAAGCCAATCTTCTCTTGTGCTCCTGCATATGTAAATTTGTTCCAAAAGAGAACAGTAATGTCAGCTGTGAAATGTACTAAAGAGTGTAGTAATTCAATAGTTTCTCTCTTTTCCTTTTTTTAGAAAATATTTGAGCATGTCAAAAGTTGCCAATTTAATGAGCTGTTGAGTAACTTCACATGGTACAGTTTTCTGTCTAGTAAACAGTATAGCTTGCCTTGCCTGGTCTCCTGGCAAGATCTACTTGGGATTTTTATCATCACATATCAAGCAAAAGTTTAATTGGACTTTTATTTACTCATGAATAGGAAAAATATGTGTCAACCCTTTGTCCAGATCATTGATGCCTAGCCATTTGGAGAGAGAAAGAGAGAGAGAGAGAGAGATAAAGAGGAGGAGGAAATATTAATGTCTATCAAGTACAGCTGGAGCCAATGTCTCAGAAAAAAACAATGTAGCATAATCAAATGCAAACACAGACCAGTACTGTGGCAACCCTAAAGCAAGGAACTTAATAGGGCACGAAATAGAAATGGACAATAAGCTCACAAACCCATATGCAGTATGTGTTAATTAGGGTATTGTCGTAAGCTATTTTTCATGATCAGATCGATCTACTAAGCACCATATGATTCATCTGACATCCACCCTGTGCCTCTATATATATATATATATATATATGGCTATATGCAATGTGTTAAGATTATTTTTTGAACTATTTCTGATTAGAAAATCTTTTCGATAGCGACAGAAAAAGAAAACAGCAGTAGCTAGCTAGGAATAGACAAAATCCTACCATGGGAAAGGAAGTGGAAAGGTCTTTGTACACCAAGATAGCCCATCATGCATTCTGAACCATTGATGAAGCCATTGGCAGCAGCAGGAAATGGGAAGGAGGGGAATGGGGTACTAGAGCTGTGGCTAAAACCGCAAGGTGATGAAGATGCTGATGATCTTGCAGGTGCTTCAAACATTGCAGCATCATCCTCTAATCTCCTGTGAGCTAATGATGGTGGTGATTGGTGGTTCATGAGCTTCCTCCTCCTATAAGAGTTGGAGTGCTCCCTATACTTCCTAGCCATGATAACATGCCAGTGGTTCTTCACAGCATTGTCAGTTCTACCAGGGAAGAGCCTAGCAATCAAAGCCCATTTATTCCCATACAGCCTGTGAGCAGCCATGAGCTTCTCCTCTTCCTCCTCAGTAAAAGCACTTCTGTTGATCCTGGGGTCCAGCTGGTTGAACCACCTCAGCCTACAGCTCTTCCCTGCTCTTCCACCCCCCCCCCCCACCACACACACACTCTTACTAAATATAGTAAAGCACAGCACATAATGTTGCAGCAGGAAAGGAAGGAAAAAAGAAAAAGTAGAATAGAAAGCAAGCCAATGGATCGAGTTTGCAACAAAGTTCAACATCTGTTTGTCAAAGCTGTAGAGTGCAATAATGTCAAAATAACTTATGCTAAGCGCCTGTTTAGTCTGCCTCTACTTTTGGTAGCAGGCTGGCAGCTGTAGACCGACCGTCTGATGAACGGAATAGTCAACTTTAAAGTAGAAGTTGTGATTTAAAATTTTTAATAATTTTTCAGTAAAATCTATAATAAATAAATGCTACTTCTAATAGACATTATTACACCCTCCTCCTTCAGTAGGATCAAACAGACCTATGACTCAAAATTATTGGCTTTCTTATTTGCGAAACTAAAAATGTCAAGCAATATATACTTCTCTAGTAGGTGAAATGATCCAAAGGACTCATTATTAAGCTCCAAACTTTATTTTATTTGTCAAATATTTTTATTGGAAAAAGAAAAGAAAAGAAAAGAAAAGAAAAGAAAAAAGTGAACCAAAATTAAAGTAGTAGTGATCAATAAATTACCTGATCTACCTTCCAACTTCTCAGCTATGAGGTTCCAGTTCTGAGGGCCATACAAGGCCACAAGCTCTCTGAGCTTGGAGTCCTCAGCAGGTCTCCAGTGGCCTCTAACACACAGCTTGGACTGGCCACAGTCAACACTGGTAGTGACCATTGTTTCCCCTCCCTCATTGGTGGTGGTGTTCTCATGATCATGATCATGATCATGATCTCCTCCTCCTGTGTTCTCCTGATCATTGGTATTAGGCTTTGGGTTCTGCTCCTCCAAGTTTATGCAGCAACCCATTAATGGAAAAGTGTAGCTCTCCATTGAAGAAGAGGATGAGCAGCTCATGCTCATCCCTCCACTTCCTCCACAATGGTGAAAAGCCATCATAGGAGAGAAGAGATGTGGAAAAGGAGAGACAGAGAGAGAGAGAGAGAGAGGGGAAAACTAGAAAGAGCAAAGTTACTTTAACAGAAACCCACACGGGGATGTGATATGATCTCCCTTTGATGATCACCACTAAGCTTTCACCACCACCCTGACTGCCCCAGCTGTCAACAACCCCCCTCTCTCTCTCTCTCCCTCTCCTTTCACTGCTCTAGCAAACCTCCAAAAACCCTCCTCATCCACACGTGTGGGGTGTCCCCTTGCCACATGTGTGTGTGAGGTGAAACTTTCAATACACACACACACACACACTCACTCTCTCTCTCTCTCTCTCTCTCTCTCTTCTCTCTTCTCTCTTATACTCACCAACAGATATCCAACATAAAATACATATCTGATCGAAGAGTATGACTATACGTCTTTCAGATTCTGTTGACGTGCTCGCACTCATAATATAAAAATTTATAATATACAAATTTGTGTGTATATCAATACATTAAAAGACTAAAGCATTTTTTTCTCCAAAATAATATTTTTACTAATTATTTTAAAAACAGTGCTATTTGTACACTTCAGACATAATGCATTTCTGACACTTTATTTATTACAGAATAAAATAAAATTTATTAATTATATTAAAAAAAATATAATGTATGAATAATATTCTAACTTGGTTGATGGTTAATGTCTAATCAAGAATAACAAAACAAGTTCCAACTAAAAAATGATGTCAAATAAATAATATTATTTGTGTACTTGGTATATAGTAAGAAGAATTTCAAATTTACTATAATAATATTGTTTTTCATTTAAAGTATCTATTACAAAGAGGACTTTTCTTCCCCCTCACTCTCTTGTGGTATATTAAAAGTCCTTTTATTAATTGTTTGTTTCTTTCTCCCTGGACAAAAGAAACTAGTGTTGTGTCTGGTTGTGTGAAACCTGCAGAAGCCTACATGCACACCTTTCTTTTCAAAGGCAGGTGATTGGTTGTGATTTAACACTACTTTGTCCAGAAGGACCAAAAAAATTAACCTACCCCTAGTAAATGTTACCAATCTCCCAACCCTAGCTTGTAGAGAGAGAGAAAGAATATAAGATATTTTAACAGAGAGAGAGAGAGAGAGAGAGATGTATTATGGAACCTTGATCTTTAACTTGGATTTTTAGGTAATGCCTATAAGGTTGAACCTACTAAAGGAGAGATGCCCATTCAACAGTAGGATAAGTACAGGATTAATTAGCAGCCTACATTTTATCAAACCCAAAGCAACTTTTTGGTTACAATCCTTCAACTCTATCATCTAAAGATTCACACTAATCTTATCAATTCTTTTTTTATTATTATTACTAAAATCTAAGAATAGGATTATATCTTTGGATTAAGGGGTCCTACAACATTTTTGGATTGTAGACTTAACATTTCACCAATTTTTTTAAAAAAAGTTCTTTCATGAACAGATGCTGATGTATAAATATTTCTATAGTTTTTCATTATAGTAGAATCAGAATTTTTGAATTGAAGCCTAAAAAAATAAATAAATAAATATCTTTTACACTTTTCACAGCAGCAAAAGTTACAGACTATATTAGATCAAAATATTTGAATTATAAAAACTAATTTTCTGAAATTGACAAGTTGTTCTAGTAAAACAAACCAAAACAGACACTTTGTTTTAGGGTCTCTTTGTCTGGGCTTCTTCTTTTGAGACAATTCTTTTAGTAGAACAATTGGTAAAATAAATAAATAAAATTTCAAAGTTCTTCTAATTCTAATAGAGAAACAATACTACTTATGCTACTTTATTAATGAACACTATTATATGTAATTCATCAGAAGAATTTTCCACAGTTAAGTTCTATCTTTATTTGTGGCCTTTATTTTTAGAGTTAGAAGGCTACACTGCACCAAACCCACATCTGAGTCTCTGCAGCCACTCTTGTAATCACATCCTTTTACAGTCAAACTCTGCTTTTAATCAGTTTACTAGCTTCTGCTTTTCTCCCTACCTAGCATGTATCTTTGGATCAGATTAATAAATAAAGCACCAATATGAAGTTCCAAACTGTTGCTGATGTTTACTTGCACTAACTACTTTTTCTTATATGAGCCTCTCGTATTCCCCACCCCGCCACACATACCCTTCCCCACCAAACTCCACAAGGAGCCAAGGAAAAGGTACACCCAAAAGAGACCCAATATAAGGGCCTATAAGTTACTATAAGAGGAATGTCCTGGGACCAGTAATTCATCTGTTCCCTGAGTCTCTCTCTCTCTCTCTCTCTCTCTCTCTCTCACACACCTTGTCAATAGGAAAAGAGAAGAACTGTTCATGTGGACAATATCATCTGCACCCACTGCACCTATATATATAACTGATACACCGTAATCTACCAACCAAATCTATGTTATTTCATGGCTCCCGTTAAACATGTTTCTGGACTCTGTCCTCCCTAATTGATCTTTTGGCCTGAATATTTTTTTTATCTAAACTGTTGATTCTATACGTCTTTCATATTCAAATATGAGATAGAATAAAAGGACGAAAAAGAGCGGTTCACGAATTGTACCTATGCACTGGGTTTAGGCAACAAATTTCTCCACCTTTAAGGGGTGAGGGGGTCTATTACTTTTTCTTCCCCTGCAGTCACTGTTGGGCCTGTGGGAGATGGGTGGACGTTTCAATGAATGAGGTGGCCACAGTGCGGCAGGAATGTACTCCTCCTGTTGGGGAGGCATCGCAGTCAGAGAAAAAATAAACACAAAAGCTTTAAATTGAGAGATATATCATAGGCACAGACAAGGAGAAACAACCCCTATTTAGTTAGCCTTTACACTGCGTGCTCTTTGGTCCTGCTACTGTTTCTGTTCTTTCATAAAGATTGGCACAAATTTAAGATGAAAATTTAAGACCAAAAACTTATTTTAGCAGCAGTTAGCAAAAGTGTTGGTGCTCAAGAATGGAGACCACATGATAGCTTTGGAACCTGATTGTACCCTTTCATTGATCCTCCTTGATGCACCATCAAACGTGCATGTTGCATTTCATAACGACCTACAATACCATATATCTTGATTATATGGATAGATCTATAGAGGTAGATGCATAGAGTCAATGATTCCTTGGGTACAATATTATTGTCTCTGAGGGATGGGGTCAGTGAGTGAATGCCTTCACATGGATGCATGGGTTCTTTTATAAGGTTTTACATTGAAGGGTTGTACGGAGTATTGTGACATGTTTGAGGACAAAGAGGCACACTTGCAAACATAAATGTAGAAAGATTTTGTGCAGGATTAGGGGCAGGCAGTGATGCTAACTAAAACTAGATATTTTATTTATTATATCAAGGCATATTACCTTTCCAATCCATGCATCCTCCATTAGTTTGCTGCAAGTGACTTCATAACAAATTGAATCAAAACCACAAATGACTAATATAATATCAATCCATTTGCTTCAGACAAACAAATTACCAACTACAAATGGTCGAATTGACAACTTACATAATTTAGGTGACTTTCTCAACTTATTATATCAACTTATATCAGAACAAACAACATCAAAGATGAATGGATAGGTACAGTTTACTCTTCAGTTGAAGTTAATTAAAATCAACTAACATTTGACACTCAGAATAAGGCATATGAAAAAAAAAAAAAAAACAGTCTCTTACTATACAATAAATTCATGTGATTTTTCAGTTCTATATTCAGTTTAAAAAGATATATTTGCACCTGATATTGTATTAATTGAATATGCGAATCACATGGGCTTGTCCACCATGCCCCACTAAAGAAATTTCAACTCTATCCTCAATTGAACATTTTATTGCTCTTAGGTTGTTCTATGAGAAAAATAGTACCAGTACCTATGTACAAAGAGACAGATGAAACTGTTGAAGTCCATGCAGTATATTTACTCCTGCAGCAATTGTTCTGTGTCAATGCAGGAGACCAAGATGTGTACCTAAAACATTTATTTAATTGGCCAATCTAGAACTAGTCCATACCTTGTTTTAAAATCTTTTGTTCCTCTCGGGAGTAAAAGGATCCAAATTGAGTGGATAGTTTAATTAATTAATATTACCCACCATATATATTTTTGCATTCAAAGAATGGAAGGGTGGGTACCTTTAAAACAACAACTTGGAGTATCTTTTGCTACCAGAAAAAGCAGAACTAAGATTTTAGACCTCAAAATGTTGTTACTCCAACTTGTTTTTTTATTTTGCTACAGAATGAATAACAATATATCTTGCAACCGAATCAAACAGAGAATAATTATATTAAACTCAGTTGAACAACTTCTCTTTTCAGTACAGCCAAAATGCTTCAAATTGAAAACCTATGCTTTAGAGATTCATAAATCTCAAGTTAACTTTTTGTCGCACCAGAACCTCTGAGCAGAATGCTACCGCTTCGTTAATTTTTTTTTTTTTTTTGAAATGAACTCAGTTGAAAATGTGAAAAATCTGGACTTTGAACCTGAGATATCGAATACTAATTATCAAGTTATTTGCCACTTGTGCTAAGGAGGTTGGTTATTACAAGCATTTGCTGATGAAAGCATAACCAAATATAGAGTCAAAACTACATGTAATAAGCTTGAAAGTGTCCCTACTACCTCTACTATTATATGGAGAAATAGTTTGTAAAGAACATCCTAAGAATTATAAGTTCTTGAAATAGTTAAATCTAAAAAGAATTGAAGTTGCAAGATATGGCACATAGTTGTCCACAAACCCAATTTAACTTGCGTGGACTACCTATTCAGTGATCCTAGTGGTCCATGTAATTAATAGGAAAAAAAGTACAGACACACCTAAATTCAGCTCTTTCACAAAAAGACATCTAAACCTTCAATTTTGACAGAACATCTAAACTTAATCCAATAATTTAATGGGGCCCTCTTTTCAATTAAAGTTATTAATTATAGCACCGCTTTGATCATTTGTCTTACATATAGTTTTATAATGCTTTAAAACAAAATATGTTTTTTTTTATTATAAGATATAAAAAACAAAGTAGCGAAGATACTGAAGATAGGTTCATCTATTCAGCAATCCTCATGGCTGATTATCAAATTTGGAAGAGAAAAAAATAGACTTCTTTATATTTTAAAGTTTTACATGATCATAGAAAAGCCTATTGAACTATCTGATAAAATTTTAAAAATTAATTGTTAAAATTAAAAGTTTAGAGCCGAAGTTAGGAGGGTCTCTGCACTTTTTTATTTCCTAATTAATAACTCATACCCCATCTCTTTGGGAAAGTTAGGGGGCCCCAATTTTTTCTGGATTTTTGGGGAGGGTCTACCCTCAAGGATCCAAAAAAAAGCAATGAAGGGTCCACATCCATTTAAATTAATTTAGCCATGAAGTTGATACTTGATACAAGAGAAATTTTTTAATAGGAAAATGAGTTGTTTTTTGGTTGAAAGAAACTTTGTTCCAATGAAGTGTAAAGTTGGAATGGATTAGTTATCAGGTAATTGATGGATATATTAGGTGCTGAAGTGAGAAAAAGGTGACTTCCTAAACCCTATGAAGGTGTTTTGCCTATTTGGTTTTCCAAAAAAATATTCTAGAAAATAGTTTTCTGATCAAAATATAGTCTCCTGATTTCTATCTAAAAGTGATTTTTTTCTAAAATTTTCTTTTCCAGATTTCATAAAAATTATATTTTCAATTTTCAGATTTTTTATTCCAAAAATGAAAACAGTAGAAAAGAGTTTATGACATTTTTTCTTAGAAAACAAACACCCCCTAACCACCACAAGTTTATATGTTTTGTGCTATACTATTTGAGAGAAGTGACATTGGCTCCTTTGGTCCCAAACTTTCAATACCAAACAAAAAAAAGAAAAGGATGAGTGACCTCTTGTGAAGAAAACATATGAAGTTTTGGTTAGAAATGCACAGAGACACCAATAACTATAGGCTGTTTGAAATACACCCATCAACTATATAGTCTTTTATTTTGATTTGAGTTATTTCTCAGAGTTGCATAAAAAAATAATAAATTTAATAATTCTGCTAGCTATCAGCAGTTTACAGTCGATGAAATATACAATTCCATCAGCTGAAAATATTCTTAGAACAACTAAATTTACCAAAGTAATCATCAAATGCAGCAAACTCTTCAAAATCGTGTAACTCAAAAGAATTGAAAGTTCAGGGCCATATCTCCTATTTCATAATGGTCTATAGTTGAGAGGTTTCCTCACTAGTTTTTTGCCCAAAGTGTTTTTTTTTCTTTTTTTCTATGGCATTGGCAAGAATATCTTTGCTTCCATCACACAAAATCTTGACCTTTAGACAAATCCAGTAATTTCTTCCTGTCTTTTTGTTTCCATCACAACTCACCTACAAGTGGTTAGGAACAAAACTTGTTAAAGGATTTTATTCCCATTTGGGAACTTATTCTCATTTTCTTTCCAACTGCAGCAAATCAACACCAAAGAGGTGTAGAGGTCTCCATGAGAATAATTTAGTAGTGAAAAAGGGCAAAGAAAGGTTTTACTTTTTGTTATGTTTCATAGGCCCTGCACCTACAGAAGAAGACAGTTTATGAGCAGGCTAAGTATGCAGGATGAGCAATGATGTACCAAGGAGTACTGTGTATTACCCTCTTTCACCAAGTAAATGTTTATTTTTCTGATTTGGGCTGTCCAGAAACAGCTTTTTGGCTTTAGCGCAAAGCTAAAATAAGCTCTAAGACAAAAAAATAAAAAAAATAAAAAAAAAGGAAAAGCTCTAATTTTGAGTTTCTGCTTCAATATTGAGAGATTATTCTAAATATAATACTTAACCAGAAGAGTCATCAGATTAAGTTGTCATTGAATTTGGTATTGGACACACAACTGTAACGACAGAAAATAGCCCAAATTGATTATAAAAACTTTTTTGCTTCAAATTATAAAAAACTTTTTTTTTTTTTTTTCAAAATTTACTTTTTCCCGCAATTCGCACGAAAGCAAACAGGGGCAAGAAGGCCCTTGGGCTAAAATGTACATACATTTTGAAAGTAAGCTGAGATAATCACACATTGCATCTTAAGAATAGAATGGCTAACATTGGGATAATACATATGTAACATCCAAATATAATATATTTTATTGCTGAGCAAATGCATTCAATATAATCAAGTTTACTATGCAAATATTGACAAAAAAATCAACACATCTATAATTGTAACAAATATCACTCTTTTCATGTCCCTACACACAAAAAATGAGAAAATATGTGACACAAATATCCAACTTAGGCCTAATTGATTTGTCCTTCTTAAAGAAATGGTGAGAACACCACCAAAAATTGAAACAGGAATACATGTGTGAGTTTCTTTGTGCAAGAAAAGGGAATGGGCACAGAGACATACAAATTTCTACATATATTTATTAGTCGTTATCTCAAAACATGAATACCCTTCTTTTCATGTATCTTTGAATCCAAGGAACAAAAGTGTTATGCACATGCTCATTGAGAGTCTTTTTGCTTATGGCATGTGTTATATATTAGGAAAAGGTGAATAGGTCCACCAAATAAAGGGGCACCCTAGGTCATAACATTATGTGGGGGTGTTGCCTTAGAGTTATAAGATAAGGATTGGCTGTAGATGTTTACTCTAAGAAAAGTGATATTAAAATAACCATTTTGGATAAGACATATCAGACTCGTTAAATTTGGTCAATTTGGTTAGTAAATAGTAACCACATTTACTATCTTCAAATAATAAAACCGGCTCTGTTAATAGTGTCTATACTATAACCTCTGTGTGTCTCACACTCAGACATACTATAGATTCACTATTTGTTAATATTAAACTCAGCTTTATTAATTACATCATTTAAACTGTCTCTTTCTCTCTCTCTCTCTCTCTGACCAAATTCACTTTCTATTAATATTAAAATCAGCTTTGTTAATATCATCACCCATAGTAGAAGCATCTCTATCTTTCTCTCTCTCTCTCTCTCTCTCTCTCTCTCTCTCTCTCTCTCTCTCTCTCTCTCTCTCTCTAAGCTTAGGCTCCTAGTAATAGGACAAGGCAAACATGTAAGATAAAGTTGGAAAGCAAAAGAACAAAAATGAGATGGGGGCACAAGAGACATAAACTATAGGATGGACTGTGGATTTAAAAGGATCACTCATTTTGGAATTTTCCTTCATGAATATATCCCACCAATACCTAACTGTTGTCCTCCCAATCTACTAGCATTAGGATCCAAACTATAACAACTCACAAGAAAGAGCTCTCCATATTTGTCTAGTGACAGCTACATCAAAGTACCTTTGGCCCAGCTCTAATACCATATATAATAATGATTTGTCTTTAAAACTTCAAATTTTTTAAGAACGATATTTTTTAAATTTAATATATTCAACACTTCCCTCTCACATCTTTGTTGAAGACTATTTGATAGGTCCAAGTCTCCAAGACAAGAATTTAAATTAAACAGGAGAAGTTAGAAAAAATTAGGAGTTTGATAGGATTCGAACTCAGAATCTTCCGCTTTGTAGCCTTATTAAAAAGCTCTAACAAACACAAAAAGTCAAGCTTTTAGAGTAGTCGATTGTTTTACTAATTAAAATATGTTTCAACAACTTGGTAGTTGGGACAAGTAAAACTTGCACCTTAGAAGAAAATCAGTTATTTCACATAATATCAAAGCAGGTCACAAGTTCGAATCTAACCACGGCTCATCTGCAAAGGAAAAGAAGTAACCTCTATCCGCTAATTACAATAAATCTAATAGTTTAAGCTTTAGCAGGAATCAGTTTGTTTCACATGAACAAAGAGACAAGCTCATGTGAAGAATAGCAGTGATGTTGAGTTTATTCAAATATTAAATTGCATGCGTTGTATCTTCTTGTCTCCAAAAGGGGTTTGCGAATTGGGACTGTGAGGCATGGAACAAACAGGGCGTACACATGGGCTCTAGACAATTATAACAACCTATGACTCAAAAAGAATTGTTAATATATATGCTCCCAAAGAAGCAATGCTACATGTGATATTTTTTTTCCTTAAAAAAAAAAGAAAGAAAAAGAAAATAGAAGCAATGTTACCAGTGATTCCTTTAAAAGAGTGTCTTATTAGAGGATGCCCACTATGAAATCTTACCTTTCTCCATTTAAAGAGACATTGCATGCATGCCACATCCTTCCAAACAAGAAAACAAAAAAATCCACTGCCAGAGCCATTTATGCTAGTAGGGGGGTGAGAACATTAATTTATTGGACCCTTTGTGAACCAATAAAAGAAATACAGGTGTGTGAGGCTTCTTCCATGCTTATTAAGAATGAATCATAAGATTTGGAAATGAGGCTGTAATGATTAACATGGGGGCATATAGGGTAGAAGAAGCATATGCAGTTCTTAAGGAAAAAAATAAAACAAGAAAAAAAAATTCTGACTCAGAGGATTTGAGTTTGTGGAATGAATGGTATGGAATGATGAAGGCTATGAGTTTGTAATCAAGTCCCTTAAATAAAGTAACATGTTTAAATTCTAATTAAAAAAAGTCATCTAATAATTCAAATAAAACTAATTACAATATTATATAATAAATAATAAATAATAAATAAAAAGTAAAAGATTGGACACAAGCTACTTCTTTACTTTATCCTTACACTCTTATTCGTTAGTATAACTGCCGCTTTATATTCGTTTCAGAAAGATCACACACTGCTCTAGCTCAAACTTCAACAAGTTTACTTGTGAAACAAAAGCTTGAGATTTAATTTCTTTTTCTTTTTCTTTTTTCTGACAAGTAATTAGGGCTATCACAGATGCAGTAGGCTGCTTTTTACCGGGAAGATAAAGTCCGTTCTTGCTGGGCTGCATATATCCTGCAGCAGCTTTATTTTTCTATGAGCAATTGATTTTCTGTGCATCCGAGATGGAATCAACCACAACTGTTAAATCATTTGATCACCACTGGCTTAATTGATTCCGCTTCAGTCACACGGTAAGATCACACGCTTTGAGGCCCCGTTTGGTTCGGATATAAATTTAAGAGCTATAAATTTTTTTATACCTGGGATAGTTTGCTATTCCGGGATAATCAAATATAAAAGTTAAATTGCGTTTGGTTCCAAAATTGGTATTTTCTGGAATAAAAAAAAAAAATTGTTTGGTTAAAATTATGAGATAGTGGAGAATAGTAGAAAAAGATGATAGATTTTTTATCAAAATACCAATTTTACCCTTACTTTATATATATTTAAATTAATTTTAATTATTATAAATTAATTAAAATGACAATTTAATTGTTAATAAATTATATCTTATCTAAATAAAATAATTTTTTATAATTTTATAATATATTTTAGTAAATAATAAATTAGTAAAATAATTAGTAAAATAAAATATAAAATAATTTTTTATATTTTATAGCATATTTTATTAAATAAAATTAGTAAACATAATTAGTAAATAGTATATTTTAGTAAATATAGTCTCAGATTAGAAGCTAAGCTAAAACAAAAAAAAAAAAAATTTCATTCATTGCCCCTAGGTATAAACTTTATTCCAGGGAGGAGGTGGAATAGAAATTAACGGGTTATTCCAGAATAACCCATTAAGCTAAAATATTTTAAACTTTTATTCCTATGCTTTTTTCCCTCTTGTTTGAAAAGAATTGGGGGATAAAGAGGGTTATTCCCCCTTTATCCCTCAACCAAACAGGGCCTGAAAAAAAAATTCTAAGTATAAAATTGTCAAGAATTAAATCTTTTTTTGTCGAGGGTTCTTGAACTTTTTGAGGCAAGGATTCATCATAAAATTTGGCAGATGATTTGCTAACGAAAAGGCTCTACACAGAGAGAGGGTTGTAGAAAATACGCGCCCAACTTCACCATTTGACGATTAAAAATTGGGCCATTTTGTGCCTGCCTGTTTACCCCAAACCCCCAGCCCACGACCCAGGGTTGGCCCTTCATTTTGTTTTCTTTCCTCCTCTTTTTTTTCTTTCTCTTTTTTTTCAGTTCCAAAGGGATGGGCGAAACTAGGATGAAGCAAAGATCAATGCCACATTGAGTTTATATACCTATGGGATGCAATCAACCGATGCAAGGGTTTATTTACATTGGTGAAATTGCAAGTACTACAGAACTACAAATACTAATTAAAAGATGAAAATTCATACAACTTGTCAAGGTAATTAAGTATCAGCATATAAGTACTCAAACTTGTGATTCTTTTCTATTTCGCTCGTCTATATAACTATATTATGATTCTACTGATTAAAAGATCAGAAGGGCGCATTCCATCTGTATTTCTGATCACAAACCATTTCCTCTCCTACAATTTCCCATGCAAAATGTTTTTTTTTTCCGAGTACTGTTATAAGCATTAAGCATATGCTAATAAATGCTACGGCATAATACAAATTTTTATTTATTTTGAGAAAAAATACACATTTTTATTTATGAGAAGCAAAGTAGGGGTCTTGTTGTGTGGAAAGGAAAAAAGAATCGATGATGCCTGTGATTCGCACATCAAGATCCATATCAAAACTGAATAATGTAAGGGTTTGACTAGTTCAAAACTGAATAATGTAAGGGTTTGACTAATTTCTACATAATAGAAGAGTGATCCACATCCTTAATACAGAAATTTGTATATGGAATAAATTGCACTTTATCTGGTTCATATTCAGCGTGACTGATGAAATACAGATTTCTAGTTTCAGAACACAAAATTCAAGCATATATAAGTTTTCAGTTTCTAACTACAAGAGCACTAGCATGATTGATAACACAACAAAGTTCTTTAGTCGAAAGTTTTGCCACAAAATACACAGTACCAGCTCATTTCGGAAACCAATAGAAGAAGACTAGTGGCTGGCTATATGGGGTGTGGTTCTACTAAGCAGAGCCTTAGCTTTTCCAAGAGGAGAAAAGCACTGCTACTAACTCTTTCGACTTTTCAAGATATATATATATATATATATATATCATTATTCCACCTAAAGAAGGTGATTTATCCTTCCTTGACAAAGAAAGGAGTGATTGCGTACTTTGTAGACACCCTCTCTCCAGGCACAAATCAAGCAACCATGCTATCATACGGGTCTTAAGTGAACAAAAGGTGATATGTCAAACAGGTATTATCGCATCAAACAGGTCCAAAATGTAAAATGATTAGAAAGTAGAGAGCTTGTGTTGAGCCATGTAGCAACGAAGGAAGGTCTGCTATTGTTGCATATCGGCATTAAGGATGGACGATTGGAACCAACCGATAGAGCATGATTTGTAAGAATCATGTGTCTTAGTGATGCTAATAAACAGAGATTAAGTAAATTTTTTGTCTGACCACAAAAAGACCCTATCAAAAATCTGAAAGTATTCAAACTTTGTCGAAAAGAAGGTAACCGCCAGTTGCTTGCTCTTCCTAATAATGGGTAGTAAAATCGTTCTTCATTGATAAAGAGAGTT
Source organism: Tillandsia fasciculata (assembly GCA_029168755.2). Taxonomy (NCBI): domain Eukaryota; kingdom Viridiplantae; phylum Streptophyta; class Magnoliopsida; order Poales; family Bromeliaceae; genus Tillandsia; species Tillandsia fasciculata. Next base: position 2,586,768 of record CM054943.1, on the reverse strand, counting down.
TTGGGACAAAATGCACTAAAAATACACAAGAGGGAAAAAAAAATTTGGTATAACTCCTGCTTAAGTTGTTCCAAAACCAAATGTGCACTCATAGGAACCAATATAAAAGCAGTAAATAGTCTCTCTACAACACCTCAGAGGTACACTCTTAACATAAAGAGCACTACTCTTTACAATCACATGAACCAATTTAGCAGATAATGCAACCACAATTTCTAATCTACAGCACATAAAATGGAACCAAGAGTACTGTTCACAACCAACCATTCTCATTCCCTCGCATCTTCTCATTATGAAACCATAAGACAACAACAACTAGGCAACGACACTGCTCAGAAACATCAGCATATAATTGATTGTAAAAGGCATACACTCAACATTCCATCAATACACTACATACAAAGGAAACAAAAAAAAGAAGAGTTTGAAGAATACTCACAGAATTGAATTGAACAATGAAAGATGCCTACAAATTCTCGTCGAGCTTCCTCAGCTGCATCTCCACTAACCGAACGCGAAACTCGCCGTCGCTGATCTTGAGCATCTCCGACAGCGGCATCGCGAGCCCGGTCTCCTTCAACATCCGGTGCCTCGGCTTGATCCTCCCCTCCAGGCTAAACGAGAAGTACTGGGGGAAAACTTGAGCTCCGCCGCATCCCTCCCCATTTGCTGGGTTAAAAACTCCGCCTTTGGGCGGAGATTGCGGTCGACGCTGAAGGTGAGGATGCTGGGGGATCGGAGGACCAATTTATTGGTGTCGCGGTCGGAGAAGCCGAGGGACCGGAGGAAGTCGAGCTTGGGGATGAGGGTGCGCTCGACGCTGGAGACGAGGAGGAGGGCGGTGTGGGCGGTGATGCGGCGGGGGCCGACGAAGCCGATGCGGCGGAGGAAGAGGAAGGTGGGGTGGAGCTGGAGGGGGACGCTGGAGGCGAGGATGCGGGGGCAGCGGAGCACGGCGGAGCGGAGGAGGGGGAAGGGGATGGCGACGGGGCCGAGGAGGAAGCGAGGAGGGGGGAGGAGGAGATGGGGGGTCGGAGGTGAGGAGTGGGGCTGGGAGAAGACACGGAGGCGTCGGAGGGAGGAGCCCAAACGAGAGGAGGGGGAGGCGGCGGAGCGGAGCGACGAGATCGGGACGGAGCGGAGCGAGGGGTTGAGGGCGAGGGCGCGAAGGGCGTCGACGCCGAGCTCGCGCTCCAGGTAGAGGAGCTTCTCGCGGAAGAGGAGCCCCGCGTCGGCGTCGGCGGCGGCGGCGGCGCCGGCGGCGGCGGAGGAGAGGAGGAGGAGAGGGGAGGGGGAATGGGGCGGAGAGGGAGGGATACGAAGGAGGAGGAGGAGTTAGGGTTAGGGTTAGGGTTTTGGGGGGATTTGGGAGGAGGAGGGGAGAGGTGGAGACGAAGTAGCATAGTAGTAGAAGTAGAGTGGGGAGTGGGGGACGACGACGATGAACGAAGGGTCGCGCGTAGCGCGCGTGGGGATGGATACTGAGTAATAACTATTCGTCTATCGGATCGAACCGGGTTTATCAGTGGCCAATCCCAGCCCGGCTCAATAAGTCCAAGTGAGCCCATTACTATTTACTAACTGAACCGGATCTATTTTGGTTCGGCCCAATATTTATAAAGTTGGGCTTCGTCAAACAAATTTCAAATTAAAAAACGTTGGAAATCAAAATAAAAGGGCAAGCTACGAGCACCCGTGCCGGGCCGGCCCGACCCGATATTTCAGGCCGTGCTGGGGCTCTACTTTGAGGCCCGACGACCAAATACGGTCCGGCCCGAAGCAGGTCTTGGGGAGGAAGGGGAGCTCTCCTCCCAAGGTCTGCCATCTATTGGACCAAAACCTTCATTTAATTTTTTTTTTAAATAATAAATACTTATAAATATTTTTTAGAAAATTAAATAATTTTTATTTTATAATTATTTTTATAAATTTTAAAATTTTTTTATCAAAATATAAATTTAAATATAAATAATTTATTATTTATATTTTTAAATTTATATATTTTTTAAAAATTTAAAAATAAAAATTTTAAGGGGCCTCCCCGTAGGACGACCTGTGCCTATCGGGCCGGAGGGCCGTTCTGAGCTAAAGGCCTACTAACCTCGGGCCGGCCCGACTGCTGACCCATTTTGGTCTGAAAAATGTGGGTCGTGCTTGCACCCAGCATGGCCCACATTACATCCCTAACTACACGTTTGGTCCTCAAACTATAAGAAATGCGATATTTTATTTTCTGTAATTTCTGACTCGAATTCAGAATTATTGTAATCAAATCACACAATATATTTCAGTTGACTAAATTTCGACGCACGGTTGACGTAAAAGTTATATAATATCTAAATTATCGACGCATCATCAATTACAATACTACTATATCACTTTTAACGATATATTAATATTTAGTTAACTAAATTTGAAAGGCCCAGTTAAAAATCATAACAATTAAAGTTTGAGAACCAAAATGTTACAACACTCATAGTTTGGTGGCCAAATATGTAATTTACTCAAAATAAAACATCATAAAAAAGATATGAACACTTTGGCTATATATATATATATATATATATATATATATATGATATATATATATATATATATATATATAATGAGTAAAATTTTTTTGTACTCATAAGTTTTCATCCCTTGGATGAAAGAATGTGTGGTTAGGATTATAGTAGTTCATAGGATTTATACTATTTTTCCAACAACCTAGTAAATCATAGGGGGACCACTATCATCCTAACCGCACATTTCTTAATCAAAGGGTGAAAAAGTTATGAGTATAAAGGAGTTTATACTCATAAGAGTATAGTAGTCCTACGCTATATATATATAGTATATAGTGTCGTTACTATGCTATGCATTTGGTGCTATCAAAATTTTCACCATTAAATCAACCCATTTGATCATTTTCAATTCTTAAATTATACTATTTATCCAACGATCCACTAAATCCTAAATTCATAATGGCATCAAATTTTTTTTTTTTTGAGAAAAAGATAGCATGCTATCGCTTCGGTTATTTTTGAAATAAACTTTGGCTAGAAATGTAAAAAAATTAGGCTTCGAACTCAAATCTTGAGTATCAACCACCAAGCTCTTCACCACTTGTGCTAAAGAGAATTAATAATAATATTAATAACTTGGTGCTATTAATAATATAGTAGCCTAGATCTATATTGACTAATTTCATCCCTTAAATCATACTATTTTACCAATCACTCACTAAACCAAGTGGCCCACTATTATCCTAACCACACATCCTTTCATCCAATGGTAAAAAACTTACAAGCACTAATGATTTGATATTTTTAAAAATATATATAGAAGCTCAATTATATATATATTTATTCATACCTAATCCATTGGGATAACTAATAAGGACCCGAATAAAGCTCATCCTTTAATAACTAAACCCAAGTTTATATTTAAACTAGGTACTAGGTTTCATAGGTCAAATGTTACATCATGCATGGTTTATGGCAAAAGCTAGAAGGTCACTAAACAGATGTTCCCAGCTCTTCATTATCACAAGTGGAGGATATAAATTAAAAAACAAAATTCAAAAAGCAAAGAATAAGAAATAAATAAGAGCTAACTGTCTCACTATCTTTAGTTCTTTGACTTAATGCTAGAGCATTGGGGTTGTAAAGGCAAATATTATTCCAACTAAACCTCTGATGAATGTTTTATGGAGGAATGGTTGTAAGGGATATAGCCATGGCATGCAACTTGTTAGTAGCATGGAGTTAGAAATATAACTAAGGGCCAACTAAGGGCCTGTTTAGTTCTGTTTTCAACTGTAGTTAATTTGTAACCGAACTTTTGAAAAAAATAACATTCTAAAATTTTTACTAAAATAGGATTTTTGAGGCTCTGAACTAAGCTAAAGATTGATAATTCTGTTGCAGAGAAAAGTTATTGGTAGGAGTTGTGACTATCCGACTCGCTAGTAATGATAATTCGTTGGATCTAAATCATCGGTCAAAAAATACTTAAGTTTACAGACTCTTTCCGTTTAGATCCCGACGTTATTGTCGGGTCCAAACTATATCACAAACACAGAACAGATTAGAATTACCGGTCGTCTCTAATACCATTTGTGATAACCTAATTCACTAACAATAATAACTTGTTGGATTCAAATCACAGCCCAAAATATTTAAGTCTAATTATTTTTATTAGTGTGTGAGGCCTCATATATTCAATTAAAATTTCTTTTTCATTCGATGGATAACTATTAGGGCGTTGCAGGAGTAGTTAAGATAGTGATTCTCGTGTTGGAACTTCTGGAATAGCAATTTACTAAACAGTTCTACACCCTATGGTAGGTCCAATAAGGTGCGGAATTTAGTCAAGCCTCTTGCTTGAAAAATATACTAGATTAAGCTTCATTTGAGCAAGGGGCAGGTGTACATGAGTCAGCAACAATTGAGCTTTAGTTGGTAGAATAAAATCTCAAACAACCTTCAAGAACTAAACTCAACTCATAATCAGCACTTTGGCCACTTACTGTTGGTAGTATTAGCACAAACTTGTTTATTATGTCTATGAAATTCATGTATAAAATCATCCCCCCTTGCTCTTTTCCTTTCAAACAAGATCACAATTAACCTCTTCTTCCTCTTCACACAATAGCTAGCAATCCTCTCTTATTCATTAGTAGTGTTCTTCTACTCAAGGGAGAATGAAGGGAGAAGCCATGGAGCAAGGAGAAACTTCAAAGGCCCCCATGGCTAGAGGAATCAATAGAGGGACATCCATTTTAGACCTAATCCTCCGTCTTGTCGCGCTCGTCGGCACACTAGGGAGTGCCATTGCCATGGGGACAACTAATGAGACCCTCCCTTTCTTCACTCAGTTCATTCGGTTCAAGGCGGAGTACAGCGATCTCCCGACTTTCACGTAAGCAAATAAATTGTTCATTAATTCCCGCGAACTTCATAGTGCATGCCTAAGCTCGAAAATTTTGATTCATGCTCTATCTCTTTGGCCTCATTGTTTCTACAGCTTCTTCGTGGTTGCGAATTCGGTGGTGTGTGTTTATCTTGTCCTATCCATTCCGCTTTCCATAGTGCACATCATCAAGACCAGGGCAAGATATAGTAGGCTGATCCTGATCTTCTTCGACGCGGTGAGACAAATTTTGCAACACACAATATTTGTTAGTCGTCGATATATAGCTGAACAAAAATTGGGTCTTATTTGTCTTCGATATATTCAGAAACAGCTTCTTTATTTTAAAAAGTAGAAACTCTTTTGAGAAGTTCTAATTTGAAATTTCTATTTTTACTGCAACAAAAAATTATAGAAACTGTTATAATTTTTAAAAGAAATATTAGTGCTTTCTGTAAAAACTCTGGTCTGAATAAAACAAATGCTAAGAAGTTCAAATAGTTAAAATCTTCATTTCTTTTGAACTATGTGAAGGCAATGCTAGCTCTCTTGACGGCGGGGGCTTCAGCAGCGGCGGCGATAGTCTACTTAGCGCACAAGGGCAACGTAAGGGCAAACTGGCTCGCGATTTGCCAACAATTCAACTCCTTCTGCGAGCGCATCTCCGGTTCTCTAATAGGCTCCTTCGCGGCGATCATCTTGATGATCCTGCTCATCTTCCTATCCGCTTTCGCGCTCGCAAGGCGTTGATAGTTCATGAATCATATATGATCATCATAGAGCAATAATTAAGTTGGGGGGGTGGGGATGTGTTCTTATTGTGTTGTGCGCATTGTTCTTTGCTCCAATTTATTTCTTATTTGTGTTGGCCGTTAATGCCTCTTTGCTTTTCTTCTATGGGTTGTTGTGAAAGAAAAAAAAAGAAAAAAGGTTTGTGATGTAAAACCATGATAATTAAGTTTGAAAAGAAATGGCTAAATTACACTATATTTGGTTGTAACGACTCGGTCTACTAGCAATAATAACTCGTTAGACCCATACCACAGTCTAAAATATTTAAGTCTAGTTATTATTACTAGTGTCCATGTCTTATATAAACTCAATCACAATTCCATCGACATCCGATGTGATACTATTGGGGGCGTCACAGACTCCCCCCGTTTAGACCTGACGTCCGCGACAACCCAAACACACACACAGCAGTCCAAGATTATCAGGCGATGTGAGATTTGTCTCGCTAGCCCCCGTTTAGGGCTGACGTCCTGTGAAGACAATATGGAAGGAACATGCGGAGTCCATAAGCCACTCATCCTGCCTGCGTGTCTTATCCGTAACTGTGAAGATAATATCGCCGCCATCTGATTCTCCTGCTGCAGCACTTGCTTCTGGTTTAGCATTGGTGTTTTTCTGATCTTGATTCTTATCACCGTTATTCTTCCGCTGCTCTTTATTTTTCAACTTGAAACAATCAGCTTTTATGTGACCCTTCTTCTTGCAATAGCCGCAAATCAGATTCCTGTGTTTTGATTTTGATCTCGATGTACCTCTATTACCGGAACCCCTTTCCCGAGACCTCCCTCTAGCAACTAAACCTTCTCCTGAAACTCCACCTGTCTCATTACTTATCTGCATATCAATCCTCTCCTTTGATAATAAAGAAGATTTGACATCATCGAGATATAGAGTATCTCGACCAAATAAGAAGGTTTCGCGAAAATTCTTATAAGAGAGTGGTAGAGAACATAATAATAAAAGGGCTTCATCTTTCTCATCGATCTTAACATCTATCGAGCAAAGATCCATAATAATAGAATTAAATTTATCTAAATGTGATTTAATAGAGCTACCTTCCGCCATGCGCAACATGAAGAGACGTTGCTTCAAATATAACTTGTTGGTGAGAGACTTCGTCATGTAGAGAGATTCCAATTTAAGCCAAAGCCCTGCAGTGGTCTTTTCATCCAAGACCTCTCGCAATACCTCATCGAATAAACATAATTGTATTGCCGTAAGAGCTTTGTCATCAATCTCCTCCTTCTGCTCAGGCGTCAATGAATCGACCATCTTTTCTTTTCCCAACAGTGCCTTCTGCAGTCCTTGTTGCGTTAATATGGCACGCATCTTGACTTGCCATAATGCGAAACTGTTGGTCCTGTCAAATTTCTGAATCTCGAACTTCGTCGTCATCTTAATCCTCAAAGGGAATAGAAAGGCTCTGATACCAGTTTGTTATGACAAAAGCCGTAAATATTGTGTGCTTTATTTTTCTTCTCTCTTTCTCGATTCTCTTTTGGTATTTTCGCACCCAACGAACTAGATTTTTTCGGCTTTTGTCATAACATGTCCTCGTCAGTCCAAACACACACACAACTGCCCAAGATCACCAGGCGATGTGAGACTTGTCTCGCTAGCCCTTTCATCTAGACCCAGAGTCAGCCGAGACTCACCGCACACTTCCGACTGGTTATTGGCTCTGTTACCAAATATAACGATCCGGTCCACTAGCAATAAGGTCCACACCATAGCCCAAAATGCTTAAGTCCAGTTATTATTACTAGTGTCCATGTCTCATATAAATCCAATCAAAATTTCATCCACATTCGATATGAGACTATTGGGGCGTCACATTGGTCTTCAACCTTCTAGCAAAATTTCAATTTAATCTTCGGGGTTTCAATTTTTTCGTCATCAATATGTATGTAATTACTCTAAATTAAAGTGAGAAGCATATATCCTAACTGTTAATCAACTATACCAAAAACATGTGTTCATAGAAAAAATTACATTCATCATACTTAAAAGACTCGATCACAGAGTTTACGTATGTATTTCGATCTGATTTAATTTATTAATCTTTCAGTTTATTGTCATGGAATAGAAAGGTAGACTTATTTTAACTAACAAGAAAAGATCAAAAAAAAAAAAAAAAAAAAAAGGTCAAGAACTTTGGCGATATTAAAATAATAAGAAAATAACAAATAATATTTTAAAAAAGAAGAACAAGGAGACTATAAAACATATGAAAATGATTGTGATTAATAGCATCAAGGTCACCTAAAACTTTATATACAACATGATGAAGCCAAATGCAAATTAAATAACACTCCCTGGCAATGAATAAAGCCTAGTGTTTGAATTTCAGGATGCTTAATTATTTAATTAAGCTATAAAACATCTTTTCAAATATATAGCAAATTATAATAATAATTCCCCTGTAATTAGGCAAGGAAAGTGATCAACTCATCCAATGATTTGAGAGTCTTTTCATAGTAGAGATATGATTCGTATACTTTTGGAGTACGCACGTATCGATCCAACTGAAACAGAGAAATAAAAATAAAAAACCAAGTTAAATATAACACTAAGAAAGGGTTATTAGAATTAATAACACGTGAAACAATTAATTACTTTAAAATTTTGTATCCAACAATTACATACTTTATATTTCTAATTTCAATTACAGTCGCTTTTAATCATTCTAAATGAAAGAATGTTTTATAATAATTATCTTGTATTTGTTAAACAACACTATTATATTTTACAGCAGTAAGTAGTAAGCAGTAAGAGAGAGAGTTAAATAAGCGGTAAATGTTGCCATGCATGTATATGTACGTACCTCGGACATGTTGTCGACGACCTCGTTCGCGGTTTTGACGTAGGAGGCGCGGCGGCCCTCGGGCACGGTGGCCATGGCGTTCTTGAGGTCGGCGTCGAGGTACGCCGTCTTGAGCCGGACGTAGAACAGCACGTATCGCCACGACATGGTGTCGAGCATGTGGCGCATGTCGCGGAGCCCCTCCGTCGTGTGCCGGATCCGCGCCGCCGCCTCCTCCGGCGACAGCCCCGGCTGGAAGTACTTCTCCTTGATGAACGACCGCGTCCCCCACCCCATCTCTGCCGCCTCCGCCGGTGGCGGCGCCGCCGGCCGCCGCGCGTGGAGCGCCGCCGCCGCCGCGAGGGCGGTGGACGCCACTGCCCACCTCCGCGACGCGCGCGCCGGCGCCTGCTCCGGCCCCGCCCCGGGGCTCCGCGCGCTGTCGCCGGAGGCGCGGCGCCGCAGGGGGGAGGAGGAGGAGGAGGAGGAGAGGGAGGCGTGGGAGGCGTGGGAGAGGATGAGGTGTTTGACAAAAGTCCCCATTGGAGAACGGAAATTAATGGTGCGAGCGCGAGGGTTTTGGAGTGGGGGGAGTGGTGAGTAGTAGTATACAGGAGGAGGATTGGTGTGTGTGTGTGTGCGCGCGTGTGGAGATTGAGCATCTGGGTTTTTGACACGTGTCAATGTATTATCTTCTTCTTTTCTTTTTATTTTATATATATATATATATATATATATATATATATATATTATATATATATATATATATATATTGTTTTGTTACAAAAAAAAAAAAAAAAAAAAAAAAAAAAAAGGGGTGTGTGTATTGGGATATTCTGAACAAGGAGTTAATTAATTAGTTCATTAGTCCCATTAATTTTTGTCCTCAAAACTTTTTATTCTGGAAAGTTTCAATAATATTTCATTTTAGTCATTTATCTTATTAAAGTAAAAATTATTATATATACAACTAATTCATTTACATGTTTATACATTATAAATTTGTTGGTTGAATGTTAATTTTTTATTTTCAATTCAGTGACTCAATTTATACGCTGAGAAAAATTGTAACTTAATAAGTGATAATACCGAAATTTGAGATGTAGAAAAAGAACATGTATAATTTGCCCCTCATCATCAAGCATGCACAAAAGCATAAAAATGATTTTTTAGTACTTACATCGAACTGCAAAGCAAAAGTTTGAGAATCAAAATAAAACTTCGGTCGAAAGCTTATAAATTAACTAGCGGTGCAAGAGAAAGCTATATATGTTAAATGGAACTTGTGATGCATTGTTAGATTTTGTTGCTACACATTTGCCCACGTAGGGCCTAAACATCACAAACAACTTCAATCGGCTTATCATATATATATATATACACTACAACAAAAATATACTATGGGATCGAGACTGGAGAACATCTCTTCTTGAACTGTCGTTTTTCAATGGATATCTTGTCAGGTGTTTTAGTGAACAAAGCTTTGCTCCGTTCCTGTTTGACACCGGAATGCCTGTGGAAAGAGTTCAGCGACAAGAAGAGCTCGCTCAGGAGGAAGGAACTTGTGACCTTAGCGACCAGTTGGTGGGTTTTTTGGCTGGAAAGAAACAGGAGAATTTTTAAAACCAAAAAGCAGACGGCGCGACAACTGGTGGCGGAGATTAGGGCCATGAGGAGCATCTGGGCCGCTTATTGCCCTCCCTGATTATAATGGTTTTTTTTTTTTTTTTCTTTTCGCGCCCGTCCGGTTTGTTCGAGACCTTGTTGTCTCTTCGTGTTGCCTAGTTCATTAACCAATTGAATGAAGCGGTAGCATGCTATCTTTGTCTCAAAAAAAAAAAAAAAAACAAAATATACTATAGCGATACTTTTAAGTGTTTCTAAAATCTACAAAACATGTCGCTGATAAAAATACCGACACTTATTGTTAGTGTTGTTATATGTGCCGTCGCTAGAGTATAGCGATATATTTTTGTAATGTGTCTCAAAAATATGTCCCTATAACCTAATTTTGAATATAGATGAAATATAGATAGGACACTTATACAAAAGTGTCATAAACATGTATCTCTATAACCTAATTTTGTTGTAGTGATATATTTTAAAAAATTTAATTTGCTCAGCGATTGAAAGCACTAATTAGATGAACGACATCCAACAAATCCCATTACGTCAATTTCAATAAAAAGGTAATACTATTAATGAAATTGTGCGCTTTTACTATTAACATAGAAATACACTGAACTTGCTCACATGTCCTACGTTTCCGAAGAAGCTTTAAATCAAACTCCAAGTTAGGACTCTTGCCGTAAAAATAAGGCGGGCTCGTAGGCCCATGGATCTATTGGGCTTAAGCCCAATAATTGGCCTGTGGTTTGGATACAGTTAACAAATCTCATTATTTTATAAAACCATAATTTTATAGGCTAAAATGTATGGAAAGTTACTTACTATTCCTCCTATATGATAACTTAAATATGTGCTTTAATTTTTTTAAAAAAAGTATATTATTTTTTTTATATACGTCACCATTTTTATTTTTTGCCGTAAGCGATCCACTTATTTCAGAATATATTTAAATGTTAGATCTTTCTCTGTCCTTTCCTTTCTAAATTGGTGCAACAATCTCTTTTGACTAGATGTGAAAGCGAAAATGATTAGTATAATTTTAAGCTTAAAATGTCAAAGTATGATCTTGTAGTTGGTGCTTTATACGGTTGCATGATAATAAAGGATATAAGAAAGAAAGGTATTCTAAGTTATTAAAACTTGTTTTCATTTTGTCAATGTACTTAGATTTGAATTTATTATATGAAGGAAAAGTACAACTAAAGGGTAGATGAAAGTGCTTGTCCTAATTCCTAAATCAATTGGAACTTTTAATGTAACTAATGCCACAATATTAAAGAAAAAAAAAATGTATTAAGCAAAAAAAAAAAAAAAAAAAAAGGTGCTATTTATTAAGAGAGGATCAACCATGACACATGTTACATGCTTGGCTATGCAAATCTAAGGTGGTTGAGATTTGATCCCAAATCAAAACACTTCTATGTATATTTACTTAGAAAAGTTTGGATTTAGTTATGCATTTACACCTTATCAAATGTTAAATTAAACATTAAAGAAAATGGTGTGACATAATACATGGCAATGCTATTTTCGCCCGATTCGTGGAACTTAATTTGGACATTTAGAAATTAATAAATTAATTAGAGATGCATATATATATATATATATATATATATATATATATATATATATATATATATATATATATATATATATATATATATATATATATATATATTAGACTTTTGTTTATTGATTTATCTTTAAACCATTATTATTTGTAGGAGGAGAGAGAGGGATTATACTAATGATACAAAATAATAGGTCGATCGATCAATGAATGAACGAATGACTAGTTTTGATATTGCTAATGTTTGCTACTAATGAAATAATTAAATAAATAAGTGTGCTAAAAAATGATCAAGAAGGAGCTTCCTCTTTGGTGAAGGAGAGCAACCACTCACATATGATTCTTGGACTTACTAGAAGCTATGCAATAGCTTTTAGTTGAAAACTTTTCTTTATTAATTGCTTTTTGGTCAATGATCTTTGTTAGTTGGAGTTTCCTAACAACTTGTGCATGTAATACATAAATGTGTTTTGTCTAATTAACCATTGAGATTTGAAGAGTTTAAACAACCAAAGATCATAAAGTGACAAAGAATCAAGTCGTTTGGTCAACTCTATTTTGTACCGAGGGATTCAGAACCGGTTCTGATACTATATTTTATGCATAAAATCGATATCGAAAATATATAAATTAAAGTTGGTCTTCTTTAATATGTATACTTTTGGAGTAGGAGATTTAATGCTAAGAGCCGATTTGCATGACTAATCTCATTTGATTTTTCACCATTCCATTTAAAAATTTAAGAAAATAGACAAGTCAAATTGAAAAGCTTAATTAAACAATGATTACCTGTGTTTACACATATAATTGCCACATATTGTGAATTGGACTTTGCCTTTCTTATTAATTTTCTCTTAGCCTTAATTAATTTGAATTGTAAAGTTATTGTACGAATCATTAGAGAAGGATATTAATAATATGAGGAGCCCCTTTCTTAGATGGTTGTGTGAGAGAGATTGGATATGTATCCAAATACCTTTTTTTTTTTTTTTTTTTTTTTTACAAACTTTTTTAAAAAATTTGTAATTCATTGGTCGGCAATGGCATTATCCAATTAATGCTCTCTTCAATAATTTGAGTAAGAGGAGCTCCTCTTATTTCCTTGTCATATGATACGACAATTTGAGAGGCAAGGAGGAAAAAAATAATAATAAAAAAATAAAATAAAAAATAAAAATAAAAAAAGTCTCTAATACAATATGGTGACAATTTGAAGTGTACAATTACGTAGATAATATTAGTGTTTAGTACAACTGGTTGATAATCTGAATCATCTACTGAGAAGTTAGAGGTTTGATTTTTCACATGCGCATTTAAATTCTTTTCGTGACTACTACAAAATATGTAAAATTTATGTGTGTGTGTGTGTGTGTGTTTGAACAACACCATAAAAATCAGAAATTTTTCGTGCAGCGCGCATGCATATGTTAGTCATGAGCGCCAACTTCGTAGGGCGTGTAGACGCAATCAATGCCGAGTAGATTTTTCAATTTGGGATCGACCTCTATGCGGTCAGAATCTATTTCACCAAATAGGCTCTTAGGCTCTTAAACATTCAAACACTATAATAAAATTATACTATAGCGATATTTTTAAGTATTTTTAAAATTTTAAAAAAATATTATTGACAAAAATATCGATATTTATTGTTAGTGTTGCCATACGTGGCGTCGCTAGAATGTATAGCGACATATTTTTATAATATATTCTAAAAATATATTTCTATAATCTAATTTTAAATATAAATAAAATAAAAATAAAATATTTATATAAAAAATTATAAATATGTATTTTTATAATTTAATTTTGTTATAGTAAGAACTAGTGAGCACAAAAAAGCAAATTACTCCAAACAATCCACTGCACACAACACATGAATAGCACAGCTGAAGACACCGATACATTATTAAATAATAATTTCAAATCTGAAAAAGCACGTGGCGGGTTCTAACAGCCGAGTCTTCTTCTGGGAATTTGACTTCCGGAGATCGTGATTATTATAGAGCTGGCAATTTAGCTACCTGTCCGACTCAAAACCAACATGAGATCGCTTGTTTAATAAATGTGTCATGTTTTTTAGCTCAATTTTTTTTTTTTTTTTTTTTTTTTTTTTTTTTTTTTTTTGAGAGAAAGGCAGCATGCTGCCGCTTCATTCATGGCGAAAATGAATTTAGCAAGAGGGAAGCCGGTGAAAGCCAGCCGCCGAAAAAAAAAAAAAAAAAAAAAAGCCGAAATTTTAGCTCAAAATTTTGAAAAACTGAGCACGAACTAAAATCAACTCGGTATAACTCAAATATATATATATATATATATATATATATATATATATATATATATATATATATATATATATATATATATATATAAAGAGCTAAAACATAGAGTTTGAAATAAATTGTATATGGATCACAATTACAAGTAACATAGTAACTATATATATAGTCATAAACGTTACCTCATGGTTATATATTCGTTTACAATACTCTTGTGAAATATGGTTTTTTCTATTTTTTTTTACATTTGTCTAAAATGCTAATTATCTCATAATAGAAAATCCCAAGCTTTCATTTTTTTTCATTTAAATTTCGACACTTGTATATATAAGAAACCATTTTCTCAAGACACAAAAAAAAAAAAAACAAGAATGATCTAACTTATCACTGACTGAGACCTATACATATTTGTAAATAGGTAATTTTACAAAATTACATCTATAAAAGGTTTTAATATTGAGATTAGTTAAGATCCAATGGATGGTAGTGATTAATTTTGAAAGAGACACATTTGTCTTGTGATGTTAAAATAAACAAAAATGGCATTGTAACCTTTCTTATGATCTTGATTTGGATGGACCCTTTGGGGTGGTGACAAGATGGTTTGTTGGAGCTCCCACTTTGTTTGTGTGTGTGTTGGGGGGTGATAAGGTAGGGAGAGTCCACTCTTGTCTACATATAATTGTTCTCATTTTTCTTTGCTAGGTGAGCAAGTTTATCTCCTCTTGCTAATTCAAATTTATTGATCCTATTAACTAACTATAAGAAAAAAAAAAAGTTTGAAGAAAAATAATATTTTGTTATTTAAAAATACAAAAATACAACTAAGTCATTCTGAGAGACTCGCAGCTTAAGAGAGCAAATAAAAAAAATACATAATAGCGTAAAACTAAAAAGACAAAACTAAAAACTATACAAACTCTAAAAAAAACCTTATTTATTATTTTTTTTAAAAAAAATCGGAAGAACACTGGACTCTTCAGCTTACGCATATACAGTTTCGAAACCTGTAGAGATGCTCGTACAAGATTCTTGCAAAACTTTCAACAATAAAAAAAACTAATATGAGAAAAATACTAAGTTTCTAACAAACAACTTTCTTTAGAAAAAGATTAATAATATAATCAAAAAAGTTTTGTGATTTTTTTTTTTTAAAACTATATATGCATGTATGAAAACAAGCTCTAATGAGATTGTAAGCTCCAAAGAATATAAAAACTTTTATTCGAAGCTCCAAGTTAACAGACATAGGCCAATAAAAATCGTATAATAAAATTATTATTTGAAAAAAAAAAAAAAAAAAAAAAAAAACCTTCATCATATATATGACACAATCTCTAGAGTAGTGAGAAACAAATTCTAAGGAAAGATCATTATTCTTCTGTTCACGTTTATATTGTTGAGAAAGAATTGCTACGTGTCCTCCAAAATGCTACTCTTGTATATTTCTAATTTGTTGCAACACATGTGTTGGTTTAAATGAATCAATATTCTATCATGTGGTGAGAGGTCAAATTAAGTCGATCGAAATGGTGTGAGGAATCATATTTGAAGTAACATGAGGCTAGTTAGGCTGAGTCACGATAGAAACCCATATATGGGTGATGGATTTGTACGCTTTAAAATAAATTTGTTGTATATTTCTAACAACTACACGATAGAAACCCATATATGGGTGATGGATTTGTACGCTTTAAAATAAATTTGTTGTATATTTCTAACAACTTAATCATTTGGGAGTAATAGTAAGCGTCATCGATCTGATAAGTGGTATCGGAGCTAAATGTTACGGGTTCGATTCTTGCATACTACAAATTTGTATATATGCTGGATGGGAGATTGTTGGCTTAAAGAGCCTAGCATCCTACCAGATGACGAGAGGCCAATTTAGACCGAGTCATAATTGAGACTCGTGAACACGTCTGTACGCTTTAAAATAAATTGATTGTATATTTCTAATAACTCGAGCTTTTGAGATTAATGATTAATACCAATAATAAGACATACATAAAGAATCGAGACTCGCGAACGCACCTATAGGCTTTAAAATAAATAAGTTGTATATTCCTAACCGCTCGAATTTTTAGAATTAATAGTTACTGTTGAATCGTTGACACTAAATATTAATTCCAAAATTTTTAGTTGTTCAAAATACACAACTAATTCACTTAAAATATACAAACACAACGCCCATTGGACCGAATTCACTTTATCTGAACGTTAGGTCTATTATTAGTCTTCTGGATCTATTGTCACGGACTGACAAAAAGTTAAATTTATTTTTAACTTATAAATAAATAACTAACAGTTAGCACCAACGATCCGACATATATAAAGATTGGTTACATATTTCTAACCATTTATATCTTTAAAATTAATAAATATGGTCAATAATCTCACACACACACACACACACACACACACACACACACACACACACACACACACACACATATATATATATATATATATATATATATATATATATAAAGTGACACACACACACACACACACACACACTGATAGATATATATATATATATATATATATATATATATATATATATATATATATAAAGTGAATAGTACTGATTAATTAGTTCATGTGCATGATCCAAGCACATCAACAAAATATAAAAAACCTTTTAACAACGGAACCAAAGAACACCAATTAGAAACGAAATATAAAAAAAAAAAAAAAACACGAAGAAAGAAGAAAATAATTTCACTAGAAAAAGAGAGTACAAAATTATGAAAGAATAATATGATGTATATATTTTTATCTATTGTACATTCCGTTTCCACCATAAATATTTATTTTTAATTTTATAAATTAATTTTTAAAATTTATCATATCTTAAAATTATCGGTAAACTAAAAATATAAAATCGAGAAGAATATTCAGATTCAATACCTGCACATCTAACATATTCTATATTTGTCTACACCACCAAGAAATATTTTTTAAAATCAGTACTGGCCATACATTATCCCACCAAGGATTATTTTAAGATAATTAACTATAATAATAAAAATAAAATATTTTGATTATTATCTCAAATTATATAAAATTAGTGTTTAAAAGTAATAAAATAACCACCATGCCAACCTTGGCATATACATGTAGCTTTATGTAAATAGGAGTTCCTTCAAAAAAAAAAAAAAATAAATAATAAAAAATAAGTTAGACCTTAATTTGGTCACCAAACTATAGGAAGAGTGATGTTTTAATTGTCAAACTTTAATTAGTTATAATAATTTTTTAATTTTTGTTTTAAAATTATGATAATTAAATTTTATAATCTAAATTTTTTTAACTAAATATTGGTGAATTACTGTTGTAATTAAATGTAGTGTAACAATATCTCAATTGATAATGTGACAATAATTAAAATATTACATTATTTTTTTAATAATAATTTATCAATATTTAGTTAAAAAAATTTGATTCTGTGATTTAATTATAATAATTTAAAAAATTTAAGTCAAAAAACTATGAAAAATAAAAATAGAAGAACTAAAATTTCACGCACCCCAAAAATAAGAAAAAAAAAACTTTTTTAGTCTATAGACCAGTTCCAAGCAACAAGCATTTTCCACCTTTTAAAATCAAATTAATTAAAGCTATACAGAGGCTTTTGATGTGTGTGCGAAAGTCCGCATGGTAGATATGTGCGGTTGGTGTCGGTGGGGCCACATCACACACACACCCATATAATATAATAAATAAATAAATAAATAAATAAATAAACCTCTCTCTCTCTCTCTCTATATATATATATATATAATATAATAAATAAATAAATAAGAGCAATGCTACATGTACACCCCCAAAGGAGGTGTACATCTTACACCCATCCATCTAAGGGTGGGGGGTCACTTCACAAATTGTGAAGTGACCCCTCACCACACCCCTCTCTCTCTCTCTCTCTCTCTATATATATATATATATATATAAATAAATAAATAAATAAATAAATAGTGGAGGCAAAACCTCTTACGTTGGATCTACAAAGTGTACATGAATTGTATCCACAAAAATTAAGTATACGTACGGAAATGGTACCGTACATATATTCATATGTATAGTAAAGTTCTATACGTATAGGAATTGGTTGTTGCATTCAAATTTCTATGTTCACAATTCAAATATCTACAACTAAATTTTGAGAGTACAATGCTTCTATATTTTTAAATTTTTAATTAACTTGGTTTCGACGATTCTCGTGATATAGTATTCGACGGGTAGCATGCTACCTTTCTCTCAAAAAAAAAAAAAAAAAAGTATTCAAAATTAATTGTTCACTAGTGCTTAAGCTGTATTTATATATATTTACGAAATAATTATTACTTTTCAAAAAAAATTGAACCGCTATGTATGTTTAACAAAAGCTTAAATATTAATTATGCTGATTTTTTTCACTTTTTATAACGTACAATTTTTTTTTTTCCAAAAGTACCACTCATGCAATTAATTATCTCTTTTATTTTCAGTCCAATAAATTTATAATTCGAAATAAAATTGTTAAAAAATATTTGCATATGTTTAGATTGTTTCGGCACAAAAAAAAAAAATTAAAAAAAAAAATTAAAAAGTTAAAAATAGTTTGGTAGAATATTTTATATTTTTTTTTACTATTTAAATAGAGCCTCTTAATAAAGTTGATAGATTTTAATTTGTCTAAATTAAAATAACATATTTGTTAATAGTAATGAAGAGATAGATGAGAAAAAAAAAATAGTTTAAAAATATATATCTACGTTAAAAAAAAAAAAATAGTACAAGATAGAAAAAATAAAATACAATAGAGTTTTGAAAAAAAAAAAAATAATAATATAGCAAATTAAAAAACACTAAAATAAAGTATATAGTACGTACTATGATGCAATTAAGCCTTTAATAAATAAAATATTGTTCAGTTTTATTCAAAAAATTGGTTTTGTTAATTTAATTCCAGGTGTTCAACTAATTAATTCCTTTAGTACCAATTCGCTTTTGGTACTTTTTTTCTTTTTTTTTTCTAACCTGATTGGGTTTGAATAGGATCAATTTGTCCCAAGAAACTCATGAACTAACACAAGCTTTTTCTTTTTTGAAAAAGTGAAATAGAATTGAACGACACCTTTTGTTTCACACGATTAGTCAAATAAAAGAGTTTGAGTTGGTACAATCAAATAGCAAAAATCACGTGAGAGTTTAGAGTTTTGTTGAGATTATTTCTAAATCGTTTACTATATATTATTATTATTTCTTTTAATTATAACATGTTATCTAACCTAGCTACTCTTAAGCTCCTAATTGGCATAAACTATTTTTTGTCAATTTTTGTGTTATTTCTCTTATCAGTATATTGTGTAAATCTTTATGGTAATAAATTTTATATTTTGTATTAAGAGGGCGAAGAAAGAATAGTATATATATATATATATATGTTACTTATTTTATTATTTTTTAAAAAAATAAATTTAGTTGAAAATATAAAATAATTATGTTTCGAATTTGAGATCTTAAATGATAATTTTTAAGGATTTTACTATTGCGCAGCTGAGCTAGCTTTTTTTTCTTGTTTTTTTTTTTTTTTTTTTTTTTTTTTTTTTTTCTGGGATAACATGCTATCTAACCTAGGTACTCTGAAGCTCCTAATTGGAATAAATTATTTTCTGTAATGTTTTTTTTGTTATATCTCTTATCAGTGTATTATGTCGATCTTTATGATAATAATTAAATTTTAAATTTGTTGTATTAAGAGGGCAAAAGAAAGGTAGCTAGTATGTTATTTATTGTTGTTGTTTTTTTTAAGTATTAAAATTTAGAGGGCAACGAAAATTTACAAGTTAGATAGGCAACGCATTTAAGGATCAAAATAAAATTGAATTAATTGCTTGTTTTATCTGTCTTCTTGGATCGTCCTTATCTCGATGGTTCTGAAATTTTTACGTATTTTCTACACATTGCAGATTGGATGTGTGGATCAAACGCGTAGCAGATCGAATGTGCGGATCAATATTACAGATCGAATACGAAGAAGGCTAGCTATCAGAATTCTCTTTTATATTCACACTCTAAAATCCCAAGAGAATGTAAAGAAAAACTAAAAAAGATAAAATCTCTTTTTCTTACGTTATATCTTATATAAAAAGAATATAAAGGAATTCTATATATAAATTAGTAGAAGGCCTTAAAAGGTGAGAATATATGTTAAGTAACTAATAAAAACTATAAAACTTTTTATTTTTATTCTTATTCTATGAGAATAAATTTTAATCTTATCTTTATTCCGATATTATTCTTAATAACTCCTGGTCCACACCTCATGTGAATTAAATTGAATTAGAATTGAATAATTTGAACATATCACACGATAACATTTAAATATAAATTTAATTAAAAATATAAAATAATTAAATTTCAAACTTAATAATTATTAAATTTTTATCTATGAACGTGGACTGAAGAAAGGATTAATAATAGGTGGCGAGAACTATCTATGTACCAGTTAGTGCCTTGCACACCACGTCTCTTTCCATCTATTAATCTAATGCATGAACCAACACACTATTATTTAAGACCCTCTTCTCCCTCCCAACTTATTTTCTCTTTAACATTTCTCTCTACCTAACTTAGGTTAGCATCTCTCTCTCTCTCTCTCTCTCTCTCTCTCTCTCTCTCTCTCTCTCTCTCTCTCTCTCTCTCTCTTTGGGGCCATGATATTCTTATGTCTTTGGGGCCATAAATGTACTTGACCAATTCTCTCATATACCCTACTATGTACTACAAATATTGTTTAGTTGTTCTTTGTGTTCTTTTCTTATAATATGGCTTAAAAAGTGAATCATAATATGCTGATTATAATTTATTCATATCTTTTCTTGTTTCTTATTTAAGTTGTTTGTTAATTAATATATATATATAAATATATATATAGAGAGAGAGTGTGTGTGTGTGAGAGAGAGAGTTAATTAAGTACAACTCAAAAGCAATGGATCATGGTGGCATAGTTCTCAACAAAGTAGATGAGACCACCATGGATTTGCCCCCCGGTTTTCGCTTCCACCCGACCGACGAAGAGCTCATCACTCACTACCTCGCCAAGAAGGTCGTCGACGAGGGCTTCTCCCCTAAAGCCATGGGAGAAGTCGATTTGAACAAGTGTGAGCCATGGGATCTACCTTGTAAGTTCTTTTCCATTTTTTGTGTTTTTTTTTTTTTTTTAATCTTTCTGTAAGCTGTGAATGATTCCTTATACAATTCAATTGTTGAATTATATAAAACAATCGTTATTTCTAAAAGCTTAAGATAGTAGAATTTTTTATATATATATTTAATACTCGTTTTCACGTCTGAATTCAAATATAAGCTTAAACTTATGCTAGTCGTCTGACATGACTCGAATTCAGAATATTTTGTTCTGATATCATGCTAAATTATATAAAGCAATCTTTATTTCTAAAAGCTTAAGCTCGGTGTTTTTATATTTAACATAAGTATTAACCTTATGTTGTTTTATTTTTATGTTTTTAATTTGTTTTGGTTTTTGGCTTGTAGGTAGGGCGAAAATGGGGGAAAAGGAGTGGTACTTCTTTTGTGTGAGAGATAGGAAGTACCCAACTGGTTTGAGAACAAATAGAGCAACTGAGGCAGGGTATTGGAAAGCAACAGGGAAAGATAAGGAGATATATAGAGGGAAAACACTTGTTGGAATGAAGAAGACCCTTGTTTTCTATGGAGGGAGAGCCCCAAAGGGAGAGAAGAGCAATTGGGTCATGCATGAGTATAGGTTGGAAGATATCAAATACTCTCCCTACAACCTCCCCAAAACAGCAAAAGTACACCCTCTTTATCCCTTAGCTAAATTATCTTAAATAAATAATGTTACTTAGACTACTTTTCTCTCTCTCTTTTTTTTTTTTTCCTTCTATTTTTTCTTAGATCAATTCGACATCCTCATAATTTTTTTGTGTTAGCATACGTGATATATATAATTTATGTGATTGTCATAATTTATTAAAAAAAATAAAAAATACGTGTTAAAACTATTTCACTATGAACCGCATGATTTATATTAGTATCAAACATGATAAATAACAAAACATACAGTTTCTTGCTGATGAGAGTGTCCCATTCAAGTATTATTCAATTAATTACGAAATTCCTATGTAATTTTTTGATATCTCTTCTTGCGAGTGAGATAGTTTGATCCGCTCTCTATCACATTTAATGCTAGGCTCTCAAAACAAAATACATAAATAGCGTTCTAAACTGTTTCGCCACACGTAAAGAAAATTTTTGTTCTAAGTTTAACTCCGATTTCTATCGGATCGCGTCTTTTATTTTACAGTTTTCGCATGAGTATGTAACTTTTAACAAAATAAAATTTCTCATTATTTTTTTCTCTCTCTAGACCGAGTGGGTGATATGTAGGGTTTTCGAGAAGAGCTCAGGAGGGAAAAAGGTCGTTGGAATGGTCATGAATAGTGTAGCTTCATCCTTCGAAAACACCTCAGCTTCTCCTTCTCCTCCTCCTCCTCCTCCTCCTCCTCCTCTCCCTCCATTAATGGACATGTCCACCACCAAAAAGTGCTTCTCCACAGCAGCAGTAGCTCCTGAGCTGGCCCACGTGACCTGCTTCTCCAACGCAGTGGAGGGTCATCAAAGGAGCCACGAAGAGCTCTTCCTAACCGAGTTCTTGAACAACGAAGCCCCACAAATACCCACCTCCTTGTTTCTAAAGGGCGATAACTTGCACTACCCGGGAGGGGGCTTGGTGCAATTGTTGGCGAGTGGAGGGGGCTATGTGCAAAAGATGGAGAGGGATCAGATGCTCAGTGCCTCGCAGGAAACAGGGTTGACCACGGATGTGAACGCTGAGATCTCGTCCACGTCAGCAAGGCCCATGCACCACCTTGATGAGCCACTTTGGAGCTATTAATTAATTAATTAAGAGCTTTATTTACATAGTGAGAGAGAGAGAGAGAGAGAGAGAGAGAGAGAGTATTATTATTATTAGTGAGTGTTCATAAATAATAATTAGATAATGGTGTTGTGTATACATGCATTTGTATAAAAAGCTACAAAATAAAGTGATTATTAATTAATTATGTAAGAGATATTTTGTTTGGATATATATATATATATATATATATATATTAGTTTTTCTCACTATCGATCTATATATTTGTGAGTTGTAACGGGTCAATTGATCGATGTTAAGTAAATTAAAATTTTAAAGTTTACAATAATTTTATCACACCATCCTACCTTGCAAAACTTATATTAGATTGAATTAGAGTGTACTACTTTTGTTGAGAATTAATACTAGTGGCAAAAAAAAGTTGATTTAGTTCTAATTAGGGTTTATGGGTGTTGAGAAAGGGTTGATTAATTATTCATTGTTTTGCTTTTAAATTTTGTTAGCATAATTACTAATTTTGGTTACATTTTGGGTACTTTTTGAGGTACATACAGTAATAAGCAAAATTTTAAAACAACTTATACATCTCATGAATAGTGATGGGACATAATGTGATGGGATTTATCATTGGGATAATGAAAGATATGGGGCCTCAACAAATCACATGAAAGATCCAATGCATCTACCTCTACTAAGCAATCCCATACTTTGTCTATATCTTTATTTTCATTTATATATATCCATTTATCTTGTTGGGGCTCAATCATAGCTTAGAGATTAGTTAATTAATTAATATTTATCATGTGATAACAATATCTTTTTTCCTATCAATCAAATTTAATAACTAATGATGCAAATTTTTTTTAATATTTTTTCTAATCTTTTACAAAGAGTAATTAGTTAGGCCACCTAATTATAATTCTCACCCCCCATGAACAAATGATTCTTAGACAAGTGCTAGGGTTCTAGAACATGTAGATGTATATCTTCTATAATTTATTGTGTCTCATATCTTTGGACAACTTTTTTTTCTCCTTGCTTACATTCTCTCCCCCCCTAACTTTATGGCTTTAAAAATGGAAACTATGAGTGTGACATTGATATCTTTTATATTTTCCCTTTTGTCATCTTTTGACTAATATATGTTTAAATTATGATTGCCCTATTGTCAAATTATTAGTATCATTATTATTATATATATATATATATATATCACAAGCTTAAATATCTAAATCTATGTTGTTAATTGGAGATTATATATATTTACTACTTGCATGTAAAAGCTCAACAAATATAGCAATTATTTGAGACTTGCACGGCAAGATCATCTCTGAATGGAAAGAGGCTCATCCATTTTAGAGGAGAGGGGAAGTGTGGCCACCAATTAAGTAAGGAGTTTTATATTATTTAGATCAATGATTTTATGTGGGGCTTTATTTGTTTTTTGTTGATTTGGACCTACCATGTTTATGAAGGTGACAGTTTTATATTTCTTAGCTACACATTAGATCCAATAATTCGTAAGGTTGTAACTCGTAAGTAAATTAATTTACCGAAAAGTAAACTAGATTAATTATATTTGATTGTTTTTTTCAATAGAAATGTTATTTTAGTAGAATCATTTATAAATCATTATTAGAATTATCTAATAAATTCTCGTCGCAATTGATATACATGCATGTAGTTAAGAAACTGTTTTTGATAGTTTTAGTGTGGAAATGCATTGCACAAACTCACTCAATCATACTGAGCTTTGAATGGCTCAACAACTCGAAAAGTGACAGCTACGTACAGCAGATAAAGCTTATGCTCGATGCTTCTACTGCACTTATTACATACTACTATTTCAAAACATCGGAGGGGGAAAAAAAACTAAAAAGGTTTCAAATTTTCAAAACTCAATGCATGCAACGGCCAGATTTCGAAACACAGTCCAAAACTGTGCCTGTGTGGCCATGTAGCTATCCCCAAGTATCATGCGTACGTTGTCACGGGAAATGTTTAATAACATCTCTTTCGTTAGAGATTGTTCCTAAATCTTCTTAAGATATTGGAGACAAAATATCAGATACGATGAAAACATTAGACTAGATGCATTCAATCCATTCTCTTTACACAAATTGATCATAGATCTGTTAGGTGCAGCCAAAATAAAAAGTTCTAAAAGAAATTATTAGAAAGATTAATCACGGCTTTGTTCGTTAATTAATGACAAAGTTGTCGATCTTATAGCATCATGTATCACTAGCCTACACTTGATAGTGGCAAGTTGGCCAATTCCAGAAACTATAATGTTACATCAAATTTTAAAGTTAATCATGTTTAGTAGAATATCATCTTTCTAAAATGCTGATGTGTTGATATATCACTACAAAAAAATTAGGTTATAAGGACACATGTTTGTGACACTTTTGTATAAATATTCTATCTATATTTCATCTATATTCAAAATTAGATTATAAGGACACAATTTTGGGACACATTACAAAACTATGTCGCTATACACCCTAGCGATGGCACATATAGCAACACTTATAATAAGTGTCGGTGTTTTTGCTAGCGACACTTTTTTTAAATTTTACAAATATTTAAAAGTGTTGTTATAGCCTAATTTTATTGTAGTGTGTGTGTGTGTGTATATATATATATATATATATATATATATATATATATATATATATATATATATATATATATATATATATAATATTTTTACATTATATGTATGCGCATAAACTTTTCAAAGCATATTATTTATACAAATATATCAGCAATTCATAAGAGCAGCATTCTAATTTTACTATAAAAAAATTTCAATATAAAAACGTTTTTTAGATGTCGCTTGAGGAAAGCGTCTCCAAGTGTCTCTATAATATAACAAATATCGACGCTTCAAAAAGCGCCGTCATATAAATCCTTTATTATATTAAATTAATTTATTAAATAATAAATTTTATTATTATTTTTGATTTTTTGACGTTTTAAAGCGTCAAAATTTTGGCATAAGCGTCGGTATATACATACCAAGCGTCGGTATATACGTGGCGCCTCTTCATTTGTCGATAGTTTAACCGATATTTTTAAATATGTTACTAGACTATATTAAGACGCTTTTAACCATCATTTAAGTATAAAAAAATATATTTTTAAATATTATTTTTTTTTATAGTGTAAAGAATATATATATATATATATATATATATAGAGAGAGAGAGAGAGAGAGAGAGAGAGAGAGAGTAGAACTTATATACTTTTAAAAGCACAAGTCAAACTATGCTTGTAAATTTTTTACCATTAAATTTGCATTGAGATTTGTATAATTATACTATATATATATATATATATATATATATATATATATATATATATATATATATATATATATATATATATATATAGTGAAGACATTATATAACACTATTTTTTGGGGTCCTTTATTTATAATCTATAAAGTATATAATTTGAGAGTTCTATCAAATCAACTAAAAGTGTTTACATTGAGCCACGAAGGAAGAGCCATCCACACAAAAATATTGGAAGCATTCGGTACACTGTAAACCGGCTCTAGTAAAAATAAATTTTTATAATATAATAAATTATTTAAATATTTTATATTATATATACTATACCATATTTTATTTTAGAATACTAATTATCAGATATTTTATAAATTTTTTAATATACTTTAAAAATATTAATAGTATATATGAGATACATGAAAAAAAATTTCTCTCTTTCTTTAAATTATGAAGATATATTCTCTATACCGGGTGTATATAAATATATACACCACATATTTAAAATCATTAATAAAAATTTTAAAATCTATCTATCTATCTATAGATATACTATTTGACAGTTGGGAGGGCTTTCTCTAAGAGAGTCACATTGCCACTAAAGGCACAATCCAATAAAAATTTACCACATATTAATAAAAATTTAGATACTCCCGTTGTACCGTAAACTAAATTTAAAATATATACCTAAAATAAATTTTTATAGTACAATAAATTATTTAGATATTTTATATTATATATATTATATCATATTTTACTTTATAATATTAATTATCAAATATTTTATTAATTATCTAATATTATATGCGGTATATAAAATATTGGTATTCACCAGGTGCAAGCAAAAATTTTTTATCTCTTTTGAAATTATGAGTAAATCCTATTGAGCATTCTCTTCACCAAGTATATATATTTGTATATACAATACATGTCTAAAATTCATTAATAGAAATTTTAAAATTAATTCATCAAATATAATTTAAATTATTAGATTTTGTATATCATATATGTGTAATTAAAATTTAATATTAGAATATTAATCATTTAATATAAGTTGTGGTGTATGAACTATTAATATACACTAGGTGTATATAATAGTTTCTTAGTCTCCCATCAATTTTAACAAGACAAAGATATCCTCACTAATTTTTAAATTTAAAATAAATTTTCCAACTTTAACTTTTTAGTTAAAAAAATATTATATAAATTAATTTTTTTTTATAAAATAAATATCAAAACTAAAAATTTGATTGAATTTTAAAATAAAATTATTAATATAATTTAACTTTAGAAGTTAATAAAATATTAATAAAAATATGTATATAAAACTACTTTATCATTATTTTTTGATATTTTTTTAATTATAAATTTTTTTTATTTTAAATTTTAATAATTATATATTGTAATTATCTCAAATACTATTTACCCAAAGTATTTTTAAATCCATAATAATTAAACCCTCTCCCTATCAGCCACGTGCCTCAGTAGTTAATCGACACGTACAAGTCAAGAATCTTTTCCAATAATTGTATGGGTGCTTACGTGTACTCTTAAGTGTCCCCCATACTATATTCTTTAGTTTTGGTTAGTGTTATCCTATGACACCTAAAATTTGAATTTAGGTAATTTAAGTAGTTTGTATTTGAAGTCATAAGTTCGACGCATAGTTACTTCATATTTTTATCCTATGACACTTAAAATTTGAAATTAGATCATTTAAGCAGTACAATTCTGAGTATATATAACTGATCGTACCTAGCGCAATTAGCTGAGGCTTTGACGATTTGTATTTGAAGTCACAAGTTAAACGCATAGTTGCTTCATATTTTTAGCTGAATTTAACGCAACGGATTGAAGCTATATTTTATATAAAGTGCACCCATAGCTTAAACTATGTATTTGTAGAGTGGAGATAGCAACTGCTTCAGTTCCTTAATTAATAGAGCAAGAGAGCCATAGGTTGGGGTAGTTTGATATTTTAAGATACAAGTTAATTAATTAACTATATCAAGTTAAACAAAGATCATTAAAGACACCTTATCTTCTCTTGATAATGATGCTTCATTTCTACATTTGGCTATAGCTAATGCTAGAAATTTAAGAACCACTACTCCTCACCATTTCTTGGCATGTGAAATTGATACACACCAAATGGGTCTTCAATCTCTAAAGGGGTTGAGGATAAGAGATATATATAATCTTGAACTAAGCACTTACAACAAACCTTATCTACTAGGACTAGGGTTAAACCACCTTGCATATATGGTTAGTACACTTTAAGTCTAATGCTTTGCTCTCAATTTAGTTTTCTTATCTTTGACTTTTGAAGAAATGCATGCTTCCTTTTAGCACCAAAACCACCAAAACATTTAAGTTGGAGTCTAATAAACTTTGCATTCAATTCTCACATCTCCGGTGAGTGAGTTTACGTTGCATGATTTATCTAATCTATATCATGCCACTACAACAAAATTAGATTATAGGGACACATATTTGTGACACTTTTGTATAAGTGTCCTATCTATATTCCATCTATATCTAAAATTAGGTTATAGGGACATATTTTTGAGACACATTATAAAAATGTGTCGCTATACATCCTAGCGACGGCACTTATAGCAATACTTACAATAATTGTCGGTATTTTTATCAGCGACACTTTTTTTTAGATTTTAAAAACACTTAAAAGTGTCGCTATAGCCTAATTTTGTTGTAGTGTGCGGGCAGAGCTGTTAATACTATTCTTAATTCGGTATAAGAAACATCATTCCAATTACAAATTTAAGCAAAATGGTAAGATCTCATTCCATTCGTAACACCTATTCCACTTGCGAATCAAACTAATTAACAAGTGAAGTTGATCATTTCCATTCCCATTCCGAGGGTCTAAGGAGGAAATTAAGACTGGGCCTGGAGGCAGAGCCAACTAATAAGAATTGGGCCTTCTCGTCGGTTTGAGTTTGGGCTGAAAACCTTATAGCCTAGGTTCGTGTTGGGCCAGTTGAGCGAAAGAGTTTTATGTAAAAATTATAAACGAAACCAAACTGAACCGAACTGAACCGAACCAGACGTTAGGTTGGGCGCGGGAGCGAGCCCTCGAGCCCAAGCATAACATGACCAGGATTGTTTTGGACACACCTTAAAGCTTATTCATCACAGTAAGAGCACAGTGGTTATAACAATGACTAGGCAGTGAAAATTCTATCCAATAAATTGTCAAAATAATTTAAAGCAACTGCAAGCAAAAAGATGATGATCCTACTTACTGTAAAGAGTATCCAAAGAAAACTATGTAGCTACTATATATGATTGTGACACTCATGCATATATATATATATATATATATATATATATATATATATATATATATATATATATATATATATATATATATGAAAAAAAGAGGCCACCAAAGGAGGATATGGCAAGAATTAGATAAATTTGGTATATAATTACTCAAAACTAATTCTCTTTGTGTAATTAATGAGCACGTGGTGAGGATGCGACAACTTTAGCCCACCATGTATATATATATATATATATATATATATATATATATATATATATATATATATATATATATATATATATATTCAACTTCTAATAACATTAGTGATTTTGGATTGAATTTGCAAAACTATATGTTCTATTTTTTTTTTTTTTTTGTGGGGATACAAAACTATATGTTCAACTTAAATATTTCGTCATTTAATTTATGCGTTCAACTTCTAAACTTGGACTGAGGAGAAAGGATGCTTGGCTTACCACAAAGTAATATGTAAACTAGTTTATTTAATCAGTAAATTTGTCACATTCAGTTTTATACCCTAATTTTTTTTTTCATAAGTAGGAGACTAAATCACCTCTTTAATGAAGACACACATGCGGGAATAGAATTTGAAATACTACCCAACTGCAGTGTACTGGTCAGTCGTGGTGGCGATAACTCTCAAAGAATTTGGTGGACCACTTTTTCCTTGCAATAAAGATGGTGTCCATGCAATTAAATGTGGCTAATTTCATGTTTCTATGCAGTAGAAACCTAAGCATCTTTTTCCACTCTTGTAAAGCATGTACTATCACAATCTTAATTTATCTTCTTATGATATATGTTAGATTGTTTAAACAATGTTATCTCATGCCAATAGAAAGTTAAATTTATTCTACTACTACATAAAAGCACATCATTTATTTCTCATTCATTTTATATATGTTCATTTCTTAGAAAAATTAAGTTTTTCTTATTAATATTTTATCTACATGCTATAAGTTTCTGATTATGCATGTCATCGTACCATTTATTCTTCTCTTAATTAGTAAAAAATTTTACCCACAACTTTTTAGCTAACTTTGTTATATATGTTTTGAATTTTCTTAAGCAAAATAATTCAAAAATGGCTCAAAATCCTCAACTTACTAAAACTAAGCTGCATTGAATGCTTTGGTTAATATTTTATTCATGATTAATTCTACATAAAATAATTAACAAAAGAGGAAGAGGGTAGAGGGTATGAGTAATACTGATACATGAATTCAAATCTACACATGTAAAATTTTGGATTAGATGGATGAATTTTCAAATAGATATTGTCTCATCATTAGACTTATATATTGTGGCCATAGACCTTATCTTTTTTTAATTTCTATATTTTTCTCTTCTTCTTTTTTTTTTGAAGTTTTTTTTTTTAAAAAATTTAATGCTGTGGACCATGGGATTTCATCTCCACATTTAATAGCAAAAGTCCACTGCAACATTCCAAACTGCAAAGCAAGCAACTGCAGTACATAAAATTTCAGCTTCTTTTGCTTTCTCAAATTGCATAATTTAAGGTGTGTCATTTTTATGCATATAAAAGTGTTGCTATAATAATTAAGAGACTCTTAATTAGTTAGGTTACAACAATTAGGACAGTTTAAATCAGTATATATAAAATTCTTGGACTAAATTTGTAATCAATCTTTACCTTTTTATTCTACATGTGAAAGGTATTACTTCGTATTTGATAAAGTATCGTCTAAAATACGTCGATATTTATTTTCATCCGTTTCTCTCTATAAAAGAATAAGAAATATCTAATTAGAACTTTAATTTTTTGTTATGCCTCAAAAATTTTTTGGTTCTTTTAGAAATTCTAAAACACTCTCTATTAAAGATAATTACATTTGAAAACAAAAGGAAAGCTACAACCAAATAGATTCTTAATTTATTTATTACTATAGTTAAAATAAAATCACTCCTCACATTTTCATCTACTAATTTACCTAAACATCTAGGGACAAGGCTAGCCTTTGTGGTACCCACATGGAAAATTTTACATCAATAATGAGTTGGATGCATTTAATGAATAAAAACAAGGAGATTACTAATGATGTTGGGAAGGGGCAAATTAGTCATTTTGCCACATTTGGTGGGTTTAGCCTTAGTCACTATATATGTAGAGCAAATGCCACAATAACTCATATCTATATATATTTAGTTTGAGTAAGATGATGTCACATTGCTAAATTTAATGCCACAAATTTTACACTCAAAATCAACTGTCTCTAGTGCAGGTGACAAAAGACTTGATGGTTGATATTTGAGATCCGAGTTCGAAGTCTAATTATTTCATATTTTCAGCTAAGTTTATTTCAAAAATAAACGAAACGGGTAACATGCTACCTTTCTCTCTCAAAAAAAAAAAAAGAAAAAAAGAAAAAAAAAAAAAAAGGGATAAAAAAAAAAAGAAAAAAAAAAAAGAGAAAAGGGATAAATGGTGGGATCCCTTTTCTCTTTTTTTTTTTTTTTTTTTTTTTTTTTTTTTTTTTTTTTTTTTTTTTTTGTCCAAAAGGAGTCACTCCCTTTGCTTATTCAATATATATAGTTGCTACAATGTAATTGTTTCCTTATAATGTAGAATTTTGTTCTTTTTTGACTTGGTTAGTAGAATACATATGATAGGGTAGCTAAAAGAAGACATTTTAATTCAAACTTTAGTCTCTAACTTTAATGGACATTTATAGGGGATTTAAGAAGGAAATAAAAGATGCCTTTAATAGAGGTCCCCTATATCCTCTAGTTAGTTATTCAAGCTTAGCCAAGTTATTCAAATTATAAAATTTTCATATAAATTTTTGTTATCTGCGCGTGATCGTAAAATTGTGATTGTTCACATAAAAAAAACTAAAGCAATTTATCAACACAAATATTGAAATTTCAAACTGTATCAAGCGGTGTTATGAGAAGCACAACATTATTATTATTTTTTCCTACGATTTCTAACACAATAAAAGCTTCAGACTCTGCTATATATTATTATAATTAAAAATAAAAGTAAAAGTGAGGCCAAACAGATTCTTATCTTAAAATGTGGGATCATTTGCACAGTAGCAGACGGTTGTGGCCTGTCCTTAGGTGGGACCCACTAATGGCCCATGGGCCATCACCATCCATTTAATGACCCATCTTATTAGTGAAAATCACTAATTGGAATTGCTCCTCCTGTTTAGATGATGACACATTCTAAAATTGTATTAACCGAGTGATCCGCGCGATCGTAGCCGTCCACGAGGTGAGGGGACACAATCGATGGCCCGCGATGCGGGTTCAAGGAGATGAGCCTCGCCCAATTGATTTGGATGGTGATGATGGGCTCATGTTGGGGGCCCATGCAAGTGGGCCCAATTCATTGTGCAATTTCTCTATTATGCCCATGCATCTTAACATTTCAAAACTTACATACGTCATCTACATTTCAACTATAAAAGTATTTTTGAGTCATTTAATTTTAATATTGTTGAAAATGACTAAGAAACAGCTCTTCAAAATCATACAAATGCTATAATTTTATGGGGGCATTTTGGTCATGAAACCCCCAGGAAATTTATATCATTGCTATTTATGTTGCTGACCCTTCCTCTCTCTCTCTTTCTCTCTCTCTCTCTCAATCTCTATACCCCTCCTATAACTTCACACTTCCACCACTTAGCCATTTTATTTCAACACAATGCAGGTGCTATGATCACTTCACCCTTTTGCATGTCAACAAGCTTTAGGGGTGTCAAAACTTTGAACAACTTGTCATAGTGTTGGGGTCGGAAAATGGGCCGATCGCCGTGTTGCGAAAAAGTAGGCCTTAAGAAAGGCCCGTGGACGCCGGAGGAGGATCAGAAGCTCCTCACCTACATCGAGGAGCACGGCCACGGGTGCTGGCGCGCATTGCCAGCAAAAGCCGGTGCGTATCAGCCCGGCACAGCACGGCCCGTTAGTTCGATGGGATTTTGAATTCTTGATCTTTCTTAGTAGTTTGACAAGATTGGTGTTTTTTTTTTTTTTTTTTTTTTTTTTTTTTTTTTTTTAGGGTTGCAGAGATGTGGAAAGAGTTGTAGATTGAGGTGGACAAATTATCTGAGGCCTGATATAAAGAGAGGAAAATTCAGCATACAGGAGGAGCAAACTATAATTCAACTCCATGCTCTTCTGGGCAACAGGTGACTATAATTTTGAGTATTTGGAAACAGGGACAAGCATTAAATGCAGTACCCATCACATCATTTTTACCATGATTAAGCTCAGTTTGAATTTGTTTGCTTTAAAATTTCAATTATTTGCAGATCTATGGGAGGTTTTTGTAAGAAATAGCAGCTAAATTTTTGCTGCATGTTTTACAACTGATGTGTGTCAGGTCCATGAGTTGAATTACAGTGTAATTTTGTTGTGTTCCATGAGGTGAATTTGCTGGGAAAAATCTAGAGATTGTCTCTCTCAAAGTTTAATTTTAGTCCACATCTTAATATCTGCATTTGATTGCCATAAAATGAGGAAAATATATGAATTTGTAGTAGAATCAACACTGATTCAGTACATAGAATTTTGGTGTTGAATTAATTCAATGCCTAATTCCTGTTTCAGGTGGTCAGCTATAGCAACACATCTGGCGAAGAGAACGGACAACGAGATCAAGAACTACTGGAACACCCACCTCAAGAAGCGGCTCGCCAAAATGGGGATCGACCCGCTCACGCACAAACCCAAGAGCGATGCTCTCTCCTCTGCCGCAGCCGCCGCCTCTGGCCACTCCAAGACGGTCGCCAACCTCAGCCACATTGCCCAATGGGAGAGCGCACGCCTCGAAGCTGAGGCCCGCCTCGCACGGGAGTCCAAACTACGCGCCGCTGCTACCACCGCAGCATCTGCTTGTACCGTGCCACCGCTTCTCGGGCATTATCTCAGCTTCTGGCAGGTGAAACCGACTGGTGCTGCTGGTCCAAGCGGATCGACAGTCGACCTCGCGTCCCCCACATCAACCCTGAGCTTCTCGGAGAATCTGTTCCCCCCCATCACAATCTTTGAGGGGAGCAACGGTAGCGGCGGCGAGAGCATCTTGGAAGGGGAGGCCGCGGAGTGGAAGTGCTTATCAAAGCAGCCAATTCAAATGTTTGACATCGGCTTCAGCAGGGACGGAACTTGGCTTCAGGAATATTCCTCCAGTGCAGTGACGGGATCTTCTTCGTGCGCAGATCTTGGCGCTGGGGGGTTCACTTACTTGGTGCTTGATAATTCTGACGAGCAGAATTCGTCAGACGGCTGCGGCGATTCCAACAGTGCGAATGGAGGGAGCAGCTTCGGCGAAGTAGGGGAGAACAAGATATATTGGAATAGCATTCTCAACTTGGTGAACTCGTCTTCTCCCTCAGATTGTCCATCAGTGTTCTAAGCCTCCTTCTTCACTCTACCACCTTTTAAAAAGTTCATGCCATTTTGACTCGAAATCCTCACCAACTAAGTTAAAGT
Source organism: Tillandsia fasciculata (assembly GCA_029168755.2). NCBI lineage: Eukaryota > Viridiplantae > Streptophyta > Magnoliopsida > Poales > Bromeliaceae > Tillandsia > Tillandsia fasciculata. Next base: position 2,551,825 of record CM054943.1, on the reverse strand, counting down.
TGTCCAAGTAGAATTCGATCTGTAGCAGCTTCCCTCTGTAGAGAAAACAAAAAAAAAAAAAAAGAAAAAAAGAAGGAACAGGAAGAGCAAAAAGTAGAAGGATTTCTGAGAAGAAGGAACAGAGAACAGAAGGACAAAAAGAAAAAAAAAAAAAACCAACCCAGTTGATAGTTCTTCTTGTGATAATTTGCTTACCTTCCATGGATTGTGTTTGTAGTGAAGTAATAAAGTGAAGAAATTCGCCTTTTTACTCTTTCTTAAAATGCCAATTGCAAATTCTCAGTAACTCATCATGATTCATCTATCTGGCAGAAACTTTGTCTTAGGTTTGCTGGAAATTGTACCATCTATTTTCCTGGAGACATTAGTAAGACAAAAATGATTGAAAGAAAACTTCACTACAATTTAGTGGCGTAGATGTGTTCTCTAAGACTCATGCGTCTATAGGACACCCATAGTATCATCTATAACAATCTATTATAACCTGACCGATTTTCTCTTATTTCATCATTTACAGTCCAAGAGACCCCACAATAGACTAACAGAAAAAAAAAATTGCTTCTCGGAGAATAACTTTTCTCTCTTTCATCCCAGCATGCACAGAGAAAGCATATATTGATTGAAACTTCGAAATATTGCGACTGTATGAAATAATACATTCTTACTTACACATTTTTGATCTTATGCATGTCCTGAATTTAGCCCAGGTACCATCTAATGACTCAGCTACAAATAATTAAAAAAAACTGAAAGATAGAAAGAAATCATTGATTTTAATACTTCCGTAAGTAAAATCAAATAATGCTCAACAAAAATGAGAAAAATGGAAAAGTACATAGTAACTCAAGCAAGTTAGATCTATATGATTGAATGTCATTCGACAGTCCCACGACACCTATGCGCGTATAAAATAAAATAGAGGGCAAATATGGGAAGTGATCAGCAAGATATAAAATAAAACAATGCGTGGTTACAGCTTGATTTATCAATTTCTAATCTAATTTACAACATGGGAGCCATACATCGCACTCAAATTATTTCTAGCTACCTATTAAATGTCCGCAAGCAATTTCTTTCTTACTTCTTTACTTCATGTTTGGGAAAAAGAAGAAAGTTTCTAAGAAGTTTTTTTTTTTCTAAAGTACAAATATCTCTAAAATCATCAGACAAATGGCAAGCGGATATGCACATTATTTCCGATCAACCTTTTCCTCATGTATGCAGATGATATAGAAAACAAGATGCATCCTTTGGGTCACAGCATCTAATCTTCCCAAAATAGCATTGTCCAAATAAATATTTCTCTTTACTCCTACATCGGTCATCGGATCATGAAAACTTATTGGCCAGTTTCTAGTTATAAATATAGCCAAATGGCCCTCATAATTATGTCCCCACCCTAATAAATTCCATATGCCTCACTGCACATGCAATCTTTTAGTAACATGTAAAAAAAGCTTCTACTCTGATTTTTCCAAGCCTGGTCCAAAGGACCGGACCAACAACCAGGCAAGGTAAGAGAAGCACTTCTGTCTCGGCCCCCATTAAAATTGTTATCAGTCGCCATCGTGCCATTTAAAGCCCATAGCACTGATTGTTCCCCCCTGCAAATGGTTTCTGTACAAATCCAACCATGCGAGGCAATTGAAGGGGGGAGGAATCTTTTTCCTGCAGTTAACTGAAGTATTTTTCCTTACATAGAAGCTTCGAAAATTACCATAGTAAAGGTCCAAATGTACTTTTCTCTTAGAGGTCAGTCCCTTGAGTTTTAACTATAGACAATAAAAAAGTTCTACATAGAGAAAAAGAGTGGTTAAAATAACGAAAACTGAACAGGAGATGAATACAAGAACTGCACCTTTTAATGGAGAGGTTATGCAGTAAAGACTGTCGCCATGCTACAAGTCCTTGGCTTCTCCTAATCAAAGTTTCTTACTGTAAATGGAGCCCATTGAAAGCCAAGCAACAGGATATGAGAAACAATGAGGGGAATTATTATACGTATGTAAACAGATGATAAAATTGTAGTCTGTACCCAAACTACAGGGTGCTTTGAATGGTGCCTGAACTTTAAATCTTTGCTTTTACTTTCCAATGTTACAATATTTTTACAAATTATACAATTGACGGAATATTTTGTCAAGTAATAGAATATTTCATTAGATTATGCAAAATTCTGTCAAAAATTTTACAGAGAGTAAAGCTAGGCAGTAAAATTAAATCCCTTAAAGTTCACCTACATACCTCAAAACGCACTACAGTTCAAGTAATGTCTGTGCATTTTTATGTCAATAGAAAATGCGCAAGAGATGTAACCAGGAGTTCAAGACTCGGGTGTGGAATCAAATGAAGGATTTTCAGAACATAAATCATACCATATATCAATATTAAACATGATTGGCAAAGACACAAAAAGACCGAATAGGATAAACACAACGGAATTATGGTCGCAATTCTCAACTTCATTGAAGCTTCTATCAAATTGTGAAAAGCGAAAATAAGAGAAGTTCTAGAGATGCATATATGGCATATTACAGCGACCAATCCATTGATAGTGTGAGTTACAACTTTTTTACATCCAGCACAAGTTGCATAACCAAAGAGCGCTTGACAGGATGGACGGATAAGAACATGTCTTTCCAAAGCTTTTTTCCCTTCACCTCAGATTCTTAGTTATAGGAAGCTACATTCCTTCAATTTGGAAGCAAGAAAAAAAAACACAACATTTAGATGTTCGACTAATAAGAAGAAATGTGTTTTAAGCAGAGTGTAACTCTCTAGAAATTTGTGTCAATTTCTGGTAGATTTTGCTATGGAGGTGATGAAACGGAAAATAAAAAATGTAGTAAACTCCGGATTGTGGTGTTAATCGATCATGACTAATAAAATTTGCTATTGAGACAAGTACATGGGTTCATAAGATTAGTTACCTTGAGTAGTCAGAAGGCACAATCTCGAAAATTACTGATAATTAAGACTTCAGAATAGACAAACTTTATACTTATATTGGGAAATTCCTGTTCAGCATTCAAATCCAACTTATCACTGATTCACCATACGACTTGTTCCGGTAGCCGGACTCACCCAATGCCAAAATCTTATGCTTCAAAGATCGAATTTTGCTAGTCGGAATGCGAAGAATCAAAAGCGTTCTCAGACATTTCCTTCCTAAACGCCGGGCTACTCATGTAAGACCGAACAAGGTCAGAACCCTCGCTCGTCACGAATTTGTACACATACTCCTCGTTGAATCTCTTCACCGCCGCAGCGAAAACTTTTGTGAAATTGACATCTTGAGGCAGCAATCCTTTGGATTGCAACCCAGTCACCAGATTGTACCGCGGCCTTAGCCTCCCATCCAAGCTGAAGTTTATCTGCCAGTAGTTTGATAGAATGTCTCTGGGGGTGAACCCGACAGTTCCGATGAGGAAATCGAGCTTGGCTTTGAGATTGTGATCCCTAAGCCGCAACGTCAATGGGGAGTGCCGGAACAGGAGGAGGAGATCGGTGTTTTCGAAGCCGTAGGATCGGAGGATCCCGACCTTGTTGGAGAAGGCCTCGGGGCTTAACGGGGCGATGGCGCCGACGGCGTCAGGGAAAAAGTCGGATTCGGGGCCGACGCCGAGGGCCTCTTCGGCGGCTCGGAAAAGGAGAGCGATGCGCTCGGGGGAGCTGGCGAGGACGACGGGGGCCTTCCTGATGAGCGGCAGAGGATCGCGCTCGCTGCGGTAGAGGTCGCGGACGGCGACGAGGCTGCGAGAGAGGACGCGGTCGGGGTCGTTGGAGAGGATGCGGGGGCAGCGGCGGAGGGCGAAGACGACCCCGCGGTCGTCGCCGCGGTAGAGGCCGCGGAGGAAGGCGAGGGAGCGGGCGAGGCGCGCGGCGCTGTAGCCGAAGGCGGAGGCGCACGCCGTGACGAGCGCGGCGAGCTCGCCGGAGGTTTCTTCTGCGACGTCGCCGACCCCGGCAAAGAGGGAGCGGAAGAGGGATAGCTTGGGGAGTAGGTTGGAGGGGACGTCGGAGGCGAGGATGGAGGGGCGGCAGCGGACGAAGCGGAGGAGCTGGGCAGGGGAGAGGGACGCGCTGCTGCGGAGGAAGGAGACGACGGCGTCTGGTCGGGCCGGGGATGATACCCCGGAGAGGGATCGTGACGCGGCGTCGCGGGCCTTGTCGGGGGGGAATCCGACGCAATCCACCAGGTACTGCGCCATGAACGTCGTCTGCGCCGCCGCCGCCGTCGCCGTCGCCGGAGAGGAGGAGGAGAAGCGGCGTCGCCGGAGAAGGAGAAGGAAGAGGAAGGGAGACGACGGCGACGAGGACGATCTCCGAGCAAACGTTAGTGTTCTAAGCGCCGCCATTGACGGTGGACTATGGTTAGGGTTTAAGGTTTTACAGAGGGTACGAGATTTCAGGGTGTTCATCGAAATTTGGGCCTAATCAGGCCCATAATCTCTCATATTCAATTAAGCCCACTATCCTTACCGGGCTGCAACCGACCTAAACCCGGCCCGGCAAGTGCATAAAAAAAAAGAGAGAGGAAACGTTACGCATTAAAATATAGTAAATAAATATCACATTGAGCTAAGCTGATGAGTACATTTTGAAGTACTTGTTGTTACAAGCTACACGTAATTTAGTGACTTGCATGATGCGCTTCTTTTAACAAGTGTGTTAACATATTTGACTTGTAATGCTTAAATTATTATAATAATATAAGTGATTACGTTTGTTAAGATTAATACTCTCCTTGTACTAAATACAAATTAAAATTTCGTGACAAGGACGAGTAAAACATAATAACTTAGTGACAACTAATAAAATAGTAAAATTAAATAAGTATATAAATGGAGCTTTAACATAAGATACACTAAATTACAAAATTGATGTATGTAAAATTTTATTTATTTATACATTATAATTTTGAGAGAAGTATTAGATGTTTAGATAATAAATTTTGGAAAATGTAATTTTTTTTAAATCTAATCGCTTGAATAATAATATTTTAATTTTAAAATATGAATTATTATTATTTAAATATTAAATTCGGTGCATGTTACGTACGGAAGCACGCGCGTGGTGCGGCTGATTTTTTTTATGGTCGGGGCGGAGCCGCAGAGACGAATTTGTCGTGCTCCACGGAATATGCTGAGAAAATTTGCCTACACCCGGTGTTTCAAACTGTTTAGTCGCAGTCAACCGCATTAGCTAGATTCGGCAATCTCTGCTCGTGTATGCCGATACCTACGGGTCATGAATCACATGATCGAGCACTAATTTTTTTTTTTTTTTTTTTTTTTTTTTTTTAATCTAAAAATTTACAAACAAGTAAAATAAGTATCGATTAAATATAAATATTTTTGACGATGTAGGAGCAGAACATGCACACTCTCTCTTTATATATATATAACTGATATAAATTATTATATTATTAATAGTATCAAGTTAAGAGATGTGCGATTAGAATGATAGTGGGCCCATAGAGTTTAGTGGTAGTTGAAAAAATAATATGATTTAAGAGATGAAAATGATTAAAAGAAAAAAAGATAAATCTAACTGGGAAAAATTTGACAACACCAAGTGCTTAGTGTTATCGATAGCATAATATTCTAGCCTAGTTATATATATATATATATATATATATATATATATAGTTGTGCTGGAATGCTATTGATAGCACCAGCCCAACTTTGCCACCCATTTTGTAGCCATTGGATTGCATTGAGATTCGTGCAAACCCTTTAATTAAAAAGAAAATTTTTTTTACTTTTTTCATTAAAGAGCCTCCACGAATCTCAATGCGATCCAATGGCTACAAAATGGATGGCAAAGTTGGGCTGGTGCTATCAATAGCATTCCAGCCCAACTCTATATATATATATAGAGAGAGAGAGAGAGAGAGAGAGAGAAAGAGATAAAGAGAAAGGGGAGGGAGGGAGAGAGTAGAGCAGATAAAAATACAAGTAAAGCTACTATGAATTTTTTACCATCAGATTTATATTAAGATCCGTATTATTATTATACAAATTTAATGATAAAAAATTTATAAGTATAATTTAATTTGTACTTTTAAAAATATATAAATTCTATTCTCTCTCTTTATATATATATATATATATATATATATATATATATTATGTTTGAAAAATATAAAAATAAAAAATATATATTTGGATAAGCCACATACCCACTAGTTGTGACAAATATCGATAAAAATGTTGATCGTCCAAATCTTTTTAAATAAATTTTATCTACATTCAAATGACTCACTGATTTGATTACCCCCATGAGTCGCCAAAGTCACTCGTTTGTCAAATTTAACCAACATCACTTTAACTTTATATTTAAATTAATTATTTTAAATAAATTTATAGTTGTGATAATTGTATAAAATATTCTAACTAAATATGGAAGGATAACCAATGCATTCAAATCTTAAAATCAAAACGTCTTTGTCTAGCTCAAATTAAATAAATTAAAAAATTTAATAATAAAAATAAAATTTTAATAAATTAAATAATTAAATCAAAAAACTATGTAACTCACATGAATTTTATACGTTTTTACCTCTCATCCAATTAATTCAAAATTTTGAATTTTTAATATTATTTAAATATATCGATAATTTAATATCTCACTCTTAAAATAAATACATTTATTCATTCATTAATTATTTTTTAAAAAAATTTGAAGAGTAGAATTAAAAATACCGACTTTATGAGAGTTGACATTTGAGTCCCACATCATTCAATCCACCTCAGCCATTTTCAAATTTCAAATTAAGAAAAACCAAAAAAAGAAAAGAAAAAAAAAAATAAATCCCTGGCTTATTGTTGTGGATTGGTGCGGTGCATGTGATGTACGGGTGCACCCGGTGCACCGAAACTGGTTTGTGGACCCCTCAGCGGTGCGCACGGAGCTCTTTAAGTACATACGCACACACGCTATCGATAATGTATTTACGTTACCTCCCGAGTCGCTGAGTCTCCTCTCTCTTTGGGCTCGCGACGCGCCCGAGTCGCGCCGAGTCCAACTCGTGAGTCGATCGATCCCTCTCCTCTCTCGATCGAGTCCCCTTCTTCTTCTTCTTCTTCTTCTTCGTCTCGTTCTTCGATCTCTTCTCCATTAACGAACTCTTGTTCAGCTTCGTGGCGAGGCGGAAAAGGGATTCGGAAGAATGGGGTGGTCGCTGGTCGAGGTGATTTGCATCAGAAATCTCGGGGTGGATTTGGGGGCTGCGGGATTTTGTTTTTGGCTTTAGTTTGATTCGAATTGAACAGTTTTGGTGTTTAATTTGTGATTTAGGGGTTTACGAAGTCGCTTGCGATGACCGTGTTATCCGAGATTGGAGACAAAACCTTCTTCACCGCCGCGGTAACTCAGTTGTTCTCTTCCTCTCTCTTTATCTTATTATTATTATTATTTTTTGCTCAATTTTAGTTCTAATTTGTGGGAGAAATGTAAGGGTAGGGAGATTGGTGTGCTTAGCAAGTTTTGGATCAAAACATTTGTTAGATGAATTTAGGGTTCATTTGTTGTTTTTTGTTGTTTCGAGTTTGATTTTATTTAGAATGCATGCAAATTTGGTTTTTACGAGTTTGGATTTAAGATTTTGGGGAATTGAAAAGATGAATCTTTAGGTATCAGTTCCTGTTGCTCAACAATATATGTTTGTTTGATAGCTGTTTTAGTGGGGCTTCTCAGAAGAAACATGTTTAGGCCCCCTTAATTGCTTCTCTCTGCAGTAGAATTAGTGGAGCTCATACTTTTTGGGGCTCAAAATCACATTTTTTTTGCTTCTCAATTACTGCCAAAGCAAATGCTCGGACATTTCTGTTTACCAAATGCTGCAACCTAAAGCAGAAGCAAAACTGAGGTCAAACATTTCTTTGTTTGTGGGGAGGGGGGTGGGTGGGTGTTGCGGCTGGTCAAAATTCCTAACAGTCATACTTTTCTCCTCTTCATTTCTGCGGATCTCAAATAACTCGAATTACAAGGACTGGTTGCTATGGAAACAAAAAATGAACTGTAGTGTTTAATATATTTCCAGTTACAAATAAATCGGTTTTCAGAATAAAAGTAGACAGTGGAAAGAGTTGTGACGAATGCATCCTAAGAATTCAATCTGTTTCATGACTTATTTATGTTTCTGTAGAATTAGTTTAGTGATTAGATAAAGCTCACAATTAGTGAGCAAATTGCATCACAGTAAGCCGGTTTGTCATAATCAGTGTTTGAAAAGGTGCGATGCGCAAAAAAGCGCAAAGGCTTTTTCGAGCCTAGACACGAGGCGCACCACGAGATGCGCGTCTGAAGAAGGTGAGGCGCATTTCTAAAAAAAATAAAACATTCTTTACAAGCCTAGTTTAAATTGATATTTTATATAATTTTTTTTTTCAAAATAGCCATACAAAAACAAAATAACCATAAAAAAAATAAAGAAATCACATGCATATATATTCTCAAACTAAAAAGAAAAAAATTATATATTTCAAATTTCAACTTGAAAACGCTTGCTACCTTGTTGACATTGGGGGAAGAGAGAATGACCATGACAAAAATGAAAGAAAAGGTTCAAATTAGATTTTTTTTTTTTCAATTCCTTAACATTTTAGAATATATATTGAGAAATCCCAATACCCGAAAACCCAAACTCTAGACCCATTAAATTTAAATATCACGAGGCGCATTTGAGGCGCGCGCCTCATGCCCTAAGGCGATGAGGGCCGTGCCTCATGCCTAGGCGAGCGCCTTTTCAAACAGTGGTCATAATTTTACCTCCATTTTGAGCATTTTATTGTGAATTTCTCATTTGCACTGGTTCCCAGACTTGTCAAAGCATGTTTATTTGCTAGGTTCTTTCACAGGGCTTCTCACCAAATCCATCATCAAGGTTCAAAAACATGTGGAAATTCAACTTACCTACTTAGACTTTGGCACACTCTCTTCTCTCTATGTTTATTACTTGCACAAACTTTACGCATGGAAAGAGTTCCTCTTGATGTTCAACTTGGTTTTTATGGTTAAGGGCAATGTTTCTTGCTTTCTAATTGTTCCTCCAAGTCCCAAATAACTTATCTGGAACCTATCTGTTTATGATGATCTACCTGTCTTGTAGCACACACCTATCAAGAATGGATTTCTCCGAGATTCTGGTTTTCCTTTATCTAGTATGATTTGGTTTGTTTTTGTAATTTTGTTTTTAAGTAGTAAACAGACAAATATGTCTCACATGGTTTGTTTGTAATTTAACTTTGAAAAAAATGCATTCAGCTTTTCTACAGCAATCTGAGCTTTGTTTCCTCTAACCTGACTGTTTACACACTTTATTTAGATATTGGCAATGCGTCATCCACGGAGGATTGTTTTATCCGGTTGTCTATCAGCATTGATTGTGAGTTCTTAGATGTTGTTTATTTTAAAATTTTCCTTTTAGATTATTTGTCTTCTATTGCTTTTATTCATGTGATAAGATGAATTCTAGGTCATGACCATTCTATCTGCTTGTCTTGGTTGGGCTGCACCAAATCTGGTAAGTTTATGTCAATTACCACTTACTATACAGAAAGTCTACTCATATCCACAGTTTGCTCTCATGCTGCTATTTGCTTATTATAAAAAAAAAAGAAAAAAAGAAAAAGGGAACATAGGCATTGGCTCTGCTGGTTGTTCCCTAGGTGTCCTGGTGTTGCAATACTTGTAGGAAAGTTGGAGTAAATTATAGTTCTTCATATTCCTTTCGAATACTAAAAAGTGTAACAATTTTGCTGCTATAAGCATAACAGAATCAAACTTTACATTGTTTTTAGAGAAAGTGAATTAACTAGGCTATTTTTTATGAGTTAGTGCATCCTATACTTTTGTCTTCAGTTTGTGAATTGATGTCCCAATTATGAAGAATCCACTTTGTTCTTTGGCATTTAAGCATCTAATTAGACTTTTGATGCTGGCTTTTAACATTATTGCTAATCGGGATTCTTTTGATTAACCAGATTTACTACTCCTTGAGCAGATCTTGGTTAGCACAATTGAGATTTATTTATTATTTATTATTATTATTATTACTGTGTTGTAAATTATCAGGTTTCTCGCAAATGGGCGCACCATGTGACGACTGTGCTATTCTTTGGATTTGGGTTTTGGTCATTATGGGAGGGATTCAAAGAAGACGGGTATGTAGATAGATGTTTTTCAGTTGCTAGAAGTTTGTATCTTTTCTTTCATACCCTTATCACTCTTGCTTACTACTTTTGATGTTTGTTGCTCACAGGGAGGCTGAAGAGTTGGCAGAAGTAGAAGCAAAATTGGTTGGCTAAAATTTTCTGTAGTTTCTTAATATTTTTTTATCTTATATAGCTATCTCTGGCTAACTGTTGTGTATGATCAGGATGCTGATTGGAAGGCTGAGAAAGGTGAAGCGAAAAGCAATTCTAAGGTCAGTTAGAAAGTATTTATTACTATTTTGCTTTTGTTATTGTAATTTTGTAACCCCGAAGCAGAAAAAGTTGTGCTTTTGTCACCTTATTGCTTTTCATTACTCCAAAGTTGATTACACTATGATATCTGGGTTATCATTATCCACTACTCCTGTAGAGTTATAACTGTGTTCAATTCTCATCATCAGGGTAATGATGATCTGAAGAAGCAACAGAGATCATTTCTTACCCAGTTTTTCTCACCTATCTTTCTGAAGGTAACTCGCGAGACTTGCGGGCCTCTGCCATAATATCTTGATCTGAAAAATAAACTGTTTTACTTAGGTTTTATCATAAGAAAGTTCAAATATTCCTACTTTTCTATTGCTGTAGGCATTTTCCGTTACATTCTTTGGTGAATGGGGTGATAAGAGCCAGGTAAGACGCGCACATAAACTAGTGCAATTTTTGGCGTATTATAATACACTCCACGGATGAAAAATATATAACATTACTAACCACCCTCTCAGCTTGCAACAATTGGCTTGGCTACTGATGAAAATCCATTTGGTGTCATTCTTGGGGGAGTTATGTATGACCCTCATCCCTCGCATTTCTTTCATATTTCTATTTTATTCTCGACTCGTATGTTTTAGCTGAATAATACTGTATTGATGTAGAGGTCAAGCATTGTGCACTACAGCAGCTGTTCTGGGAGGGAAGAGCTTGGCTTCCCAAATATCTGAGAAGATGGTAAGTTTGATCCCCCTTTCCCCCTTTCTCTAAACTCTTAAAGAAATGCTTATATTTTATAATTTACTACGATAATCATTTGGTTTGTAGGTCGCGCTCTCCGGTGGAGTACTTTTCCTAATATTTGGCCTCCTATCTTTCTTATCCGAAGCAGAATCCTGATGCCCAACTACACTTATTTCTTATCCCATTCTTCATTCCACAACATGCATGGGCTAACATGGAGTAACAAACCAAGCTGTATGACCTTTGTTTCTTCTTCCTTTTGGGGAGCAGTAGAAGGAATTCTGCTTTTTGTCTTTTGGCAGCTTCTCTATATAGACTTTCTGTGCACTACTTTTGACACCCTCGATTGAGGGACATTAATTAAAGTTAAAGATCCAGTTATATTGGAAAGAATGTGATTCCAAATGCTATAAAGATAATCATATTAATGCGCTACATGTATCGATCATTCTGTCATCTATTATAATTTTCTGGGATGCATCATCCCTTTTGCAAGATGATTTACTGTGTATTGATCATCTCTCCATTGCGTGACACCATAATTGCGTGGTGCCCTTTCGTCGGAATGTTTTGTGGGCTTGTACAAACATATTTTGAGTTTATGATTGCACTTTGTCATTTCTGATCTACTGTTAACAACAGGAGATTCTCACAATGTAACAGTACAGCAAATGAAACCATAGAATAGCAAAATGTAAACGCGCAACGCCTGGTAATTCGTAGCCCGAATATGGTTTCATCAGGGCTATATAGTCCACAACCCCTTTAACTGGGCTATGAAACTCCGAATATAACCACATATTTTGATTGCAAATTTGGTAAAAGACCATGGATATATAACTAGTACTTGAATCTCTGTTAATCTCGAAAGTTATAAGGAAAATCTTGCATTTTAAACACTTTTCCCTTCAAACATCTGACTTCTGCTTGTTCGTCAAAGATTACTTATTTGATGAGCCACAACAAATGAGTTCTTAGTCCTACATTACTTGTCGCTTCTCATTATTTATCAATATTAATGAACTAGTACAAGCATCACGTGTGGAAGATAATTTACAAAACCCAAAGTGCAATTTAAAACATTTGAATATATTTTTTCTTAGTATTTGAAGATTCTTTTAACTGGGGGAGGATCCAAACTTCCAGCAAATACTTGCTAAAGTGGGAAACATCCGAATCCTTTTTCACGTTGAGAATTGGTCTAATTATTATATGTAATAATAATTAAGTACAAAATGGTTGGTACTCTCTCTTAGCTTAGTTGCGACCAACCTTTACCCTTTCATCTTCATGTGGGGGAGACTCCAACTGAGACAGGAACCCTTGCTTTCAAAGCTATATTTTTGATTAATGCTATGGGCTTTATTATTTCTTGATTTTTCGTGTGGACTTAACGGGAGACTTTCCATAGATTCAAAACATAGATAGAATTCAAATTCAAAATTTTTTACTCTGATGTTATATAAAATAACTGTGTTCTTTCTATAAGTTTAAGCTGTTCAAAAATAATATTTTAATAACTTATATTCAACGGTGTGTGTGTGTATATATATATATATATATATATATATATATATAGTATTTAACATGTTAGTTTTACATATGCGATAATTAGTATGTGAGAGATAAAATATGAAAAATGCACCATTATATATGGTTGGTTTACTTGTCATTAGTGTAGGGAGTCTCAAAGTTCCCATTTTGGGTCTATTAAAGCCCTAGTTGGTGGGTGGTGTTGGAGATAAAATACTTAAACATCATTTTTTTGACATAACTTATGACTTTGAGATAAAATTGTTTTCCATAGCAAGAGCTTGATTTTTTAGAGTTGTGACATATACAAATTTGTATCTGAATTGCTGGCAAACTGTTGTATATACAAAATTGACTTTTTATCGATCACAATTGATAACTTGTGATGAATCCATAAAATTACTTAAACTATTCTTTTCTACAAACCATGAATAGATAATTGTTAAATTATATAAAATAATCGTTGTTCTCTAAAACTCAAATTTTTAGATAATGATATTTTTCTTAAATATTTATATTTGACACTCCTTAATTGTATGTGAAAAATTTTAATAGCGTAAGAATTGAGTTGAATAATTAAATGAGAGTAAATTTAATGAAGCTGTGAGTTTGTGAAACTCGAATATAAAACTTTATATTTTGATATTATGTAAAATTATATGAAATAATAATTTTTTTTAAAACTTAAGCTTTAAGAGAATAAATGTTTTTTAAATATTTATATTCAAGTAATAATATGGGTTTGAACTTTGAATGCCTACTTATTAAGCTCATTTACACTCCTTCAAACCCTAAATGTAGTTATATATATATATATGTTTGATTTTTCTTACCCTATATAAATAGGAAAGTGAAAAATTAAGTAATAGACACTTTGGGGTTATCATTAAACTAGCAAGTTAGGCATGCAATATATATATATATTCTTATATAAAGAACCATTTTGCATTGCCATTCTACTTGGACATTGTGGATGCATGATTGTGGAGATGATTGACACTTGGCCTAAGAATCATACTGGAGTTTGAAGAGGCATCAATTTACACTACCTCACCTCATAATTATATTTCACTTTATTACATATTTACACTATATACCTCACCTCAATTTCCACTTTATTAGATATTTTATATTATTTTATAGTGTTTATCAAATTAAAGTTATTGGATTGTGGCTCTTCTTGCATAGATTCACGAGTTCGATTTCCTGCGCCTCTCATTGGTTTATCCCATTCGTGCCCACGTGGGCTCGACCAATGAGAGGAGGTTGGTTGGTCTCTTTGCATTGGGAGATTATTTGTTGGAAATGGTCTATAGACCACACCTATATATATGTATACATGTATATATGTAGCCCTTTTCGAGAGGTTGTAATGAGTTATATATACTATAAATAAATAAATAAAAATAAAGAGTACAATGTTATAGATATGATGGTATATAATAACTATTCCATACTGTCAAGAGAAAAAATAAAATTAAGTACTAATAATAAGAGCATTCACTTCCACAATCCACATATTCTCTCTAATGATCTAAATGATTAAAGTTTCTTCCTATTCATATATCTGATTAATTTTTCATTTCATAACTAATGTAATATTATCGATTTAGTTAGATTTTAGAATAGTTTTCTGTGATATACATTAATAGGAGAGTAACAGAAGAAGAGCAAGAAAGGTATCAAACAAATACAATTTCAAACCAAAACTAACTATTAAATAACAGAAAAAGTATGATTCTATATATGTTACACATTGGGTCAATCTAATTGAAAATGATGTGGAAGCAGCTGTGGTTAATATAATAAGTAGTTTGTGTTGATATGGATGAATGAAAGAGACTTGGTAGACGAGGTTCAGGGAATAAAACATCTACCTGATCTCTTCAATCTTTCTGGGTCCTCCCATAGATTTGAATACCTGCCTAGCTAAGACAGCTCCAAAGCACTATATATGATCATGGATTCATGATCACTAAGCATAAGCTATTCCAAAATATAAAAAACAGCTTATGTTTTTCAATGCTACCCAACTTAATATCAACTATATATATTAATCTCATATTAACTCTCTCTCTCTCTTCTCTCTCTCTCTCTCTCTCTCTCTCTCTCTCTCTCTCTCTCTCTCTCTCTCTCTCTCTCTCTCTTTGTTTAATATATATTATTATTATGTATGTACGTGTGTATGTATATATATATTTTCTATATACACATGGCTACTGCATCATGCATGAACCTCGTTCCGTACACCTCGATGCTTGGGTTCGACGCGAGCGTGCGAGGGGAGCTTTCGATTGGGCTCATGCACGTGTCCATGTGCATGTCATGTCGGTTGCTAGGGTTTTGACACGTGTTTAGGTACTTATAAATATATAATTAATGGTTTAGCTGTTAAAGGAAAGCCTAAGGAAAAGCCTTGGTGACTTCACATATTCGCACGTATAGATTTCGATTTATGGTCAAGATGTTTTTAATTAATGTTAAGATTGTTTTTTGAATGGTTTCTTACAATATCGATTTTAAACTGGTACCGATCGTCCTTATAAGCTTAGACCATTTTAAGAGATCTTAATTTCAGTTCCCTTATTTGCCTTACAAACGTATATTTATGTCCGCTACATATATATTATTGGTATTTTTCTTAGAATGTTCATCACCTGATCTTCTCCGCATACATTTAATATATCTTTCCTTGGATTTAACAAATTCTAATCAAGTGTTAGTACTATAAATAAAGTTGCTAGCCAACAATTTATCACCTTAAGCTAATGGATATATATGGGTCATTACACATATGAGTTGATCACATCTTACAATGGTGAAGCTGAGGAGTACTTGGAATTAATAAAGTACTACATATTCAGGTAATATAGGCAAGCAAGGCTGCTTATCCTTGGAGGAAACTTTATTGATGTGAAAAAGATTTAAAAGATTATAGACCTAGGCTACTATACTATTAATAGTACCAAGTCATTGATGTTATATATTAATTTTTTAACCCTTAATTTAAGGGAAGTATGTTAGGATGATACTAGCCCGTAGGATTTAGTGGATGATTAGGGGAATAGTATGATTTAAAAAGTGAAAATAATTAAATAGATAAATCCAACGGTAAAAAACTTAATAGTATCAAGTGATTGGTGCTACTCATAGCATAGTAGCCGAACTCAAAGATTTTATATATATATATATATCACACATTGTTTGAGCCTTGATGTTAAGTACCTTCAATTTGTTCATGTTAATGAGTACTCAAAAGGCACATAAAGTTAAATTGTAGGCAAAGAACTTATTTTAATACTATCAACTAATCAATGATTTTATTCTGAAATTAATGTTCTTTAATTTAAATTCATTGTTTACTATGTTAGAAAAGCTAAAATTGCAATATTTAAATTTAATTTATTGCTTAATTTCCATGGTTAATTTAAACCTTTCTTCCAGAATCACATGGCATTGTCACACTAAAAGCATTTGAACAAAAAAAAAAAAGAGGAGAGGGGGGATTTAAAATGGTAGTTAGAACAATCAACAGTAGAAATTAAGGTCCATTGGCTCTATTATCAGCATTTTTGAAATAGAAACTTTAAGAAAAAGTCAGAAACTAACCATCAGTTAAACCATGGTTAATGGTTCATGATTAAAGAATCCATTGTTTGCTTAATTGCTTGATTACGACCGTCCATCGGCTATAATTAATAATTTCTTTATTAATTATTTATTTGCGTAGCCTAATTTCTGACGTAAACGACTCAACATATATCCAACAGTTCAGCCGCACATTAAGCCTACTTGACCCATTCTAATAGTGATTCCCATGTAGTTGAGTCACGCGCACACTGGTTGAAAGATTAACCCTAATTTATTTATTCTCTTAGTTTACTACAACAAAATTAGGTTATAGGGACACATGCTTATGACACTTTTGTATAAGTATCCTATCTATATTTCATCTATATTCAAAATTAGGTTATAGGGATATATTTTTGGGACACATTACAAAAATATGTCGCTATACACCTTAGCGACGGCACATATAGCAACACTTACAATAAGTGCTGATATTTTTGCCAGCGACACTTTTTTTAGATTTTAGAAATACTTAAAAATGTCGCTATAGCCTAATTTTATTGTAGTGGTTAGTCAAACTATTTATGACCATCTGAATAAGAAATAAGAGTTAAATATATAGGATGAATATTGAACTTGATGCAATACAATGGAAGTTTGCATATGCAATGATGCATGCATATTAATTAAAAGGAACAACATGCATTTACTATAAAGAATTTTAAGATTTTGCAACATTTTAATTAGTAACTATTTGGTTTATTTTGCCACATTTAGTGATTGTGATTTTGTATAGGAGATGATGCCCCATGAGCACTATGAATAATCAATTTAATTTCTTAGTTACAGCTTTCTACAGTTTGTGGTACATTGCTTAATTTCTAGTTAATTAACCACTAATTTTGAAGAGCAAAGACAATTAATTAATGTAGTCTCTTGGTATAATGCACCTTTACTATATATGTACTTAGCTTTCCATTTCAACAAGTATTTATATTATATACAATTAATTACTACATTATTCATGTTAGGTACATCGATCTTTCCACATGGAACTTATATTAAAAGCAACATCTTGTTATTGAAAAATTTAGGAGATACTCATCATTTTATGGCAAAATCTGGTAACATTAATGAACATCTAATTAAATTTGTATTAATTTTCAGAAAAAGAGGAGGAATGTTTATCTTGTTCTCGAGGAGATCGTAAACCTATTGACGGAACGGAAGAAGAGGAGTAAACACTACTGATCTTAATTGTAGGGAGGTGCCTAGTAGCTTTTTGCTGGAAAGTCTTAATTTCTTCTCTTTTCGTTGAGGTCTTTGTTGTCTTCGTATTTTGTAGGTAAATTTAATTACTTATTGAATTAAGCAGATAGCATGTTATTTTTTCTCGGCATCTTTGGAAGAAGAGGCATTTCTAATTAACTACTGCTATAGCTTCAAATGACTAATCAACATATGTAGAAGCAGGAGGAAATAGGAATAAGATCTAGAGCTAAAATCGGATGTGTCGAATCGTTCACACTTAATTTTAGCTAGCAATTCATAAGAGCGAGCTTTTGACAAATTGATTTATCCAACATACTCATTTATATATTATATATACACATATTAGAAATACATTGCTCTCGTATAAATACAAAGAACAAAGAACAAAACGTGTGCTATCCCGCTTCGTCTCGAATGATGTGACAGTATAATTGTTAATATTGTTTGTCGCTAACTCCGTATATATTCTGAATCAAAAGTAGATAGAGGAAGCGAAACGGAACGAAATGAAATGCCAACTAAGGATTTAGATTAGTACTGAGTCATGCAGTTGGTGTTAAAAGTAGATCTAATTCCCATATAAACAAGTGAAGAAGTAGAAGTCTTGATCCAACCACTTTCTTACAAATCCAAGAAATTTGGAGAACTTGAAAATCGGGCCATCCCCACCGTAGACGTCGGCGTCGGCATTAAACTAATTTACTTATAGTTAATGAAGAACACAAAAATAGAGAGAGTTATTGCTCAAGGTCAACGGCCATATAATATTGGAGAGAGCTTCTATATATGTATATATATTATTATAATAAAATTAGATTATAGAGACATATGTTTGTGATATTTTGTTGCAAGTGTCACATTTATAGTCCATCTATATCCAAAATTAGGCTATAGGGAAATATTTTTAGGACGCATTATAGTAATATGTCGCTATACACCCTAGCGACGGCACATATGGCGACACTAATGATAAGTGTTGGTATTTTTTCTAGCAGCATTTTTTTAGTTTTTAGCAATACTTAAAAGTGTCGCTATAGTATAGTTTTGTTGTAGTATATATATACATAGTCCGACTACTATATTTTTATAAGTAAAATTTTTTGGTACTCATAAATTTTCTGCCTTTGGATGAATAAATGTGCGGTTAGGATTATAGTTGTCCCCTTGGATGAGTAAAATCCTTTCGTACTCATAACTTATTTTTGATGATAGTGTTTCTGAATCGACGATCCATATTGTTAAACATGATTTAGAATATTTGAAATTTTTAAAAATTAAATTTTATAATTTGTGACATTATTTATCTTGCGATTAAAAAATTTCGAAATTAAAAATTTTTAATGGCCAAGTATAGAATAGTCGCTAGTTTAACGGTGTAAAAGAATCGAAATAGGTTCAATTTTTAATAGAAAATTCTATTTACTATCTAGATAGAGATTTATAACTCCGATCTTAAATTAAAAAATTTCATACTCTATTTTTACGAGGTCGTTCGATTTTGATCGTTCATTTTATATTCACTTGATGAATTTTATTATAATTTTAAAATATTATAAAATTTAGGTTCTAGAAATTTAAAATAGTCTAAATTATATTTAATGATATAGATTATTGATTCAAAAACTCCTAAAATAACGAGTGAAATTCACTCCATCGTAAAATAAATGAAATGTAAAATATATACCCTATTTATAATATACAATAAGCATTTTTCTTTCCGAATATATATATATCCTAAGCTTCTTGCCCCCTTTGGAAACTTCCTAAATGAGATATGGTGACAAAACAAAGAGCTACACTTGTCACACTCAATCAATTTTTTGGGATCATAAACCATTATGGGAGTCAAATTTGCGTGCCAAAATAAATTATTCAATAATAAATTATAAATTAAAAATTTACTCGTTCAAAAAATATTCTTACAATTAAAATTTACAGAAAGTAATAAAATTTAGTTATCAAATAATTTATTTATTTACTTATGCTTCGTATAGTAGTGAAATAAAAGAAAACTAACTATTTCAAGAATAAGTATAAAATTGGAAACAAACTGGAACTATTGTAAAAAAGTGTTTGATTGAGTATTAGATTAGTTTCAAAAATAAAAAAAATTATGTTTAGTTTGATAATGGAGAATAAGAGGAATAGAGAGTAGTAATGATATGAAATGACGAAATTACTCTCAACAATAATAATTTTTTAAAACAAATAAAAATTTTACTTGTATGATTTTAAATATTTACTATATTATAGAAATATTTTGGAGAAGCGTCTCTCAAGCGTTGTCTAAAAGACGTCTTTGTATTATGATATTTTTGTAGTAATATAAACAGATAAACTGCACCACTAATCACCTAAACTTTTGCCCAAGTTTCATTTGGGCACTCGAAATTTTAAATTTGAGGTAATAAGTAATAAGTCATAAACTCTTATAATGAAAATTTCTATATCTGTGCATCATGTATTTATCAATCCTATCGCAAATGAAGCTTCTTTTTTTTTATATTTAAGTAATAAGTCATGCTGCATGAACATATAGATGAATTTGGTGCAATGAATAATTTTTACTCCTAGATAATAACTAAAAGAAAATATATCTAAGTATTAGGGTAAAAATTCAGAAAAAAAATAAAATTGCATAAATTATATATATTTTAGCCGACTCATTACGATATGCATAATATAATAATGCTAATAAAAATAAGAAAATTTTCCAACTTTTTTACTGTACTTAACAAGTAACATAATCTTTTTTGTAATTAATGAAGGCATGTAGCTAAAATTATAAGTTAATTAATTATACATGGGGGGATAAATTAAAGAAAAATCATTGCTTTGATTTCTAATTAGAATCTTGTAAATATCCAGCATCTTCTCTTGGACTCATTAATTATACTTATATGTGGTCCACTAAGTGATTAATTTCATAAATAAATAGGTGGTGTTAACACAATTTGAGACACTGGACTCCCTCACTTGCGTTTGTTCTACATGCACCTAATATATATAAAATTCTCTAGCTATATATATATATGTATAGGGTAAATTAGTTGCATGTCTCCATCTAAGTAGTGAGGGAAATGATTAACCCATGTTAGTTGCGTGTAGGAATGTCATGGGTACAGATATCAAAAATTTTATTTGAATTCGAATCCGAATGCAACGGATTTTATTCAATGCCAAATTAATAAGTATAGTTTTGGATATAGATATAAAAAATAAAAATCGACGAATTTGAATTTGGTTATGGATTTTATTTGCACTCGATTCGAACTTGAACCCGAATTAATTTTATATTATATAATATATATAAATATTTTATTGGGAAAATTCAGTACTCGCCCCGGTACCAGATTCTGTGAATCCGCAACCCGCTTCGATACCGCAATCCGCTCGGGTACCAGATTCTGTGAATCCGCAACCCGCTTCGATACCGCAATCCGCTCGGGTACCGCCTAGAGTTGGGATTCCGCAGCGAAAACGTCAAATTAGATTTTTACCATAAACCCGTCCTCTCAACAAAACTGGAACCAATACAACCACAAAGAGAAGAAAAACCAATACAAAAAAATATGCGGGTGAAATAAGATTTATTAACTAAGAGTAGAATTACACCGATTACACACAGACTTCTTTTCTGCAATAGAGTAGCTCAACCCTAGCCCTCCTCCTGAATCTCTCTCACCCTTCTCTCGTCTTCTATAAACATATATAGAAGACTTCTCTCTTTTCTCTCTTTTTGTATCGTACAATCATCCTCAAGATCATACGTATTTATATATATATATGCTCTCTACATTAGAGATATATATAAATTCCGCCCATGATAAACCTAAATCTACTTAAATTAGAATTATACTATAATTAATATTTAAATCTAAATTAATTTATCTCTAACAGATTTAAATATTAATCCTAATCCAATTAAGATTTAATTACAAAACTAACCAAATCCTAACATATTTGATATTATATTTGAAATTATATTTTATGAATTTAGATTTAATGTTATTTTTTAAAAAAATTTAGTAAAGAGAAATAATTATTTTGGGCTCGAATTTTCGTGTTCAGTTGGAGTTTCTGATTTTTTTGAGATATTCGAATTTGGATATAAATTTTTAAAATCCGTCAGATACATGTTCAGATTTAGTAGTCGAATTTTTAAAAATATGCTCCGAATCTGACCATTGACATTCCTAGCTAGTTGCTTGCGTGCCATGAACAGCTATTTGGCTCTTGCAAGGGGAAAGAGATGTGACTAGAAGAAGCACATCAATAAAAATCTATTTGGTGGTAATTAGAAGCTTTAGATCAATTCAGAAGCTCATTTTACCATTCCGTGGGAACAACAGAAACTTCAAATGTTTGCATTTGCCAAAAGTTCTAGTACCACCTTTAGAATTTGGATCAGTATGTATAAATAGAATAAATTTTTTTAACCCCGCTATAATATTTTGGGTCGTGTCTAAACTCAAAAGGTTAAGACAGTTAAGCATGTTAGGATTAGAGTAGTCCTAGGATAGTTAGGCGCAAGAGATTACAAGAGTTAAGCGTGCATGTTAGGGCTAGAGTAGTTTTAGAATTGACGACTTTTTGAAAAATTAGGGTGTTACAATTGGTATCAGAACTAATCTCACCAGTCAAAAATATGAGTTAAGTCTCGACTAAGTCAGAGATCATATAACGGACAAGCACGCCTCCTGACTGATGGCCGTTATGGGTGGAGCATAACTTCCTAAAGACCAGTTAAAGCTAGCGAGGCGAGTCTCACATCGTCTAACACTTGTGAATATTTCTGAGCCTGACAAGAACATTAGAATTTAACGGAGGAGGAATGTAACACTTCCCAAGATTTAGATTAGTCATATATATATATATATATATATATATATATATATATATATATATATATATATATATATATATATATATATGGTATAAACCTCTTAACCCGAATATAATATTTTGAACGGTGATTAAACCCAAAAGATTAAGAGAGTTAAGCAGCTATGATTAAAATAGTCCTATGATGGATAACCCACTAGAAAGTTGGGGTGTTAATGTGTTATGGTTCTAATTAATTAATAAAAATGATTGCCGCCAACTGAGTGTTTTGTTGGCCATAGAATGCACTGAAAATTATTTTTAGTTTAAAATTTTATTTTTTGCGTGTTTATTTAGTTATAAATATTCTTTTAAATTTGTTTTTATAGATTTGAAAAGAAATAGAATATTTTCGTTTTTCGCATATTTTCTGTGAAAAATGAAAACTCAAGTTGCGTAATATTCTTTTTCATTCAATCTTTTTATCGAACTAGTCCTGTATTATAATTTAATTTTAATTATTTAAATTCTCATTAATTTTTATAGAACAGACTACACCTACTTTGAAAAAATCATTCATAATAATACAAGTCACAATCATTGTTCATTAGTCCTCAATCAATTTCTACTTAAATTTGTTTAAAATTTTAAAAAGTTTATCAGTAAGCTTAACTCGACGACTTCAGAATAAGAATATCGAAATACTTTGAAAGAGATAGTAAACATCATGCGTAAAGTTGAAATAGTCATAAATATAAAATTGAATTATACGCGTTGAATGCGCACAAACATATGAGGTTGGAAATATTCTAAAATTTGAGAATTGAATTGTTAAGAAAAAGAGCAATGCAACCTCTCTTTTCTTTAATTACTAAAACTTTAATTAAATTTTTCTGTGAATTTTAGGATAGTAGAAAAGTGTTTAAAAAAAAAAAAAAAAAGAAGATTGAGGACCAAAATATAAAATTCAATAATGATTGGGGACCAATGTTGCAATTAAATTTTAAAAAAAAAAAAAATTTTTTTTTTTTTTGATTAAACAGAGTTATACTCTATTTTGAAGACAGATACACAACATGGCAAGCCCCTAACCTGAGACAAAAAAAAAAAAAAAAAAAAAAAAAAAAAAAAAAAAAAAAAATAATTTTGATACATTTAAAAGTAGGAATATGATATACATTTTATTTATTTTATAATAAAATAAATTTTATTAATCATTTCAAAATAATCAATAAAATAAATTTTAATTCAGAATAAATGAATGGTCAAAATGGCAAAATCGTCCATTCACCCCTTCCCCGTAGTACGTACGTATTCCTCGCCACCACGCGTCCGCGATCTATACGGGCGGCGGCGTAATTTTGTCAACATCTCCCTCCCAAAATTGGTAATTAATATACCCAAATTATTTATTAATTAATTATTTTGGTGTTATTCGATCAGGAGAAAAATTTATAAAATAATAAAACAAAAAAAATAAAATAAAAAAACATATGAAGACCCACCTCATCAACTATACCCCATCATCCTATAAAGTGTCCTCTCAACTTATTATTATTATTATTTTTTATTCACAAATAAAAACTGAACAAAATTAACATGCATCTAATTAATAATCAATAGATCTATTAAGTTTACTAGAATATTCAACTTACTAACTATAACTTAAATCACAATTTCGAAGTGGCCAGTAATTGAGGGATTTCCATGCCATTTTACTTAAAAAAAAAAAAAAAAAAAAAAAAACAATGAGAGGATGAAAGAGAGAGAGAGAGAGAGAGAGAAGGGTGAGAGAGTCTCATTACTTACTATTTATATATGTATATAAATAGAATAAAACGACTAGGGAGAGGAGGAGGAGGAGGAGGAGGTAATCTCAAAAGCAAGCCAAATAAGGTAAAGTTCTAGTTCCATTTTCTTACTTCTTCTTCTTTCTTCTCAGCTTCTTTTTCTCGACGGTTTATTTGACATCTTCTGTTTTGTTTTTCTTCTTTTTTTCGGAATATGTGACATGATATATGATCGGATTTAGAGAGACGGGTTTATTTGGGTCTTGTGTATTTCAGTTGTTTTTTCTTTTTGTGTTTTGAGATCGAGAAGTTTGATCGGCACAGATGGGGAGAGGGAAGATCGTGATAAGGAGGATCGACAACTCGACGAGCAGGCAGGTGACGTTCTCGAAGCGGCGGAATGGGCTGTTCAAGAAGGCCAAGGAGCTGGCCATCCTCTGCGACGCCGAGGTCGGCCTCATTATCTTTTCGAGCACCGGCCGGCTCTACGACTTCGCCAGCACCTGCAGGTTTGTTCATCCTTTTGTTGTTATTATTATTATTATTATTATTATTATGCTCATGATCAGGATCTTCTACATGATATGTCAAAATATTTGAACTCAGAATTTGTTTGTTTTTTTTTAGAAAAAAACTGTGTGCATATCGAGTTAGCTAGCTAGGGTTTTAGATTATTGAAGAAGATGATGAAAATAACTTCACCTCCTTTTTTTTCCTTAACATGGAAAGGCCTTGATCGAACTCTATTTTTGAAAATTACCCTATTTCATGTATTTTTTAGCTTCAAAAGATAGCTTAATACTGATATTTTTCTAAAAATTGGATTTTAATTTCTGCTTTCCTTTCCATTTTCTTCGTTCCGGATAAAACCGGCGAATAAGAGTATAGATCGATATTGAGGCTATATATATTTTCTTCTTGATGGTTCGACTATGCCCTAAAACATAAAGAAAATCCAGTTTGTTAAAACTGGATCCTTTTACAAATTAAAGCTTAAACCAGGTGATCGAGATAGCTTTAATTCAATGTGTAAAATATATTTTTGGATCATTTTCTATATTAGACCGATCTTTTAGATAACATGGTATCAGAACAAACGACGCAATAGTGTATTTGCAAGGGCTCACCTCTTTTATTCTTACTTTATCGTCATAACTTAATTTCTCCTTTAATTTGCTTCCCCATTTTTCTCCTCAAAACTAGAATAATATTAGTAAAACCTGGAAAAATTCTGGGAGTTTTTCTCCCTCTCTTGTACTTACAAAAATTTAAAAGCCACAGAAGAATTACCATCGAAATCAATAGCTTGTTTGTATTCGCAAAATATTCCTCTCACTTGGCACATTAACTACTGTATGAGATTCGCTTTGTTTGTACTTATCAGGATATATGCTTGGTTCCCTATGAAAATGTTTTGTTGTATCCAACTTGTGCTTGCTTCAATGCAAATAATTAACAAATCTTATGTTCTTTCCTTTTCAGCATGAAGTCCGTGATCGACAGATACAACAAGGTAAAAGAGGACCATCATCTATCTATGGTTCCATCTTCGGAGGTTAAGGTATGTTATATGATCGAATATTTCGTGTTGCATGCTAATTTTGATTTTTCCATATGTTTGCACATATGGAACGGCTATATTATGCTTTTGTTGCATAAGTTCATACACAAATTTCTTACATATTTCGCCAAAACTAATGTCTTTCATTAAAATGTTTCATAGAACAAAGAAGCTAGAAAGAACCTTCCTAATACTAGCTAGCTGGATTGATAGAAGCTTACAAATTGAAGTTGCACATTGTTTATTGTTTATATGATTGTATAGATGTCTAGTAATAATAGAATAGTGAATTAAATGATTTGTTTCGTGCTTAACATTGTTTGCAAATGGGGTTATCTATGTAACATTTGCTTAGTAAGCTAATTAATGATAAAAATAAATTAATTACATTCGTATTTAGCAGATAATAATTAGTAACCTTATTATGTGAATATGCTTTTTTTTCTCTTTTATTTGGGTGGTAAATTGAATGCTTGGTATAGCTTGATATTTCACTATTTTGGTTTTGTATATGCTAGTATTATGTATTCATGTAGCACAATTAGTTCCACTCGCAAATATTATAAGCATCAAAGTTTTGACAACATGATGCTAGGGTAGTTAGAGACTAGTTATGGTCGAACTTGATTTTACCTTAAGATACTCTAATTTTCAACAGTATTAATGAACGAACAAAAAGTCATGACCATTTCATTGCTTTGCAATAAAATTTTATGCTATTTCAGTTGGATGGTGACATTTACCGCTCTGATAATACCGATGGCAAATACATACATTGAATATCTAGCTACAATTTATTATTTGAAAGCGACTAGATTTATTGTATGTGATTTGTTAATAATATGTAACATCCTAATAATTCCACATTGCATGGATGGAAACTGCGATTTGAGGAATGAGCAGTCTTCCCAAGTGGCTTCTTTCAAGCTATAGATTGTTCCATTTAGCTAACACTTCCGTCACAGCCTTGGTGCCTTTCTTCTCTGTCCTTATGTCTAGTATCTATTTGGGCTGAGCTCGCAACTGTCCCTCAAAGTTCACTAAAGAAATGGTTGGGGAAAGTCAGAAGTATTCTATTGGCCTTTTCTTTAGTAGAGAGATATGGAAGACTAGATGGATCTTGAAACTTATCTGTAAGCTGC
Organism: Tillandsia fasciculata; assembly: GCA_029168755.2. NCBI lineage: Eukaryota > Viridiplantae > Streptophyta > Magnoliopsida > Poales > Bromeliaceae > Tillandsia > Tillandsia fasciculata. The sequence continues at coordinate 2,524,962 of CM054943.1, read as the reverse complement.
CGCCCAATCCTCTCTACAATTGTGAAGGATCTATAATATTTTGAGGTCAGCTTCAAATTTGCGAATAGATATGGTTGCATGTTTGTAGGTGTCGGATCGTTGCTACTAACCATTAATCTCAAAAGCTCGAGCAGTTAGAAATATGCACCAAATTCCCTAAAACGTATAGACACAACTTCTACGGGTCTTGATTGTGATTCTACCCAACCAGCTTCACACTACTTTGAACATGACTCGGCTTAACTCAGACTCACGCCATTTCGAACGTGACTCGGCCCAAGCTGGCCTCCGCCACAAGGCAGTATGCTAGTTCCTTTAAGACAACAATCCCTCCCTCCCCCTGCCTAGCACCTGCACAACTTCATAGTATGCAAGAATCAAATTTGTGATCTCTGACTCTGATACCACTTGTTGAACCCATGACCTATAGCTCTAATAATACTCTATGTAATTAACTTTGACATTCAAACATGAGATACGATACTTATGATATTGCTGAATCCTTCCTCATATACTTTACACAAGAGTGCATTTTTTCACACGCATCATGAAATCTATTACCCGTTTGACCTTAACAGTGACACAAACTCAAAAAGACACAATTTTGGATCCTTTCAGAAGCTATCGTGGGGCTATCGTGGGGGCTGAAGCATCACAGGGTGTAGAAATTGAGACATCACAACCTTGAGGAACCAAAGAGTCATGGACAACTCAACGGTTTTCTAAGAATAAATATATGCAGTAAACCGAGTAGCCATAGGCAGAAGCCTAAGAGTTGCTTAGTTCTTTAGATTCTCCAAAAGTAATAAATGATGGCTCTTTATTTGGAGTAATGACAATAGTTTTATAAATAGTAAGGAGTCTTAGGTCTCTCCCAAACCCCAAATTTTAAGAATATTGTACTCTATTTCTTTAAGTAATATTATTTTTTATGGTTTTCAAACGTATATTTCTCTTTCTTACACTTAGTCTTCGAGGCGAGTAGGCCCAGGCTAGTCAGATCGAAGCAAGCTTGCCTATTTTTTGTGGAAGAAGACGGGCGCTGCACGGACTTTGCGAGCAAAATCAATTAGTTCGTAACAATTGATATTGGAGCCAGTTCGAGGGGAAAACCATGTTGTCGTCGAATGCTTTTGACATCGACAATGTGCTGGAACCCAAGCATACCAAGCTTGAAGGGAATAAGGAGCCGCAAGTACTCGCGAAGAAGGCCACATCCTTGAAGAACCGTGTAGGGCTGCAAGAGGATGTTACAAAGTGAGTGAAGGAGCGGTACTCCGCATTGGCACGGACCTTGAGTTTGTTAGACGTTATCGCAGCCATGGCAACATTCCACCATCATTTGGAGTGGTTCAAGGCGGGTCTTGCTTGTCGCAGCGACAAACGGGATGCACAAGATGTGCCACTTCAGGACCCAGTGCCCAGGTCAAGGAGGTCGCAGGCCTCAAGACGAGGAAGGTACTATTCGAGCAAATCGAGAGCGATCGTGGCAAGGCACTTAAGGCAAGTGAGGCCAAATGTGGGGGAGAGTGTTGTAATACAGGGGACGCGAATGGGCGCGACCAAAGTCCAACCCCGTCAACGAAGGATTAGATCCTTACAACACTACAGCCAACGAAGGAGGTGGAGCACAGAGAGACGAGATAATAGTGGGCCTTGAGGAGGAATGCCCATTGGATAACAGCGAGGCTGCCAAGCCTCAGGAGTTGCTGGAGCAAAACTTGCACCTAATCGAGAGATATGTCACTCTGTCAAGCGCAAAGATGATAAAGAGCTCGAAAATACCTGTAGGAGTATTTCAACTCGGTGGCGTGCACATGCACATTTGACAGTTTGGACTTATCGATAGACTTATCCGCATATACAGCTGGTTAGTGATCGTACTCAAAAAAAGAGGCACTTGGGGCTGATGTGGACTGTGGCAGCAGTGCTTGAGATCCGACGTGCGTGAAGGTACGTCGGACTGCGATCGAGGCTACATGAATTATAGGACATTCACTAGTGCGTGATGAGGGCGTCTGCCTGATAAGTGGGGGAGATTGTCACACGCATCGTGAAATCTATTACTCGTTTGCCTTTACTAGTGACACAAATTAAAAATATGACAATTTTGGATCCTTCCAAAGGCTACTATAGAAGCCGAAACATTACAGGATGTGGGAATCGAAGCATCTCAATCTTGGGGAACCCAAGAGTCATGGGCAACTCAAGAATTTCCTAAGAATAAATATAGACAGTAGACTAAGAAGCCATAGGTGAAAACTTAAAGAGTCACCTAATTCTTTTGATATTCTAAGGCTCCGTTTGTTTCGGGAACAAGGCATGGAATAAGGCCTTGTTCCAGTCTTGTTCTCCAAACGTTCTTAGTTATAGATGAGAACAATAGTTCTCGTCTTCTTGGAATAAGCTAGTATAAGGTTGAAACTATTGTTCCAGCCTTTTTCTCGAACAAGATTTGTTCCCATTTGAAAATAAACTTAATTAAAATAAATATAATTTTAATTATTATATCAACTCTTTAATTAATCTAATATTTTAGCTAATCTAATTATTTTATTAACTAATTATTTAAGTATTTAGATAATTAACTAATTAAATTATTAAATTATTAAATTATTTATAGTTAATTAAATTATTAATTATTAATAATACTCATTATTGTTAATTATTTTATCAATTAATTGAGAATAAGCTTAATTAAATAAATATAATTTTAATTCTTGTATTAACTCTTTAATTAATCTAATATTTTTACTAGTCTAATTATTTTATTAATTAATTATCTAACTATTACATAATTAACCAATTAATTTATTAAATTATTTGTAATTAATTGAATTATTTAATAATAATACTCATTATTGTTAATTATTTTATCAATTAATATTCAAGGTTATCTAAATAAGTTAAATTATTATTTAATTAATATTTTATATTAATTATTCAGTTAAATATTATTATTTTAAAATTATAATTACTTTTATTCTCATTGTTCCTATCTAACTTTCAAACACTAAATTTCTTATTCCTAGGAACAACCCAATTTTCATTCAAACGTAAAATTGGTCTTATTCCTTCTTGTTCCTGAACTTATACCTATCCATGAAATAAATAGTTCTAGTTTATACTTGAACCAAACGCAGCTTAAAAGTAATAAATTATGGTTCTTCATTTATAATAATGACAATAGATCAATAAATAGTAAGAAGTCTTAAGTCTTTCCCAAGTCCCAAACTTCTAGAATATTGTACTTCATTTCTATAAGTAATACAATTTTTTATTTTTTCAAAAGTATATCTCTCTTTCTTGTATTTAGTTTTCAAGGCGGGTAGGTCCAAGCTAGCAAGATCGAGACAAACCTGCCAATCTTTATGGAAGATTGCGAGCGTCACACGACTTCATGAGCAAAATCAATTAGTTCGTAGCAATCTGCTTATGATGCCCCAACTTTCCTGTGGGTCACCCATCCTAAAGCTATTCTATCTCAAACATGCTTAACCCTCTTAATCTCTTGGGTCTAATCACCGTCCAAAATATTATAGCCAGATTAAGAGATTTAGCCATATTATATCCTTTTATATATAATTATTTCAAATTACAGGGTGTCATATTTCTCCTTCCTTTAAGCCTCGATGTCCTCGTCAGGCTCAGGCATAGTCTGTCACGCCCCGGGGTCGAAACTGCGACCCAGGCTCGCCAACAGATCTGCCGCCTATACAGAACCCTGCATAGGCGAAGCGTCTAACCTGCAAAGAAAAATATACCACAGCTAAACAGATATCAGAGCTGTAAAATAAAAAGCTGTAAAACTCTATCACACACTGTACAACTGGAAATAAAGATACAATATCCATCTCCCAAAAGATCAACATACAATATCCTCAGATACAAAACCCAGAACTCAACAGGGAGGGTAACCTGAAATAATACGTCAGTGTACAGGCTCACAGTACAAGTCATATCCTCACTACAATAGTCTCTCAAAAGCAGAAATAAAACTAATCTACTGACTATACTACAAGTCTCTAATGTGGGGGTACAGCTACTCTCCAAAGTCAGGTAGGGATATAGCTCGCGACTCCCTCGCCTCGAACTGCAACAGCAGAATCAGCATCTCCCACAGATGACTCTGCAAAACAAAGTAGAGAAAAGAAAAATGAGGGGGAGAACCCCCAACAGGTGTGAGAACTACATCAACACATAGTTCTCAGTGGGTACCGCCACCAAGCCCGACGGTCTGCCCACTAAGTCTACTAGAGGCATAAGATAACAATGCAGTAAAAACTGAACCAGAAATGCTGGAGATACTCTACAGCTACCATACCTCTAACTAAATGCTCAATGAGTGGTACAGATGAAAATATATACAACTACTCGCACCCAAGGTGCTCAATCGACCCAATCGAACTGACTGCCTCATAGGGTCTAGTCAAGCCTGCGCCCACCTACTGCCACACATCCACAAGAGGACGGGACTTACGTAGGGCGTCTATGACTGCCAAAACTGGCCCAGCCAGAGGGACTGCGTCGACAAGTCGCGATACGAAAGTAACAGGCCCACTCCGGACGGGGCACTCGAGGGGTGCGACCCCACTGAGGAAAAAGGTATTCGCGCATCTCTGTCGAGCTCAAAGTGGCTCATGCAGGCTATAATCAAAATCCGCGCTCACCCTCAGAACGGAAGGACTCAGGATCCTCTAACATCTCGCGCGTCGGTCGGAGTACTCTCGACGACTCAGCTAACCAGCTCTCATGAATCTCGAGACACTAACGAACTCAACCAACTCATGGCACAAAACACACTGGCTGGAGGTACTCCATAGTCGGGACCACCGTCGACTCAACGGCTCTCAAAACGAAACACCCAACTTGCCACGCTAAACACACAGGCTGGAGATACTCCACAGCCGGGATCGACCCACAACTCAGGGCTAACAAAACTGGTCGGACGACACTCAACGATCCGGGACCACTGTCAACCCAAACGGTTCCCAACAACAGTGACTGAAAGATACTCGACGGCCCGGGACCACCGTCTACCCAAACGGCTCCCAACAACACTAGCACAGGTCTAAACTCAGCTACCAGACTCCACTCAGTCCCCAGGCACGAGTGCAACAATGTCCCACAGAAACCTGACCACTCGGCCCACTACCCGGGCGAGAAAAATCTATGTCCAGAAAAAGATGCAAAGTGTGGGATGTCTAAGGCATAAAAGAACCTAGCCCAAGTGAAGATTCTCTACTAGTCTGGTTAAACATACAACATATGACGGGGTGCTAGGTCAAGTTCCAACAATAGCATGTAATTAAACAAAGCATAAATAGAAAATCCTCATCTCTCATAAGCATGCTTCTTGTCTCATCTAGCATGAAATAAGCATATCCATCTAGCATGCTATCAATCAAAAAGGGGTAACATTCCCAAGGTAAGCTTTTACTAATCATCATCATGACATCCCCTATCGCAATTCTCATAAACATAATATAGATATTATTCATTCGATTCTCAAATAAATACTGATACTAAGCTTACCACTCCATCACATACATGGGTACACTAGCATGTGATTATTCTATTAGATAGAATTAGAGAACCGTCCGCCAGTTCTGGAGACGAAGCAACCCACCTGAATCGCTTTTTGCATGCAAAGCCGAAGTTGGTGAAGTGCGTAGCCATTTGCTAACAAAATCCGCAACCGCACCCTCGGCACACAGTTGTACAAGCCTCTGCTCAAACCAACATCACAGCCAACAATCAATCAACACCAAAAATAGCCCTCGCTGTTTTTACCAACCAGCGCAGAAAAAGAAGATTTTCACCTGCGTGTGGTCTTCGAAAAATCCAGAAAAATCACCGTTGTGATCCTCGCGACGATTAGATACAAATCGAGTACTTATACACCTTATTTCGACACCTGTAGGCCAAGAAACAATTAGAACATCGCCGAAAGCCAAAACCTTCACGAACACAAGCCTGCAGAAAATCAGTCCCAAAGAAGCTTAATTATCACCTTCGAAGAGTCCTCCAAAAATTCCGATAAAAATACAGTTGTGTTCCTCTCAAAGCGTAGATGTCGATCGAGTCCTCATATGTCTCGTTTCGATGCCCGTAAACCGAGAAATCCCAACAATACTCCACCGCTGTCCAAAACCTCACAACGTTACAAGGGGTCAAAAGATACCTCGAGAACCATGCCAAAAATCCAAAATGAGGTGAAGTGATCAACACGGAAATCGAAGGCGTACCTCTCGTGCTGCCGTAAAAATCAGCTCAAAAGTCCATCAGGATAGCTCAGGGGGTCTCGCGCACTGAAATGTGACGGTAGAAGCCAAAATCTAAGAAGCGTCGCAGTGCACCGCGTCGCAGAAAACGCCGATGCCGCGGCCTCCAAAAAATTCGGGAATCCATCAAAGGATGGAGGAGAAGGAGAGGAAGAACTTCTCTTAAGGGTGTCACAGCAGGGGAACTCGGGAAAAAGCTCGAAAGAACGACCAAAGGGGGCTATATATAGCCAAAACAAAACAAATCAAAAAATACCACCTGGGTCCCCACATTCGGGCGCCCGAAATAGATTCGGGCGCAAACAGTGCCCCGATCTGAGCTGTCCATCCAGCGCGCGGATCCACCAGAATGTGCCACGTGGGCCCCGCACAGCAAACAGCTAAAGCGGCCAACCCGCTCGCGACACGTGGCCGAGCCCCGCGCTGCTCCACCCGCGTCAACGCCTCGGTCGGCGCGCCCACGTGCCAGCACGCCGCGCTGCCGGCGCCCACGCCGCGCACGCAGCCCGAGGCACCTGCCGTACCCGCTCCGTGGACTGTGCCCAGTGCACCGTCCAACCAAAAGCTGCCACGTGACCAACCGCGCCAATAGGAAGACGCCACGTGGCACACCACCCACGCTGCACCGCGCACCGCGCCTGCTCCGCTCCTCGCGTGGACCGAGCGCACATGGACCGGCCAACCAGCGACCGCCACGTGGCCCCGCCCAGGTCCATGCACCCGGCCGCGCGACCCCGTGGACCGCGCCTGCTGCGCGGGCCAACCGGGAGCCGCCACGCGTCCAACCCCGGTGCACGCCTCGCCCCGTGGACCGCGCGGTCAGCGCCTCTGCCCGAGCCGCTGCCCGCGGCTGCGCCGCCGTACTCTGCCGCCTGCCCGTCGCCGCCGGCGCCGCCCCGGCTGCCGGAACAGTGCCCCAAGCCTCGAAATCCGTGTTTGGGCATCCGGGCTCCGAAAAATTCAAGTAAATAGTCCATTTCCATCGTTTTCGCGCGCTGAGTCCAAATTCGATGTCCGTTTTGCCCAATTCCACTTCTAAAATTTGCCGGAAGCATCCAGAAAAGTATTCTTATTCCAAATTTCGCGCTGAGTCTAATCCTGAGGTCTGATTCGCGCGCAAACACCTCTAACACAAAGCAAAGGTCTCTAGAAGTTGCCAGACACACTACAAAAGCTCAGTAGAGATCCGGGTCATCACATAGTCACAAGCACCAAGCGATGTGAGACTCACCTCGCTAGCTTTTAGCCGACTTTATAGGGAGCCACACTCTATCCACAACGATCGTCAACTGGGGAGCCGCTCTCTGCCCGCCGTATAACCCTGACTCAGTTGAGACTTATCTTACATTTTCGGCTGATGATTGGTTCTGATACCAACTATGACGTCCCAACTTCATAGAGGGTCATACATCCTAAAGATACTATAGCTCTAACGTGCTTAACCCTCTTAACTTTTTGGGCTTAACCACCACCCAAAATGCTATAGCCGAATTAAGAGATTTAACCCTATTATATCCTTTATATAGAACTATTTCAAATTTCGGAGTGTCACACTGCTATCTTATTTTCTCTATTCTTCTTATAATGTAAAATATACTCTACATCCATTAGCTCCACTATTTTTTTCTGCTGCACAATTATTTTTTGTAACGATCCGGCCCACTAGCAATAATAACTCGTTGGGCCCAAACCACAGCCCAAAATACTTAAGCCCAGTTATTATTACTAGTGTCCATGTCTCATATAAACCTAATCACAATTCCATCCACATCCGATGTCACGCCCCGGGGTCGAAACTGCGACCCGCGCTCGCCAACAGATCCGCCACCTATACGAAAAACCCTGCATAGGCGAAGCGTCCAACCTGCACAAATAAAACTACAGCTAAACATATATCAGAGCTGTAAAGTAAACTGCTGTAAAACTAAAATTCAACCGCTGTACAACTGAAAATAAAGATCTAATAACCATCTCCCACAAAAGCATCATACAACATCCTCTAATACAACATGTAAGAACCCAAACGGGAGATAACTAAAATAATGATACATCAGTATACAGGCTCACAGTACAAGTCGAATCCTCACAATACAACAGTCTCTCAAAATACAGAAAACTCTCAAAAGTAAAATATACAAAACTAACCGACTGTACTATAAATCCCAAAGAGGGGGTACAGCTACTCTCCAAAGACAGGTAGGGATCTAGCTCGCGACTCCCTCGCCTCGATCAGCAACAAAAGGAGCAGCCACTCCCGCAGAAGACTCTGCAAAACAAATGAGAGGAAAGAAAAGAGGGGGGAGAACCCCCAACGGGTGTGAGAATTACACCAACACATAATTCTCAGTGGGTATCGCCACCAAGCCCGACGGTCTGCCCACTAAGTCTACTAGAGGCATAAGGTAATAAAGCAGTAAAAACTGAATAAAAAAGGCTGGAGATACTCCACAGCTCTCATGCCTCTATCTAAATGCTCAATGGGTGATACAGATGAAGAGGTATGCAACCACTCGAACACGAGGTGCTCAATCGACCCAATCGAACTGACTGCCACATAGGGTCCAGTCAAGCCTGCGCCTACCTATTGCCATTACATCCACGGAGGACTGAACTTACGTAGGGCGTCTGTGACTGCCAAAACTGGTCCAGCGAGAAGGACTGCATCCGTGACTGCCTAAAAAAGGCCCAGCTAGAGGGACAGCATCGACAAGTCGCGATACAAAAGTAATAGGCTCTGCTCCGGAGTGGCACTCGATGGGCGCGACCCCACCGCGCATCTCTGCCGAGCTCAAAGTGGCTCATGCAGGCTATAGTCAAAATTCACGCTCACTCTCAGAACGGAAGGACTCAAGATCCTCAAACATCTCGCACGACGGTCGGAGCACTCTCGACGACTCAACCAACAAAGCTCTCACGAAACACGAGACACTAGCGAACTCAAACAACTCGTGACTCTAAACTAATTGGCTGAAGATACTCCACAGTCGGGACCACCGTCGACCCAAACGGCTCCCAACAAAACATCCAACTCGCCACGCAAAACACACAGGCTGGAGCTACTCCACAGCCGGGATCGACCCACAACTTAGGGCTAACAAAACTGGTCGGACGACACTCAACGACCCGGGACCACCGTCAACCCAAACGGTTCCCAACAACACTGACCGGAAGATACTCGACGGTCCGGGACCACCGACTATCCAAACGGCTCCCAACAACACTAGCACTTGTCTAAACTCCGCTACCAGACTCCACTCAGCCCCCAGGCACGAGTGCAACACACATTCCACAATAACCTGACCTCTCGGCCCACTATCCGGGTGAGGAAACTCTATGTCCAGAAAAAATGCAAGGTGTGGGATGTCTATAGCATAAAAGAACCTAGCCCAAGTGAAGGTTCTCTACTAGTCTGATTAAACATGCCACATATGACGGGGTGCTAGGTCAAGTTCCAATAATCAATATATAATCCTCTAACCATGTTAAGCATAAAACTTAACCAACAACATGAATAATTCATAATATGCTTGCTTCCAATCAAAGGTAGTATACTCTAGTCATACATGCTCACAAGCTTAAACAATATAGAACAGACATGCATCAATCATATTCTCCAACAAGTAAGTGAACATCATCATCTAGCATGCTTTTCCACTAGTATAGGATAACCATCTTTATCTTATAACTCTCCTTCATGTATAAGGGTAAATAAATCATGCAACGCTCAAATCCACATATCATGCACAATTTATCAATTAAGTCTCAATCCCATCATTCAAACTATTTCTCATGCTTAGATCATAATCATTAAAATTGTACATTAAACCATGCATGCATACTAACAAATAGAGTTAGAGAATCGTCCACCGGTTTTGGAGACTAAAGCAACCCACCTGAAGCGCGATGATCCGGGGTCCAAATGATCTGAAACTGAACGTGGTTACTCCTCAGGTTCCTACGATTCCAACGAGTCCAAAAACACCCAAAAACTCCACCCGGTCACTAAGATACAAGCAAAACACCGCGGTGAGCACAAATCCCCAAAAACACAACTCTGCGCACAAACAGTCCGGAAGAAGTCAAAATATCACCTTCGAGATGAGCTCTAAAAATTTCAATAAAAATACGGCTGCGATCCTCGCGAAGCGTAGATGTCGATCGAGTCCTTAAACGTCCCGTTCCGATGCCCGTAGGCCGAGAAAACCCAACAATACTCCACCGCTGTCCAACACCTCACAGCAGTAAAAGGGGTCAAAAGATGCCTCGAAAACCCCACCAATTACTCAAAACGGAGCAATGTGATCAACACAGAAATCGAAGGCGTACCTCTCATGAACACGATGCCATAAAAATCGGCTCAAAACTCTATCGGGGTAGCCCAGGGGAGCTCACGGACTGAAGTGCGACGGAAGAAGCTCGGTATCGAAGGCACGTCGAAGCTCACGATGTCAAGGAGAACGCTGAAGACACAACTTCCAAAAATTTCCGGGATCCCAAAAATCAAAGAAAACTCGAAGGTGAAGCTCCCTGTCGAAGATGGGCTGAAGAAGGCTCGAAAAAAGTCCTCAAAAGGAGGCAGGAACGGGCTATTTATAGCCCAAGCCCACCAATAAAAAGAATCTCGGCTGAGCCAGGGTTATATAGCAATAATAACTCATTGGGCCCAAAATGCTTAAGTTCAGTTATTATTACTAGTGTCTATGTCTCATATAAATCCAATCACAATTCTATCCACATCCGATGTGGGACTATTGAGGGCGTCATATTTTTTTTGAGAAAAAGGTAGCACGCTATCCGCTTCATTCACCAGAAAAATAAACTAAGCCACAAGGGTGAGACAACTAAGTCTTCCGAGAAAAAATGCGAACAAAAAAAAAAAAAAAAAAACGCCAGCTGAAACGAGGCTGCACAATTATTATAATCTTTTTCTCTAGCATGTGCTTCTGCTCTTATTATTAGTTTTGATTAGGAACTGCTTTGCCTCTGAGTAATGTTTTCACTTGGCAACAATTAAAAGTATGACTTGAAACTCCTCATAAGTCATAATTGGACAGTCTCATAATTGTAGGCTAAGGGTCTTCCATCTTGCGTTAATATTGCTTGTAGGTAAGCTCAACTTGCATCTACTTCAACTACGAAAGTCTTGGTATAATCAAGCATTGGCAGCACTGGGGCTGCAGACATGACTTGAACTGTTGGAAAGCCTCTTGTGCTATCTCATTCTAGTGAAAGCTATACTTGTAGCGATCCGACCCGTTAATAATAATAATAATAACTCGTTGAATTCAAACCATCCGTCCACATTCTTGTTAATTCAATCACACACAATTCAAAATTACCAGACGATGTGAGATTTGCCTCACACATCCGGCTGGTAAATCGATTATGATGTTATATATATTGGGATACCCCCAATAGTGCTAAAGATGAAAAGAAAAAAGTGATTTGATATATAAAGGACTATAAATTCTAGTAATAATAATTTGAGTTAAATATTTTAAACCGGTGATTTGAACCGAATAAATTATTATTGCTAGTGGGATGGACCGTTACCATGCTTTTTGAACAATTCTATCATAATTCCCCAGTAGTCCTCCATCCTGTGTTATAATGTGCCCCAAATATTTCACTTGTGTTTGGCTAAAGATGTACTTTGGTTTCTTTGTGTCACTACTGCTGTATCAAAATTTTAAATACTTACCGTAGGTAGTTGATATACATCCCTATGCTTTTGCTGTAGACTAAAATATCATCAAAAAAAACAAAAAAAAAAAAGGTCAAAATTTCTTAAGAAGGGTGAGATTACATCACTCAACACAGCTTGGAAATGCATTAGTGGGCCCCAATAACATCACATTGAACTCATTGCACACAAGGTTGGATCAAAAAACATGCCATACATGGATGCTAACATGGATGATCAGGGTGGCAACTAGGAAAAAATGATAAAATTAAAGTTTAAGCTTTATATGACAGAGCCTAAAGTTCACAATGGTCATAAGAGAGAAAATTAGCAAAACATTTAAAAGAATATGCCCTAACATTTTTCAAGATTGTGCATACATCTTTGAGAAATTTACCATTTGCTTAATAGTCCCTCAAATCAACCCTCCTAATGAAAATACGACATGCCCGATCAGAATTTCTTCACCCTAACTGGCATAATGATATAAACTATTCATTTTACACCTAGGACCCTGCCTTTGGACCATCCAACTTTGGAATTATCATGCAAAAACACTGCTACCATCATTTACATAAGTATCTACAGACCATATAGCCTAATTTTGAAATGTTTCGCGGGCTTTGATGCTTGAGATGTTCAACAAATTCAAAACACTTGAAAATTTTTAAATTATGTAAACCTCTGAAACATCAAAATAGGTGCCCGTGAATAATGCACTCCAAAACTAAGCCAATGAAAATTGAAAGCTTCAAACTTCGAGTTTGAACTCTAAAGCAACGTAAAAAAACAAGTTTTAAAAGACTTCTACACAATATTAAAAGAAAATGAGCTACTATACTATAGATAATAGAGGAGTAATGTTTACTATCGACTTTATAACTCATGAATACCTAGGATTTACTATTTAGTGGTTACATTAGTAAGGATCTAAAGGGTACAAACTCTATAGTAAGCACTATTCGTATACTATCTGTAGTATAGTAGCTCGACTCTATTAAAAGATTCTACCAGAAATGAAAAAAACAAAAAATTCCTACATAATAAATATGTGTAACCACAAAGCAGGAAATTTAAGTGATGTAAAGTACACACGGCAAAACTTGAAACTCTCATACTATTCTATGTCTTGATGTCGTAATCAACAATTATAATCGTCGTAACCTCTTTGTTGAAGCCCTGCATCCAGTTGTAGCCAACTGAATCTGCTTGAAAATTCAATTCAGACTTTTCATTCCCTCATTCACTACCTCTTGGACAGGGGCCGGTTTAAGATAATTTTCCACGTATGTCACCTCTTTTATGATACATTAACTGATATCGAATAGATCTCGGATCTTGAGGTGATTTGGTGCCGTCAACAGATGCGTCAACCGGACTGTAGAACGAAAAGAAAACAATTGAACGATCATGAAGAAAACAATTGATAATGGAGGAAACAAGAAATACATAAACTAAAGAAAATTGGACGAACCCAGATGTACCTTTAGCGAACTTTCATTTTCTATTTCCACCGAGTTTTGCTGGCAGAGGCATTTTGAGCTTCGGTAGAAACTTGGTGTATTTCAACTAACATAAGACCTTGTACTATTCTGGATGTTTCTCTGTTCTCTGCTATTTACTCTGTTCTCCTGTCCTTAACACGCAGAAGTAACAATGGAGTGCAGGGAGAAATTCTTTATCTCATAATATAATCATCTGCTTGCTTCAAAACTTGAGCATCTCCAATACTGGTACTCATAGTATCTTACAATGAAAGAGATCAAACATCATTTGTTACAAAAAACACATCAAACAATCAGAAATATTTCTCCAACAGTTAAGGACAGATTGTGTACTTTTTAACACATAAAACACTAAAGATCAAATTAAAGTAGGAGTTACATAGAATTCAATGATATCGTACTATCACATTTCATGTTTTCATTGTTTACTCAATGGAATGCAAAATGGATGAAAAACCATGATATAAACTTAAGCACAAACCTGGCATGTACAGCAAGTGAAGAGTAGTCGATCATACTTACTGTTATGGCTTGATGCACAAAGGACGTTTTGTACTGTTCAAATACTTGCAACATGGCCCCAACTGATATATTCACTTATTTCAGTAATAGGGAGCGGTTCTAGTTACAATTATATATTACATTCCAAACTAACTTGAGAAGCTGCATTTGGGACAGTGAAATTAGAAAATGCAACATTCAAAAGTAGTTACAGTGAGAGAAGAAATTAGGCACAACCAGACCAACTGAAGAACAAATACAGCCAAATTGCAGAATCACATAGACAGGAGCATATTGTCATGCATAAAAAGATAATTGACTAGCAAATTTCACTTGTCCCTACTACTGACATATTAGACATCCAATTTAATTATGGCATTGATGTTGCTCTTTTGAGCTAATAATATATTTTAATTAATGTTTAACAAGCTAGTATTTTGCAGATTCATTGATAGCATGACAAAGTTTTTGTTCATGTCACTCACAGTTCTGGCAAAGGGAGGCAGCAAACTTGAGGCAGCAACTGCACAACTTGCAAGAGAATCATCGGTATGATCACCACCACACCCTACAAGAAATTTTGAATCAGCATAATTTCCAGCAGTCATTTTTCATCCAAATAAGCATAAACTGTTGAAAAAATACACGTAGGCATTCATCATTAAAATAAGCAAAAGCTTGTTTGCATAATACTAACTTTTGTACTAACTTCAACAGACGAAGCATTTCGTTCTCACAAATTCTTACCAAGAATTAGGTCATAGAATAAAAAACATGGATTACCACATTGAACTGCATCATTGATCAAAAAAATTCCAAACCTATAAAGCACAAAATCATGTCCACAAGTGTGCTTCAGTACGATAGTAAGTATACCACAGTAAGTGCAACACCCACCCTACCCAATTTCCTGTAGGTCGTTTTTGCAAAAGGCACTAAAACGCGGCATGCAATTTGCGATACATAATTGACACAAAGGCTAACCATTATCTCAAATGAGATTCTAACCAAGTATATTAGTATTTGCTAAAATGGTGAACAAATAAATGGCTGTCCCCCACTAAGATGTTTCATAACACAAACCTGAATAGAAACAGAAAGAATTGATTGTAACATAAATTCACTAACACTTATCTTGCATTTCACAAATGGTATTAAGAAGTTTAAGAGAAAGCTACTATGCGAGACAGGATGACAAAAATAATTTAATCTTTTTATAGAATGCTATTGCAGTTTGGCTGCCTCTGTCCTTCTAAAAAGGTTTTAATCTGTAGATAGCATGACAAAATTAATTTTGACAAATTTTTTGCAGGCAGTTGATGGGAGAAGAGCTCTCTGGCTTAAGCGTAAAGGACCTACAAACTTTGGAGAATCAGTTAGAAATGAGTCTGCGTGGTGTGCGAATGAGGAAGGTTAAATTATGCTTCCCTCAACTTCTCATTGTTTTTCTTCCTTTCTTTTAGCAATTCTTGATGCAGTGATATTTCTCTCTACAGGACCAACTTCTAATTGATGAAATTCAAGAACTAAATCGGAAGGTTGTTCAACATAGACTACTTTTATTTTACGTCAAATGTGATGCATGTCAATCAGCTAATCTTTCAATGGTTTCATAACAGGGAAGCCTCATACACCAAGAAAACATAGAGCTTTATAAGAAGGTAAACCTCATTGGTCAAGAAAACCTGGAATTATATAAGAAGGTATTGGATTCTAGAGCTAACAAATTTGTGAAGACGGTTAAGAAATTTGCGGAAACAAAGCAAAGTAGCCTACATTAAAATATGGTATCCATATTTCTTAGAAACGGAATTTGTCAGGTTTATGAAACAAATGGGGTAAATGGTGTCAGCAGCACAATACCAACTCCATACAATTTTAGCATTACAGAGGATGCAGATGTTCCTATACATCTCGAACTAAGCCAGCCACAACAACAAGCAGATTGGATGCAATCTGCAGCTCCCAAACTAGGGTAACTTCTACTTTCAAATTTTAGAATATATTGACCTTTAACTACAAGTTTAACCATACAATCATTCTTTGCACAGACTTCAACTGCACTGAGAAGATGATCCACAAGTCATGGTTGCTTATCTATGATATTCCATTTATAATCTAGGGGGTACGAGTGTATGCAGCAGGTATCAGCATTTCTTGAATAAGCAAGAGCATCACCAATACTGAGCTATGTATTTATAACTCGCATGCAATAATTGAAGCATCCAATTATTGTGTAAAAGTGTGTTGCAATAAAAATGAGATACAAAATACTTTAGTATAATGGCTTCAAATTATATATATTTGCCTGCATGTATCTGTTTTTTTTTACTTTTTCAGAGGAAGCCCGTAGGCATGGATCTATACGTTGAAATAAGCTGGTTGATGTCTAACAATCGATGAACATATACATTTTGGTCTCCTATCTGAGTGAGATGCCATGTTCAATATCTAACTTCAGATTCCCAATTAACATATAATTTTGATCCCTGCATATTACGAGGAAAGGCCATATTCAATGATCTAGCCCTTTTGTGCCACATTTTGGAATCAGAGTCTCCCCTTAAGGAAAACGAGTAGACCCCAACTTAAATTTGACTATTTTAGGAAGGAAAATGAGTCAACTAAAACTCTTTCAAATAAACACAGCAAATCCACCTTATTCTCAAGAATCACAATTCAGCCTTTAATCTCAGAAGGCCAGCCAACTATAATAGCAGTAAAGCATTGATTGATTGACTTCTGAGAAGCTAATTAAACCAACACAATTACAATATTCCTACCAATGAAAGAATCACTTCCACATAGCATGTGTTCCTAGAAATCAACTCTAAGCAAAAGGGTGGTGATTAGGGTAACTACTTAGAAGGATGACAAATATTTTAGCATGTGCAGTATGAGCAGTACAATATCATGAAATTTCCTGCTCGCTTGGTCAACTCCATATCGTTATGTTATACTGCCTCCTACAACTCCAAAGATATGAGCAGTATCTTGATTCTCTCAGCAAAATTTGAAAGTGATAACTTAAACATTTCATCCATAATTCTATATTAAAGCTTATAATGGAAAACTGAGTCCATGTATTCCAAAACACAACTTTTAATCCGGACATTAAACTTTAAAACTTACAATGAAAAGTGCATGACTGCTAATAGGAATGAATTATCACATTACCCACATTTGTTAAAAACAGAAGGTGGCAGAGGCTGAAATGAGCTTCTGGCTCAGTTAAATTTTAAGGCTTCTGCTTCTGCCATGGCAGAAAGCAATTGGGAGGATTGCTTATAGAAATGCTGTTGGTACTACAAACTGCTTTACTAAATTTTGCACTGCTGAAGCTCCAAGTGGGCCTAACGGACTCTAAACCTAGATGCCTAACGGACTCAAATAGGTGCCTCTTTCCAGAATGTGTCATTTTGCTTCATTTGGCTGGGCCTAACAAACATATGCTTACATTGTTAAAGTTGAGTTGATTTGGCCAGTACAAGAGCTATATTTCTGTACCAGTTATGATGCTGACACTTCACACAACCTAACTAACTGCTTATGTAATTATTCTTAAAGACCTAAGGAGTTCATTTAGGGATGCACTGACAAAGTAAAAAAAATGCAAATTGACCATGAACATTGGTCAAGAATGGAAAGGAAACGTATAAACTCCCCCCTCGAAGATTAAAGTAATGATGCACTGGCAAAGTAAAAAAAATGCAAATTGACCATGAACACTGGTAAAGAATGGAAAGGAAACATATAAACTCCCCCCTCGAAGATTAAAGTAATGCATCAAATCAACTTATAAAGGACGGAAAAGAACCAATTTAACAACGTCATAATAATGATCTAAGGACAAGAAAGTCACATTTACAACACAATTCTAGAGGAATCCCTCGGACAACTGATTTAAATTTCTGAAATTGATCAGCAACACATCTTCGCTTTTCTTATTATTGACCAATTCTTTTGTTAAAAATTCTAAGGATCAATCTGTGGGCAACAACTAGAAAGAATGCATTAGGCCAAGGAGGGAAATCGTGAGAAAAGGAACTAGGTTATTACTGCCATTTTTGAGTTCTCGACAAAGACCGAAATCAACAATTTGGACAAAATCAGCGAATCCCAGTGAATAAGAGGAAAAATATGTGGTGAGACAATTTTCATGAAAAAACTACAAGGCTCTAGCAACTTTAATCTGCCCAAATTCCAAGGTACTAGGTTTAAAAGTTCAAACGGAAAAATAAAAATGGGGAAGTTTACACACGAGCTAATATGGAAGAGAAATAAAAATCAGATCAACAGATGAGATCATATTTTTGAGTTCAAGTAAAAGCATAGTAAAAGGCCCCCAGAAATTATTTAAGTCTCAATTGAACCTAGGATGATGGAATACCTCACCGAAAATCAGAGCCAATCGGCCAACAAATAGTTTGCGAGAACTAAATATCCGAAAGCATCTCCCAACTATATATATGGTTTCTGAATTATGATATTGTCGAAATTATTGATAGAACATTAAGTTGTACAATGCTTGCTTTATGAAACTAATGCATAGGTTAAACAGCAATTATTATACACATAATAATTACTGGATACAAATTTCTAATTTGCTGCAAGCTAGATTCATGTTCAATAAGCTTAACAATTAGAAATTCAAATAATGGTAGACAAACATCCATATACACAAAATAAGATCTCCTACCATGCCATTTGTAAATATTCTACCGAAATGGCATATCATGTTGGGCTAACACATGTCAAGGCTTCAGACATATGATCACTCTGCAATACCATGATTCACATAAGCATGAGAACACTCATGCTTTACAGACTTCGCGAAGATAAGTTAGAGAACAAGTGTCACCGTAAGCAGACGCTTGATAAAAGAAATCAAATCTAGACGTGAACCTAAACCACAAAGGAGATATTTATGTATAGCGTCCACAAAGGAACCTTCATAAAAGGGCGCTAAGCACTCTCATAGTGATCATGGCATTGCAAAGATCTGAGTACTCAAAAGTAACCTAAAGATAACTGAAAACTGAGAGATACAGCATTATTGGCGAAGAAGAAGCAACAGAAATGGAAGTGAATAAAATTTCGCTTATAAGAAAGATGCCTTTCAATATTTACTGGTGATCCTTGACAACAGTTCCAGACAACCAGTAAATAATGATCTCAATCCAAATAACTGGCATCATAATCTATGAACACTTACAAATTTAAATTTGGGACTCGAAAAGATCTAACTTACGAAAATCTTGCAAGATGTACAGCCGCTGCCTCAAGCTTGCTGCCGCCGCATGCAAAAACTAATCAACAACAGAAGAAAAGAAAAAAGGGTTAGGCAATGATCGAAAGATTTGAATCAAACAAGAGTTTTGATTAGGAAAACACTTCACTTGGCATAGATATTACACATTTCTTGGATATTATTCTTCTTCAAGTTCATGTGTAGAGAAGCTATCAAATATTGTCTAGAGTGATCAACAACTTTTCTAACTACTCCTTGAGAAGAGAGAGACTAAACAATATTTTGCACAACTCAGAGAGAATATCAACAACATTAAATAATAACCAAATATTTTTGTCATTTAGCTCTTCACTGACAATGGAGTATATTTAGCTGTTAAATTTGAAATTAATGGACATTATTTCATGTATGCATAAAAGCAAGTCATTACAAATTATCACTGCATGATGTTTTTCATAGAATGACAAGAAGAGCATCCAACATTACAAACAGCATCAACATATGAGCTATGTAAACATGTATGAATCACTAGTAAACATGGAATTCAAATGCGCAAACAATACAAGTTACAACTTTGCAATCACTAGAAACATCCTAGCTAGTACAAACAATAAAGTTTCACTTGTATGATATGTTAGTTCCTAGTACAATAAGAACTCTCTTAAGGACAAAACTTGCAAGCAGCACGCACGGATTCTATACCGACTTCGTTTCAAGCAATCAAAAAGATCTCAAATTTCTCATTAATTTAACAAAAAACAATCAAAAATCAACCGATCAACAACGAATCTGATCCCTACAACTAGCTAGAAATCGATCCATCGATCCTAAAATTTTCAACCTAAAAACCTCACACAGAGATCATCTCCGAGCTCAAAAGATGAGCAAAATTAGGATCAACGTAGAGAACAAACAGCACACGCAAACTAAAACTCACAAACACGACTCCAAATGCCCCGATCAAGCTTACACTACAACAACCGAGACCAAATGAGCGAATCCCTGGCGAATTGCTTACCCACATACTCCGGATCCCCGCTCAAAGCGATCGCCCCCTCCATTCCTCTATATCTCACCGAAACAAGGACGCAAAGCGATCCATAATGCACTCACAACAAGAAACTAGAGGTACGAGGACGACGACGACGACGAATTAAGGCGAGGGATCCGATCGAGAGAGGGATATATAGAGGAGTGAGGAGAGGGGAGGGAGTGGGGGTGGGTGGGGGGAGGGGGAGCCAAAATATCTGGGAGAGGTAGGGTTTCTCCGAGGATTAAAAAAATGGCGATTGGGAACGGTGGATCTTCGTCCACGTCGCAAACCCTAATTTTTAAATCCCGGGGGAGGAGTCGGGGGAAGGGGGGGAAAGAGAGGCGAGAGGTCGACGAAGGATTAAATAATAATATTATTATTATTATTATTAATATTTAGAAAAATGGCTTATTTTAATGCGGTGTGGTGTTCCTGCGGAGCACCGTAACGGGTCGGAAAATAATGTTGCGTTACTGTCACGTGTCGAGCACGTGATAGGCCGTGAAAATATCTGCGCGGGGTGAAACAACTGCATGCACCCGGTGTATTGTGGACCTTCTCTCAAAACCTTACTGCAAGCTTTAAAGGTTTCAAATTTGGGAATGTGTAATAATATATCTAATGAAATATATATTTTAAATATATTGATTTTTTTAGATATTTTAAATGGTATTTAATGAATTAGCTTTCAATGTAAAGTGTGGTGTACAAGGGGCACTGGTACACCGGGTCCACGTAACAGCTAACTATTTAAAATATACGGGGGCGTTATTTTACCCGCGGAGAGACTTTAAGATTCGTGCTGACGCTCCTTTATGTGGGAACGCGGGATTGGTGGTGGGGGGCGCGAGCCGACCTATGTTCCCCCCGTGTAGATACGGAGGTGGACACGTGTCGATCCGAAAACGAACGTGGGGAACCCGACCCGTGAGGCCCGTATGCGGAGTTTGTTCGCATCCGCAGTACGGTGGACCCCCCAAGGACCGACATGGATTGACGGTGGTGATGATGTGGCGGTGATCATGATGTGATGATTGACAGTACACGCTTGACACGTGGAGCCCTCGCAGGTGTCGGCAGGTATACTCATGCTTTTCTCAAAAAAATGCAGTGAGGTCCCTCACGTTTATGCTATTTTGAAATAATTAAGTACTCAGTTAAGCTTAAAAAAATTTAATTAAATTTGATAGATTTATTAATAGTTAGTTATTAATTATTTATTTTTTTTTTTGTAATTCCAAATTCAATGTACGTGGACTCAGAGGTACGTTGAAACTGAACTAGCCGGATAATTAGATGTTTGAAGTTACATATATTCTAAATTAATTGATTAATAAATAAAAATTCCTTCAAAGCTAAGCAATATATCCAAGTATCCCTAGAAAACATGCATCCAATTCATAAATACAGAAACTTTATATATAAAAAAATTTGATAAACAAAAGCATTTCGAAGAACAATGGAAAAACGTGGAAGCTTTAAATATTTTATACGTACATTTTATATATTAAAAAATATGAAAGCCAACTTTTTGTATGGTAAAAAAAGAATTAATGGCATGTTTAGATATCTGCATAGATTATTCAGTTATAATATTTTAGTACTTATTCTTTTTTTTATTACGGCGATTAAGTTGTCGGCAGCTTTTCTTTTAAAATAATACATAAATTTTATCGATAAGATGATTTATCTCATATGATCTGAAATATTATTCACTCACTATAAATATTCAATAATTATGTCTGTCATCTAATCAATTATTGTATGCTCGTGTATTTGAATAAATTTTTTGTACAGTGATCGAGTTAATGATTCTAGTCGAGAAATTATCTGATAAAGTTTAGAAATACTAATTACAAAACGTGAAAGTTTAAGTACTAATTGTCAAAGTTGGGAGAGGAAAGAGCTTTTTTTCTTTTTCTTTTTTTTCTTTTTTTTTTTTTTAACTCCCATCATTAGTATCTTTAGCTCGAATCCCTAATGTTATTGTTTAAGGAGACAAGATATGAAAAATGAGACAAAGTATTTAGATTTAGAACTCGAGAACAGTGTACACATATTTTATATATATATATATATATATATATATATATATATATATAATATATATATATATATATATATAGTATACACTTCTTTAGAGGTGTATATCTTACATCCCACTCCATTCTGAAATAAAATAAATTTCACTCGTCATTCGATATAACTAGTGGAACAATATTCATCCCATGATAGAGTGGAGTGTAGGATGTACACCCTTAAAAGGGTGTACACCTAACATCCCATATATATATATATATATATATATATATATATATATATATATATATATAACACTTTCACATAAAAATGTCTCTTAAACAAGTTAATTAATACTCCTCCAAAAAATAGGCACTCCAAGTGTCACAAGGACAACTAATTCATGGATTAAAATAGCAAATATAGGGCATGGAGAGATACTTGTTGAGTTCTCTATATACAATACAATACAATCAAATAAAAGTTAATTAGGGTTGGACACGTGTGCTTAAATGAGTGAGTTTGCAATAATTCATAGAAAACTTTAAAAGGTGTGTTAATTTTAAAAAGAGTACAAGTGATGACTCATTCAATACCTTGAGAATGGAGACTTGGGAGTCCACATGTGAATGTAAAATATCTCTCCCATTTTAGGTCCATCTTTATTATTATTATTATTATTTGTAAAAATTTATATTATAAATAAAAAAATTATTATATTATTTTACTGTATATATCATAATTTTTTTATAATCTCAAATAAAAATTATAGTAGTTTAATTTATAATTGAACACGTGCCAAGTAGAAACGTGTACAGATGGAGGACACATGCATAAGCTCTTACATAAAATTCTCTCTTACAAAAATATATAAAAAACACCTACAAATTAATTAAGGTTAGGCAATACACGTGTACCTAAGAAACAAAAAATTTATTAAAAAATATAAACTTTATTGAAAAAGGTGATATGATATGTGTCCACGTAGGTACTTTTGTAGATTCTCTTTACACGTAGGCACGTAATTAATTGCATAGGTCATAGGGTACGAAGGGGAATACGCTCTTTCATTTTTATTTTTTTTTAAGTATATTTTTGGATGAAAAAAAGAATAATAATTCTCTCTTTCTAGCTTGTTCCATCTTATTATTTAATTTAATATTTTAACTAATTTAATTATTTTATTAATTAAATTATTAAATTATTAATTAATATTATACATTGTTAATTATTTTATTTAATTAATATTTGGGATAGTAGTATTCATGAAGTTAACTTATTATTTAATTAATATTTTTTTATTAATTAATTAGATAAAATATTATTATTTTAAAATTATAATTATTTTATTCTCATTATTTTTATTTAGCTAAACAATCAAATTTTCATCCAAATATAAGATTGATCTTATTTTTATTTATTCTAAAAATTATATCTATTTCAGAAATAAATAATTCCTTCTTATTTTTGAATCAAATAATATCTGAAGTGCTATTGTGAATGTGGGACATCTGAATCTTCGCTCTCAGGGCTTCAAGAGTATGTTTGACCACAGTTTTTGTGAATTAGTCATAAAATAGAGTTAAGTCATAGCTTCGTTTTAGGGTCGTAACTTCGTAGTGAGAATGTTTTCTTCTGATTGTGAAAGTTATACACAACTTTTATTTGTTACAATAAAGCATTCTCACGACAAATTTATTTATTGTATATCTTGTGAAAATGCATGATTTGGAGATTGAATATATTGTGTTACTATAAGCACGCATCTGATCGTACATGTCATCTACCAAATATTTTATATTAATCTTTGAGCAAACTAAAGATCGATGTTCATGTATGAACTACAAGTCCTTAATTTATGTCCTTAAATTCTTTTTTGTTCATAAATAAGTTATTTGAGTTAATTGTACAACAATTGACAAAGGCAAATTATCAAGGATACTAATTAAGTTGTCATGGTGCATCAACAGACTCATGGATGTATGAAAACTAGGCCTGCACAATTTAGTGGCAATTGAAACTAACTATTGATGCTTGGACATTATTATATATTCTTTCATACTTTTTCTTTAGTTTCTTTTACATTCTATACTAATTAATTTTGTGATGGCATGATACTACAACAAAATTAGATTATAGCGACACATGTTTGTGACACTTTTGTATAAGTGTACTATCTATATTCCATTTATATCAAAAATTAGGTTACAGGGACACATATTTGGAACACATTACAAAAATATATCGCTATACACCCTAGCGACGGCATATATAGCAACACTAACAATAAGTGTCGGTATTTTTGTCAGCGACACTTTTTTTTAGATTTTAAAAATACTTAAAAATATCGCTATAATATAATTTTGTTGTAGTGTGATAACTTTGATGTCCATAGGCAAATGCAATAATCATTGGCTTTTAAGAAGAATCTGATTTGGGTCAAGAAAGAGGATAAGAACAAATAAATCTCTTTATTTAACCATTTAAATGTAAATTTGAGTTTTTTCAGTTTGTCTTTTATTATTATTTGTCCTTTTCTTAAAATATTCCAAATATTCAATTAGGATAGGACACCTATGCAACGATTTTTCTTCTCTTATCAGACATGCGCTTCATACAGTTGTGGAAACTCAAACTTCTTCTGAAGATCAAAATTTTTGTCTGGCTAGTTTTGAGACGGAGGATGCTGACAGCGGATAAACTGTTGAAAATAGGCTGGAATAGAACAGGCAACTGCATCTTCTGTCTAGGAGCACTAGAGACGGCGGATCATCTCTTCGTGGCGTGCGATTTTACGAGATCCTTGTTAGTAAGTTTTCTATCAAACAAGGTAGGTGTTCGAGCTTGCATTGGAGTTCATTTATTGTGGGAAGCGCGTGAACAAAAAAAAGGGTTGCTTGGGAGAAGGGAACTGGCTATCATCGCGGTGACTTGGTGGACAGTATGGCTCGAACGTAACCGCAGATGCTTCGAAGACAAGAAACGGGGGCTTGGGATCCTATTCGCAGACATCCGTACTCTACGCGTGCTCTAGACCTCCTTGTGTGTGTAATGGGTTTTTTTTTTGTCTTTTTTTTTTTTCGCGCCGAGGCCTAGTTGCCTCACTCTTTAGCCTAGTTCAATTCTTCTCGAATGAAGTGGCAGTATGCTGCCATTTTCTCAAAATGTATTTCGGTACTCTCCGTTGAGTTGTAATTCTATTCTAAAAGACTTTAAAGTTTTATTATATTATTAAATTTAATCAAATATGATTATATTCTTATGCTTCTTTTTTTATATTTATATTTATTTATTAATCTATAAATTTTTATAAACAATTTTCTATCCACTGCAATGGACGAATTTGAGAGTTTTTTTTTTTTGAGGGGGGGTTTGGTACTGGGCTTTACATTAACTGGGCCAAAAGCCCAAGTACAAGATTTATGTGCTGCTGCATACATGAAAGAATCAACCTACGGGCTGTGAGGATTAACCGTGTTGGCTATTTATTTATGGGTTAAAATAGATTCAACTTTCTGCTCTGTGACAATAGGCCCAGAAAACTAATAAGTTGAGTTGGGTGAGTCCAATAAGTTAAGTGGAACAACGATCCACAATAGACCTAACGGCAAGAGACCCAACAATAGAAATAACGTCCAAATAGATTAAGTCCGGTCGAGATCCGTAGGCGCTGTGTCTGTACGCTTTAAGTATTTGTGTATTTCTAACGGCTTAACTTTTTGAAACTAATGGTTAACACCAACGATCTAACAAACCGAACTGTCGTCGATCGAAACTCACCAGTTTGATGAAGTCGAGATCAAACAATGTTTACTTGATCATGTCGCGACTTCTGTCTGTACAAGAAGTGGTGAGCTCTCTATAGAAAATCACTGCAGAAGGGGATATGCAGAATTCTAACATTAAGTTTTCGCTGTCCAGACAACCTCGGAATAGGTGAAAAAACTTCGAATACACACATGTGCGCAAATTGATTAATAATTACCTTCTAAATTGCTTCTGAGAGCAATAATTATTAGGGTTCAATCATTGTTGCATAAAATTTGATAATTTTCCAAACATGTCTTAACACTTGAAACCAATCAAGGTTCTGACTCTGTATGTTAAAAGTGTTTTCTTTCCCTTTTTTATTTGAAATTATATATGTTAAATGTGTTTTAAAATTTGATTATCTATTTCGAATTTTTACTCCTGATTCGCCGACAGTTTTACGGTATAATAAATTTTGAAAATTAATTTGAGAAAGAAACAATAGATGTATATGATGGAAAGCTGGTTAGAAAATTTTTATCTTCTTTCTATTCTAGAAATGACTTTGTACAATATACTCCACATTATTATACTCTTTTTTATCATATAGTAAAAATTCTTCTCTTTCATTCGTAATTTTTTTTTATAAAAAAAATTTCACATAATTTTTTCGTGCAATATTATTATAATTTATTTATTTTGTAATTATTATTATTTTTGTTTTTATTTGTGCGCTTATCGTAATAACAGTTGAGAGTGTTATGACCATGTAACGACTCGACTCACTAACAATAATAATTTGTATGGCTCAAACCACCGCCTAGAATATTTAAACACAATTATTATTGCTTGTGTTCATGGTCATTTATAAATCAAATCATAATTTTATTTTCATCCGATGTGAGACTATTGAGGTGTCGTTTAGGCTTATCGTTTTCGTCAGTCCAAACACACACAATTTAAAGTCACCAAGCGATGTGAGACTCGTCTCGCTAGCCTTGTCATTTAAATCCATGATATAGTTCGTCATCTTATCTTTCAAAATCTGGCTCAATCGAGACTCGTTATATATTTTCGACTGATGATTGGCTCTGATACAAAATGCATGTAACGATCCGACCTACTAGCAATAGTAACTCATTGTGCTTAAACTATCGACCCAAAATATTTAAATCTAACTATTATTACTCATATTTATAATTTAATATTTTATAAATTTAATTATAAGATATGCAATTATTGATGGTGACAAAGATCACCATCTAAAAAGTCACAAGGTCAAGTTAGGCAAAGGCTATTGTGAGCAGCTTTTAATGCTTTGGGGGTGTTAGTCAGGCAATGATTATACTGCAACACTTTTTAAGTACTTTTTTTTATTCTTTTTTGGGGTTTGGGGGAAGGGAGGGGTCATGTGGTGGCCAGTAGTAGTTCTATCTCCATGCTTCCTTAGTGGAGCTACCATATATTCATTTATAGCTACTTTGTTTTACTCATTTGACATTATTGGTTTAAGAGCAATACTATTTCTACACCTAAAAAATAAATATATCATCTAAGAATAAAATTTTTTTTACTAATCATTTTAAAATAATAAATAAATTTTATTTCATTCTAAAATAAATAGAGTGCATAATGTACATTAATATTTGGATGTACATAAAGCATTTTTCTTGGTTTAAATGTTAGGTTGTGATAGGAGCACCCTCACATTGTAGGTGGTCACCTGTGCTTTGTTTTTGGAGATGACACATTTGAAGTACTTTGAGAAAGGAAAGTGTTAGTGACACATCAAGATTTGTTAAGCAAGGTGGTGCAATCAATTTACACATCAAAGTACTGTTTATGATAATGTAGGGAAACCAAAAATACAAAAAGGCTCAATTATAAAAAATTATGCTAATTTTCGATAAAAATATTAACGGTGATGACGTGAAAAAATTATTTAACATTATATGTGAACGCTTATTTTACTATTATTTTAAATTTTTATACATAAATATGTACTTAAAGAAGCTTAAATGAACTCAAAAATATGATATCTCAGCAGTTAAAATAATCAAAAAATTCTTAAGGAAATAATCTATTTGTAGTAAAACAAATAGATTATTTAAATTTAAATTTTTTACACTCAAAGATATTTGAGACAGGAAGTGAAGTGTGGGAAGGGTTTCATAATTAAGCCAGTGCAATAAATTTGGGTCCCTCTACCATGTAGAAAAATGACCATATTAATTATTTACATTTTCTTTGTATATAATAATAGGTATGTGGTGGGAAATTTTAATATTTTTTTTCGCACTCATTTTGTCGGGTTTTTATTATTAGTGTCTGGTCCGAGGGCTAGACATTATTATTTTTATTTTAAAAAAATTTGAATCTTCAGGAATGACTCCTACCACAAATAGAGATATTAATAAATACGGATATCTTTTATCCGAATCCGAGTACGAAGGAAATGAATTTATCCGATATTAACGAATATTGATTCGGATATGAATATAAAAAATAAAAATTCGACGGATTTAGATTTGGATATGAATTTTGATTGTATCCGATCCGAACCCGAACTCGGCAAGAACACGAATTGATTTTACGTTACATAATATATATATATATATATATATATATATATATATATATATATATATATATATATATATATATATATATATATTTAAATTCTAATTATGAATTTAAATTTTAGTTTTAAAATTTTTAAATTTAAATTTAAATTTAAATTCTAATATAGGTTTGATATTTGAATTTACATTTAAATTTAAAATTTACCTTTTAACTTGAATTTTAACTGGAATTTTAAATTTTATGTTCAAATTTTTAGCTCAAGTTTGAATTTAAATATTGATTGCGAATTCAGATAGTAAATTTCAAATTTAACTAAAATTAAAATTTAAAATCAATTTAAACATGATTCTAATTCTGATGGCTCTCATGAATCAATCATTTTATCGTTCATGCCATGAAAATGGAGGGTATTAATTAACCTTTGCATCTTATTTATGAAAAATAATTTTTTAAACTCAAACGTTCTCTCTGATATCGATCACCTGCAATAATAATTTATCTTTACCCAATATAATTATATAGAGCAGTAAAAAAAAACAAAAAACAAAAAAGCTCAACCAATTTAACATCCACTCAACAAAAGAAAAAAAAAAAAAAAAAAAGAAAGAAGAAGAAGAAGAAGAGATTAAATTCGTTTTAATGTATTCTATATATTATCCCGAATAAAGTTCCCAAGGTGCATGAGCAGCTCGTACGTGCGAACCTTCGACACGTGCGACTTACCGAGCACTTGGAACGCGTGCCCGACGCCGCCGTAGACACGGCATTCGACGCAAATCCCCGCGCTTTTAGCGGCGGCGCAAAACTCGACGTTCCGATCCCGCAGTATGTCGGTCTCCGCCGCGCACACGAGAGTCCGCGGGAGGGTGGTCGCCCCGGCCAATCCGGGGCGAGAGCCGCTCCCCACCGGATTGCACCAGGGATGGTCACGATCGCAGCCGCGTGGCAGCGCCAGCCGCCAGTAGCCGTCCGATCTCTCCAGGCTCAGTATAGAGCTCGGCGACGGCGACCACTCCGACGCCGCCCTCGCCTCCCCGCCGAAGAACGGCTGCACCAGCGCGACCCCGCGTAGCCAATCGGGGGCCCCCGCGTGGCCGCAGAGCCGGGCCGCCACGTGGTAGGCGATGGTCCCCCCGGCGCTGTCCCCGCAGAGGACCACGCGGGAGGGGTCGCATCGGGGGTCGAGCCGGGTGACGTGGCAGCGGAGGGAGTCGACTGCGGCGGCGCCGTCGTCGTAGGCGGCTGGGAGGGGGTGCTCGGGGGCGAGCCGGTACTCCGCCGACGCCACTGCGCACCCCGCCGACGTGGCCAGCCGCGCCGCGAAGTCGTGGTAGCAGCGCCACGCAGCCGAACCGACGCAGAAGCCGCCGCCGTGGAAGTAGACCACCACCGGGAGATCCCGCGCCGGCTTCGTCGCGCCGCGGTCGGGGTCGGGGTCGGTGTCGGGGACGAAGAGGCGGGCCCAGAGGCCGGTGACGTGGCAGAGCGTGACGTCACGCCACGTGACGTCACCCGGGCCGCGGTGAGGCGGTGACATGGTGGACGCCACGGTGGGCATGACCGGGGGGCGCTCCACGTGGCCGTCCTCGTAGACCGTGAGCAGGCCCTCGATCTCGTCCGCGACCGCACCGTGGTAATTATGCGGAGCCGCAACCATTTCTTCTTCTTTTTTATTTTTTTATTTTTTTATTTTTTTTCCCTCTATCGGAACCAAACTACACGTTCGGATATTTATACCATGCATTGAGGGCCCCATTTTTTTTATATTATAAAAATAATATAATACAAATATAATCATAAATATATATACCCATATATATATAGTTGATACCGATTTAATGTGGGGGATGAACGTGTATAATAAATTGTGCGTTATCGTTTCTTTCTGTAAAGTATAGTGTGGACGTTCTATGACACGTGTCGCACTTGCAGTTCTCCTCGTGGGGGGGTCAGTACCATCGAAAGAGCCCCACCATTTGCGTTCATATTATACGCACACTGAGAAATTGTTTGTTCCCTGGACCAAGTGCAATACATTTATGATACACCTCCTATTTATCTGTTGTTCATCTATACCAATACATTAAACCTTCAATGTGGCGCGATCTTCTTCATTTGCGCATGAGCTTCATCAATCTCTTCATTTATTTTTTTTTGATGAACAAAAGGTGGTCCATCTTCTGGTATTTCACAGTAATTTCTACTTTCTTTTTCTTGATGCTCCGCCCTCTCTAATATTTCACAGTAATTTTTACTGTCTCTTTTGATACTACGATTTTTTCTACTTCTCTCACTTTCTAATATAGATTTTCTAACTCTCTCTCTACACGCGGCTTCTCAGTACTATAACGTCGTAAAAGGTCTAATACGTTCTCCCCCTAACCCTAGTGCGAGTAATGGCAATATTCTCTATTGAGATATTCGACAACGAAGCAGTGCCCTCATTTCTCAATAGCATCGACCCTATTCTCCGCGTTATTGTTTTAAAATTTACCAACTAATACTGAAAATTGATTATGATATTATTTGCCTTAATTAGTCGTTATATAAACTGTCCAATGAACTGTTTTGCTGCACCAGTAACACTAAATGAACAATCGAACACCAAATAAAAAATAATAATAAATATTTAAAAATGAATAATTAAAAAAGTAACACATTTGCACAGTTTTTACTTTATTAATATATTTTCCTTCTTCGTAATGTATTCTTCTTATTATTTTGCATTTATTTATTTTTTATTCTTATACTTTTCTATTTTTTTATTTTTACTGTTATTTTTTTTTTCAGCTTTTTTATTTTTATTATTTCTTCTCTTTTTAATTTTTTTCATCCATTTATTACTACTGAATCGGATTTACCACAACATACACTAATTTTATATAAGCAATACTACTCATACACTTCAAAAAAAGTGTATGATGCACATCCCACCCATTTAGCTAGAAATGGATTGAATTTTATTGATTATTTTCAAATGATCAATAAATAATATTCTATTTTTAGATTCATTATTAAATAAATAAGATTGAAATAATTAATAAAATTTATTTTATTTCTGAGTAAATAAAATATAAAATGCATGCACGTAATTATTTGGACAGTAATATTTTTACAACTCAAAATAAAAAAAAAGTTCTGCATGCTGATCGTACTCTGCCTCAGATGTCTGTTCTAAAACTGTTCAATGCATAATTTATTATTATTATTTTTTATTACATACATAGAGACCAGATATCAGAGTGGGGAGAACAGGACAAGCAAAAGTGGGGTTGGGTGCAATTAATTTACGTCCCGTAGTAGGGTTTTTTCTGAGTCAAATGTCTGTGCCCGTCACTGCCTAACTCTTCTGAACAAATATTTCAGCTTTAAATATCTCAGTTTTGTTTGAATGATACGGATAATTTGTATTTTTTTTCTTTAAAAAATAAATAAATAAATAAATATTTCAGCTTTGAACTTGTGGATGTGAGATGCTACACTAAAGCAGTTTTTTAGATGGTTTGTTTACTTCAATTAATTGTAAATGTGATAATGGTGTTGTAGTTAGAGTGTTAATAAGATCTAGTACCAATTTCAAATAAAAAGAGTGTTGGTAAGATAACTGAATATAATTTTACTTTGCAAAGACTTTCTAGATAAATGCTGATTTCACTGCTTTTAATGTGGTATCAGAATACAAAATTTTGAATTTGAATCTTGCTTGAGCGTTTAGAGATATGAATAAAAAAATTAATATGGAGAATAATGAATCTCTTTCAATTATAGTTGATGAATTACTATTTTTATTGTCGACTCTGTTAAATAATATGAAATATTATTATTTTTTAAAAATTTAAGCTAGTAGAAAACAGTATTCTCACATCTCGGCTTGAAAATTTTAAATAGACTTACCACGTTGATGAACTCGATCAGAACCTACTACTCTGATATATATATATATATATATATAGCTAGCTAGCTAGGTTGGAATACTATTAAGTTTTTAACTCTTGGATTAAAAGATGTGTGGTTGAGATGATAGTGGATCCTTTGGGTTTAATAAGTGGTTGGAAAAATAATAAAATCTAACGGATGAAAATGATCAAATGGGTTGATCTAAGGGTAGAAAATTTGATAGTACCAATAACTTGGTACTATTAATAGTATAGTAACCGAACTATATATATATATATATATATATAATGTTAAATAATATAAAACAATCATACTCTCTAAAAGCTTAAGACTCTCACTATTAGCTAAAATCTTAAGATTTTCACTCACGTTTGAGCTTGAGACTTCTGAATGAATTTAAGACGCTCGCTCAATTAAATAGAAAGAAATTAAATAACAACTTAATTAAATAGAAAAAAAATAAATAACACTAGTAGCGTGGCACAGAATTCAAACTCAAGGTTTTACAGTATTCGAACTTAGAATCTCATGTTCGGATACTATTATTAAATAATACAAAATAATTATTATTCTCTAAAAACTCAAATTAGCAAAGAATAATATTTTTATATTTAACGGACTTTTTTGTCTAACATTTTTGTTTATTTCAAAAACCCTAGGGCTCATTGATTTAAGAGGATTTTTTAAAGTAACCAAAGCATTATTTAGGAGATTTTAAATGAGGGGAAGTTTCAAGTGGGGGAATATCTCTATTTTTAAGTACGGTTAGGTGGGGGGTGACAAATCCTAATTAATCAGAATTAGCCTATGGACTTTATCTTAAAATAATAATAAAAAAAAAGAGAGAAAATGAACAGTGGTTAATTACTTTGCTTATATTTAAATGCTCTTTTATTATTTTTTATTTAATTGGGGTATGTTTACAATTATTTTTGCTTATTACTTATTGTCCAAAGCATATTTAATACATACATGGAGATGATTAGAAAGGAGATTAGTTTACATGGAGAATGCTTGGAAGGGATCATTTGGCCTCTTACCAACATTAATTAATTGTTAAGAGATCCGAATCGTATTGCGTGATCTATAAGATTTTATGCTTTGTTTGGATGCGTTTTTAGTGTTGAAAGATACGTTTGGCTTACCTACTTGAAGTGTCGTGGGCGTGTGTAATAACAAAAAAAAAAGCAAATGTTTAATAATATATAGCATGTTTTTTTTGAGAGAAAAATAGCACACTATCTGCTTCATTCAATACAAAATAAATTGAGTAACACAGGTGAAAAAAAAAAAAAAAAAACTGTGGCGAACCTCCCAACAATGTATAGCATGTTGATATGTACTTTTACTAGATGCTTTTGCACTTGGGACACATATTTTGATCAACTAGACTCAGTAATTCCATTCATCTCTATCATCTACATTAAATCTACGTTAAATGGATTTAAATTTTTGACTCACGACGTTAAATGGATTTAAATTTTTGACTCATAAAAATTCGTACAGCGTTCGTCTTTCTATTCGAAAATGAACAAATCTATTTCGATTTTGCTAATTCGACTTCCGAACCCTCAAAATTTAGTACAAAAAAAGAGAAAACAAAAAAGGGAAAATTTTTTTGTAAAAATTAAATACTTTATTATTTAAAAAATAATAATTATAAAATACAATCTCTCTTCTCTTTACTCTTGGTCTTAGCCGACCTTTTTATTTATAGACACAAGATATATTAAATTTACTTACTAACTAATCTATATTAGTTCACCCACTAAAATCTTGTTTGGATATCTTTTAAAACTTAGCATAATTTAACTATACTAGATTCGAAGGAAATCCATAAGAAAAATTAAAACGTAGCATAGTTTAACGATGTTAGATTCCAAAGAAATCCATAAGAAAAATTATCCTATGAATTTTTGAGAGAAAAAAAAAATATTTTTTAAAGTAGTTAAACTACTCCAAAAATTAGAGTAAAATAAAAATCTATTCCAACTAAAAAAAATTCCACCACTTTTTGGCTCCTTCACCTTCAAAAAAATATTAAATTTTAGATATCAAATTATTAAAATTTTAAATTTTAAATTTTAAATTTAAATTATTATTTCTCAAATTTCAAATTTAAATCTTCATTCATAAAATTTCAAAATTGAAATTTTAAATTTTAAATTTTAAATTTTAAATTTCAAAATTTAAATTTTAAATTTCAAATTAAAATTTTTAAATTTTAAATTTTAAATTTTAAATTTTATAATATTGATTTTCAAATTTTAAACTTTAAAATTTAAAATTTTAAAATAATAAAGTTTAATTTTAAAATAATAATTTTAATTTAAAATTATAAATTTGAATTTTAAAATTAAAAATTTTAATTTTAAAATATTAAAATTTATTTTTAAAATTAAAAATTTTAAAATTTACATTTAGATTTTATATTTTGAATTTTAATTTGAAATTTAAAATTTCAAATTTCAAATTTTAAATTTTACATTTTTACACTTTAAATTTTAACTAAATTTTTAATTTGTAATTTAGATTTTGATTTCAAATTATGAAATTTTTAATTTTAAAATTTTAAAATATAAAATTAACATTTTACTTTAAAATTTTTTAATTTTAAATTAAGAAAAATTTTGTGAAATCGTACAAATGTGCATCAACAGTTTAAAAATTAAAACCGTAAAATTTTTATTTGATCGGAAAAAATTACAGTTTATAAACTTTATAGATATTTTTTTACTGAAAAAGGAATCCAAGATGCGGGATATTCTATACTCAGTAATCCAAGATGCGGGATATTCTATGTAGGATATGTATCAAATCGATTTTATTTAGGCATGTGAGATGATAAAAATCTAAAATAATACTAAGTTTATAACCAAAAAAGATATGTAATTTTACAACCAATTATATGGCGATTGTTGGAAGCGACAAAAATTCTGATATTAATTATTGTTAGAGATTAAAGAATAATAAAAATATTTAGTTATACAATATGGTTTTATTTATCTAATTACCACGTCTAAATATATAAAACTATCCAATCATAACAGATCACATATTTAGATAATTATAAATAAATTTTTAAATATAATTTAAATAAATTATATTTCTAATTAAAATTTAGATTACGTTTGGATTACTATTTTCAACCCACTTTAACATCTCAAAGATCTAGTAAAAATGTATGTTTTTATCCCATTGAGTAATTTAATTAGATGATATTATTTTAATTATGAATATCTGTTCTAAAAAAAAAAAAAAATACTTTAATTAAAGTTGTCCAGAATATTCGATATTTCATGTTCTATCTGGACCCGAGCTCGAACCAATAAAGAATAAATAGTTTACGGATAAAAAAAAATATCCAATAAAATTTTGGATACAAGTCAAATACTTTATACACATGCCTAACTTGAATTCGATCCGAACTCAACCTTTTAATGGATAGAGTCCGAAATAAGTTTCAAATCCAGACTTGAACCTAGACTCGGACTCAGATCCGGTGAATATTCAAAAATAAATAAAAAATATTTGATAGTTAAGGAATCAATTACAATAGAATTTATAGATGAAAAATCTCTGTATATTTTCATCACAGTGAAACCCTAACACTCTATTTACTCCTTTTTATCATTATTATCTTCTCTAAATAAAAATTCCTATTTTTTTAATTCTATTTTTATAGGATATGATAATTTTTTCATAACTTTTATATCCATGAAAGAGTAGAACATATATACTTTCAAAAGCACAAATCAAAATATGTTTGTGATTTTTTTATTGTTATATTTGCATTAAGATCCGTATTATTATATTTTTTCTTTCTTTCTTTTTAGTTGACTTTACAATAACACAAATCCCAATACAAATTCTATGATAAAAAATTTATAAATATATTTAGATTTGTACTTTTAAAAATACATAAGCTCTGCTCTTCATGAAAAATAATGTGTTTTTTTTGTAATAAGATATTTTATACTTTCTTTTAAACGAACTTTGTAGAATTGAGAGCAACTTATTAGACATGAGTTTTGTATAGTAAAAAATGTATGATTTGTCCTTAAACTATTTAATAAAATTTATAAAAAATATATATATACGGATATTCATATCCGATCTAGATCCGATCAGTACCCGATTCATATCCTGTCTTAAGCGGATAATATACGGATAGTCATTATCTAAACCTGCTCAAATAGACCCGATGGGTATATTAGTAACTTAAGGACCCAAATCCGGATCTGAATCGAAATTAAATAGATAGAACATATTTTATTTTTCCTACTTATTTTTTTTTTAAGGTACGAGTACAGCATATCAACAATCCAGATCCGGTCCGATTTGTTGGCTATTTATTTATGGATTAAAATATGACAATAGGCCCAGAAGACTAATAAATTAAGTTTGGTGAGCCCAATAAGTTGAGTGGGGCTGCGGTCCACAATAGACCAAATGGCAAGAGGCCCAACAATAGACCTAACGTCCAAGTGGGTTGAGTCCGGTCGAGGCCCGTGGGCGTTATGTCTGTATGCTTTAAGTGAATTAGTTGCATATTTCTAATAGCTCTAGTTTTTGGGATTAATGATTAGCGCCAACGATCTGACAAGTGGTATCAGAGCCAGTGGCATAGATTCGATTCCCACACGGTGCAGGATTAAAATAGGTACAACTTTCTGTCCCTAATTTGAGTAGGGCTGTGGTCCGCAATAGACCTAACGTCGAGGTGGGTTGAGTCCGGTCGAGACCCAGAAAATAGATCTAACTTTCTGTCCCGTGATACTAGACCTAGGAGACTAATAAGTTGAGTGGGGTTGCGATCTGCAATAGACCTAACGGCAATAGGTCCAACAATAAACCTAACGTCCAGGTGGGTTGAGTACGGTCAAGATCCGTGGACGCTGTGTCTGTACACTTTAAATGAATTAGTTGTGTATTTCTAACAGTTCGAGTTTTTAGAATTTTTGGGATTAATAGTTAGCGCCAACGATCCGACAAGATCATGTGTAATATTGTTGTTGTGTTGATAGATCCATCATGCGGCACCGCAGACTATATACATACATAAACCAATCAAAGGGATCACATATCATATACATCAATATATCAACAACATAATAAGAATAGCATTGTGGTGAATTCATAGTAGTTATCTGGTGTGGAATTTTAAGGAACAATCTGAAAATAAAATACTATGTTTATTTATTGTGAACTAGAAATAGAGCACAAATCACAAATGTTATACATATGAGGTTTAGTCAAAGGGGTCTTCCTTGGTTGTCAACATCTACTTCCTTCATCTCCAATATCTCAACCCTTCTATTAGTCCTCTTCCCAATCTTAATTGCAACATCTTGTGGAATAAATTGCCCATTAACACATACTTTACCATGTTGCTTATCTATAAAGTGGCTATCCAACTCTACAAATACCCAAAAAAAAAAAAAATATTTTTTTTTTAAAAAAAAGAAAAACCATGTCAACAATTAATTCTTTATTAAGAAAATTTTCATATTTACCTTGCATTTGTAGAAGAGCTCTTCTAATCTTTTTATAGCAACCATTGCAATCAATCTTCATCCTCATAGTCATGCAATAGAACTAAATAAAACCAAAAAAAAACAGAAACAAAAGAAAGAGGACCCAATTCTCCTTAGAACCATATAAATAAATTGTTTTTTTTGCTCTACAATTAAAATTTAAAAATAGAAACATAAATGGAAATGAAAATTAATGCCTTATCTGTCATGAAGAAGCACTTCAATGGAGAAGCAACTCTTTAATTAGTTGCATGAAAGAGAGAACATATTAAAGCTTAAAGGGAGTAACTTTATTAATGCACAAAGGGAATTTCTTTTGGGTCATCCTTTGTGATCTCTTTGTGGCAGAATCAGATTCTTCTCTAGGCTCATAAGAGCAAAGTTTTTATATTTTCTTTTTCCGTGGACCAGGTCCACTACATCAGCCACAGACTGTAGGATCATTGATGCTAACCATTAATTCCAAAAGCTCGAGCTGTTAGAAATACGCAATCAATTCACTTAAAGCGTACAGACACAGCGCCCACGGGTCTTGACCGGACTCAATCCACCTGGACGTTGGGTCTATTGTTAGACCTCTTGCCGTTAGGTCTTTTGTGGACCGCAGTCCCACTCAACTTATTGGGCTCACCCAACTCAACTTATTAGTCTCCTGGGGCTATTGTCATGGAGCAGAAAGTTAGACCTATTTTAACCCATAAATAAATAGCCAACACAGATCGCATCGTATTAGTTTGAGCTCGTCGTCTAAGGCTCTGTTTGGGATTGCGGGATACATGCCATGCGCATTGGGTGGGACGAGAGATGAGACATTTTATGTTAGTTTTATTGGGGTAGAATGGAGAAGTATATTGTTATATGCTTCTAATAAAAGTAAACCTCAATTCTAAATTGGAGGTAGCTGCAACAAATTTCTTACAAATCCATGTTGTGCCCGTACATGTTAGTATACAATGCCAATAGCATGCTCAATGCATTGGCTTGTAATGGAGCAATTCACACCAAAATCACACACACACCATAGACAACACCATTCTCATTTTCCCTCCAACTCTACATATAAGAAAACCAAAGCTCACAAAAACTCATTCTCACTCTCTCAACACTCCAACAAAAACCACCATGGCTTCAACAACAGTAGCATTCGCCATCCTAACACTTCTTTTTCTACCCTCCGTCGCCTCGGACGCCGCTGATTGCGGCCCGACTCTCCTCCTCCTCGCGCCGTGCATGCCTTTCGCTCAGGGGGCAGAGGCGGCGCCGCCCGACCCGTGCTGTGATAATTTGGCCAATGTGATCCGTGAGCAGCCCGATTGCGTCTGCCCAATTCTTAATCGGTCGATCTCGCTACCAGTCAACCGGTCGCTCGTGCTCGAGCTTCCCTCGCTCTGCCGCATCAATGTCACTGCCGACGCCGACTCGTGCCACGGTTTGCTAGAAAAAAACAGAAACACAGCACCATCACCATGCATATTCAGGATTAAAATCACAAAAAACCCAATAGATTTTTCCTAGTTTAAGCTTGAATCACAAAGCTGGAACTCACTAACTCTGCAATTGGCCCATAAAGGTGAGCTTTTTTTCATCCTCCAGACTAAAACTTGTGGGTCTAATGCAATAATAAAAGGTTAGTGGTTTTCATTCATTGC
The DNA here is from genome assembly GCA_029168755.2 of Tillandsia fasciculata. Lineage (NCBI taxonomy): Eukaryota > Viridiplantae > Streptophyta > Magnoliopsida > Poales > Bromeliaceae > Tillandsia > Tillandsia fasciculata. The sequence continues at coordinate 2,485,270 of CM054943.1, read as the reverse complement.
AACTAGAAAAAAGATAGTGGGTTTGTGTGATTTGGACACATGTTTGTATTCTTCTGATAATATACAACTAATCGAGACTGATACAGGATTAACCTTGCCACCATCATCAGGCTCACCACAGGCAAGTGGATTTGGAGCTCAAAACTCAAGTTCATCTACTGCAGGTTCATCACCAGTCACTTCAAATTTACATTGATGTATGTACTCTACCAACGAACCTCTGTTTTGTATAACACGAATTCTGGAACTTTTCAGTGTCTCCAGCAGTGGAATCTCCGCAGCCGTCGCTGAGGATGAACAACTTCCTGCTGGGGCGAAACTGGGGAGGAAAGCTGAGAGTTGAGGGCACTTCGGCGGCATTCACAGCTATAATGCTAATTCTAGGAACTCTCTAGTCAATCAATATAGTGTGAGAGATCTGAAAACGAAAGAACATGATTAGTCACAAATATGTCATCTAAGTCGTCGTCAAGTCGATGAGTTTTCAATCTAATGCACTTATAAATTATCTATAGCAGTAAAAGATTTGCATCTTCTGTACCAAAATGAACAATATGATTGCACTTTGTCGCATTCAGATGAACAAAACGAACTATCAAACAAAGGTATCTAGTGTTTTCGAAATTTGATTACAAAGAAAATTTGCACTTGAAATTCATGAACACAGTACAGGGGATAAGATTAATTTCAAACTTCAACTAGGACTCTTTTACATAATCCAAGCACAAGAGATACGCAACCAAGCCCACAACAGGGACGAATCTTAAGACATTTACGAGCTCCGTATAATCTTTCTTCACATTTTGAAGGTTGTCACCAATCAACCAAGGTTGGAATACGGTGTAAAGTAGAATATCCCATATGAATGCATAAGCAAGCCTCTCTGATCCGATATAACTTCTCAAATATAGCCATCGATCAGCAAGACCTCCGAAACCGCCATCGGCACGGCCAAAAAGAGCCGAAAGTATCGAGACAATGCAGACCAATCCACCAATTAAACCCACGATGGGCGCACCTCTAACCATCACTGAACCCAACTGAGATGGTTTTGCGGGAGACCGGTTCGAGTCCGCGTCGTTAAGTCGGATCGCCATGTAAGGTATTAAGAACACTGAGCAAGCAATGCCGAGAAGCAAAGATAAGTTCAATCAGATAAATTAGTAACTCATTATTCCTTTAAATATGTGCTTGCAAGTTAAGCAACAATAACAGGACTATATCTGTTCATCGCAAGGTGCCTTTCCCATAAATTTGAGAAAAAAAAAAAAAAAATTTAGTAAAATAAAAAACTAGGAAATTGATGAGCATACCATTGGTGAGAAACATCTGGGATCCCCACAAGAGATCCAATGATCCTTTGTATCTGTCTCTCAGGCGATCGGTGAAGAGTAAAGGGGCAAACAAAAATGTCCATCCTATAACGAAATTGAATAATCCTTGGGCCATCTACAGAAGCAAAAGATCACAAGGTGCTAAAAATTACACTGTTCGAAACTAGGAATCTGAATTAGCAACATATAATCGCGAACAAATTAGTTCCTTACAGGGTGAAGCACTGGTGCTTCAATCAGATGAATTCCAACTACACTGCCATAGAATGCACCAACTAAATTAGTTCCAGTAATAAAAAGGATAAATAAATTGCATCCTTGGTGAGAACTAAGTATTACCAGAGTTTATTAATGGCAAGATGAAGAAGAAATCAAGTGACAGGCCCAAGAGATCACTGATAGTGCTTTGCTTTATCGCCCATACTGGATCGCCCTGCTCGCAATTCAGTATCGTACAAGGAAGAATCAAATTCAAAACCCTAAAATCGAACCGAGTACGAATCGAGAGGCGGAAACCAGGGCACAGCACCAACCGGGGCGTAGGGTAGGACGAAGAGCCACACGACGTACGCCGCCTCCGCCGCCCACAGCGCCGCCCGGATCCCCGGCCTCACCGCCCCGCCGCCGCCGCCCTCCGCCGCCGTCGTCGACGACGACGACGACGACTCGGCGTCGGGGCCTCTCTTCGCGCGACACGCCACGCGACCTCTCGAGAGGACTCCTCCTCCTCCTCCTCCTCCGCATCGAAGCTCCACCTCCGCGGATTCGGAAACCCTTGGATTGAGGGATCTGCGGAGGCGATTGGAGGGGTTCGGAGGGGGCCTGCTGCTACAGCACGATAGCAGCAGCTTCCACGCCATTGGAGTTGAAGGGATAAAAAAGCTTCGTCACCGCATGCGTTCGATTTTTTTAGCTTATTATTACACAAGCAACTGCACCATAGCGATTTTTTTTTTTTTTTTTTTTTTTTTTTTTTTTTTTTTTTTCTTTGTCGTCGTCGTCTTGAAAGTAATTTGTTATTCATGTCGTTTATTTATTTTAAAAATAAATTGAGTAAAAATTATAAAATAATTAAAATTTGAATTTAGGATTACCCGAACCACTCAGGTGATGGACTCAGGTGATGGACGATAAATAAGATCGTGCCAAAAAGAAACTGAAATAATCGTGCTTTAAGATTCGTGCCGTTTTTGTGAAGTGTTATTTAGATTACTTAACTTCAATTTATTATTATTATTACTATTGAATTATTAATTATTATTTTATTATTTTTTTTAAAAAAAATAGACAAAAGTAGAATAGGAAGGATGAGAAAAAGAAAATCTCTTTCTAGTTTTCTTTCCTTCTACAAGTTCTTAGAAAGAAAAAAAAAAAAAAAATCACAATTAACTGCATACGGGTACTCCCTGTAAACATATCGAATAGCAAATATATCCCTACAAAATTTAACTTTTTATATTTATTCTTTCAAAAATCTAACGTTATTCATATATATCCCTATCGTCTAATAAAAAAATCAAGTTAACCACAAGTTAAATACTTAATCTTAGTTAGTTAGTGAGGTAAATTTATCATTTTACCCTTCCAGATATTTTTGTATTATTTTAATAATGAAACTTTTAGAGGAATATTTTTAAAAGGACAAAATTGTTATTTTACATATAAGTCTGTTAAAAAATAAACGATGAACTAACGGTAATAAATCGAAAAATATATATGAATAACTTAGGACTTTAGAAGGAATAAATATGAAAAATTAAACTTTGTAGGAATATATCTGCTATTCGATATGTTTACGGAGAGCCGTATGCAATTAACCCTAACTATTATATGTGTAATCTACAACCTTTTATTAGATTATATTGCTTGGAAATGAACACCCACATCAAGAGCTAAACCTCTAACATACCATCTATCAAGCTAAATCCATCCACAGTACTAGCTAGCATCTTACCTAATTGCACTTCCAAGAACATCCTTCTAAACACAATTAGGATAAATCAATATCAAAAGGCCACTACTTGTTCTAGTGGGCCAAAAAGTCCTATTATGTAAATCAATGAGAATGAAAAAGCATGCAATTGAAGTTCAATGAAAATGTTTCCCCAAAAAACAACAAAAAAAAGATAAAAAAGGAAAAAAAAAAAAAAAGAAGCTTCAAATTGGGGGGTGTATATCTGGGAATCTGTCGAGCCTGCCGTTCATTACCTCTCTAGCTTGCGCGCTTCGATACTGCAGTCTCTGGTGCAGCGCCTCCGACATTTGGTTGAAGAATTCGGTGTCCCAACTCCGAATCAATGTGGGGTCTTCTGCGTAGCATATATATATCGAGGTGACCGCGCTTTCGACAACTACCACTGCTAACCCCACCTGGAGATAAAGAATAAGGGTTAATTTATTGATAGGAACAACTCCAGTGTAGTGCTCTTTCGTTGTCATGTCATTTTTGTTATACGAATGGAACTATCGGTGATAAATCGGAGAGATCGCAAAACTTCAAATATACACTAAATAATCAAACCATGTGTACTTGGTAACTTGTAAGGAATTGCAATGAGTTGAAAAGATATTTCAAACTTGTAATCATTCCAAGCCAGTAAATGGCTTTATTCCAATATTTTGAACTGGTGTCTCTTAACCTTTTTAGTAATTAGTGGACAATTCAGAAATAGATAAAAAATTATTACAAGTGGAGACTGGAGACTCACCAATATCATGCCCATCAATGCCGCAGTGCAGCCGACCATGATCACTTTATCACTTCTTTTGAACCATGTCCAGACTCCTGTACATGTTCCTGTAAGAAGCCCACCCAAAATAATACCCATAAGGAGGACAGCGCCAGAACAATCATAAGCAATGAGGGCTTCGATGCCGGTAGACTGGAACAACTCCCATGCATCCCTAGCAGAACGATTGAAGCTCTTTCCATTGACCGCTATCTGAATGGAAAAAACAACATGAAATAATATTAGATGTGAAAAAGGTTCATGATTTACCTCGACTATGGCACACATTTTGAAATGGGTACTTGAACTTTGTAGAATTTTGGTACTACGTATGCTCACAGTTGTTTTGATTTCAGAGAACTCGTAAGTTCATTTATTAAAGTACAACATTGTTCGGGATAGTGCTGTAGGTTTCTAACACTCATAGAAGGAAGAGAATAGTAGTAGCTTAGAAAGTAAATAAGAAACAAAAAGCAGCAGCACGGACAACAGAATACAAATAACAAAAATGACAAAAGAAACCAACCTGGACATAGGCGTACTTGTTGAAGAAGCGGACCAGCGTTTCCACAAGATGAAACAAAAAATCAACACAACACAGAAGACACTCGTTGTTTCCAATTTTTGACCTAATTCCTCGGATCTGAAGTATTTCAAAAAAATAAACTGTAAATAGAGTAATAAGTCAAACAGAACAACCACTTAAGGAGTTATTAGCAACTCATGGCCAAAGCTAAAATGTATATACCTCCCACCGCAGAGTCCTGATTGCAGCAGTGAAAAGCGACCCATAGCAAATGCTACCGAAAGAAGTAGTTACAGCATACTGTAGTGACTTCAGAACTGGTTTTGGAGGCATCGAAGCAGCTCTCTGCCCGCCATGGATAAGAACAAGAAATACCATGCCAGATACTATCACATGAACGGTATTACAAAGAACAGCTCCAGTCCAAAACAAACTCACTGAGAACACCTGAGAAGAGAACACGAGGCATACGTACTATAAGCAATTTTTCTACCTGGAAGAAGTAATTACTAAAATCATGCAAGTATTAGACTGAAGAGAAAAAAACTTGCCCGCTCACCACAAGAAGCCACCAACGACCGCTGTCATCCATACTTAAGGCGACGATACCAGCTACTCCAAATGACCATAGTACCATCCAACAGAGCATGATGAAAATAAAAGCATAGGCTACTCTCATCACATCCGGAAGGCCCCAAACCATTTTCACAGCCTTCTGCAAAACCAGCATTGTAAAGGGAAACCTACAGAAGAGCGTCCACTGTGAGCCTGTGATTGCTAGGTAGATCGACAAATTGCCACTAATAATTAAACTAACAATATATAGTTCAATTAGCAAGCGAAAAAAAAAAAAAAAACTAATCAGTTTTTGAATAAAATTAGGAGATACACAACCAGAATTCCTGAATCAGAGGATGCCTGCAGTATAGGAACTACAAAATATAGGAATAGAAATTATAAAACCTCATAAGCTTCTAGTTCTATGTTAGATTTTTTTTTCGCTCCCCCACCTCACAAATATTTCGTCCTAAAAGGAAAGTGAATTTATCACTGATTATTGACCAGGAAAACTAATTAAAACAACTAAGACAAATTGAATAGGTGTCAGAGCAATGCACAGATGGTTAATGACACTAGAGAATTTTCTAAGGTCAACTTCATCATTTCTGGATATGGCAAATGAAGGGGCCAAATTTCTCTCAAAAGCCACGGCAAATACGTGAAATTCAACACTTCCATTGAAACAAATAAACCTCATCTAGCTTTTACAGGAATTACGAGCATATCTGATGTAGAGACTAAATAGGGGGGGGCATATTTACTTTTGAAGAATGGTAACTTTGTCAAAATTTGGCCCAGTTAATATAAGATATTTTTTGCAAATTATTTACTTGAAGTGTCCCTCAGACTCGAACATATAATTCTAGCTTCTTCGCCAACCGGGAAATTATTAACATGAAAAGATCGAACTTTAACATCAGTCTCCAGATTCAATTCAATAACAAGATGAAGTAATTCCCAAGAACAACAACAGAGGATGATAAATGTTGGGTAATCTATTGCCTATCTCAGTAACTACGTCTCCATTAATGTCGTTTTCAATTTGGATGCGAAAATTGTGTGTGATTGGACTTAAAAAGTTCTGATTAACAATTCAAAATCAAAAACAGACAGAAAAGGGGGAATTTTAGATGGAAAGGAATCGATACCTATCAAGCACGGACATGACATAGAGGAACTGCAAAGCGGCCCCAACGGCGAAAGCGACGCCCCAGAAGAAGTGCTTACCCCAGAAGCACAAAACGCTGATCACGGCGAGGTAGGTGGTGAGGCTGTGCACCGACACCTTCATCATCTGGCCAGCGCGCCGCCCCAGCAGAGTGAGCCAGGCGCCCGCGATCGCCGCCCCGACGCCAGCCGCCGCGCCGTAGAAGGGCCAGAACGTCTCCGTCAGCTCGCCCCTCGGGCCCTGCTCCCGCTGCGGCGGCGCCACCACCTCCGCCGCCCGCGGCGCAGCGGCGGCGGAGCCGCCGCCCAGGGTGATGTTGGTGAAGCGGTCGAAGTTGAGCCGATCGGCCTTGCGGAACCGATTGAGGCCGAGGAGGACGAGCGCGGAGCCGACGAGCAGGAGGTGGAGGACGAAGACGAGGAGCCAGAACACGTCCCTCCACCGCCGCGCCAGCGCCGGCGCCGGCGCCGCCGCGCGGGGCTGCGGCGCCGGCGACGACGAGTCGCTAGGGTTCCGGCTCCCGTCCTACTCCAAAAAACCGATCACCACATCATCAAACACACCAAAACGGATCAAAAACCCAGGAATTAAACAACAAAAATTGAAGTAAAAATTCGAAGAGATCGAGACCTCGTCTTCATCCTCGATCGTGGGGGAGTCGGAGTCGCGTAGGCTCATGGCGTAGTAATGGAGAATGGGAATAATAAGAATAAAAATTCGGGATAAAAAAAATGGGAATAAATGAAATGGGGAATAAGGTTGGAGAATAACTGCTGCTATTCGGTTTGAAATTTCGAACGGTGGAGGAATTAATTCAACGCGGAGAGAGAGAGGGGCGATGAGTAAAACGCATGGACGCCCCTCAACGTTAGACAATTTTTAATTACACCCCTTAATTTTATGGCATTTAAGTAATTTTAATTTATTTCACTCACTTAATTTTTAAAAAATAAAATCTAAAGTTCACGGTGGCCATTTCGAAACGTCCTACAGTTGAGGGGTCTCCATCAAATTCTACCTTGTAATCAACTGGGGATTGGGGGCGGTTCGAACTTCGAAGTGAAAGCATTAGAAAAGGTGGACTGCTTTAGAATTTCTTTAATTATTGGGGGTGCAAGTTGGAATTTTCGCCCGAGTAAATTTGGGTACGATTTGCGATGGTTCTGTTGGACAATTATTGCATGGATGGGTCTGCCACGTCAGATGTGAATTAAATTAAATAAATTAATTAGTTAAGTAAAAAAAAAAAAATAGTTTTCCTTTAATAAAAAAAAAATATTAGAATATAAAATATAAAATCCATTCATTTAATTAGATATAATAAAAATTGATTGATAATAACATTTTCGTTTCTCTCAGAATTTATTAATGGCTTTAATAAAGAGATTGATACAAATTTTGGTAGAGCCCCTTTTGGGTATCTTTTGGGGTGCAAATAATGATTAAAAGGAGGATTTATTTAGTAAAGTGGAGGATTAGTGTACGCCACGTGAGTTGCATGTTGGAGCAATTTGGCTCTTAAACGAGACGAGAAACGGTGGGACCCACTTTATATAGTATCTAGCGAAAATTATTGCATGCACCGAGTGCATATACACCATAGTCCCTGTAGAACTCTAAATTCGAGCTTTTCAAAAACATAAATTTTAATCCTATAAAGCCAGAGGTTCGAACTCTGTGTGTGTGTTTTAAATGGCATTTAAATTTTTTTAAAAAAACTTTAATGTTTTATAAGTGAGTTCTTAAAATTTTAATGTATATATTATGATACATGAAAATAAGAAAATTTAAATGTTTTATACACCTTAAAATGAAAAATGGTGAATTTTATATCGTACGGGATAGTATTGCTCTGAAAATAATATTTTATAATGATAAGAGAGATAGAGTCTAACATAGTGGGTGAGAAAATAAAATATAAAAAAATAAAATAAAATAAAAATAATAATAAAGGCACTGAAAGTTAAAATTAAGAAGACTTGGATTAGTTGAGTCAAAACCTCTTCTAGAAGCAACTACTTGCAGGAAAAAAAAAAAAAAAAAAAAAATCAACTATATGTTTTATAGAGATAAAATGGTATTATGCATTTCAATTTGAATATTTTTTCTTTTATTTTTGTTCTATGTAATCATGCATTTCAATTTGAATATAACATTTTAAATAAATTATATTTCCAAACTTCAATTTATTACAATTTTTCACTCATTTTATAGCATTATCACATTACTTTTACATTAGCAATATTTCAATATTCAGTCAATTCAATTAGGTTATAAAATTTAACCGTAATAATTTAAAAAATTCGAGTCAGAAGTTATAACAAAAAATTAAAATATTCAAAAGTTAGATAGTAGGAACAAAATTGGGACATAATTCATGCAAGTTCTATACAATTTTACCAACATAAAAATATATGTATTTGCAGGGGGTAGATATGAAATTCAACCAATTTCAGATGAAATGGTGCAATCAAAATACAAGATGGGCACTAATGATTCTCAGTACACTCTACCAAAAACACAGCAGAATTTGAACAGTTCAAGTTGGAAATTCTTTCAACCATGGTCCATAAGCCACCTGAATTTACACAGATACAGTTTCTGCCACCATTTTTTCATCAGTTACCAAAATTAAATAGACCATGAGCCCTAAACAGTAGCCAAATAGAGATAACCATTTACTGAATTCTTAAGCTTTACCAAGAAAACAACTGCAAGTTAGAGAGGGGGAGAGATACCAAGAGAGGGCAACAGATTCAATGGTGAGGAAAGCCGCGAGAATCGTACGGCGGCCAGGGCCCGCCACCGTAGAACCCCTTGTCCGCACCGTAACCCTCGCGAAACCCACTGGAGAACCCCATCTCAGGATTAACTTTCGGCATTCCATATGGGCCAGGAACTATAAAAAGAAGATACGGAGTTGGAGTCAGAATCGGCTTAATAATCAATGAAAGCTGTGAAGTTTTACACTAGAATCAAAATTTGCAGTGTACGAAAATTCTGCAAGCTTCGATAAATGTTCTGCTGTAGTGTAAGAGAATTCTGCAACTTTTCACAATTTTTTTACCAGGTCCTCTACCTCTTTTCTCCAGCTCGGCCCTCAGCTTCTCGATCTCTCGAGCCATAGAAACAAGATTCTTCTCCATCGCTTGCTTCTGCTCCATCTGCTCGGCGCTTGCTTTCATCTCGTACTCATGAGCAGTCCTGCCAAAAAGGTCCATTAAAAGTAGATCAAGAAATTTAACTTACAACAAGAGTTGCCGAAATTGGGATCTTTTTAGCCTGGCTTAAGCATTTGCAAATTTGCACTTTGAGCAAAGCTGTTCAAAGAAGCACTTACAGCCTTCTTGTTAAAATTCTGCCAAGACAAACAAATTACGGCAGACACAAAGCCCCAAACTGGGCCATCTGCTTTGGAAGCTCAAAAGCTCATTTTAACTTCCCACAACAGCAAATGCTCTGTTTCTTTTAAAATGTGAGAACTCTAAATTATTTATTTGTCAAACACAGCTATTTGATAGGTAAAATCTCCAAAAATTTTTAACAGTAAAAAGTTTGGAGCTTCTACTACAGAGAGAAGCAAAAAAAAAAAAAAAAAAATCTTAAGGTTGAAGAGTAGAAGCTTCAATTTGGAGCTTCACTCCTTCGGAAAAGAGAAGATGTAGCCACGTTGGAAAGGTTTTCGATTCAATAAAAGAAATTTTTTTTTTTTTTGAGAATCAGGAGCTTAGCCCCCTACAACCCTACCCAGTGTCCTCGGCCCCTCATACTAGGACTTGAACCCCTGATCCCCCAGTCCCCACCCACGTGCCTTGCCATTCGGACCCAATGGTTTGGTATGAAAGAGGTAATAGTGCTTCTTCTACAAGCACTACTCAGCCAGCACCTTCACCAAATAGCACTCCACCCAATAGCTTAGCAGACACACAAGGCCTCAGACGATAAATAAAATCCTAGACCAATGTACCTGGTTCTCATGAGCTCCTGATGCAAACCATCAAGCTCGGCTCTCAGAATGGGCATTTGTTGGTTCTCCGTCTGCAGATGCTTTAACTCCTTGGTCATGCTCTGAGCCTTTGCAGACATCTCTTCCCTCAAAGCCTCCAACTTCTTCAACTCCGACCTTAACTGCATTAACTCCTCCCTAAAAGGCTCGAGAGAACGAAGCTCCCCCTCTAATTTTAAACCCCTCTGAATTAATTCCCTAGCCTCAGCTTCCTTTTCTGCACGGAGTTTAGGCATGGCTTGGCTTAAGACATGGAGCTCGTCTTTGACGTGAGGTAACTCTCGCCTGAGGGCAACAATCTCGTCCATTAAATGGCGATTATCCGTGATAATTCTCCTAATTTCGTCACGACGGATAGCGATTTCTTCCTCGAAGGGCAGAGGAGGGGGCATGGGGTGGCCACGAACTACTCGTGGTAAGGGAGCCGGGGGGCCATCTCGGTAGCTGTGCAGATCTCTGTTCATTGGTTGGCGAGGCATGCGATTTCTTCCAGCCATGGTGGTCCTGAAGATAAGTTGAATATCGAGTCCAAATACATAGAGCGCATTGGTATAGAGTACGAAGAAAACTACCAAGCTACGAATCATGAAGAAAAAAAAATTTACAAGTAATACCTATGACCTCTGGTCTAGAGCAGTGCTTGAAAAGGCGCTCCTGAGGCGTCTGCCTCGCGCCAAGCCTCAGGTGACTAGGCGCGACGCGGGGGCCTCAACGCATCAAGGCATGAGGCGCGCCTCTTGTAAGTGCCTCTCGTACGCGCCTCGTGATATTTAAATTTAATGGATCTAGAGTCTGAATTTTTTCAATATATATTCTAAAATGTTAAGAGATTGAAAAAAAATCCTAATTTTAACCCTTTTTTCCTTTTTTTTCTTAGTCGTTCTCTTTCCCTCAATGGCAATAAGATAGCAAGCGCTTTTAAGTTAAAAGTTGAAATATAATTTTTTTTCTTTTTAGTTTCAAAACATTTATGCATGTGATATCTTTATTTTTTTATAGTTATTTTATTTTTGTATAGCTATTTTGGATTATTTTTTATGTAAAATATCAATTTAAACTAGACTTGTTAAGAATATTTTACTTTCATTAGAAGTGCGTCTCACCTTCTTGAGGCGCACACCTCACATTCTTGAGGTGCACACCTCACGGTGCACCTCGCGTTTAGGCTCCAAAAGGTCTTTACGTCTTTTTGCGCCTTGCGCATTTTCAAACACTGGTCTAGAGTACCCACCATGCGAAAAAAAATCTACTAAAGCATATAATGGGATGCCAAATAAGCAAAGGAAACCAGCAGCATTCAGAACCAAACAATTCACAATATATTCCATGATGAATATTGATTCCAGCATAGCTTTGGCAGCAAACTGTAGTAAAACTAAATTTTACGGGCAAAACAAGTAATAAGAGGTGTGACATGTAATTTTTAGGAGATTAATTGTAGCGGTACATGGATGAAACATGAGTAAGACTACTATGCAATTCACTTAAATTTAGCATGGCCAAAATTAATTACTAAATCGATCCATTTCATTAACTTTCTGAACTAGATCTCATAGTATATAAATTAATAAGTTCAAGGAATGGATTTTTGACATATCAAGCAAGCAAATAATGTGCTTTGGAATTTTGTTGCGGTATATAATGAATAGCGTGTACGAACTACCGAACTCAATTTTCAAGTTGACTACAAAGACGACAAATATCGCCAAAGGTATTGGACCAGGTTATCATGTTAATATTAGCTCAAGCCTCTACAACCTGAGGAATGCGACATGGAATACTAGGATAGCAGTCTCTCATACCACATGCAGAAAGCGACAGGTAGAAAGGGTTGCAGAAGAATCAACAGTAATTAGACATTAACAGTGGAAATAAAACTCCTCACATGCAGCCACAAGTTGCATGCTTGTGTTTTCCTTTTCTTTCCAATTAAAAACCCCAAATGGAGCTATGAAGGTAACACGTGGCAAAATTTACTTGGCTGAATTCCCTTTTCCTCGATGAACTCTAACCACAACTGATGCAATGCGGAAAAAAAAGAAAAAAGAAGTTCAACTAGATACAACTTCTAGTTAAACTCTAGGTCGCGTCGTTTATACAGAGAGATGCACAGCCACGTGTGTCGTAATTTTTCTAAATCCTACTACTCACTCCTTTCAAGTATCATATTTTAGCAGGAAAGTAGACAATAACAATGGATGAATAACAAACTATTTTTAACTTAAATGCCATGGTGAAAAAAGTAAGTGCAGAATATTTTCAAAAATGACAATTGCTGAGGAAGACATTCTACCATAAGGCTAAGGCCTTGCCAGCGACACTACCAGAAGCGATCGAGAAGCAGAAATCAAGCAAAGGGCAGGCAAAAAAGTCCAGAGATTAATCTCTGGCTTGAGTAAGAAGCTAAAATGAGCTTCTGAACCCAAAATTCCTTCTGAATTCAACTGGATATATGTCGCAAGGATTTTAACGAATTTGCTACAGCCTACCGAACAACTCTACTCCAACACCGGTTTTCGAAAATTACGGAGCCATCGAACAACTCGACACTGAAAAAACAACAGAAGATGCGTCGACTATATACCGATAAAGCGGAAAAAATATCACAAACACTTCAACTCAGCAAACACTCACCCCTAACAAATCTGAGCATTAGTTGAATCATTAAACTGCAAAACAAAAAAAACATGTAAAACCTACAAAGGTGAAAAATCTGATAACAAATGACATTTTCGCTTGAAATGATCTCACTCAACCCTAATCCCTAATTCCAAAACCCTAAATCCTTTCACAACCTTGTTACAGCATCAGTGCATTGAGACTAGTAGATCATTTTACACACGGTGATCGAAACAAACAACCAAAATTGGCATCAACGAAACGAACGGATTCGCCCGTTCCCAACACGATCGAACCCAAAAAAAAGAAAAAGAAAAAAAAGAGAACAAGCTAAGATTAGATTAACCATGGAATTTACTTCAAGAACAAAGAGAGGTGATTAAATCTATAAAGTACTGCAAAAAAAAGTAGCAAAATAGAGATCGAAGAGGGGAGGAGAACGCACGAAGAGGCGACGAAGAATCGATCGAAGAGCGAGGAGCTGCGAAAACGAGAGGGCGGTGTGTGGTTATGAGAGAGAGAGAGAGAGAGAGAGAGAGGAGAAGGGTTTGGTTCGGGGAGAGTTTGGGTTAATTACTTAACACCCCTTAAATTTCCTTTTGTTTTTGGAGGAAATAAAATAAAAGGAGTAATTGTTTTATACTTCTTTGATTTCACTTTTTTTTATTTAGCTATTTTAAAAAGTTAATATTAAAAATATTTTTATAAATTTTTTAAATATATTTTTAAAATTAAATTATATTAATAAACAGATAGAAATAGCGGTTATAAATTATTTTAATCATACATTATATCGGTAAAATTATTAGTTTAACTTTTTCAAATATATTTTTTATCATCATTAAATTTTTTTTTTTTTATTTTTAAATTAAAGACATAATATTAAAAATATCTTTTTAATATTTCAAAAAAAAAAGTAAATATATTTTTAAAATAAAAATTATGTTAATTAACGGTTAGAAATAGCTCTTATAAATCATGTTAATGAATCGAGAGAAATATATTTTCTCTCTATAAATTTATTAATTTATTTTTTTCAAATATATTTTTCTATCGTTATTAATTTTTTTTTATTAATTTTTAAATTAGAGACAGAAAATATTTTTTTATTTGCGTTAGGGGTAAAGTAGTAAAATAGTAAAATAGATATTTTATTTTTTTAACTCTGATAAAAATTTAATCCATATTTAATCAAAATAATTTAACGAATACTGACCGTAGATATATAATATTATTCCAAAATAAAAGTAGATATAAGTTTATTTTTTTTAATTTTAATATTTAATTTTTTAATTTATTTAATTTGACTCGATCAACGGTATTTTGACTCTAAAATTTATATATACATCATTTATATTTATTGATTTAGCTACTATATATACTTTATATAACCCTCGCAAACATAAATTTATTAAAAATAAATAATTAATTTAAATTTTAATATTAAAATATTATTTGCTGACTTAAATGAAAAAAAAATAAAAAATTAAATAGTAAAATTATAATTTTAAAGATTTACAAAATATTTTAAGTCCCGTACAAATATTACACTCCCAATTATTGAATATTTATAGAAATTAAAATGATCTTTTAAACATTTATCCAAAATTTATTCTTTACAAAAATTAATATGAAAAACTAATTTGAATCAAAATTACAAAATCTACAAACATTTTATATATATATATATATATATATATATATATATATATATATATTTAAATATTTTTGCAATTTGCCATAAAACACCGCACTAACTACCATAGCTGTGCCCAACTGTTACTCATATATACGAATAACATAAACCCTCTCGGATAATTGTTATGTGAACCTGGTCCACCACGTCAGCAAAGAAGAAGCCATGTAGCTCCTTTGGTTTCTACAATAATTCTAAAATTAACTGTGTTTATTGTTACATATATTAATGTTTGGTAAATTCACATAATATTTTTAATATGTGTATTTACTAATCAAAATTATATATGTTTACCTAATAAAATGCCATTAATATTAGTTCAAAAATTACGAGAAGTGTTTTACATCAGCGAAAATTTTCGTTTTTCCAAATGCCGGTCCACGGTGGACTAGGTACAGGCAAAAAATAGTACCTTCTCATTGGCGACGAAACCCGTTCCCTGTTCTATGAACCCGTACCCGATCCGGCTACCCTTTGTTCTATCCCTCCACGTCACCTGAGTAGGCCTCATCTGATTGGCTAATAATAAAATTAAATAATAAATTAATAACAATTTAATAATATCCCCTGCACTCCTTCGACCTCACTCTCCCCCGCTCCTTCCTCTTCTTCTCGTCGTGAACTCTCGTTCTCTCTCTCTCTCTCTCTCTCTCTCTCTCTCGTTTATTATAATATCCCATGACGGTGACATTGGAGAGGCCCTTCGCTCCTCTCGTCGAGATCGCCATCGCCATCGTTCTCGCCGCCCCGCGCCGATCGCGATCCCTCCAATGGCGGAGTCCGCGCCCGAGGCCGAGATGGGGGTTGGGAGGGTCGCGGTGGCCCTCGTGGCCATAGCGAGGGAGATCTCCGCCGTGGGCGCCGCCGCCGCCGCCGCCGCCGAGATCGGGGCCGATCGCCTCCGCCTCGCCCGCAAGGTCTCGCTCCTCTCCCACCTCCTCGAGGAGATCGCGGGTTTCACCGCCCGGGGAGACGGGAGCTCCGCTGCGGCGGCGGAGGAGGTGGCTTCGTCGTCGACGCCGTCGTCCTCGACGGCGGCGGCGGCGGTTGATCCGGTGGCGCGCTTGGAGGAGCTTCTGGTGGCTCTCGAGGCCACTAAGCGGCTCCTCCTCCTCGGCCGCGCACCACCGCTTCCTCCTTTGGAGAACGCCTCTGTAAGAGCCTCTATCTCTCTCTCTCTGCATTCTGAATTAAGATGAGGATCTTACCTTGGCACCTTCGAATCACCTTGAATTTAGGGGGTTTAAGTGGTTCGTGAATCAGCTCTTCATTTCGCTGATCTATCTTCCTCAGGAATTTCGTCGAACACCTTATGAGAGCTCGTTGCTAAATCGTGTTTGATTGAATTTTGTTAACGACCTTGCATTTATCGTTATGCAGAGTTGTCCATTGGAGCCAAAGTATTTTCCAGATTAACACTATTTTGCTGTTTAATTTATTCTTATCATTGTGGAAGTGGGCAATAGCTCCATATGTCCATTACATCGTATTTTGATAAATTCTGCTATCAAATCCTCAGTAAGAGTTCCTCTCGCAATTACTCGACTATTTATGCTTCTTCAGTCTCAATCTTGATGGTTTCTGCCTCATGTACTGTTTCAGAATATTGTTGTTAGCAAAGATTTAAGTGTCCATCGACACGGATCATATTTATCTTACCGAATCATGCCAATAACATATTAGCACGATATAGCCCCCGTGTCGATGACACGGCTCAAAACTTTCTTTTTTTTAAATTAATAAGTAATTTTCTCTATAAAATTTAAAATATTTGATAAAAATATATAATAAGCAATCAGAATATTTTATTGTTAAAGAAAATAAATATTTCATGCTATTATGTGCCGACATACATATATTTTTTATGACTGGCACGAATCGGCATGCACTGTACCGGCAAATTTTCGGTACGATTCCATGCCACGGCACTTAAATCCTTAGTCATTAGTGTGTGCTATGTGATAGTGGCACATTGGTTCTCTCAGCTTTTGTTTTCGGGTTCTTTTGTAATTTGCTGATTCCAGTTACATAATTCTACTGTTTGTTCATGTGTTCGTTCTTTATAATTTGATAAGGATCTATCACCTGCACTAATGCATATAGGCTTTGTTTTGGTAAATGTTCTATTTGACTGAGATCTATCTAGATGCAGCTTCTGTTACATATGCTCGTTTCATTATTAATTTGAAATTTATTGATGGCATCACTTGAACTGTCTCATCAAGATTTCTCACACATCAAATTTCAATTAACAAATATTTGCAAATTTCATACGTACAAACTATGTTGCCCTCCTCATTAGCCCTCATGTTAGACTGTAAAGGATACGGAGGGAAAGAATACTGCTGTACAGTTTCAATATGTGACGTGGTTGTTGGAGAAAGCTCTTGCAGAACTGCCGTATGAGTACTTTGAAATTTCAGATGAAGTCCATGAACAGGTAAAAAGCAAACGAAGATATACTTCTCTTATATGGGATTGTTACTTGGACCACTTTTTCAATATGAATCTTTTCTAGGTTATACTGGTGCGTGCACAACTCAAAAGAGCAACAGAGAAAAATATGATTCCAGATGCCGAACTATTTCCGGAAATTCATGATGTATTATCCAGCTATGACAAAGAACTCAAACAGCGAGCAGCAAATGAGTCTGAGACATTGCAGATACAAAGCATAGTAGATGGAAACCATGATCTCCGAGAAACTGTTATGTTGATCGCAAAAATAAATGGAAAGTCTAACGAAGTTGTTGAGGAGGTAACATCCTTTGTCATTGAAAGACTTGAGAAGGCTAAAACCACCAATTCTTCAAAATTTGTGGGACCTGATTGCGATGTAGTCAAAAAGACCTTGGAGGAAGATAAGAAACCCGAATCTCTAGTTATTCCTGTGGATTTCCTTTGTCCAATATCTCTGGAGCTGATGAGGGATCCAGTTATTGTATCCACAGGACAGGTATAATGTTTAAAGAACGCAGTCGTTGAATGAACTTAAATCTGCAACATATGTTGAAAAAGAGTTTTGTCATTTAGCACCTTTAGCATGCTTTTTAACTTTTAGGACCAAACCATCCCTTTATTATAAGTCTAATCATACCAATTTGAATGATTCCTGCATAATTTCAAAAGTATGCAACTGTAGTGTAAACCTGCAGGTCAATCATTTAAAACTCGTGTTATTATGAAATACTGGCTGACAGTTTGGTCCTAGATGTAGAAAATCAGGTTAGAGGTGCCAAAAGAAATAAAATCATCACCTTTTAACAAAAATGAAAAAGATTTTTTTTTTTTTTTTTTTTTTGGAGTGCAAGAGTATGTTTGATACAATTGTACTGATGATCCAGCCATTCTGATTACAGACTTACGAGCGCTTTTTCATTCAAAGATGGATCGACTGTGGAAACAGGACCTGCCCAAAGACTCAACAGAAGCTCCAAAACCTCACACTGACCCCTAATTATGTGCTACGAAGCTTGATCATGCAGTGGTGCGAAGAAAACGGTATCGAGCAACCGTCCAGAACAACTACAGGATGGATCAGAAAGAGCGACGGCTCTTTCCAAGAGGTCAGTGGTGACAGAGCCGCCATTGAAGCCCTAGTTCGCAACCTCTCCAGCCTATCATTAGAAGAGCGAAAATCCGCCGCCGCCGAAATAAGATCCCTAGCAAAACGAAGCACTGACAACCGAATACTACTCGCAGAAGCCGGAGCCATTCCTGCCCTGGTCTCTCTCTTATCGGTGCAAGACCAAAAAACCCAAGAAAATGCAGTGACCTCTCTACTCAACCTCTCTATATACGACCACAACAAGGAACTAATAGTTCTAGCAGGCGCTATTCTCCCTATTATCCAAGTCCTTAAATTCAGTAGCATGGAGGCGAGAGAAAATGCCGCAGCTGCAATTTTCAGCCTATCCCTCATAGATGAGAACAAGATCAGTATTGGTAGCAGCCTGGGTGCAATCGATGCGTTGGTTGATCTGCTACAAAGTGGCAGCGCGAGGGGGAGGAAGGATGCTGCGACCGCGCTGTTCAACCTGTGTATTTACCAAGCAAACCAGGTCAGGGCAGTTCACGCTGGGATTCTTATCCCATTAGTGACGATGCTTCAGGACTCGGCAGACAACGGGGCGATAGATGAAGCATTGACTCTACTGTCAGTTCTTGTGAGCCATCAAGACTGTCGAGCGGCTATAACTAAGGCGAACACTATTCCTATTTTGATAGACTTGTTGAGGTCGGGCCAGCCGCGAAATAAGGAGAACACGGCGGCTATATTGCTCGCTCTATGCAAGAAGGATAGTGAGAATCTCGCTTGTATAGGGCGGCTTGGTGCCCTTATACCGCTCACCGAGCTCACAAAGACCGGCACGGACCGCGCCAAGCGCAAAGCTACTTCTCTTTTGGAGCATCTTAGTAAGCTGAAGGTGCTCTAAAGTAAATCTCACCGGTTTTTTTTTTGTTTTTTTATCATCGAGATCTTTTGGTACATTATTTGTGATCTTCGAGCAATTTTATCGGCTTTCCGTCCATTTGTTTCATTCTTTGCGAACTTGCGTGAGATTGGTCTCCTCTTTGTAACCTTCAATTGATCAGTAACTGTTAATGAAAGGTTGATGCTATTGCAATTTGTGTGCGCCCTACTGTGTGGATATTTACGACGTGGCCATCATGTCCTCTTTGGAGAGTCCCATGAAACTGTATGTCATGCGCTCTCAATAATATGTCTGTTTCGTCAGATGTAATTGCGATTTTACGCAGGCTTCTTACATTTGGTCGCTTGTATATATCTCAATTTTTTTTAAAATTGGCTGGTCTGAATCTTTCTGAATTTGCAGCAATTGGATCTCGTGCAGTTTTAACTGCAACAGCTGGGCTTAAAAGCACCGGTTCAAGCTCTTTCTTTTTTCACTTGCATGCAGTTAAAAACCTATAATACAGTAACAACTACTTTGTAGTTTGTACAACTAAACTTGGGCCGAAACATATCCCGGCCCAATCTTTTCGGTCTCGCGTGGGGTCACGAATGATCTCTTCTTCCTCCCCAAGCAAGAGCCAATATGTATTAGGGTTTTGCTCTAGGGTTTTCAGCCCACTTCCACCGCGTTCGTCGTCTCCTCCCTCCTCCGACCTCGGGAGCTCGGAGCTCGGAGCTCGAAGAAGTTAAACCAAACCCTAGCAATGGCGGCGGCGTCGTCGTTCCTGACGGGTTGGCGAAGGCGGCGGCGGGGCTGGGCGTGGGGGCGTCGCTGGTGGGGGCGTCGCTGTACACGGTGGATGGCGGGGAGCGCGCGGTGATCTTCGACAGGATCCGCGGCGTGCTCCCGGAGACGGTGGGGGAGGGCACCCACTTCCTGGTGCCATGGCTCCAGAAGCCCTACATCTTCGACATCCGCACCCGCCCCCACACCTTCGCCTCCACCTCCGGCACGAAGGACCTGCAGATGGTGAGCCTCTCCCTCCGCCTCCTCTCCCGCCCCGACGTCCCCAACCTCCCCACCATCTTCACCTCCCTCGGCACCGAGTACGACGACAAGGTCCTCCCCTCCATCGGCAACGAGGTGCTCAAGGCCGTGGTCGCCCAGTTCAACGCCGACCAGCTCCTCACCGAGCGCCCCCGCGTCTCCGCCCTCGTCCGCGACGCCCTCGTCCGCCGCGCCCGCGAGTTCAACATCGTCCTCGACGACGTCGCCATCACCCACCTCTCCTACGGCGCCGAGTTCTCCCTCGCCGTCGAGAAGAAGCAGGTCGCCCAGCAGGAGGCCGAGCGCTCCCGCTTCCTCGTCGCCCGCGCCGAGCAGGAGCGCCGCGCCGCCATCGTCCGCGCCGAGGGCGAGTCCCAGGCCGCCCGCCTCATCTCCGACGCCACCGCCGCCGCCGGCACCGGCCTCATCGAGCTCCGCAGGATCGAGGCCGCCAAGGAGATCGCCGCCGACCTCTCCAGAACCCCCAACGTCGCCTACATCCCCACCGGCAACCAGGCCAACATGCTCCTCGGCCTCAACACCGCCTCCCGGTGATCCCTTCTCTCTCCTTTTCCTTTCGCAATCACAGCTAGAACAACTACAGATTTATCGTGCCTTTTGATCTGGGGAGACCAATAACTGCGCACCGCGTGCGAATTGAGTTATTTTTGCATAATTTGAATCAAACTGCTGCAGAATTTGAATGATGGTGATGCCTCTTTTACTGTCCCTTTGTGTTTTAAGTAACTGCTTGGGCCGAAAATGGCGTGCTGTATGGGGAGTTACTGCGGCGGATCTTGTATGATCATTGCAATTCTGTGTTTTTCTTGAACATCATATCATGCTAAGACCTTAATAATAATCAAAACTTGATGGTTGATCTTGGCTCTGGTTACTTCCTGGGATGGTTACTATTTAGTGTTTACATTGATGTTCTAATACTGCTCCTATTCGTAAAAGTTATGTTGTTTTTAAGATGATAATAACGTAAACATCTATCGGAGATTTGTTTAGTGAGACAATTGATTTGTGCGCGGATATCATTGCTATGACGATCTTTTATCTGAATTTTCTTTATTTCTTGCTGCACGGTCGACTTGATGTAGTTGTAGTTATATCTGACTTTAGTTTGATTGATAGTGATTATTGTGTTTGCTTTTGTTATCTTTTCATAAATCATTGTAGTTCTACATCTTTATAAAAGATTAGTCATTTTAGTATTCGGCACCTTTTTTTTTTTCTCCTTGTTATTATGTGTTGGGTGAAATGGCCTTGTTCAGTTTCTATACTTTAATTCTCCACTGGTTTGATTGGGGTTATGTTCTCTGCTTTTTCAAGTTATGTTGTTTTTCCAAAACCTGTTGGATTGTCCCCTTGTGTTGCTCTCAGATTTCTTACAAACGCGTGACTGCAATGCTTACTCGCAGGCTTTTTTGGGTTCGCAGTTTTTTCTTATTATCTTAGGGTTTTTCATTGGATTCGTTGCATGTTTTCCGACAGTGTGTCCTGGTAATACAAAGATTGCAAGGATGTGAAATTTTTTGCGAACCAATTGTTGTTAATTCGCTTATAGACTCCACTGCGTGGAGGCAATACAATTCTGTGGAATCTGCGAAACTGTTTTTGTTCACAGGTGGGAAAATTATGTGGAACTGCGAGACTGTTTTTTGTGTTTTTATAACGTTATGATCGTCTATTGTTATTGAAACCAAAGATTCTATTGCCAACTCATTTGTTGCATCAATAGAATTGAAACTACCATGTTTAAAAGGTGAAACAGAAGGTGCCAGAATCAATTACATGTTCTTTTCCGGTTTCTTTTGTTTGTTTACTTTTTCTTTTTTTTTTCGCTCTTTAAGCTTTTCTTTAGAAATTAAGAAATCCTCATCTTGGAAAATAAAGCTAAAGGTATCGAAAAGCTACGCAATGATCCCCACTTATGCAGAGAAACCTAGTATTCTGGTACTTTGGGGGACTTGTTCTTCTTTATGCAATGTTTTTTTTTTGTCTCAAACTACATGGTACTATGATGGATGCATGTTTATGAGAAATTTCTCCCTTCTTTTTGCACCTGAATGCATAGTTTTGTGCTAGTTATAGCACTGCGATATCCGCAGGCGAAACATACATCACCTAGCTGCAATGTATTCTGGAATTGGTATCTGAATTTTCAAAATAATGCTCTCTTTCATTATTGTTGGTTCAGTATTCCTTTGTGATACTTCAACAGGACTCTTTGACTTGTTCTGGTTGAATCTTCTGTGACCTGACGTTGAATGAAGCTTCAAAATCACAAGTTGCAGTCCACACGCTTCATTATTCAAAGCAGATGCTAATCAATTATCTCTGGCATAGGACTGTCAACACGAATCTGCTCGTCAAAATATCGAGCTAAAAAATTTAGTTTATTTTCAAGTAGAAAAAATTCAGCTTTTTTTCATCTTGTTTATTAATAAGTTTGGCTCCCCAACAGCAATATATATATTTATTTATTTATTTATTTATTTCGATTGGGGTATTTTTGGAAGCATCAATATATTAGTACTATAATTTTTTTGACTATTGAATCAATCTCGTTGATTCTTAGATCATGCATAATGGTGGATCTTATAAGTAGCTAACTTTTTGCAGTCGAGTTATATCGAGTTGAACACGAACGAGCTGATTCTAGCTTGTGTTCGATTTTTTTATTAAATAAGTGATCGTCTTTGAGCTCATTTCTAAGTGGAACCATGAGTTGACTTGCAAATAGTGAGTTAGATCTTGTAATTGCAATCTCGGTCAAGAATTTGAATTGTTATTTTGTTTGATGACACACATTTTCTATCATCAGATTTATTCAAGTTCTCCTGCAGGTCATATATTTTATTTGGTTGATCAATTGGTTGATCAATCTCTCAATGGGTAGTTTCAAGTATTAATCAACTGATTTAAACAGTGAAAGTGATAATTCCAATTGATTGGTCAATTTGGACCAGTTCTTCCCCCCAGTTGCTTGGTCTAAATAACAAGTTCACATCAAACACGCAATTCCCACCACATTTTGTACTCTCATTTTCTGGTACGAGTCACACCATCTTCTATTCAAGAAGAGAAACCGTGTTTATTCCCAGTTCTTTTAACTTTTTTTTTTTTTTTTTTTTTTTTTTTTTTTTTTTTTTTTTTTGTGTTGGCCAATCATATTTTATTCTTATTCTGAGTGTGACATGCTGAAAAAGTTGATCATGATAATGACTAGCTTTTTTTGGTTTTGTTTTGTTTTTTTTTTTAATTTTATATTATGTTACTGTGTTAGCGTTGTCCATTTCATACATGCGTGGGAATCGTTTTTCTCGGTTCAATTTACATAGTATTTTGGATTAGCAGAATCTTATCAAATTCAGGAATAATTTTATCAAATTTAATAAGTTTGGTTATTGTTTAGTAAATGAATTAAAAACAATTTACAACTAAGAGCTGAGAGAGAACCATGACATTTTAAAATAAATTTAATTTAACTAACTAGAAAATCTCAAATAAAAGAAATTAAAAATTAAAGTGGCATCAATTAAAAATATTAAAGTTCGCAGGGGTATTTCAGAATAGCCCTGTGAATGAGGGGTCTCCATGTATTTATCCCCTTTTTTTCTTTTTTTTTTTTTTGGCGCTCCACAAAATTCACATTTGAATTCCACTTTGATCCAAAAAGTATGAGTATTATTATATATATATATATATATATATATATATATATATATATATATATATATATATATATATATAATTTAAATTTGGATTCGCCTTGATTAAAAAGTACAAAACAGTTTTCCACGTTTTTCGTCAAATTCAAAATTAAATCCGAATAAAAAAAAAAATCAAAATAGAAAACGGTACCGAAACCTGATCAAAGTGTACTATACCCAGCTCTATAAAAATAAATAAATAAATTACAAATATAAAAACTAGTTCTTATATACACAAGTTTGGTTTTGAATTCAATTCGAATACAATTAAAAATCATAACTATTAAGATCCATCTAAATATTTATGATAAAAATATATAAAAATATATTTCTGTATTTTCTGTTGAAATCATAAAAATTAGGATTAATTGCTACGATTTCCCGTAAACATATTCAATAATGAATATATTTCTAAAAAATTCAACTTTTTATATTTATCTCTATAAAAGTCTTAACTTATTCATATATATATTCTTTCAGTTTATTACCGTTAGTTTATTGTTTATTTTTTAACCGACTATATGTGAAATAACAGTTTTGCCCTTTCAAAAATATCTTTCTAAAATTCTCAATTGTAAAATAATACAAAAATATTTGGAATGATAAAAAAATAAATTTACTTTACTAACTAACTAAGATTAAGCATTTAACATATGGTTGGTTAATTAAATTTTTCTAATAAATATAGACGGTAGAAATATATACGAATAACGTTAGATTTTTGAAGAAATAAATATGAAAAATTAAATTTTATAAGAACATATTCGATATGTTTATAAAAATTCGTATGTAATTAATTCTAAAAATTATAACATAATTTAAACATCGTAATACGTGATTTTATATAAAAAACAAACCGCCCCAACCGCGTTGAGATATCCATATCTATTGACATTTTCTACGCGGACCACCGCTTTTGTGCTCTCTCTTTCAAGCCTCTAAAATGAAAACAAAGTGAAAGGAGAAGCAGATACGAAGCTCACTGAGAGCGCGGAAACGCGCTTTTATTATTATTATTTTTTTTAAAAAAAAACTTTCATTTGAACTTTCTCTACAAGGACCCAGCTCTTAACGCACTCGTTCGTGACAAAACTAAAAAATATATATAAAAACAAAGCTAAATTTGTCCCCACCATTTCAATATCTCTTTCCCTATCTCTTTCTCTCTATATAGATATATATATATATGTATGTATGCTCTTTGATCATGTTCTATTTAAAAAGGACCTCTCTCTTTGCACCCAATTGAGCACGAAATTGTTAGGGAGAGATGATTTGCGTGGTAGCTCGGGAGGGACGAGAGAAGCAGCGGTTTGGAAGCGGCGGCGGTCGCATCGTCGTCGGGTTCGTAAATTTCTCCCTCGCACTGCGACATCTCTTTCTCTTTATGATCACAACATCCCCTTTTTAGCTCTTTTGAGTTTGAATTGGTTTGGCTCCAGAAATAGGATCTTTCGTGTATAATTCTGCATAGTTTCGAATGTTACTTGTTGCCCAATAAGCGAAAATATATATATTTTACTACTTGTTATATAATTGAATTTAGATAAAAAGTAGCAAACATTATTGATCTAATTAAAATTGTGTTTTTTTTTTTTTGCAGATGTATCCCTTACAAGTTTAAGATCAAAGAGCCCTTTGACATTGGTAATGTTATTGTTGAAGAAGCAATAGAGGTGCTTGTCATAAGCTCACAAAAGGGCCATGGAATGATGTTCCCAAAGGTAATTATTAATCAAATATATACTTGCAATTGATTCGCAGAACTTGTATAAATTATCATATTATCTTTTTAAGATGACATGACGGTTGAATCAGCTAGAAATTGAAGTTAAAATGGTATATCACCTATTCACATTTTTGATTTAGTTGTTGTTGTTGTTGTTGCATGAATAAGTACTTGTTCTCTCACTTTATCCTAAAAAAGAATCTTGTAATGTAATCACCAGGGTGGCTGGGAAATTGATGAGAAGATAAAACAAGCAGCTTCAAGAGAAGCATTTGAGGAAGCAGGTGTGAGAGGGATTGTTGAGGTAATTCACAAACTAAATTAAAAAGTTATTATTCACAAAATTAAATTATATATTCTAAAACAAAATTCTTTCTTATTTCATTGTAGGATTGCCTGGGCAATTGGAAGTATGTAAGCAGAAGATACAACCAGATCTATGAGGGGATCATGTTCCCTTTGAATGTCACTGAGGAATTAGCTCAGTGGCCTGAGATGAACACGCGCAAGCGAAAATGGGTGAGTTGATTTATTCCATTTGAGTGAAATCGTAAAGCTATTTAAGAAAGTACTAGAAACTTCTTCTCATATCCGTCCTATCAGTTTAGCGAAAGGTGAAGTAGAGTGGAAGTTAGAACTTAATTTTGTTTCTGGAGTTCAAAAACTCATTCAACTTTTAGTGAACTTTGCTTTTTGTCGAGAAGCTATTTCAGATGTTAGCCAAAACTGGCATTAGTAGTAACCTTGTATATTAATAAAAAAGTTTAAAATAATAAATTTGTGAATTTTTTGACATTGAATTGGCAAAGCAGGTCACAGTGAGAGAAGCAAAGGAGGGTTGCGAACACTTGTGGATGAAAGAAGCATTAGATAGATTGGTTTCAAGCCTCTCAACTTCTACAAGGCAAAATTAGAAGCTGCAACTATGGGCATAGAAATCTACCAATAGTACATGATTTGTAACACATCATTCTTTTTTTCTTTTTTTCTTTCTTTTTTAGGAGAAATAGGATATTCTTTTATATCTTCAATAAATTAACAAAATAGCCATTCTTTTTTGTACATGAACTAGCTAGGTGATGATAATTGCTGAGGTTTTTGAGTGTCTCAGTGATCATCCATCACCAAATAAAGTGAAATAAACACAAGAAGTTTTTTAAATTACTTTGAATTGTACTTTGATTCTGAAGCAATAAGAGAGCTCTTATTTTCTTTTGTATTATTATTCTATTCTCGAAATATTAAAAAATGTTATATGTTTAACAAATTTTCAACACCATTAAATATGATATAGATCATTTAAACTATATAAAAATTAAATTTTATACTTTTTAATATTATTTTTTTGTCCGTCAAGTAGACATAAAATGAACGACTGAAGTGAATATTCTTCAAAAAGTAATAATAGGAGTCTTGCAATCAAGATCGAGATTATAGATCTTATTTTAAATAGTTTACAGAATTTTCTAACCAAAATTCAATCAATTTAAATTTCTTTAGTACACTGTTAAACGAGTAAATTAAAGATTTATATTTATTATTAAAATTATAAATTTTATAACCCTTTAATAATTAGGCCAATGATGTCGAAAAATTTGAATTTTGATTTCTAAATACTTTCAGTGATTTAGATCATATTCAATGATACTGATCGTCAATTTGGAAGCACTATTACCGAAAATAAATAGATGAGAAAGAAACCATTTCAACTCATCTCTCTCTTTCTCTCTTTCTCTCTCTCTCTCTCTTATATATATATATATATATATATATATATATATATATATATATATATATATATATATATATATATATATAAAAGAGAGAGAGAGTAGAACTTATATACTTTTAAAAGCATAAGCCTAATTATGCTTGTGAATTTTTTACCATTAAATTTGCATTGAGATTTGTGCAATTATACTTTCTCTTTCTCTCTTTTTAGTTGACTTTACAATTGCATAAATCTCAATGCAAATCTAATGATAAAAAATTTACAAGTATAGTTAATTTATCTTGTGCTTTTAAAAACATATAAGCTCTACTATATATATATATATATAATTGAGCTCCTATACTTTTAAAAGTACCAAGTTATTGATGCTTGTAAGTTTTTAACCTTTAAATAAAAAGATGTGTGGCTAGCTAGAATGATAGTGAGCCTCTTGAGTTAAGTAAGTGATTAGTGGAATAGAATAATCTAAGCTATGAAATTAGTCAAAGGATAGATCTAACGGTAGAAAACTTACAAACACCAATTGCTTGGTGCTTGTATAAGCATAGTAGCTGAATTATATATATATATATATATATATGCTAAGCTTCTATACTTTCGAAAGTACAGAGTTCTCTATACTTGCAAGTTATTTTTAATGATGGGACATCCAATTCGGCGATCGATTTCGTTAAATATAATCTATAATGTTGGAAATATCTAGAAATCAAATTTTAGAATTTTTTGACTTCATTTACCGAGTAAATGGATAGCCTCAAAATGAACGGTTGAAAATAAAATATCATAAAAAATAATAATAAAAGACTCAAATTTCAAATTAGAAATATTGATCTTACTATTAATGTTAAGTGGATTTTTTCTATTAAAGTTTCACCTAATTTGGATTGTTCTACGCCGTTGAACTTACAAACGTGTCACATCGACCGTTAAAATAATTATTTTTGAGACTCTTTGATTGCTTGGTAAATAACACTGAAAAATTATGAAATTTACTTTCTAAATAATTTTAATAGCATAGATTATGTCTAACAGAGCCAATTGTCACAACAACAAAATTATACTATAACGACACTTTTAAGTATTTTTAAAATTTGAAAAAAGTGCCGCTAGCAAAAATGCCGACACTTATTATTAGTGTCGCTATATGTGCAGTCGTTAGGGTATATACCGACGCATTATTGTAAAGTGTTCTAAAAAAATATCCTTATAACCTAATTTTAGATATAGATGAAATATAGATAGGTCGACACTTGTATAAAAGTGTAACAAAAATGTGTCGGTATAATATAATTTTGTTGTAGTGTGTCGAATCGAATGTCCCATAATTAAAAACAACTTATAAATACGAAGACCTCCGTACTATTGAAAACATATATATATATATATATATATATATATATATATATATATATATATATATATATATATATAAGGCTAAATTATAGAAAACCCTCATGTCGTATCCCGCTTTTCCACTTTTCCCATGTCATTAAAAAGTCGAAAATCTGCCCCCTCGTAATTACCGAATTGTGCAATAACCCCGCGCCGTCAGTTGACCGTCAGTTTTTTTGAAAATATAATTTCATATACCCAAAATACGCTTGGAAAATATTCCTTAAAAAAAAAAAAAAAAAAAGACTTCGGAATAGAAAAGAAAAAAAAAAAAAACTTCGGAATAGAAAAGAAAAAAAAAGGAGGGCATTTTCGTCAATTTACCATTTCCGTTAACGTCGTTGCCCCCTAAAGACAATTCGGTAATTACGCGGGGGCAGATTGTCGACTTTTTAATGACATGGGGTAAAGTGGAAAAGCGGGATATGACAGGGGGGTTTTCAGTAATTTAGCCTATATATAATTAGGTTAGAATACTATCGATAACACTAAGTCATTGGTGCTATCAAGTTTTTAGCCATTGGATTAAAAAATGTGTCGTTAAGATAATAGTGGTCCCCTAGGGTTATTAGGTGATTGGTTGAATAGTAAAAATCTTAGGGGACCACTATAATCCCAACCGCATATCTTTTCATCAAACGGCAGAAAACTTGATAGCACCAATTGCTTGGTGCTATCAATAGTATTCTAGCCGGACTATATATATATATATATATATATATATATATATATATATATATATATAGAGAGAGAGAGAGAGAGAGAGAGAGAGAGAGAGAGAGAGAGAGAGAGAGAGAGAGAGAGAGTTCGGTTACTATGCTATAGATAGCACCAAATATTTGGTGCTATCAAGTTTTCTACTCTTAGATCAACTTATTTGATCATTTCCATTAGTTAGATTTTACTACTTCTCCTACCATCCATTAAACCCAAGGGGCCCACTATTATCTCAACCACACATTTTTTAATCCAAATGTTAAAAACTTAATAGCACCAATGACTAAAATATGTGAAGTTGAGATGATAGTCGGCCCATTGGGTTTAATAGGTGGTTGGAAAAATAGTAAAATCTAACGGATGAAAATGATCAAAGGGGTTGATTTAAGGGTAGAAAATTTGATAGCACCAATAACTTGGTACTATTAATGGTATAGTACCCGGTCTCTCTCTCTCTCTCTCTCTCTCTCTATATATATATATATATATATGACTAAATGAATATTAGCTGTAGCAATATTGGATCGAGCTTTTGGACCGGGCTAAGAAACTTCAAAAATATTGGGCCTATTGTTTATGGCCCGACCCAAGTTCTAACTGGACTTCCTATTTGGAAAAACATAGGGAGTTTATTTGGCCCAGTGCAAAGAGCACACCGGAAAAAGATCATAACGTAGTTATGTCGTATTAATCATGGCGTAATTAGCTTAAGTTGTCCAAAGAGTTACTTTGCATTGCTATCAAAAAGAAGGATCGAATAAGAACTCCCGCTCATGTGCTTATCAAAAGATCGTTCTGATAAGAATAGTTATGCAGAAATATGTCGCATTCACAGTGCAGTTTTTAATGAGATAATAAAAGCTATGAATGATGAGCATGAAAATCAGGCTAAGAATCTATTTAAACATTAATGAGAGGGCTTAGAACTGATATGGAAGTGAGACCTACCACTATTACCTTATGATATCTCTATAACAGGGAGAGATTTATAAAGTCAATAAAAATCCATAATTAGCAGCCAATGATAATTAATAATTAGGTAGATGCTTGCTTGCGTAACCAGTAGGGCAAAATAATAAATAAAATACTACATCTAGTGTGAATTGAAAAGTTGATAATAGGGACTTAGGGTTCTTACTAGGTACAAAGTCATAACATAATTAAATGCTGTGTTAACTCCTGGGGGCATCTATCCCTATTTTTTGTTTTATTGATGGTTATGTACTCAAACACACAAACTCCACAACACTTGTGGATCACAACAATATATATATATATATATAATATATATATATATATATATATATATAGATTATAGGGACATATATTTGTGACGCTTTTTTACAAGTGTCTCATTTATAGTCAATCTATATCCAAAATTAAACTATAGAGACATATTTTTGAGACACATTATAGTAATGTGTCGCTATACACCCTAGCGACGGCACATATAGCGACACTAATGACAAGTGTCGGTATTTTTTCCAGCAACACTTAAAAGTGTCACTATAGTAGTAGTTTTGTTGTTATATATATATATATATATATATATATATATAAATATATATATATATATATATAATATATAATATATAATATATATATATATATATATATATATATAATATATATAGATACATAATTTTTTTTAATGTTGAAAATTAAAATTTTTTAGTATATTCAGATATTTAATAGAATTTAAATTCAGAAACTTCTATTTTGATACCATATTAAAATATTATATAAAATAATTATTATTCTCTGATAATTTAAACTGGTAGAGAACATTATTTATATATATTTTATATTCAACATTACTCAACTTTTTTCTTTTGAATGCGATTCTTCAACTTTTTATTTTTTTAAAATTAAATAATTTTAGATAAAAATAATAAAAAATTTATCACATCTATTAATGATTTCACGAAATTAATCAGCTTTAATCACTTAATTTTCATCAAATAAAACTAAATCATTTAATGATTAATAATTAATAAAATTATTAACTTTGTTAAAATTTTTAATTTAGTTAAGTATAAAAACTTTTAAAAACTTAAAAGTTGTGGGACTCTCAATCGAAAAAAATTAAAAACAAAAAACAGTCGAGGGGACTATTTTGGATTATTTCGTACTGAAATATAATTAAAATATGATAGAATTGGAATTCTTTTTCTTAACAATTATTCTATTTAGAATGGATAACAATAGCTATTGTTAATAATTACTAGTGTAGTGACCCAGCGTAACGATCCGGTCCGGTCCACTAGTAATTAATAATAACTTGTTGGGTCTAAACCATAATCCACAACGATTCAAAATACTTAAATCTACTTATTATTACTAGTGTCCAAGTCTCTTATATACCCAAACACATCCACATTTTCATCCGATGTGGGATTCCGTTTCGGCCTGACGTGTCACAGACTCCCGCTGTTTCGGCCTAACGTCCTCGTCAGCCCAAACACACACACCAACCCATTTTCATCCGATGTGGGACTCCGTTTCGGCCTGACGTCCTCGTGTCACAGACTCCCCCATTTTCTCCTCGTCGATGTAGGACTCCCGTTTCGGCCTGACGTCCTCGTGTTACAGCCTCCCGCCGTTTCGGCCTGACGTCCTTGTCAGTCCAAACACATAACATCAGTCCAAACACACACACAGCAACCCACACAGCAACCCAAAATCACCCGGCATTGTGAGATTTGTCTCGCTAGCCCTGTCATATAGACCTAGGCTCAGCCGAGACTTGTCTCATACTTCCAGCTAGTTATTGGTTCTGATACCAAATGTAACGATCTGGCTCACTAGCAATAATAACTTGTTGAACCAAAATCACAACAAAAAATGCTTAAGTCCAAGTCTTCTATATACCCAAATACATCCTCATATTCATTCGATGTGGGACAATTGGGGTATCACACCCGCGCGATGCAGCGGATAAATACTATTAAAATAAAAATTTTAAATAGTACCTTTTAATAATTAATACTATAAAAAAAATATTAAACATATATTATTTTTAAATTTATAATTAATTGATATAATATATTGATTGTATTTTGTAATAGATAGTTGTTATTGTAGAGATAAAAATATAATTTACTGTAGAAACGAAAACTCAAAATGCAAATATATATATAATATAATATATAAAATATATAATAAAAATAAAATGTATAAACAATAATCTCACTTGATAAACAAATTAAATTATTTTTGTCAAATCAATTATTAAAAACCTAATATTATTTCATCCATAATTGAAAGAAAATTTCAATGTAAGTAAAAATATTCTAAAATTTGACAAATATATATATATATATATATATATATATATATATATAACTAAACTTGACTATATATTTTTTAAATAAAATTATTATTACTTATATATAGACTCTCACAAAATCTTTTAACTTCTTTATGTATTAATTCACTCATAATGTTTATAGAAAAATTAAAAGATATTTCTAGATATACTAAAAAATTATAGAAATACTAAAAAATACATTATTTTAGATTATCATAATTTATTTGTTAAAAAAGATTAAAAACTTACTAGATAAGTTGAACCGGTTTGCTGTAAAAAAGAAAATGTAACTAAAATACGGTTGGATGCAAAAATTACTATTAAATGAGAAAGAAATTTAATCAAAATGTAGTTCAGGTCAAGAATTATCATCAAATGAGAAAGAAATAAATATTGGGATTGAAATTAAAGAAGAAAACGATACGTGACAAACAAACATAAAAATTAATATAAGTTAATAAATTCTACGTACTTAGTATTTAATTATGTCGCATTCGTGATACCTCTATTTTTTCCAGCCCTACACGAAAATATCTTCTTTGTGGAGATTGTAATATATAAAGCATATTTTATTTACATTTTTCTTAAATTTGATAATAATTATTTTTTCCAATAATTATTTTACTTAGCATTTAATTAATTATGTCGCATTCGCGACAACTCAATTCTCTTCCTACACGAAAATATTTTTTTAACAGTCATAGTATATGAAAGTAAATATTTTTCATAATATTAAGTTATTTAATTCGGTGTTGTAATTATTATATATTATAAATGCCATAAAGATTTTGTTTTCTCTCTTTTAAATATTCACCAATAAATAAGTTAATAGGATTTTTTTTTTTTTTTTTTTTTTTTCTAAAAGATTGTAATTTCTTTTGATCTTCTTTTTTTTTTTTTTTTTTTTTTTTTTTTTAAAGAAAAATATTGGTTTAATAACTAATTTGAACTAGATGCTAAAGTTAAAGTGGATTTGGACCCAGCAATAATTTTGAAGGAATGTTCTTAGGGCACACGCAATGCAACGTGTCTGTTTCCACAAATGCAAATAGTTATTAATTATTCATTATTAAATTTGAGTCATTATAAACAATAAATGTACATGTATATTTGTCACCATATTCTCCTATAAAAAAATATACGTATCCAAACTTTGCTTTGGCAGGTGCTGTATCATGTACCATATATACCTTTTCACATTTGGTGTGTGTATATATATATTTATATATGAAAAATATTACTCATCATCACCAGCAAATACAGTAAAACTTAAAAATGTATCAAATTATATTGGAATTTAACGAGTTTTATTAAATTACTTGGAGAAGCTACAACATGTTATATGGAAAACAATTAAAAATACTATTCATGATCATTTTCAGTAGAAAGAGAGATATATATATATATATATATATATATATATATATATATATATATATAAATTTAAATATTTAAATTTTAAATTAATTTTTTTTTGACAAAATTAATGTGAAATAAATAAATAATTTTTGAATGGATGAGTGTAAATTTTACATCAGCTATTTAAGCCTATAAGTAGCATTTGACTGTATGACCAATGACCTTTCATGGTTGGCATGCACGAGGTAATTAATGTTGCTACAATAATACTAATAATATACTTCCAACAAGTAGTGAGGTAGCTAATGCACCACCCACCTCATAAAAGCTCACGTATGCAAATGGATGAGGATTGGTGGAGATTTTGCTCTGATCTATTCCGAATGAGTATGTAAGGAACTAATAAGAGTCAAAAATAATAAAATAAAAAATTATAATTCGATTCCAATTTATCCTACGAAGAAATAAAATAAGAGGTAGAGTATTCCCTTCCATTTTAGATTCATTCTTATATGTAAAATATTTGTCAAAAATCCAATTGGCCTCGAATAGAAAAGCAAGTGAGGGTTAAAATAGAATAAAATTAATCCATTTTAAATATATATATCCTAATATGTTAAAAAATATTTCTGTCCTGTTTGCATGCTTGGTATAAAATATTTACTTTGTTTGAATATTTCCAAAAGCAAATAAAAATAAAATTTATGTTAAAATAATAATTAGTTATTTTAAAAAGGCCGCTGGAGCATGTCAACCTAGGACTATTGCAAATATTTTAATGGTTAGTTTTTTATATTTATATTTTATTTCTATTTAAAAAGCGAGCAAAATATTATTTAAAAGTGCATTTTTATTTAGAAGCTTGAACTAAGTTTGAAGAGGGCAACACTCTTAACACTCTTTTCTATGGATGAAGGTCATATTGAATCGAGTCATAGTCAAAATGACAGGAGGTCGAATTGGTCTGAGTAATGTTTAAAGTAATATAAGATTGATTAGGCCGAATCACAATCGAAAGGCGTTGGCGCTGTGTCTAGCTATATGATTTAAATAAATTGATTGTATCTTTCAACCATTCAAAATTTTGAAATTAATAATTAACACCAAAATACATAATTAATACCACTAAAATTAAGTTTCACATAAATTACTCTCATGTTTTTTCTGATTAAAAATGAGTTCTCACTATTAGAGTTAATTTTTTAGAAATTAACTCTAATAGTAGAGCTTATATGTTTTTAAAAGTACAAGCACATTCATACTTGTGAATTTTTTACCATTAAATTTGTATTGAAATTTGTATTTTTTACTTTATCTTTCTCTATCTTTAGTTGACTTTACAAAAACACAAATCACAATACAAATTCAATGGTAAAAAATTTACAAATATGGATGTGCTTGTATTTTTGTAAAGCTAACTTAAGGGAGAGAAAGATAAAGTATAAAATACAAATCTCAATACATATTCAATGATAAAAAATTTACAAGTATGGATGAATTTGTGCTTTTAAAAGCATATAAGCTCTATCTCTCTCTCTCTCTCTCTCTCTCTCTCTCTCTCTCTCTCTCTATATATATATATATATATATATTTGAAATATTAATTTTTTTACATCAAATTATATTTCAAATTTAAAATATTAATCATGAAACAACATGCGGCATATAAAATAGGATGCAACTAGCTAGCTA
Source organism: Tillandsia fasciculata (assembly GCA_029168755.2). Lineage (NCBI taxonomy): Eukaryota > Viridiplantae > Streptophyta > Magnoliopsida > Poales > Bromeliaceae > Tillandsia > Tillandsia fasciculata. The sequence continues at coordinate 2,449,513 of CM054943.1, read as the reverse complement.
CTTGAAGAACATATATATATATATATATATATATATATATATATATATATATATATATATAGCACTACTTGACAATTTTTTGAAATGTATCCTCCAAATTTCACTTTTTCAATAAAAAATTCTAAATATTAAATTTATTTAATAGAACTATTAAATTTAATTAAATTATCAATTTAATCAGTTAAAATTATTTAATTCTAAAAAAAATTAAAAGTCAAGAAAATAATAATCGAAAAGTTAAAATATAGTTGAGGGGGCCACCATGGATTTTTATTAATTTTTAATGAAATTATTATTTATCTTGATAAGTGTAACCAGTAATACTTAAAAAAAAATGTATAATTAATTTTAAAAATTATCAGTTAGGTTTCATATAACTTAATTCAGAATTAATAATATAAAAGAAAACATGATTTACATAGTTTTCTTTAAGAAATAAATGTATAGTTAATAAATTGTGATAAGCAGTCGTTTTGAATATCAAAGGAAACATATATACAACATACAATAAATTAAATTTAAAATTAAAATTTTAAAATATAGTGCAGTGTGTATTCAGTGCCTACAATAATTTTCTCGCATTTTGAGACTAGATAGTTAAAAAAAAAAATTGAGGCTGAAAAGAAAATAAACTAAATATAAAAGTTTATTAAATTTTTAAACATATAAAAAAAAAATTACGAGGTGTTTGGTTTTATGTAAAATCATAAAAATTAGTTTTGGGTGAAATTTTTCTTTATGTTTGTAATATTTAGTTTTTAGAAGGAATTTTTTTCTTTTTACGTTTTGTAATATTTAATTTTTAAAATTTTTACTCTATCTATCCAAATGGACCTAACAAAAAAGTAAAGACCACAGTTTTACTATTATCTATCTGCAGTACAAAAATAATTTAATATAAAAATTATTTTTAAACGATACTTGAAAGAAGTGTTTCTGTAATATAACAAATGCCAATATTTAAATAGATATTATCTTATAAATTCTCTATTATATAAAATTAATTTATTAAATAATAAATTTTACTATTAATTTTAGCCAACACTTTAAAACGTCAGAATTTTAAATAATTTTGACGTTTTAAAATGTTGAAATATATTTTACCGACGCTTAGAATAAATGTCAGTATATACGTATCGACTTTTTATTTACAGTCGTTTTAACTAGCGTTTTTAAATATAATATTAAATTATATAAAGACATTTTTAAATGTAATTAAATATAAAAAAATAATTAAATATTAATTTTTATATAGCGGTGGTACATGCATACGCACGAGTTTGAGAACGCACCGCGTGCATGGTGAAAAAGTTTTAAATTTGAGGCCGCTAATTTATGGATGAGAGGTTGTTTAATTATGGATTCACATGCATGGTGGCAAACTTTAGGAAAGAACTTTGGATCCGTACATAATATTAAATGTGACATGATAACTTGATTTATATTCGTTTTGGGCAATGCTAGCCCCGCTCCATCCTGGGGTGGGTGTACCTTCACTCGTCACATCGAGTGACGAGTAAAATTTATTTTATTTCAAAATGGAATAGGGTGTAGGATGTACATCTCTTATAAAATGTATATTTATATATATCCATTCGTTTTTGAGATTAGTTACAACTACAGTTTTGCCCGTACAGTTTAAGGAATCATTTGATTTTGTTGAGGACCTGGGTAAAAATATTGATTAAGTTGTTTAAATAAATACCAAGTACTATATATGTTAATCCAAATCACAACAAAAACATTGCACTATAATGAAGCTAGTGATTTAAATAGTTTCAACTTTAAACACTTGTTTTAAAAATTTAAAACTTGTTTCAATTTTTTGTTGCAATAAAAATTTCATATTTCAGCTTGTGAACTACTGTACTATTATTTTTCAAATAGAAAAACTCTTCGAGTACAAATAAAATATATATGCAGTGATAAATTTAGAACGTATTGGATAGATAAAAGAGAATTAAAATAATTGAACACATCAAATTAATTATGTACAAATGAATACAATTTGATTAATAAATTCAGAACATCCATTAATCTTTCGCTCTCATTTAATCAATCAACTATTAAATTCATAGTTGAAAGTGGTTATAACTCTTTTCATTAGTTTAATTAATACTTGAAAGGTCTAACCTCGCTCGTACGTAGCTCTCTTAATCGATCTCTGACTGATTAATAATTCATGCAAAAACACACATCAATAATTGATCCAAATCAACTATAATTTTAAATGACTCACCTAATCTTTTGAAGTTTCTATTTTTTTTTTACACCAATTTAATTAATTTCTATTTTTTAAATGACTCACCTAATCTTTTGAAGTTTCTGGATATATTATATATATATATATATATATATAGAGAGAGAGAGAGAGAGAGAGAGAGAGAGAGAGAGAGAGCCTGATATATTATTAATAGTACTAAACATTTAATGCTACCTTATTTTTAGCCATTAGACCTATATTTTAATAATTTTCACCTCTTAATTAGATCATACTATTGAATCAATCACCCACTAAATTTTAAAGAAACTGCTATTATGTTGGATTATTGGTGCTAATTATTAATTCTAAAATTTCGAGCGGTTAGAAATACGTAATCAATTCACTTAAAGCGTACAGATATAGTGTCTATAAGTCTCGATTGTGACTCAGCCCAACTAGCCTCACGCCACTTCGAACATAACTCGGCCTAACTCGACCTTCCGTCATTTCTAATATGACTCAGCCTAACCTAACCTCCCGCCATAAGACAGGATGTTGATCCTTTTAAGCCAATACATTAAACCCCTGTTGACCACTATCATTCCAACTCTATAAATTTTCATCAAAAAATTAAAAATTGAATAATATCCAAAATCGAATACTATTAGGAGTACAATCCAGTCTAATTCTATAAATATTTCTATGTTATCGATAGCACCGGCTATTAGTACTTTCAAGTTTCCTGTCGTTAAATCTATCTTTTCGATCATTTCCACCCGTTAGATTATACTATTTTTCTAACCACGTACTAAACCCTAGGAGCCACTATCATCCTAACTGCATATCCCTTAATCCAAGTACTAAAAACTTAAATAGCACTAATAACTTAGTGTCATCGATAACATTGTGACGCCCCAACTTCCCAGAGGGTCACCCATCCTAGAACTACTCTAGCCCACACTACACCAAAACTGTTTTTTGGTGGCACTTTTGTGGTGGCACTTATAAAAAATGCCAATAAAAATTAATTTTTACTGGCATTTTTAAATAATGCCCTTAAAAAAATATATACTTAATTTTTTTTTTTTTAATCTGTCCATTATCTCAAATTTTTACGAAAGTGCCAGGATTGAGAGGCGGGAACAATCGCGCGTTACTTCGTGCACAAGAAAGGAAAAAAAAAAACCCCAAACTTTCCCAAACCCCCTTAGATCATCGTCCATCTCAGAACCCACCATCCCAAACCCTCAACCCAGCCTCCCCTTGCCCCCATCAAGGACTTTCCCTGTCCGCGCCCCCGGCCAACGCCTCCCCTGCGGCCACCTCTACTGCCTCCACCGCCTCGATTCCTCCCAACTCCCTTCCCCTCTCAGAAGCCCCACGATTCCCCCTCTCCCGCACATGCGCTGAGTTTTTCTTGCACCGGATCCACCGCCGCCCAATCGACGCCTTCTCCTCCGCAGGCCCCACACCGACTCCTTCGCTAGCCCCGCGAACAACTCCATCTCCTTCTCTACCCAATCAAGAAGCAAGGTTTCCCATCTCCGCGCCACCGCCGCCGCCGCCTCCCCTGCGGCCATTAAACTTACTTTCGATAAAGAAGATCAGGTACTAAATTCAAACTTTAGTACCTCTACTAATATGCTGTTGTAGTGTTTTGGCTCCTGTACTCAAGCAGCAGGGGTTGATAATCGCTGAAAACCATTTCCTAGTTCTCCTTAACATAAACAGTTTTGGGATAATTATTTTCAGAAAATCATAGCACTTGACCTTTCGAGCTTTTGCTGGCACATTTGGAAACTCGGGAACTTTTCAGAGCATTAGATATTGGATACTTGGATACTTAATAAGCACGCAGTCATTTTCATCTATTCACTTAATTTGCTAGTTTGATTGTAGTAGATGGACTACAATGTTGTTTTGGTTCATGGATTTGTAATTAATTAATCTTAATTGAGACAATATTTGTGCTCTGGAATGATTTAACTTACTATGCAAGAACAACACATATTGGTGTGACACAAGATAATTGGTGTTTCTTTTCCAAACAGTTATTAAATTTCAATCCTTGTAATTTTGTTTATTTTTGCCAACCAATATTTTGACTTAGGCTCAATATATGATTTACTGGCTCCATTAGAAAATCACAATAAATTCAGAGATTCGGCGAGAATAAATCGCACTCTGTTGCTGGGTTCGGCTTTGATTAATCAGATTCAGACTCGGACTATGGAGGCTATATAAGCATGGTAAGAGCTGGAGGTGATCATCATCAATCCTCATCAACACAAGATAATTTTCATTGTTTAGCTTTTTTAGTTTCGGCAGGGTAATTATAGGGGTGTCACTTAGTTTCCTTAGTTTTATTATCTTAGGTTTTCATCTTCGTTGAGATTCACGTGGACACCAAGGAACTTTGCTATTCTTTTAATCTACTTTACTCTTTGCATGCTTTGACATTGTAGTCTGTTGAATTCAAAGATATAATTAAGATTGGACGCACACACACTCAAGATGCAACTCCTCTAACTCATGGTCAAGAGTTTAGTGGTTACACCACACAGCTAGGTATGAGATTAAGAATGAGTTTTTGTTTAAAATTTGTTGCTATATCTTTATTAATGAGCAGTGATGCTTCATTCAACTATTGATATTCAGTTCTTTCTGTAGGTAAAATATGGTATTGATCGGATAGTTGGCACTTTGCCTCGAATTTATCAGGTAGACCAGCAAATTTTTATATTGATCCCTTTGTTTTTATTGGACTACCTCTCACTGGATTCACATGTTGAATAGCTTGCATAAGGTGGTACTGCTGTAGGAACTGGGGTGAACACAAAGAGAGGGTATATAAATTTATAAAGCCTTTTCTATTATCTGCCTATGTTTTCCTACATTTTGTGTCCAAGTGCTATCTAACTTTCTAATTGATTTATTTCTTTGCTTTTGTCTATTGATTATGTAGTTCATCTGCATGACTTTTCATTCAAATTGCTTTGATCTCATGCATGCTGCTTTCAGTGCATCATTTTTTTGGAATTTTGCGACAGAACTATAGTACAATATATTGAGCCACAGCTACAAACAATCCATATCAAGTGTTCTTTTCCTGGTAGGGGTTGAGAGGGGCTGGGGTGGGGACACTGTAACAGGGGCAAAGATTTTTGTGAAAAATCTGTTCAAATATGAAGTTTATATGAACGAAGCCTTCTGCATGAGCATCTCAAATGCCTGCAGATTTCTGTTCTTGCAACTAAATTTTCTGATTTAAAGGCGTTAAGGATACAAAAAAACAATCATCATAAATTTATTTATACCATATCTCATTGAAGTACTTTGGTTAGGTAAATTTGTTTTTGTTTTTAATTCACTTGGTGTACTCAAGTGTTCTGCATGTGAACTTTATTAAATGTATGTAAGCTTTGGCATTGTAATGTTTTAGCTTGTTCTTTATTTGTGTGTATGTTATGTCTTGTGGATTTCTAATTTATGCAAGGAAAAAATTAAGTGTACAACTCTTTATGTAATGAGGATCAACTCACCTTATAATTCTCTCTCTCAGGTAGTACGGGACAATAGAAGCGGAAAAATCAGGGGTTATAGATTTGTCAGTTTTTCAAGTCCTTCTGACCTTGCAGTTGCAATTAATAAACGGAATGAATGGTTAGTTTGCTTTTGTTAATATGCATTGAATGTTTTTAAAGTGTTTTCCTATAATTGAGTTACTTCACTTCTGTTTGGCTTCTTTTTAAAATTTTATCGTTCTTTGTGTTTTTGTTGTTTCACAGTCTAATAGATTTTTTTTTTCTAATGCAGGGTTTGATTACTTAAGGAAAAGCAATCGATCTGTTGACTAATTGCAAGGCTTCATTTCCTTCATTTTGTTTATGACTAAAATATATATGTACTTGAAGTATACTGATTTTTTTTTTTTATTATTGTGATTAAATTGATACCCTTTTTTGTTTATTATGGATGCTGAATCTATGATATTTCTTTAAATTTTATGAATTTTTTTTTTTTTTCTGTTTTGCTTATTATTTATCGGCGGTTTTGAGTGCCGAAAGTGATATTTTTGCCGGCACTTATGTTGCCACCATACGTTAGGATAGGTGGCACTCGCAAGCGCCGGCATTTTATCATTTACCGTCGGTTTT
>CM054943.1:2423153-2438153 GCA_029168755.2 Tillandsia fasciculata | reverse complement strand
TACAACCATCTCTATTTGTTAAACAATTGTTTCAATATAAGATTAATCAAACTTTTCACCATTTTACAAAGCTCCTTAGGATTTGATTAGCTTCTGATTTTAAAATCGATTTACGAATGTATAGATACATCAGGTGCACGCAATGATTTCACCACTTTTCTCATCCCAAACACTATAAAATACCTCTTCTTCCCCACACTCCCAACTCACTACTACAAAGCAAAGCAAAGCAAAGCGAACCAAAAGTAAGCCATGTCGATGAGCCCAAACCCTTCTCTAGAGCTCTCGGGCTCACTCGACCTACTCAAACATGCCAAACTCAACTACCACTCCATATTCAATCGTCTCGTCTTCTTTCTTCTGCTCATGCACCTGACCTCGCTCCTATCCTACAGCAATTTTCTACGTATTTTTGTGGTCTTTTTATACGTCGCAACACTTTACGTAAAATCCCGGCCTCGCGCCGTATACCTCATCGACTTCGCCTGCTACAAGCCGCCGTTTTGGTGCCGGATACCGAACGCGTCGTTTTTGGAGTACGGTCGGGAGATCATCGGCGAGGACCGAGCCAATTTCATGATGAGGGTTCTGGAACGCTCCGGGCTCGGCGAGGAGACTGCGTTGCCGCCGCCGGCCCATTACATCCCTCCCGAGTCGTCGTTGGTCGGATCGCGCGACGAGTCGGAGCTCGTTATATTCACGGCCGTCGACGATTTGTTTCGGAAGACGGGAGTCGACCCGAAGGACATCAACATCATCGTCGTCAACTGCAATAGCTTCGCGCCGATGCCGTCGCTCGCGTCGATGATCGTGAACCGGTACAAGCTTCGTGACGACGTCCGGAGCTTTAATTTGTCTGGCATGGGGTGCTCTGCGAGCCCAATATCGGTCGGTCTCGCGAGGGACATCCTCCGAATGCAACCCGATTCTACTGCTCTGGTACTATATAAAATAATTTTCATACTTCTTATCCAATCTTTGCTAACAAACCTGCGGTGTTTTAATATTTTATATTCATCAGGTATTTTCTACGGAGATCATCGTATCTCCAGCCTGGTACACCGGAATGCAACGGTCGATGTTGATACCCAACTGCCTCTTCCGTATGGGCGGTGTCGCGATCCTTCTCTCGAACCGCACCCGCCACCACCCGGATGCCAAGTACCGGCTCCACCATGTGGTCCGGACACACATCGGGGCCGACGACAAGGCGTACAGGTGCTTGTACCAAGTCGAGGACGCCGACGGAAGGCTCGGGATCTCCCTTTCGAAGGAAGTGATGCCGATCTCCGGCCATGCGATGAAACAGCACTTGATTGAGCTGGGACAGTTCGTGCTTCCCTGGTGGGAGCAGCTGCTCTTCGTCGCAACTCTCCTCCGACGTAGGTTTATCAACCCCAAGGCAAAGGTATATATATATATATATTCTGAAGGGTATATATAATATTAAACATTTTTTTAGCGGTGTATATCTTATATCCGACTATATTTTAGGATGAATATTATTTCACTCGTCATATCGAGTGACGAATAAAATTCATTCCACTCCAGAATAAAGTAGAATATAGGATATACACTTCTAAAGGAGTGTACACCTAGCATCGTCCATAAACAAGAAAAATTAAATGACAAATAAGCTTGAGGTTCTAATTGAAACGGTGTTTTAATATTTGTACTCGACAGGTTTACACTCCGGAGTTCAGAAAGGCATTTGAGCACATCTGCGTGCATGCCGGTGGTCGTGCGGTGATCGATGAAGTGCAGAAGAATTTAGGGCTGTCGGCGGAGCAGGTGGAGGCCTCGCGCATGGCGCTGCACCGCTTCGGTGCGTGATACAATAATTAAAGACAAGCGTCAACTATTTTTCTCGAAAAACTTAATTAAACGGCTAACGTATCTATTATTTGAATATTTAATGACTTGTTTGGTAAACACAAATTAAACTTATATTTATAAGGGCCATAGAGTAGATTTTTGTTTTCTTAAATAATAGGTCTTTAACTCTATATATCTTCCTAAACAGAGAACAAAAAAATTGTGACTTTTGAATAAGATCTAACTCAATATCTCCTCTAATATTTGAGAACTAATCATTTTTTATACAAACTTAAGTTTTACATGGACTTCGAGGAAATACAAATAAATGAGCATATTCAAAACCCAAAGATACTTAGAATTTTCATTCCGGGCATTTATTTTATGTTAAATATATATATATATATATATATATATAGAGAGAGAGAGAGAGAGAGAGAGAGAGAGAGAGAGAGAGTGGGACTAGAATATTATTGATATAATGAGAATAATATTTGCTATCTATTTTTTTAATTATTAAATGTCTAGAGTTTAATGGTGATAACGTAATAGTAATAATTTAATGGTGAAAAAGTATATAGAAAATCATATTTATATACTACCAATAATATTCTAACACACATACACTCTCTCTCTCTCTCTATATATATATATATAATTGAATTTTAATATTTTTAAAAGTATCACATTATTAGTGATTTTAGGTTTTAATTTTTGGATGAAAAAATGTGTAGTTAGAATGATAGTGGCCCCCTTGAGTTAAATGAATGGTTGTTAGAATAGAATGATCTAATGGATGAAATTAGTCAAAGAGCTAAATCTAACGGTAGAAAACTTACAAGCACCAATTGCTTGATACTTGTATTAACATAGTAACCGAACTATATATATATATATATATATATATATATAGAGAGAGAGAGAGAGAGAGAGAGAATATGAGAATAGTATTTGGCAATTAACTTTGTTGATCATTAGATGTCTTAGAGTTTACTCGTTGGTGAACCAACAATAATTTAAGGATAAAAAAATTAATAATAAATACTATTTATGTACTATTAATAGTATATTAGCTCAACTATATATATATATATATATATATATATATATATATATATATATATATATATAAACTAGACTACTATACTATCGATAGCACCAAGTTTTTAGTGTTATTAGGTTTTTGATTCTTAGATGAGGAGATGTGCGGTTAGGATAATAATCGACCTCTTGGATTTAGTGGGTGGTTGAAAAAATAGTATAATCTAGGGTTGGAAATGATTGAAAGGTAAATCTAATAGTGGAAAATTTGTTAGCACCAAGTGCTTTGTGCTATTGATAGCATAATAGCCGAACTCTCTCTCTCTCTCTATCTATCTCTCCTCTCTCTCTCTCTCTATATATATATATATATATATATATATATATATATATATGCTATTAAGTTTTTTTTACTCTTGATGAAATGATATGCGGTTAGAATAATAGTGGGTTCCTATGATTTAGTGAGTGGTTGAAAGAATAGTATGATCTAAGGGATGAAAATGATCAAAATGGTAGATCTAACGATGAAAAATTTGTGCTATCGATAGTATAGTATCTTCTACCTCTCTCTCTCGCTCTCTCTCTCTCTCTCTCTCTCTCTCTCTCTATATATATATATATATATATATATTATATATATATATATATATATATATATATATATATATATATATATATAATATTGAACTCTTATATTTTAAAAGTAAAAAGTCATTGATATTTCGGCTACTACGCTTGTACAAGCACCAAAGAGCTAAAACCTACAAATATCAATGACTTTTTACTTTTAAAAATATAAGAGTTCAATTATATATATATATATATATATATATATAGCTAGACTGGAATACTATTAATAGCACCAAGTCATTTGTCCTATTAAGTTTTTAACCGTTGAATTAAAAGATGTGTGGTTGAGGTGATAGTGGGCCCATTGGGTTTAATGGGTGCTTTGGAAAATAGTAAAATCTAACGGGTAGAAATGATCAAAGGGATTGATCTAAGGGTAGAAAACTTGATAGCACCAAATACTTGGTGCTATCAATAGTATAGTAGCTGGACTATATATATATATATATATATATATAGAGAGAGAGAGAGAGAGAGAGAGTCCGGCTAAAATACTATCGATAGCACCAAACAATTGGTGCTATCAAGTTTTCAGCCGTTTGATGAAAAAATATGCGGTTTGGATTATAGTGGCCCCTAAGATTTTTACTATTCAACAACCACCTAGTAAACCCTACGGACCACTATAATCCAAACCGCATATTTTTTCATCCAACGGCTAAAAACTTGATAGTACCAATGGCTTGGTGCTATCGATAGTATTCTAGTCTAATTATATATATATATATATATATATATATATATATATATATATTATAATATATTATTAATATATATATATATATATTATATAATATATATAGAGAGAGAGAGAGAGAGAGAGAGAGAGAGAAGAGAGAGAGCTAGGTTTGTTTGCTTTTAAAAGTACGAAGGCCCCATGCTCCCAAGTTGTTTTTGATGTTAGAACTTCCGAATGGACGATCGGCTCCATTAAACTTGATTTAGAGTATTTAAAATGCATAGAAATTAAATTTTGTAAATTTTCGATATTATTTGCCTAGTGATCAAAGTGGCTCAAAATTAATAATTTTAATGACTGTAATGAGTCATTTGCAAGTTTAACAGTGTAGAAATATTCAAACCACGTAAAATTTTGATAGAAAAATTTTTATACTATATAGAACAAGATCAATATTTTGATCCAAAATTTTATTATCATATCATCATATTTTGTGAGATTTTTATTTTCAACCGTTTATTTTGAACTCTCTCAATCACTAGGTAAATGATATCGAAAAATCGCAAAATTTAGTTTTTAGATCTTTCAAATGTTTATATTAAGTCTAACGGATCCGATCGTCCATTCGAAAGTTCCAGTATTAAAAACAATTTGAAAGCCCGAAGGGCTTTGTACTTCTAAAAGCACACAAGTCCCTCTCTCTCTCTCTCTCTCTCTCTCTCTCTCTCTCTCTCTCTATATATATATATATATATATATATATATATAGAGAGAGAGAGAGAGAGAGAGAGAGAGAGAGCTAGGCTTCTATACTATCTATGATACCGGAGCTCCGGTACTATATTCTCGTTTTCGATATTAGGACATTCAAATCAACGATCCACACCGTTAAAACTAATTTAATGTATTTAAAGTTTAAGAAAAAAAAATTATTTTTTTTCAACATAGTTTACTTTTTAATCAAATCATTTTAAAATTGTTAATTTTTAATAGTTACTACGGTGAGTTTGTAGTTTAACGGTGTAGAAGAATCTAAATTTATTCAAATTTTAATAGAAAATACTTTAATTATTTAATTCAAGATCAGAAATGTTGATTTCAAATTCCAAAGTCATGTTATCAAATTTTAAAAATTATTTAATTTTTACCGTTCATTTTAATATGATTTACTAACTATGTAAACGATATCGAAAAAAAACAAAATTTTATTTCCAAGTATTTCATAAATCCTAAATCATATTTAGCGGTGTGGGTCGTTGATTTGAATACCCTAAAATAAAAAATAAGACTATAATACTGAAACTCCTGTACTATAAATAATATATATAGTAGCCCTCTCTCTCTCTCCCAATAAATAAATAAATAAATATATATATATATATATATATATATATATATATATATATATATATATATATATAATAGAGCTTATATGCTTTTAAAAGCACAAGCATATACATGCTTGTAAATTTTTTATCATTGAATTTGTATTAGAATTTGTATTTTTATAAAGTCAATTAAAAAAAAAGAAAGATAAAGTAAAAAGTACAAATCTTAACACAAATCTAATAATAAAAAATTTATAAATATAAATAGACTTATATTTTAAAAATATATAAACTCGTGTGTGTATATATATATATATATATATATATATATATATATATATATATATATATATATATATTGCCGAAGTTATTGACCAAGAGTGTTTTAAAATTTTATATTTGCTGATAGCAGGTAACACGTCGAGCAGCTCGGTGTGGTATGAGCTAAGCTACATGGAGGCGAAGGGGAGGATGAGGAAGGGGGACAGGGTGTGGCAAATAGGGTTAGGAAGCGGCTTCAAATGCAACAGCTCGGTGTGGGAATGTGTTAAAGCCATGGACAAGGTCGATCAAGGCCCATGGTCGGGTTGCATTGATAGGTACCCTGTGGAGGTGCCCGATGTGCTCAAATTCTAAGTTCTAAATTAAACAACCCCTAGACATGCATATACATATCTAGAATAATGCTAGTGTGCACTCTCGACAGTAATCCAAAGTTATTTTATAATTTTAATAATAAAAATTATATTAGTCTGAATTTTATTATCATCTACGTACTTTTGAAAGTGACTCAGCATTATTCTTATGTGCATGCATGGCTTCTATTATCGCCACTTAAACACAAAAAAGACAGGTAATTAAGAATGTATGGACCTTAATTATTTGAAAGATGTTGCATTTCGAAATGGATACCTAAACTTCCAAAATTATGAACTTAGTGTGGAACATTATAATTCGTACGTTTTAGTGTTTTTAAATCAAAATCTGAATGGTGTTTTCGCAAATCAGATTGAAATAGTTAAGGGATGAACACTACACATGTAAGGTTTTTATTATTGTTGCAATTGCTAAATTCAAATAGAACTCAATAAAATTTTGTGAGAATTTTTCATAAATCAAAACAAAACTAAAATAGATAGCAAGGTTATAAGATTTGCGAAGTTCAGGTATTCATTTTGAAGGGCTTTACAGTTTACATGAGTCCTATACATTTTTACTAAAAAAAATAGAAAAATAAAAATACAGATAAAAATAAAGGACTATTTTACGTACGTGCATGTTTCGTGGTTCGATGCATGCCAAAAACAAAGGAGGGGGTAAAAAGGTGTAAAAATAGTGTGGCCCTCCTCATAAATATGGGCTTACATGGATGCTTTGTGTGTGTAAAATAAAATTCATTACATCACCTCAAAATATTTATCTTTTTTTCTTTTAAAGTGGTGATGAATTTGTAATGTTATATTTAAGAAAAGTGAGAAAAATAAAAAGGTAATATTAATTTTGGGTTGTTTACCTTTGAGTATGTGTTTCCTTTTTAATTAGCTTAATTTTTTTTCAATTTTTATTGATGTAAAATTGAATAAAATTAAAATATGAGATAAGATGAACTCGTACACCATCGATCGCTTTTACGTGTTTAATTTGTATATTTGGTGCAATGTTCCATAATTTCTCCCTAGTGGTTGGTGGTTGGGACATATTATTTAGGTTGATAAATATAATAATGAATGTGGCTGGAGCTTATAGATATGTGTAATGCACTTATTCATAAATATATATAGAGTCCAGCTACTATACTTTTAATAGTATCAAGTTATTAGTGCTATCAAATTTTTTATTTTTAGATCAACCTCTTTAATCATTTTCATCCGTTAGATTTTACTATTTTTTCAACCACTTATTAAACCCAAAGCGTCCATTATTATCTCAACCACACATCTTTTAATTCAATGATTAAAATCTTAATAGTACCAATAATTTTATACTATTAATAGTATTCCAGCCTAGCTCATATATATATATATATATATATATATATATATATATATATATATATATATATATATCTCAAGAGACAGAGATCACAAAAACATTTGATAATATTTTATCAAATGTAAATATTAAAACTAAATTTGTTCTCTAAACAATTAAATTTTTTAGAGATAATGATTATTTTCCATAGTAACAAAGCAATAGGGATCATGATCTGTTCGATTTATACCATCAGCCTTGTAGTTTCATTCAATATTTCACTTCGAGTCCTCGACTCCCCCATCAGAAAGGTCTTGCTCAAGCTTAATGTTAGCTGCGAGAGAGAAGTATCGAATATGAAACATCAACAAAAAAACACCCTTTTTTTTTTTTTGCAGCTTCCACATATTATTATACTACTACATTCAATGATTTTTTAGTTATGATTATTATAAGCAGGGATTTTGAAGATCACATGCACTCACGACATGCATGCTCAACAAAGGGAAACGGGTTCCATGTCTAACGGGTTGCGAACTTACAACTAACAACATATAAACTTGAACCTCAACAATTAACCATGCATTTACTTCATTATAAATGCTAATTAAAAAGCTATATAAGTATGGCTAGCTTGCTTGCAACTTTTGCCTTGTGATGGCTGCTGTTAGATGTGCCTTGAATTTAGTTGTTGTTTTTAATTTTGTGCTGCTAATTAACTCGCTGACAATTTCGCTGTACAATAAATTTTAAAAAATAATTTGTAAAAAAAATAGATGTTTATAATGAAAGCAGAGGGCTATATATGTCTGATGCTAAAGAAATTATGCGTTAAAAAACTTTTTTTTTCATTTTGACCTAGTGGTTATACATCTTAATATACTTTCATAACTTTGTAACTCTTTTCGTGAAATTGTCTTGTTCTTCACTCATAGATTTTTTTTCTATAATATTTTTTTGTTTTCTTGTAAATTCTTATATTCTCTCTCTCTCTCTCTCTATATATATATATACATATATGGTGGAAATTTATTTTTCTCAAATTAATTCTTTTCGTTAAATAATTTCAATTTAATTTAATCTCGAAATACTATATAGCAAAGTTTAGATGAAGTCTGTGAATGTCGGAACGTGCGTGAGTACTGTTCTAGAAGCGAGATTGTCTCTCCATGTGCGAGGCTCCGGCAATCACCGTAGCGATACAACTATCACTGTCCACCCCGTCGGCAACGACTCTGGAATGGTGCGTAGCGAATTCAACAACTTTCAGAGATCCAGTAAAAATAAGACTCGAATCAAAATAAAGAGTAGCAAAATGTAGATCTCGGTGTACTGTTGCACTGTAAAATAAGATAAGAGTATACCGTAGCTAATGGTATCTCTACCCAAGCTCCCATTCTCCATATATATATATATATATATATATATATATATATATATATATATATATATATATATAAAGCCCAACGGAAAAGAGCCCATTAATACACCAGGGGATAAGATCCAACGGTAAGCTATCTCGGGCAGCCCACAAGGCCCTTCTCAAGGAAGACCCTTGGGTAGCCAGAGATGCATCTTTCCAAGGTTGGCTAAGCAAAAAGCAAAAGTCAAAATAAAATAGAAGAGGGTCAAGATCTCGCGCACCGCCGCCCGGCTTGAACCGACCCGACTCAGCTCGTGCTCGCGTGTTTAGGAGAAACCTTGCTCTCACTTTTTCCTAACAAATACATGCACAAGTGAAGGAATAAATAAATTCACTCTATATGTGATGAGTTTTCAACATGGAACTAAACATCACATGTAGAGGAGAATGGATTTGGGCTTCCAGACAAAATCTATTAAAATTGGACCGTCCAGAAAAGTCCAAATGTCAAAACACAAATTTAATATCATCAAATCCATATAAAATCCAAAGATATATATTATGGCTAGTTTACTCTATATCTACTGTCGTTGTTTTTCGTTATTAGTTGGAATTGTGAAAAAGTCGTGATCCTTAACCTACCAAACATTAATAATTAAATAGTTAGGCATATATCATCATTTTGGCCATACAGTAGCTAAACATGTGAGTCACTCTCCATGCATGTTTATCGCATATTGGCCAATTGAAAATAGCCATGCACTTCAAAGGGACGCATGGTGATAAGAGAGACTTTATTATTGGCCAAATTAACATGCATGTTTATTCACAATTTGAAGAGCAAATTAAGTTGGCATGGGTTTAATTTGCATGCTTTAATTACAAAATTATTTTGCTTAATTTTAGGTTACGTTGTTGATATTAACAGATCTTATTTTGTTACCACCAGATTAATTTTTGCTTTTTCCCATTTGTTAGGATTTGATTAAATTTGTAGTTGAATCCTAGTTGGATTAAGATTAATATTTAAATCTTAAAGAGATAAGTTTGTTAAGATTTAAATATTAATTAGAATAAAAATCTATTTAGACTAGGATTTGGATAGCTTTTGATGTAAGCTATAAATATAACATATGTGTTATTATTTTAAGGTGGTGTTAAGGAGGATATACCAACGATGGTAGTAATACCCATGGAGGTGGTGGGGCTAGGATTTAGCCACACCTATGTAGTGGTATCTACACCCACGGTGGTGGTAACACCCAAGGAGGTAGTGGGGGCTAGGATTTAGCCACACCCATAGTCTTCTAGGTTTATAGAAGACGAGAGAAAGGAGTCTTCTAGGTTTATAGAAGACGAGAGAAGGGTGAGAGAGATTCAGGAGGTAGAAGAAAAGAGGAGTCGGTGTAATTCTTTTCTTAATTAATGAATCTTATTTCATCCGCATATTTTCTGTTTTGGTTTTCGTCTCTTTGTGGTTGTGCTAATTCCAGTTATATTGAGAGGACGGGTTTACGGTAAAAACCCGATTTGACGTTTCCGCTGCGGAATCCCAACACTAGACGGTACCGGTGTGGATTGCGGTACCGGAGCGGGTTGCGGTACCGGAGCGGGTTGCGGATTCAGAGAATCTGGTACCGGGGCGAGTACCGAATTTTTCCAACAATTGGTATCAGAGCTATAGGTTGGCGATCCTCAGGAGATATCGACATCAGAGTACTGGATTACCGATCATCACGGGAGGCGATCACAATTTGATCTCGCTAGGCGTGTTGGACTTGAAGGTATGTAATTTTTCGGCTTCAGGTGGAGCTAAAGAGTCCAAAAACGAGATCGGAGAAGCAGTCGCTCAAGGTGGAGCGAAGGAGAGCTCGATGTAAATATTGAAGACTACAAATCAAATCAAGGTGGAGATTGTTAGGATTTGATTAGATTTGTAGTTGAATCCTAGTTGGATTAAGATTAATATTTAAATCTTAAAGAGATAAGTTTGTTAAGATTTAAATATTAATTAGAATAAAAATCTATTTAGACTAGGATTTGGATAGCTTTTGATGTAAGCTATAAATATAACATATGTGTTATTATTTTAAGGTGGTGTTAAGGAGGATATACCAACGATGGTGGTAATACCCATGGAGGTGGTGGGGCTAGGATTTAGCCACACCTATGTAGTGGTATCTACACCCACGGTGGTGGTAACACCCAAGGAGGTAGTGGGGGCTAGGATTTAGCCACACCCATAGTCTTCTAGGTTTATAGAAGACGAGAGAAAGGAGTCTTCTAGGTTTATAGAAGACGAGAGAAGGGTGAGAGAGATTCAGGAGGTAGAAGAAAAGAGGAGTCGGTGTAATTCTTTTCTTAATTAATGAATCTTATTTCATCCGCATATTTTCTGTTTTGGTTTTCGTCTCTTTGTGGTTGTGCTAATTCCAGTTATATTGAGAGGACGGGTTTACGGTAAAAACCCGATTTGACGTTTCCGCTGCGGAATCCCAACACTAGACGGTACCGGTGTGGATTGCGGTACCGGAGCGGGTTGCGGTACCGGAGCGGGTTGCGGATTCAGAGAATCTGGTACCGGGGCGAGTACCGGATTTTTCCAACACCCTTCAATAAGTATTGTTTTAAGTAGGGCTGATCTTTCATTCATTAAATGAAAGTATATTTGTAAAATAATAAGATGAAAAGAGTCGAAACTTTTTTATATCTAAGAAATTAAAATATATATAGATAGATCCCTCTTAATTTGTTTCCTTAACACCTAATTAAATATCTTCTCTTCTAATTATTTGGTCGCAGATTGAAAGTATGAGATTAGATAAATGAAATATGTAAATTGCTGCACGTACGTACGCTTGTATATATATGTTCTTTACTTCTTTTTTTTTTTTTTTTTTTTTTTTGTGGTAAAGTCAATAGGATTGTAACTTCACCGACTACAACAAAACTATGCTATAACGATATTTTTAAATATTGTTAAAGACTAAAAAAAAATACTGCTAAAAAAAATATCGATACTTGTCATTAGTGTCGCTAGGGTGTATAGCGACACATTACTATAATGTGTCCCAAAAATATATTCCTATAATCTAATTTTGAATATATATGGACTATAAATAAGACACTTACAAAAAGTATCACAAACATGTGTCTCTATAAACTAATTTTATTGTAGTTAGGTTAGCTATTCCAGTTAATAAAGAATAACAATAGGTGATTAGTTCCTTTCATATATATACAAAATCTAATTTGTAGTTTTCACTTTTGCGTCAGGTCTCAATGAGTTTTACGAGTCTTATGATTTTACTTAATTTTTTTCTATTTAATACAAGTTCACGTCTTTATCAAAAAATTAAAGTGTTTAATTAACGGCTTAATTATGAAAATCTTGAAGTTTAATTTACTGGGGACATAGGTTCGGAATTTGAAATGGACTCGAAATGAACTTAATTAAATACACTGATAAATGACCATACTAATTGCCAAGTGATAGAGCATGCATGCATGCATGGAAACGAATTTTAAGCTTTATGATAGATTCAAAATCAAGTGATTAATTAGACAACTATATATTATCACTTTGAAATGAGACTCGTGATGTGATTCCTCTCGATCGAATGGTCACATCAAAGACAATTAATTGATCTAATTCTCAACTAAAAATCCAAAAATCTCAATAAAATTAAGTATCTTAATTAAGAGCGTGTGTATATATCTCAACTAGTTATCTATTAATAATGATGATTGATAATTGATTACAGTATTTATTGGATAGTATTTATCGGGTCAAGCGAAAATGTCCGACCCGACTTGGCCTGGCACGGATTTGGAATGTGTCGAGCTATGCTGGCTCCTGGCCCTTTTCGACTCGGCTAAATATGGGCCGTGTCAACTACATATATCCCACATTAATTACACTCCTATGGTGTAAATATATATAAGATCTTTCTAATGCAAATCCAAAAACAGCCCATGTATATATAAATAGATTTGATTTTTTTTTTGTTTTATGATTTTCTTAATTCTCTACAATTAAAAATTCCATCTATATATATAAATATACATAACAATTTTTTTTTTCCCGCAGGGATTAATCAATTTTACGTAGGAACTATCACCACACATATATTCAATGTTATATATATATAGGATAGGATGCAAAAGATAAATGCGAATCACAATTTATATACGAGAGACAAGATCGATCTTTTTTTTCTCACACGTATCATAAGATAAAATAATAAAATCTTTTAGTTTGGTTAACTTTATCACTTTTAGTTGCTTTAGATTCTAAACGCTTACATATAAAACCTCTATCAATTCACCATAATACCAAATAATTATTTATCTTTTGAATAATTATATATTATATATAACTATCATTGTTGTTATATTATTATCGTAAAAAATAATAATTTGCATGCATGGGATAGTACATCTCCATCACAATCGCTCTCCGTGCACGAACACAAGGTTTAGGGCTTTTACTCTCTAGTCATGATCTCTAATAATAAAGTATTTTCATCGTCCATTACTGGTTTTGTTTTCGTATTCGTGTGTTTGTTTCTCTTCTTACGCGGCACCTTTGCTGCATTCGACCTCGCCTCCGACGCTGCCGCGCTCCTTGTGTTCCATGCGGCGGTGGCCCAGCACACGTTCCGCTGGGCCCCGACAGCATCGCCGTGCTCGTGGAAGGGCGTCGTCTGCGGCGGCGGGGCCGCTGAGCGCGTGACGGAGCTGCACCTCCCGGGGGCGGGGCTCCGGGGCAGCGTACCGGAGGCCACGCTTGGCAACCTCACCGCGCTCCGGACTCTCTCGCTCCGCTTCAACGCGCTCGCTGCGCCACTCCCCCGCGACATCGCCGCGTGCGCAGAGCTCCGCGTCATCTCCCTCCGCGGCAACCGCATCTCCGGCGAGTTCCCGCCGGCGATCCTCGACCTTCGCGGACTCATCCGCCTCGACCTGGCTGGGAACCTCCTCTCCGGCTCGATCCCCACCGGCCTCGCCAATATGAGCAGAATCCGAGCGCTCGATCTCGACCGCAATCGACTCACGGGGGAGATCCCCGATCTCGATCTCCCCTCCCTCGTCTCCTTCAACGTCTCCCACAACCCCCTCTCCGGACCGATCCCCCCGGCGCTCCGCCACATGCCGCCGAGCGCCTTCTTCGGCACCGATCTCTGCGGGGCCCCGCTCGCCCCCTGCCCTAGCATTATCACTCCGGCTCCTCCTCCGGCGCCGGCGATCGCCGCCGGCGAGTTATCTCGGGGCGAGATTGCCGCCATCGCGATCGGATCGGTCGTCGTGCTCCTCTGCCTCGTCATGCTCCTCTTCGTCGTCTTCCGCCTCTGCCGCGGCGGCGCGGGGATCAAATCGAAGCCGCTCCCCACAGATGGGAGCGGCAGCGGAGGAGAGAGGGAGAAGGGGAAGAAGCTGATGTTCGTGAGGAGAGGGGGTGGGGATAGGGCTGGGTACGATATAGAGGATCTGATGAGGGCGTCGGCCAAGGTGCTGGGGAAGGGGACGTTCGGGACGACGTACAAGGCGGCGATGGAGACAGATGAATCGGAGGAGGTGGTGGTGGTGGCGGTGAAGCGGCTGAGGGAAGTGCACCTCCCGGAAAAGGAGTTCCAGCGGCATGTCACGGCGATCGGGGCGTTGGAGCACCCGAATTTGCTGCCGCTCCGGGCTTATTACTACAGCAAGCAGGAGAAGCTTCTCGTTTATGACTTCATGCCCTGGGGGAGCCTCTCCTCCATGCTACATGGTATGATTATATTTGTGTTTGGTGTTTGTTGCTCGAAAACTGCTTCTCTATTTCAAGAAGCAGAAACATGTCATAAAATTTATTTTAACATGCTTTTTCTAATAACACTATTTACATATTTTCAACAGGAAACAAAGGATCCGGCCGAATGCACCTCGACCTCGAGGCCCGATCCTCCGTCGCCCTCGCCGCCGCACGCGGTGTCGAATACATCCACTCCGTCGGTCCGAACTCCTCGCACGGCAACATCAAGTCCTCCAACATCCTCCTCTCCGGCTCGAGCTCTTACTCCGACGCCCGCATCGCCGACCACGGCCTTGCACACCTCATCAGCCCTGCCGCCGCCACCACAT
This sequence comes from Tillandsia fasciculata, assembly GCA_029168755.2. NCBI lineage: Eukaryota > Viridiplantae > Streptophyta > Magnoliopsida > Poales > Bromeliaceae > Tillandsia > Tillandsia fasciculata. The sequence goes on along the minus strand of CM054943.1, from coordinate 2,423,200 downwards.
CCACTCCGATCCACAACAACGCGCGTACCGCGCACCGGAGATCACCG
>CM054943.1:2257658-2423053 GCA_029168755.2 Tillandsia fasciculata | reverse complement strand
AAAAAAAAAAAAAAAAAAAAAAAAAAAAAAAAAAAAAAAAAAAGGAAAAGAAAAAAAAAAAAGAGAGAGAGAGTGAGAGAGCTCCTCGTCGGAAGAAAAAAAAAAAGAAAACAATAAAAATAATAGAGGTAAAGAGCGCTCCTCGTCGTGCTCATCCGAGCCCTCCCACGACGCAGGTCAGCACGCGGGTGCTCTCGTCGGACGCGGCCTGCGGCCCGACGGCGCTCCAGGTCGCCGCGCGGGCACCCCGACCTCTCTCTCTCTCTCTCGCTCTCTCTCTCACCAATATAAGGTAAGGGCATAATGGTCATTTTACCCTCTCCGTTAACTCCGTTGCTCCCTAAAGACATTTTGGTAATTACGAGAGGGCAGATTGTCGACTTTTAAAAGACAGGGGAGTTGTGACACCCCCGGAATTTGGATTAGTCCTATATATAAATGATATAATAGGACTAAATCTCTCAACCCGGCTATAGCATTTTGGAGGGTAGCAAGATCCAAGAGGTTGTGAGAGTTAAGCGTGCTAGAGCTAGAGTAGTTCTAGGATGGGTGACCCCCTGGGAAGTGGGGCGTCACAGTTGGTATCAGAGCCATTCACCAGCCGGAAATGTGAGATAAGTCTCGGCTGAGCCAGGGTTATATAGCGGGTAGAGCGAGGCTCCCCGGCTAATGACCGTTGTGAGTGGAGTGCAGCTCCTCACAAGGTCGGCTAAGGCTAGCGAGACGAGTCTCACATCGCCTTGTGCTTGTGAGTGTGCTTGAGCCTGACGTGGACGTCAGGGCTGTGCTTGTGAGTGTGCTTGAGCCTGACGTGGACGTCAGGGCTTAAAGGGGGGAAGAATGTGACACCCCCGGAATTTGGATTAGTCCTATATATAAATGATATAATAGGACTAAATCTCTCAACCCGGCTATAGCATTTTGGAGGGTAGCAAGATCCAAGAGGTTGTGAGAGTTAAGCGTGCTAGAGCTAGAGTAGTTCTAGGATGGGTGACCCCCTGGGAAGTGAGGCGTCACAGGAGTAAAGTGAAAAAGCGAAATATTAAAGGAGGGTTTTTTGTAATTTAGCCATAAATAAATTACAAATATAAAAACTAGTTCTTATATACACAAGTTTGGTTTTGAATTCAATTCGAATACAATTAAAAATCATAACTATTAAGATCCATCTAAATATTTATGATAAAAATATATAAAAATATATTTCTGTATTTTCTGTTGAAATCATAAAAATTAGGATTAATTGCTACGGTTTATTTTTTAATCCACTATATGTGAAATAACAGTTTTACCTTTTTAAAAATATCTCTCTAAAATTTTCAATTGTTAAAATAATACAAAAATATCTGAATGGATAAAAAAATAAATTTATTTTACTAATTAACTAAGATTAAGTATTTAACATATGGTTGGTTAACTAGATTTTTCTAATAAATATAGACGGTAAGAATATATATGAATAACGTTGAATTTTTAAAAGAATAAATATAAAAAATTAAATTTTATAAAAATATATCTATTATTCGATATGTTTATAAAAATTCGTATGTAATTAATTCTAAAAAATATATCATAATTTAAACATCGTAATACGTGATTTTATATAAAAAAACAAACCGCCCCAACCGCGTTGAGATATCCATATCTATTGACATTTTCTACGCGGACCACCGCTTTTGTGCTCTCTCTTTCAAGCCTCTAAAATGAAAACAAAGTGAAAGGAGAAGCAGATAGGAAGCTCACTGAGAGCGCGGAAACGCGCTTTTATTATTATTATTATTATTATTATTATTTTAAAACTTTCATTTGAACTTTCCCTACAATGACCCAGCTCTTAACACACTCGTTCGTGACAAAACTAAAAAAAATATATAAAAACAAAGCTAAATTTGTCCCCACCATTTCAATATCTCTTTCCCTATCTCTTTCTCTCTATATAGATATATATATATATATATGTATGTATGCTCTTTGATCATGTTCTATTTAAAAAGGACCTCTCTCTTTGCACCCAATTGAGCACGAAATTGTTAGGGAGAGATGATTTGCGTGGTAGCTCGGGAGGGACGAGAGAAGCAGCGGTTTGGAAGCGGCGGCGGTCGCATCGTCGTCGGGTTCGTAAATTTCTCCCTCGCACTGCGACATCTCTTTCTCTTTATGATCACAACATCCCCTTTTTAGCTCTTTTGAGTTTGAATTGGTTTGGCTCCAGAAATAGGATCTTTCGTGTATAATTCTGCATAGTTTCGATGTTACTTGTTGCCCAATAAGCGAAATCTAAAGAAAAAGAAAAAATATATATATTTTACTACTTGTTATATAATTGAATTTAGATAAAAAGTAGCAAACATTATTGATCTAATTAAAATTGTGTTTGCAGATGTATCCCTTACAAGTTTAAGATCAACGAGCCCTTTGACATTGGTAATGTTATTGTTGAAGAAGCAATAGAGGTGCTTGTCATAAGCTCACAAAAGGGCCATGGAATGATGTTCCCAAAGGTAATTATTAATCAAATATATACTTGCAATTGATTCGCAGAACTTGTATAAATTATCATATTATCTTTTTAAGATGACATGACGGTTGAATCAGCTAGAAATTGAAGTAAAAATGGTATATCACCTATTCACATTTTTGATTTAGTTGTTGTTGTTGTTGTTGCATGAATAAGTACTTGTTCTCTCACTTTATCCTAAAAAAGAATCTTGTAATGTAATCACCAGGGTGGCTGGGAAATTGATGAGAAGATAAAACAAGCAGCTTCAAGAGAAGCATTTGAGGAAGCAGGTGTGAGAGGGATTGTTGAGGTAATTCACAAACTAAATTAAAAAGTTATTATTCACAAAATTAAATTATATATTCTAAAACAAAATTCTTTCTTATTTCATTGTAGGATTGCCTGGGCAATTGGAAGTATGTAAGCAGAAGATACAACCAGATCTATGAGGGGATCATGTTCCCTTTGAATGTCACTGAGGAATTAGCTCAGTGGCCTGAGATGAACACGCGCAAGCGAAAATGGGTGAGTTGATTTATTCCATTTGAGTGAAATCGTAAAGCTATTTAAGAAAGTACTAGAAACTTCTTCTCATATCCGTCCTATCAGTTTAGCGAAAGGTGAAGTAGAGTGGAAGTTAGAACTTAATTTTGTTTCTGGAGTTCAAAAACTCATTCAACTTTTAGTGAACTTTGCTTTTTGTCGAGAAGCTATTTCAGATGTTAGCCAAAACTGGCATTAGTAGTAACCTTGTATATTAATAAAAAAGTTTAAAATAAATAAATTTGTGAATTTTTTGACATTGAATTGGCAAAGCAGGTCACAGTGAGAGAAGCAAAGGAGGGTTGCGAACACTTGTGGATGAAAGAAGCATTAGATAGATTGGTTTCAAGCCTCTCAACTTCTACAAGGCAAAATTAGAAGCTGCAACTATGGGCATAGAAATCTACCAATAGTACATGATTTGTAACACATCATTCTTTTTTCTTTTTTTCTTTCTTTTTTAGGAGAAATAGGATATTCTTTTATATCTTCAATAAATTAACAAAATAGCCATTCTTTTTTGTACATGAACTAGCTAGGTGATGATAATTGCTGAGGTTTTTGAGTGTCTCAGTGATCATCCATCACCAAATAAAGTGAAATAAACACAAGAAGTTTTTTAAATTACTTTGAATTGTACTTTGATTCTGAAGCAATAAGAGAGCTCTTATTTTCTTTTGTATTATTATTCTATTCTCGAAATATTAAAAAATGTTATATGTTTAACAAATTTTCAACACCATTAAATATGATATAGATCATTTAAACTATATAAAAATTAAATTTTATACTTTTTAATATTATTTTTTTGTCCGTCAAGTAGACATAAAATGAACGACTGAAGTGAATATTCTTCAAAAAGTAATAATAGGAGTCTTGCAATCAAGATCGAGATTATAGATCTTATTTTAAATAGTTTACAGAATTTTCTAACCAAAATTCAATCAATTTAAATTTCTTTAGTACACTGTTAAACGAGTAAATTAAAGATTTATATTTATTATTAAAATTATAAATTTTATAACCCTTTAATAATTAGGCCAATGATGTCGAAAAATTTGAATTTTGATTTCTAAATACTTTCAGTGATTTAGATCATATTCAATGATACTGATCGTCAATTTGGAAGCACTATTACCGAAAATAAATAGATGAGAAAGAAACCATTTCAACTCATCTCTCTCTTTCTCTCTTTCTCTCTCTCTCTCTTTTTATATATATATATATATATATATATATATATATATATATATATATATATATATATAAAAGAGAGAGAGAGTAGAACTTATATACTTTTAAAAGCATAAGCCTAATTATGCTTGTGAATTTTTTACCATTAAATTTGCATTGAGATTTGTGCAATTATACTTTCTCTTTCTCTCTTTTTAGTTGACTTTACAATTGCATAAATCTCAATGCAAATCTAATGATAAAAAATTTACAAGTATAGTTAATTTATCTTGTGCTTTTAAAAACATATAAGCTCTACTATATATATATATATAATTGAGCTCCTATACTTTTAAAAGTACCAAGTTATTGATGCTTGTAAGTTTTTAACCTTTAAATAAAAAGATGTGTGGCTAGCTAGAATGATAGTGAGCCTCTTGAGTTAAGTAAGTGATTAGTGGAATAGAATAATCTAAGCTATGAAATTAGTCAAAGGATAGATCTAACGGTAGAAAACTTACAAACACCAATTGCTTGGTGCTTGTATAAGCATAGTAGCTGAATTATATATATATATATATATATATATATATGCTAAGCTTCTATACTTTCGAAAGTACAGAGTTCTCTATACTTGCAAGTTATTTTTAATGATGGGACATCCAATTCGGCGATCGATTTCGTTAAATATAATCTATAATGTTGGAAATATCTAGAAATCAAATTTTAGAATTTTTTGACTTCATTTACCGAGTAAATGGATAGCCTCAAAATGAACGGTTGAAAATAAAATATCATAAAAAATAATAATAAAAGACTCAAATTTCAAATTAGAAATATTGATCTTACTATTAATGTTAAGTGGATTTTTTCTATTAAAGTTTCACCTAATTTGGATTGTTCTACGCCGTTGAACTTACAAACGTGTCACATCGACCGTTAAAATAATCATTTTTGAGACTCTTTGATTGCTTGGTAAATAACACTGAAAAATTATGAAATTTAATTTCTAAATAATTTTAATAGCATAGATTATGTCTAATAGAGCCAATTGTCACAACAACAAAATTATACTATAACGACACTTTTAAGTATTTTTAAAATTTGAAAAAAGTGCCGCTAGCAAAAATGCCGACACTTATTATTAGTGTCGCTATATGTGCAGTCGTTAGGGTATATACCGACGCATTATTGTAAAGTGTTCTAAAAAAATATCCTTATAACCTAATTTTAGATATAGATGAAATATAGATAGGTCGACACTTGTATAAAAGTGTAACAAAAATGTGTCGGTATAATATAATTTTGTTGTAGTGTGTCGAATCGAATGTCCCATAATTAAAAACAACTTATAAATACGAAGACCTCCGTACTATTGAAAACAATATATATATATATATATATATATATATATATATATATATATATATATATATATATATATATATATATATATATATATAAGGCTAAATTATAGAAAACCCTCATGTCGTATCCCGCTTTTCCACTTTTCCCATGTCATTAAAAAGTCGAAAATCTGCCCCCTCGTAATTACCGAATTGTGCAATAACCCCGCGCCGTCAGTTGACCGTCAGTTTTTTTGAAAATATAATTTCATATACCCAAAATACGCTTGGAAAATATTCCTTAAAAAAAAAAAAAAAAAAAGACTTCGGAATAGAAAAAAAAAAAAAAAAAAAACTTCGGAATAGAAAAGAAAAAAAAAGGAGGGCATTTTCGTCAATTTACCATTTCCGTTAACGTCGTTGCCCCCTAAAGACAATTCGGTAATTACGCGGGGGCAGATTGTCGACTTTTTAATGACATGGGGTAAAGTGGAAAAGCGGGATATGACAGGGGGGTTTTCAGTAATTTAGCCTATATATAATTAGGTTAGAATACTATCGATAACACTAAGTCATTGGTGCTATCAAGTTTTTAGCCATTGGATTAAAAAATGTGTCGTTAAGATAATAGTGGTCCCCTAGGGTTTATTAGGTGATTGGTTGAATAGTAAAAATCTTAGGGGACCACTATAATCCCAACCGCATATCTTTTCATCAAACGGCAGAAAACTTGATAGCACCAATTGCTTGGTGCTATCAATAGTATTCTAGCCGGACTATATATATATATATATATATATATATATATATATATATATATAGAGAGAGAGAGAGAGAGAGAGAGAGAGAGAGAGAGAGAGAGTTCGGTTACTATGCTATAGATAGCACCAAATATTTGGTGCTATCAAGTTTTCTACTCTTAGATCAACTTATTTGATCATTTCCATTAGTTAGATTTTACTGCTTCTCCTACCATCCATTAAACCCAAGGGGCCCACTATTATCTCAACCACACATTTTTTAATCCAAATGTTAAAAACTTAATAGCACCAATGACTAAAATATGTGAAGTTGAGATGATAGTCGGCCCATTGGGTTTAATAGGTGGTTGGAAAAATAGTAAAATCTAACGGGTGAAAATGATCAAAGGGGTTGATTTAAGGGTAGAAAATTTGATAGCACCAATAATTTGGTACTATTAATGGTATAGTACCCGGTCTCTCTCTCTCTCTCTCTCTCTCTCTCTCTCTCTATATATATATATATATGACTAAATGAATATTAGCTGTAGCAATGGATCGAGCTTTTGGACCGGGCTAAGAAGCTTAAAAAATATTGGGCCTAATGTTTATGGCCCGACCCAAGTTCTAACTGGACTGCCTATTCCAAAGCGCGTCGAAAAACACAGGGGGTTTATTTGGCCCAGTGCAAAGAGCACACCGGAAAAAGATCATAACGTAGTTATGTCGTATTAATCATGGCGTAATTAGCTTAAGTTGTCCAAAGAGTTACTTTGCATTGCTATCAAAAACAACGATCGAATAAGAACTCCCGGTCGATCATGTGCTTATCAAAAGATAGTTCTGATAAGAATAGTTATGCAGAAATATGTCGCATTCACAGTGCAGTTTTTAATGAGATAATAAAAGCTATGAATGATGAGCATGAAAATCAGGCTAAGAATCTATTTAAACATTAATGAGAGGGCTTAGAACTGATATGGAAGTGAGACCTACCACTATTACCTTATGATATCTCTATAACAGGGAGAGATTTATAAAGTCAATAAAAATCCATAATTAGTAGCCAATGATAATTAATAATTAGGTAGATGCTTGCTTGCGTAACCAGTAGGGCAAAATAATAAATAAAATACTACATATAGTGTGAATTGAAAAGTTGATAATAGGGACTTAGGGTTCTTACTGGGTACAAAGTCATAACATAATTAAATGCTGTGCTAACTCCTGGGGCATCTATCCCTATTTTTTGTTTTATTGATGGTTATGTACTCAAACACACAAACTCCACAACACTTGTGGATCACAGCAAAATATATATATATTACTATAATAAAATTAGTTTATAGGACACATATTTGTGACACTGATTTACAAATATCTTATTTATACTTCATCTATATCAAAAATTAAATTATAGGGACACATTTTTGAGACACATTATAGTAATGTGTCGCTATACACCCTAGCAACGACACATATAGCGACATTAATAACAAGTGTCGGTATTTTTTTCAGCAATATTTTTTATAATTTTTAGCAACACTTAAAAGTGTCGCTATAGCATAGTTTTGTTGTAATATATATATATATATATATATATATATATATATATATATATATATATATATATATATATATAATAATAATAATAATAATAATAATAATAATTTTTTTCATGTTGAAAATTAAATTTTTTTAGTATATTCAGAAATTTAATAGAATTTACACTACAACAAAATTAGGTTATAGGGACATATGTTTGTGACACTTTTGTATAAGTGTCCTATCTATATTCCATCTATATCCAAAATTAGGTTATAGGGACACATTTTTGGGACACATTATAAAAATGTGTCGATATACACCCTAGCAACGGCACATATAACAACACTTACAATAAGTGTCAGTATTTTTGTCAGCGACACTTTTTTTAGATTTTAAAAACACTTAAAAGTGTCGCTATAGCCTAATTTTGTTGTAGTGTTTAAATTCAGAAACTTCTATTTTGATACCATATTAAAATATTATATAAAATAATTGTTATTCTCTGATAATTTAAACTGCTAGAGAATATTATTTTTATATATTTTATATTCAACAATACTCAAATTTTCTTTTGAATGCGATTCTTCAACTTTTTATTTTTTAAAAATCAAATAATTTTAGATAAAAATAATAAAAAATTTATCACATCTATTAATGATTTCACGAAATTAATCAGCTTTAATCACTTAATTTTCATCAAATAAAACTAAATTATTTAATGATTAATAATTAATAAAATTATTAACTTTGTTAAAATTTTCAATTTAGTTAAGTATAAAAACTTTAAAAAAATTAAAAGTTGAGGGACTCTCAATCGAAAAAAATTTAAAACAAAAAACAGTCGAGGGGACTATTTTGGATTATTTCGTACTGAAATATAATTAAAATATAATGATAGAATTGGAATTCTTTTTCTTAAAAATTATTCTATTTAGAATGGATAACAATAGCTATTGTTAATAATTACTAGTGTAGTGACTTAATGTAACAATCTGGTCCTGTCCACTAGCAATAATAATTTGTTGGATCTAAACCATAATCCAACAACGATTCAAAATACTTAAATCTACTTATTATTACTGGTATCTAAGTCTTTTATATACCCAAACACATCCACATTTTCATCCGACGTGGGATTCCGTTTCGGCCTAACGTCCTCGTGTCACAGACTCCCGCCGTTTCGGCTTAACGTCCTCGTCGGCCAAACACACACACCAACCCATTTTCTTCACACACACCAACCCATTTTCTTCCGATGTAGGACTCCGTTTCGGCCTGACGTCCTCGTGTCACAGACTCCCGCCGTTTTGACCTGACGTCCTCGTCAGCCCAAACACACAACGTCAGCCCAAACACACACACAGCAATCCAAAATCACCCGGCGATGTGAGACTTGTCTCGTTAGCCCTGTCATATAGACCCAGGCTCAGTCGAGACTTGCCTCACACTTCTGGCTAGTTATTGGCTCTGATACCAAATGTAATGATCCGGCTCACTAGCAATAATAACTTGTTGAGCCAAAATCACAACCCAAAATGCTTAAGTCAAGTTATTATTATTAGTGTCCAAGTCTTTTATATATCCAAACACATCCACATATTCATTCGATGTGAGACTATTGAGGTGTCACACCGATGCAGCGGATAAATACTATTAAAATAAAAATTTTAAATAGTACATTTTAATAATTAATACTATAAAAAAATATTAAATATATACTATTTTTAAATTTATAATTAATTGATATAATATATTGATTGTATTTTGTAACGGATAGTTGTTATTGTAGAGATAAAAATATAATTTACTGAACAAACGAAAACTCAAAATGCAAATATATATATATATATATATATATATATATATATATATATATATATATATATATATATATATATATGTATGTATGTATAAACAATAATCTCACTTGATAAACAAATTAAATTATTTTTGTCAAATCAATTATTAAAAAACTAATATTATTTTATCCATAATAGGAAGAAAATTTTAATGTAAGTAAAAATATTTTAAAATTTGACAAATATATATATATATATATAATTTAAATAAAATTAGAAAATTCAACTAAACTTGACTTATCTTTTTTATTATAAAATTATTACTTATATATAGACTCTCACAAAATCTTTTAACTTCTTTATGTATTAATTCACTTATAATGTTTATAGAAAAATTAAAAGATATTTCTAGATATACTAAAAAATTATAGAAATACCAAAAAATACATTATTTTAAATTATCATAATTTATTTTTTGAGAAAGCGAAAAGACTTATTACTAGATAAGTTGAACCGATTTGCTGCAAAAAAGAAAATGTAACTAAAATACGGCTCGGTTCAAAAATTACTATTAAATGAGAAAGAAATTTAATTAAAATGTAGTTGAGGTCAAGATTTATTATCAAATGAGAAAGAAATAAATATTGAGATTGAAATTAAAGAAGAAAACGAAACGTAGCAAACAAATATAAAAATTAATATAAGTTAATAAATTCTACTTAGTATTTAATTATGTCGCATTCGTGACACTTCTATTTTTTCCATCCCTACACCAAAATATCTTCTTTGTGGAGATTGTAATATATAAAGCATATTTTATTTGTATTTTTCTTAAATTTGATAACAATTATTTTTTTTAATAATTATTTTACTTAGCATTTAATTATGTCGCATTCGCAACAACTCAATTCTTTTCCTACACCAAAATATTTTTTTCACAGTCATAGTATATGAAAGTAATTAAATATTTTTCATAATATTAAGTTATTTAATTCGGTGTTTTAATTATTATATATTATAAATGCCATAGAGATTTTGTTTTCTCTCCTTTAAATATTCACCAATGAATAAGTTAATAGGATTTTTTTTTTTTTTTTTCTAAAAGATTGTAAATTTCTTTTATGATCTATCTCTTTTTTGTTTTTTTTTGTTTGTTTTTTTTTTTTTAAAGAAAAATATTGGTTTAATAAGTAATTTGAACTAGATGCTACAGTTAAAGTGGATTTGTACCCAGCAATAATTTTGAAGGAATGTTCTTAGAGCACACGCAATGCAACGTGTCTGTTTCCACAAATGCAAATAGTTAATAATTATTAAATTTGAATCATTATAAACAATAAATGTACATGTATATTTGTCACCATATTCTCCTATAAAAAAATGTACGTATCAAAACTTTGCTTTGGCAGGTGCTGTATCATGTACCATATATATATACCTTTTCACATTTGGTGTGTGTGTATATATATATTTATATATGAAAAATATTACTCATCATCACCAGCAAATACACTAAAACTTAAAAATGTATCAAATTATGTTGGAATTTAACGAGTTTTATTAAATTACTTGGAGAAGCTACAACATGTTATATCGAAAACGATTAAAAATACTATTCATGATCATTTTCAGTAGAAAGAGATCTATATATATATATATATATATATATATTTTAAATTTTAAATTAATTTTTTTTTTGACAAAATTAATGTGAAATAAATAAATAATTTTTGAATGGATGAGTGTAAATTTTACATCAGCTATTTAAGCCTATAAGTAGCATTTGACTGTATGACCAATGACCTTTCATGGTTGGCACGAGGTAATTAATGTTGCTACAATAATACTAATAATATACTTCCAACAAGTAGTGAGGTAGCTAATGCACCACCCACCTCATAAAAGCTCACGTATGCAAATGGATGAGGATTGAGGATTGGTGGAGATTTTGCTATCTATTCCAAATGAGTAGGTATGGAATTAAGAGTCAAAAAATAATAATAATAATAATAATAATAATAATAATAATAATTCGATTCGAATTTATCCTACAAAGAAATAAAATGAGAGGTAGAGTATTCCCTTCCATTTTAGATTCATTCTTATATGTAAAATATTTGTCAAAAATCCAATTGGCCTCAAATAGAAAAGCAAGTGAGGGTTAAAATAGAATAAAATTAATTCATTTAAAATCTATATATCCTAATATGTTAAAAAATATTTCTGTCCTGTTTGCATGCTTGGTATAAAATATTTACTTTGTTTGAATATTTCCAAAAGCAAATAAAAATAAAATTTATGTTAAAATAATAATTAGTTATTTTAAAAAGGCCGCTGGAGCATGTCAACCTAGGACTATTGCAAATATTTTAATGGTTAGTTTTTTATATTTATATTTTATTTCTATTTAAAAAGCGAGCAAAATATTATTTAAAAGTGCATTTTTATTTAGAAGCTTGAACTAAGTTTGAAGAGGGCAACACTCTTAACACTCTTTTCTATAGATGAAGTTCATATTGAATCGAGTCATAGTCAAAATGGTAGGAGATCGAATTGGTCTGAGTCTATGTTTAAAATAATATAAGATTGATTAGAATCATAATCGTAATCGTAAGGTGTTGACGTTGTGTCTATGCAATTTAAATAAATTGATTGTACCTTTCAACCATTCAAATTTTTGAAATTAATAATTAACACCAAAATACATAATTAGTACCACTAAAATTAAGTTTCACATAAATTACTCTCATGTTTTTTCTGATTAAAAATGAGTTCTCACTATTAGAGTTAATTTTTTAGAAATTAACTCTGATAGTAGAGCTTATACGTTTTCAAAAGTACAAGCGCATTCATACTTGTGAATTTTTTACCATTAAATTTGTATTGAAATTTGTATTTTTTACTTTATCTTTCTCTCTCTTTAGTTGACTTTACAAAAATACAAATCACAATACAAATTCAATGATAAAAAATTTACAAATATGAATGTGCTTGTATTTTTGTAAAGCCAACTTAAGGAAGAGAAAGATAAAGTATAAAATACAAATCTCAATACATATTTAATGATAAAAAATTCAGAAGCATGAATGAATTAATTTGTGCTTTTAAAATATATAAACTCTACTCTCTCTCTCTCTCTCTCTCTCTCTCTCTCTCTCTCTCTCTCTCTCTCTCTCTCTCTCTCTCTCTATATATATATATATATATATATATATTTGAAATATTAATTTTTTACATCAAATTATATTTCAAATTTAAAATATTAATCATGAAATAACATTCGGCATATAAAATAGGATGCAACTTGCTACTTGAAGAACATATATATATATATATATATATATATATAGCACTACTTGACAATTTTTTGAAATGTATCCTCCAAATTTCACTTTTTCAATAAAAAATTCTAAATATTAAATTTATTTAATAGAACTATTAAATTTAATTAAATTACCAATTTAATCAGTTAAAATTATTTAATTCTAAAAAAAAATAAAAATCAAGAAAATAATAATCGAAAAGTTAAAATATAGTTGAGGGGGCCTCCATGCATTTTTATTAATTTTTAATGAAATTATTATTTATCTTGATAAGTGTAACCAGTAATACTTAAAAAAATATGTATAATTAATCTTAAAAATTATCAGTTAGGTTTCATATAACTTCAGAATTAATAATATAAAAGAAAACATGATTTACATAGTTTTCTTTAAGAAATAAATGCATGTATAGTTAATAAATTGTGATAAGCAGTCGTTTTGAATATCAAAGGAAACATACAACATACAATAAATTAAATTTAAAATTAAAATTTTAAAATATAGTGCAGTGTGTATTCAGTGCCTACAATAATTTTCTCACATTTTGTGACTAGATAGTTAAAAAAAATGAGGCTGAAAAGAAAATAAACTAAATATAAAAGTTTATTAAATTTTTAAACATACATATAAAAAAAATTACGAGGTGTTTGGTTTTACGTAAAATCATAAAAATTAGTTTTGGGTGAAATTTTTCTTTATATTTGTAATATTTAGTTTTTAGAAGAATTTTTTTTTTTTTTTTTTTTTTTTTACGTTTTGTAATATTTAATTTTTAAAATTTTTTACTTTATCTATCCAAATGGACCTAACAAAAAAGTAAAGACCACAGCTTTATTATTATCTATCTGCAGTACAAAAATAATTTAATATAAAAATATTTTTTAAATGATCTTTGAAAGAAGTGTTTCTGTAATATAACAAATGCCAATATTTAAATAAATACCGTCTTATAAATTCTTTATTATATAAAATTAATTTATTAAATAATAAATTTTACTATTAATTTTAGCCAAGACTTTAAAACTTCAGAATTTTAAATAATTTTGGCGTTTTAAAATGTGAAAATATATTTTACCGACGCTTAGCATAAATGTCAGTATATACGTATCGATTTTTTATTTACGGTCCTTTTAACTAGCATTTTTAAATATGACATTAAATTATATTAAAATATTTTTAAATATAATTTAATATATAAAAAAATTAAATATTAATTTTTATATAGCGGTGGTACATGCATACGCACGAGTTTGAGAACGCACCGCGTGCATGGTGAAAAAGTTTTAAATTTGAGGCCGCTAATTTATGGATGAGAGGTTGTTTAATTATGGATTCACATGCATGGTGGCAAACTTTATGAAAGAACTTTGGATCCGTACATAATATTAAATGTGACATGATAACTTGATTTATATTCGTTTTTGAGATTAGTTACAACTACAGTTTTGCCCATACAGTTTAAGGAATCATTTGATTTTGTTGAGACCTGGGTAAAAATATTGATTAAGTTGTTTAAATAAATACCAAGTACTATATATGTTAATCCAAATCACAACAAAAACATTGCAATATAATGAAGCTAGTGATTTAAATAGTTTCAATTTGAGTACAAATAAAATATATATGCAGTGATAAATTTAGATAATATTGGATATATAGATAAATTAAAGAGAATTAAAAAAATTGAACACATCAAATTAATTATGTACAAATGAATACAATTTGATTAATAAATTCAGAACATCCATTAATCTTTCGCTCTCATTTAATCAATCAACTATTTAATTCATAGTTGAAAGTGATTATAACTCTTTTCATTAGTTTAATTAATACTTGAAAGGTCTAACCTCGCTCGTATGTAGCTCTCTTAATCCATCTCTGACTGATTAATAATTCATGCAAAAACACACATCAATAAATGATCCAAATCAACTATAATTTTAAATGACTCACCTAATCTTTTGAAGTTTCTATTTTTTTTAAATGACTCACCTAATATTTTGAAGTTTCTGGATATATATATATATATATATATATATATATATATATATAGAGAGAGAGAGAGAGAGAGAGAGAGAGAGAGAGAGAGAGAGAGAGAGAGAGAGCCGCTGAGATATTATTAATAATAGTAAACATTTAATGCTACCTCATTTTTAAGCCATTAGATCTATATTTTAATAATTTTCACCTCTTAATTAGATCATACTATTCAACTAATCACCCACTAAATTCTAAAGAAACTATTATTATCTTGAATTATTGACGATAACTATTAATTCTAAAATTTCGAGCACTTAGAAATATATAATCAATTCCCTTAAAGCATACAGATATAGTGTCTACGAGTCTCGATTGTGACTCAGCCCAACTAGCCTCACGCCACTTCGAATATAACTCGGCCCAACTCGACCTTCCGCCATTTCGAATATGACTCAGCCTAACCTAGCCTCCCGCCATAAGACAGGATGTTGATCCTTTTAAGCCAATACATTAAACCCTTGTTGGCCACTATGATTCTAACTCTATAAATTTTCATCAAAAAATTAAAAATTGAATAATATCCAAAATCGAATACTATTAGGAGTACGATCCAGTCTAATTCTATATATATTTCTATATTATCGATAGCACCGGCAGTTAGTACTTTCAAGTTTTCTGTCGTTAAATCTATCTTTTCGATCATTTCCACCAGTTAGATCATACTATTTTTCTAACCACGTACTAAACCCTAGGAGCCACTATCATCCTAACAGTATATCCCTTAATCCAAGTACTAAAAACTTAATAGCACTAATAACTTGGTGTCATCGATAACGTTGTGACACCCCAACTTCCCAGAGGGTGACCCATCCTAAGAACTACTCTAGCCCAGGCACGCTTAACTCTCTTAACCTCTTGGGTCTTGCTACCATCCAAAATGCTATAGCCGGATTAAAAAATTTAGTCCTATTATATCATTTATATATAGGACTAATTCAAATTCCGGGGGTATCACATTCTTCCCCCCTTTAAGCCCTGACGTCCTCGTCAGGCTCAAAGACACTCACAAGCACCAGGCGATGCGAGGCTCGTCTCGCTAGCCTTAGCCGACCTTGTGGGGAGCTACACTCCACCCACAACGGTCATTAGCCGAAGAGCCTCGCTCTACCCGCTATATAACCCTGGCTCAGCCGAGACTCATCTCACATTTCCGCCTAATGAATGACTCTGATACCAACTGTGACGCCCCAACTTCCCAGAAGGTCACCCATCCTAGAACTACTCTAGCCCAGGCACGCTTAACTCTCTTAACCTCTTGAATCTTATTACCACCCAAAATGCTATAGCCGGATTAAGAGATTTAGTCATATTATATCATTTATATATAGGACTAATCCAAATTCCGGGGGTATCACAAACATAGTAGCCTAATTCATATATATATAGAGTATGTCTACTATGTTTGTAAAAGTACTAATCAATTGGTATTTGTAAGTTTTCTACCGTTATTTTTGATTAATTTCACCCCTTAGATCATGCTATTAATTCCACCAATCACTCACTAAATCCAAAGGGCACACTATTATTCTAACTGAACATCTTTTCATTCAAAGGCTAAAAACCTATAAGCACCGATGAGTTGGTACTTTTAAAAACATAGAAGCTCAATTATATATATATATATATATATATATATATATATATATATAGAGAGAGAGAGAGAGAGAGAGAGAGAGAGAGAGAGAGAGAGAGAGAGAGAGAGAGAGAGAATGACTATTATACTTTTGTGAATACAGGCTTTTTTGTATTCATAAATTATTTTCGATAATGAAACTTTCGAATCGATGATCCATATCATTAAATGTGATCTAAAACATTTTAAACATCTAGAAATTTTTTTTTGTAATTTTTCAAAATTATTATAAAATCTATCGAGTATAAAATGAATAATTAAAATTGAACAATCTTAAAAAAATTGAGAATTAGATTTTTCAATTTAAGATCGGAGTTATAGATCTCTATCTAGATAGTGAATAGAATTTTCTGTCAAAAATTCAACCTGTCACGATTTTTTAACACTGTTAAACTAGCAAACATTCTATACCAGCTGTTAAAAAATATCAATTTGAGATTTTTTGATCATAAGAAAACAGATGTCAAAAAATTATAGAATTTAGTTTTTAAAAATTTTAAATGTTCTGAATTATATTTAATGATATAGATCGTCGATTTGTAAACTCTATCATCGAAAAAAAATTATGAGTACGAAGTCAATCGTACTTATAAGAGGATATTAGCCAGACTCTCTCTCTCTCTCTCTCTCTCTCTCTCTCTCTCTCTCCTAACCACACATCTTTTCATCCAAGGGCTAAAAATTTACAAGCACCAATGACTTGGTACTTTTAAAAGCATAGGAGCTCCTTAAAAATCTACAAGCATCAATGACTTGCTACTTTTACACTACAACAAAATTAGGCTATAGCGACACTTTTAAGTGAATCTAAAATCTAAAAAAAGTGTCGCTGACAAAAATACCAACACTTATTGTAAGTGTTGCTATATGTGCCGTCGCTAGGGTGTATAGCGACACATTTTTGTAATGTGTCCCAAAAATATGTCCCTATAACCTAATTTTGGATATAGATGGAATATAGATAGGACACTTATACAAAAGTGTCACAAACATGTGTCCCTATAACCTAATTTTGTTGTAGTGTTAAAAGCATAGGATGCTTCTATGCTTTTAAAAGGATACTCCTATGCTTTTAAAAGTAGCAAGTCATTGGTGTCTGGAGGTTTTTAACTCTTGGATGAAAAGATGTGTGTGTGTGTGCATACATATATATATAATTGAGCTCTTATACTTTTAAAAGCACCAGTCATCAGTGCTCGTAGGTTTTTAGCCCTTGGATGAAAGGTTGTGTGGTTAGGATGATAGTGGGCCCTTTGGATTTAGTGGGTGGTTGGTGGAATAGTATGATCTAAGTGTTGAAATTAATCAAAGAGATAGACCTAACGGTAGAAAACTTAGAAACACAAATTGTTTGGTACTTTTACAAGTATAGTCGTCAGACTCTCTATATATATATAGAGGGAAAGAGAGTCCAGCTACTATCCTTTTAGAAGAACAAAGCCCTTTGTCCTCCTAAATCGTTTTACATGATAGAAATTTCGAATCGATGATCGGAACCGTTAAAGTTGATCTAAAATATTTAAAGTGCCTAAAGAATAAATTTCATAAATTTTAAAATTTATTTACATAGTGATCAAAGGATCACAAAATCGATAATTTTTAACGGCCTATATTAGCCGGTTGCTACTTTAACGGTATAGAGCAATTCAAACCGCATGAATTTTTGATAGAAAATTCTCTATATTAGATAATATTTGATAACTCCAATCATAAATTTAGAAAGTCTAACATCTATTTTCACCAGATTTTTATTTTTGAGCGTTTATTTTTCAACTCTTCGATAAACTTGAAAACGATTTTCAAAATTTATGAAATTTATATTCTAGGCACTTTAAATACTGTAAATCAATTTTAGCGGTTTCGATCATCAATTCGAAATTCGTATCATGTAAAACGACTTAGGAGGACAAAAGACTTTGTCATCCTATATATATATATATATATATATATATATATATATATGTATATATATATATATATATATATATATATATATATATAGAGAGAGAGAGAGAGAGAGAGAGAGAGAGAGAGAGAGAGAGAGAGAGAGAGAATTGAGCTCATATATTTTAAAAATATCAAATCATTGGTCCTTGTAGATTTTTACCTCTTGGATGAAAAGATGTGTGGTTAGAATGATAGTGAGCCCCTTGAGTTAAATGAGTTGTTAGTAAAATAGAATGATCTAAGAGATGGAATTAGTCAAAGAGGTAGATCTAACTGTAGAAAACTTACAAGCACCAATCATTTTGTACTTGTACAAGTATAATAGCCTCTCTCTCTCTCTCTCTCTCTCTCTCTCTCTCTCTCTCTCTCTCTCTCTCTCTCTCTATATATATATATATATATATATATATATGTCCGACTATTATACTTTTATAAGTAAAATCCTTCGTACTCGTAAGTTTTCGACATTTGGATGAAAGAATGTGTGGTTAGAATTATAGTGGTCTACTAAAATTTATACTATTTCACCAACAACCCACTAAATGCTAGAGAGACCACTATCATCCTAACCGCATATCGCTTCATCCAAAGACGAAAAAGTTATGAGTACAAATAAATTTACACTTATAAAAATACAGTATATATATAATATATATATATATATATATATATATATATATATATATATATGCGCACACATCAATTCGAAAGAACAATCCGCCGTGCTTAATGTGAAAGGAGGTTTTATTTGTAACAGTACGTTCTTCTATATGCGAATTGATTAAAATTCATCACACCTCCCGATTTCCCAACAACTAACTACCTCCCAATTAATTCATTACCTCACCAAATTCTGTCCCCTTACTTGAGAGATTAATCCATGCACCAAGCGCATTGCGGGCGGCCACACTCTTAAAATCTTTTATATATATATATATATATATATATATATGTATGTATGTATGTATGTATGTATGTATGTATATAGTCTGCTGAAATGCCATTGATAGTTCTAAGCATTTGGTACAACCAAATTTTTTACCGTTAGATTTATTTTTTTAATTATTCTCATTTTTATATTATTTTTCTATGAAAAATCGTCTACTAAACTCCACCAATGACTTTATACTATATATATATATATATAGAGAGAGAGAGAGAGAGAGAGAGAGAGAGAGAGAGTTCAGCTACTATGCTATTAATAGTATCAAATATTTGATGCTATCAAGTTTTCTACCCTAAGATCAATCTTTTTTATTATTTCTATCCGTTATATTTTATTATTTTTTCAACAACTCATTAAACCTAAAGAACTCACTACTATCATCTTAACCACACATCTTTTAATTCAATTTCTCTCTCTATTTTTCTATATATATATATATATATATATATATATATATATATATATATATATATATTTCAGAACTTAAATTTATTATATAGTTATTATATCAAAAATTAATTTATAAATTAAGTAAAAAATTATTTATACAATTTAAATTTAGAACTTTTGGTGCGAAAATAACATGTTCTGTTAGTTTTTTTTTATAACAATTATTTTATTAAAATTATATTATTAATTATGAAACTGCCGGTTTAGTAAATGATAAAGAATTTAATAATTAATAATTAATTTAGACTTTTTATTTTTAGCTTAATTTACTTTTTTTTAATAAAAAGTAAAAACATCAAGCTGTTAAAACTTTCACCTTTTAGAGAAGTACAACAATCTCTATTTTTTAAACAATTGTTTCAATATAAGATTAATCAAACTTTTCACCATTTTACAAAGAATGTATAGATACATCAGGTGCACGCAATGATTTCACCACTTTTCTCATCCCTAACACTATAAAATACCTCTTCCCCACACTCCCAACTCACTACTACAAAGCAAAGCAAAGGAAAGCGAACCAAAACTAAGCCATGTCGATGAGCCCAAACCCTTCTCTAGAGCTCTCGGGCTCACTCGACCTACTCAAACATGCCAAACTCAACTACCACTCCATATTCAATCGTCTCGTCTTCTTTCTTCTGCTCATGCACCTGACCTCGCTCCTATCCTACAGCAATTTTCTACGTATTTTTGTGGTCTTTTTATACGTCGCAACACTTTACGTAAAATCCCGGCCTCGCGCCGTATACCTCATCGACTTCGCCTGCTACAAGCCGCCGTTTTGGTGCCGGATACCGAACGCGTCGTTTTTGGAGTACGGTCGGGAGATCATCGGCGAGGACCGAGCCAATTTCATGATGAGGGTTCTGGAACGCTCCGGGCTCGGCGAGGAGACTGCGTTGCCGCCGCCGGCCCATTACATCCCTCCCGAGTCGTCGTTGGTCGGATCGCGCGACGAGTCGGAGCTCGTTATCTTCACGGCCGTCGACGATTTGTTTCGGAAGACGGGAGTCGACCCGAAGGACATCAACATCATCGTCGTCAACTGCAATAGCTTCGCGCCGATGCCGTCGCTCGCGTCGATGATCGTCAACCGGTACAAGCTTCGGGACGACGTCCGGAGCTTTAATTTGTCCGGCATGGGGTGCTCTGCAAGCCCAATATCGGTCGGTCTCGCGAGGGACATCCTCCGAATGCAACCCGATTCTACTGCTCTGGTACTATATAAAATAATTTTCATACTTCTTACCCAATCTTTTCTAACAAACCTGCGGTGTTTTAATATTTTATATTCATCAGGTATTTTCTACGGAGATCATCGTATCTCCAGCCTGGTACACCGGAATGCAACGGTCGATGCTGATACCCAACTGCCTCTTCCGTATGGGCGGTGTCGCGATCCTTCTCTCGAACCGCACCCGGCACCGCCCGGATGCCAAGTACCGGCTCCACCATGTGGTCCGGACCCACATCGGGGCCGACGACAAGGCGTACAGGTGCTTGTACCAAGTCGAGGACGCCGACGGAAGGCTCGGGATCTCCCTTTCGAAGGAAGTGATGCCGATCTCCGGCCATGCGATGAAACAGCACTTGATTGAGCTGGGACAGTTTGTGCTTCCCTGGTGGGAGCAGCTGCTCTTCGTCGCAACTCTCCTCCGACGTAGGTTTATCAACCCCAAGGCAAAGGTATATATATATTCTGAAGGGTATATATAAGTATACATCCTTTTAAGGGTGTATATCCTACACCCCACTATATTTTGAGATGGATATTATTTCACTCGTCACATCGAGTGACGAGTAGAATTCATCCCATTTTAGAATGAAGTGGGGTGTAAGATGTACATTTCTAAAAGAGTGTACATCTAGCATCGTCCATAAACAAGAAAAATTAAATGACAAATAAGCTTGAGGTTCTAATTGAAACGGTGTTTTAATATTTGTACTCGACAGGTTTACACTCCGGAGTTCAGAAAGGCATTTGAGCACATCTGCGTGCATGCCGGTGGTCGTGCGGTGATCGATGAAGTGCAGAAGAATTTAGGGCTGTCGGCGGAGCAGGTGGAGGCCTCGCGCATGGCGCTGCACCGCTTCGGTGCGTGATACAATAAAGACAAGCGTCAACTATTTTTCTCGAAAAACTTAAACGGCTAACGTATCTATAATTTGAATATTTAATGACCTGTTTGGTAAACACAAATTAAACTTATATTTATAAGGGCTATAGAGTAGATTTTTGTTTTCTTAAATAATAGGTCTTAACTCTATATCTTCCTAAACAGAGAACAAAAAAATTGTGACTTTTGAATAGGATCTAACTCAATATATCCTCTAATATTTGAGAACTAATCATTTTTTATACAAACTTAAGTTTTACATGGACTTTGAGGAAATACAAATAAATGAGCGTATTCAAAACCCAAAGATACTTAGAATTCAGAACCTTTCATTCCGGTCATATATTTATGTTAAATAATATATATATATATATATAAGAGAGAGAGAGAGAGAGAGAGAGAGAGAGAGAGAGAGGGGGGGGGGGGGGGGGGGACTAGAATATTATTGACATAATGAGAATAATGTTTGCTATCTATTTCTTTAATTATTAAATGTCTAGAGTTTAATGGTGATAAGTGTAATAGTAATAATCTAATGGTGAAAAAGTATTTAAGAAATTATATTTAATTATATACTATTAATAGTATTCTAGCTCTCTCTCTCTCTATATATATATATATATAAAATTAAGTTTTTATATTTTTAAAAGTATAAGTTATTAGTAATTGTAAGTTTTAGTTCTTGAATGAAAAGATGTGTGGTTAGAATGATAGTGGCCCCTTGAGTTAAATGAATAGTTGGTGGAATAGAATGATCTAATGGATGAAATTAATTAGTCAAAGGGGTAAATTTAACGGTAGAAAACTTACAAGCACCAATTACTTTGTACTTGTATAAACATAGCAGCCGGACTATATATATATATATATATATATATATATATATATATATATATATATATATATATTATATATATATATATATATATATATAAAATTTGGCAATTAACTTTTTTTTGACTATTGGATGTTTAGAATTTAGTAAGATTTGGTAAAACAACAATAATTTAAGGGTGAAAAAATTAATTGTAAATATTATTCATGTGCTATTAATAGTATATTAGCTCAACTATATATATATAAAACTAGGCTACTATGCTATCGATAGCACCAAGTCCTTGGTGCTATTAAGTTTTTGACCTTTGGATGAGGAGATGTGTGCTTAGGATAATAATTGACCCCTTGGGTTTAGTGGGTGGTTGAAAAAATAGTATAATCTAAGGATTGAAAATGATTGAAGGGGTAAATCTAATGGTGGAAAACTTGTTAGCACCAAGTGCTTTGTGCTATTGATAGCATAATAGTGGAACTCTCTCTCTTTATATATATATATATATATATATATATATATATATATATATATATATATATATATATATATATATATATATATATATTGAACTCCTATATTTTTAAAAGTTCAAAGTCATTGATGGTTATATGTTTTTAACTCTTTGATGAAAAGATATGAGGTTAGGATAATAGTGGGCCCCTTCAGTTAATTGAGTAATTGATGAAATAAAATAATTTAAGAGATGAAATTAGTCAAAATGATAGTTCTAACGGTAGAAAATTTACAAGTACCAATTGCTTTCATGCTTGTACAAGCATAATAGCCGGACTCTCTCTCTCTCTCTCTTTCTCTCTCTCTGTATATATATATATATATATACTTGTGTGTTTTTAAAAATACGAAGGCTCTCGTGCTCCCAAATTGTTTTTTATGTTGGGACTTCCGAATGGACGATCGGCTCCGTTAAACTTGATTTAGAGTATTTAAAAGATTTAGAAATTAAATTTTGTAAATTTTTGATATTATTTGCCAAGTGATCAAAGAGACTCAAAATCAACAATTTTAATGGCTGTGGTGGGCCATTTGCAAGTTTAACAGTGTAGAAATATTCAAATTACATAAAATTTTGGTAGAAATTTTTTTATACTATATAGAACAAGATCAATATTTTTGATTCAAACTTTTAGTATCATATCATCATATTTTGTGATATTTTTATTTTCAGCCGTTGATTTTGAACCCTTTCAATCACTAGGTAAATGATATCGAAAAATCACAAAATTTAATTTTTAGATATTTCAAATATTTTATATTAAGTTTAACGGAGCCAATAGTTTATTCGGATATCCCAATATTAAAAATAATTTGGAAGCACGAAGGACTCCATACTTCTAAAAGCACACAAGTCCCACTCTCTTTCTCTCTCTCTATAATATATGTATAAAAAGAGAGAGAGAAAGAGAGAGAGAGAGAGAGAGAGAGAGCTAGGCTTCTATACTATCTATGGTACCAGAGCTCCGGTACTATTGTCTCGTTTCGATATTAGGATATTCAAATCAACGATCCACACCGTTAAAACTGATTTAAGGTATTTAAAGTTTTTAGAAAAAAAAAATATATTTTTTCAACATAATTTACTTTATAATCAAATTATTTCAAAAAGTATATTTTTTCAACATAATTTACTTTATAATCAAATTATTTCAAAATTATTAATTTTTAATAATTACTACGGCGAGTTTGTAGTTTAACGGTGTAGAAGAATCTAAATTTATTTAAATTTTGATAGAAAATACTTTAATTATTTAAATCAAGATCTGCATTCTTGATTTCAAATTCCAAAGTCATATTATCAAATTTTAAAAATTATTTAATTTTTACCGTTCATTTTAATATGATTTACTAACTATGTAAACGATATCGAAAAAAAATAAAATTTTATTTCTAAGAATTTCATAAATTCTAAATTATATTTAGCGGTGTGGGTTGTTAATTTGAATACCCTAAAATGAAAAATAAGACTATAATACTGAAACTCCCGTACTATAAATAGTATAGTAGCTCTCTCTCTCTCTCTCTCTCAATAAATAAATAAATAAATATAAATACATATATATATGCTTTTAAAAGCAAAAGCACATACATGCTTGTAAATTTTTTATCATTGAATTTGTATTAAAATTTGTATTTTTATAAAGTTAATTAAAAAGAGAGAAATATAAAGTAAAAAGTATAAATCCTAACACAAATCTAATAATAAAAAATTTATAAATATAAATAGATTTATATTTTTAAAAATATATAAACTTTAATATATATATATATAACGGTGTTTTAAAATTTTATATTTGCTGATAGCAGGTAACACGTCGAGCAGCTCGGTGTGGTATGAGCTAAGCTACATGGAGGCGAAGGGGAGGATGAGGAAGGGGGACAGGGTGTGGCAAATAGGGTTAGGAAGCGGCTTCAAATGCAACAGCTCGGTGTGGGAATGTGTTAAAGCCATGGACAAGGTCGATCAAGGCCCATGGTCGGGTTGCATTGATAGGTACCCTGTGGAGGTGCCCGATGTGCTCAAATTCTAAGTTCTAAATTAAACAACCCCAAGACATGCATATACATATCCAAAATAATGCTGGTGTGCACTCTCGAGATCAGTAATCCAAAGTTATTTTATAATTTTAATAATAAAAATTATATTAGTCTGAATTTTATTATCATCTACTTTTGAAAGTGACTCAGCATTATTCTTATGTGCATGCATGGCTTCTATTATCGCCACTTAAACACAAAAAAGACATGAGGTAATTAAGAATGTATGGACCTTAATTATTTGAAAGATGTTGCATTTCGAAATGGATACCTAAACTTCCAAAATTGTGAACTTAGTGTGGAACATTATAATTCGTACGTTTTAGTGTTTTTAAATCAAAATCTGAATGGTGTTTTCGCAAATCACATTGAAATAGTTAAGGGATGAACACTACACATGTAAGGTTTTTATTATTGTTGCAATTGCTAAATTCAAATAGAACACAATAAAATTTTGTGAGAATTTTTCATAAATCAAAAGAAAACTAAAATAGATAGCAAGGTTATAAGATTTGCGAAGTTCAGGTATTCATTTTGAAGGGCTTTACAGTTTACATGAGTCCTATACATTTTTACTAAAAAAATAGAAAAATAAAAATACAGATAAAAATAAAGGACTATTTTACGTACGTGCATGTTTCGTGGTTCGATGCATGCCAAAAACAAAGGAGGGGGTAAAAAGGTGTAAAAATAGTGTGGCCCTCCTCATAAATATGGGCTTAGATGGATGCTTTGTGTGTGTAAAATAAAATTCATTACATGACCTCAAAATATTTATCTTTTTTTCTTTTAAGGTGGTGATGAATTTGTAATGTTATATTTAAGAAAAGTGAGAAAAATAAAAAGGTAATATTAATTTTGGGTTGTTTGCCTTTGAGTATGTGTTTCCTTTTTAATTAGCTTTTTTTTTTTTTTTCAATTTTTATTGATGTAAAATTGAATAAAATTAAAATATGAGATAAGATGAACTCGTACACCATCAATCGCTTTTACGTGTTTAATTTGTATATATATGCAAGCATTTTTGTTTTGGTGCAATGTGCCATAATTTCTCCCTAGTGGTTGGTTGTTGGGACATATTATTTAGGTTGATAAATATAATAATGAATGTGGCTGGAGCTTATAGATATGTATAATGCACTTATTCATAAATATATATAGAGTCCAGCTACTATACTTTTAATAGTATCAAGTTATTAGTGCTATCAAGTTTTCTATTCTTAGATCAACCTCTTTGATCATTTTCATCCGCTAGATTTTACTATTTTTTCAACCACTTATTAAACCCAAGTGGCCCATTATTATCTCAACCACATATCTTTTAATCCAATGATTAAAAACTTAATAATACCAATAATTTTATATTATTAATAGTATTTCAGCCTAGCTCAATCACAAAAATATTTGATAATATTTTATCAAATGTAAATATTAAAACTAAATTTGTTCTCTAAACAATTAAATTTTTTAGAGATAATGATTATTTTCCATAGTAACAAAGCAATAGGGATCATGATCTGTTCGATTTATACCATCAGCCTTGTAGTTTCATTCAATATTTCACTTCGAGTCCTCGACGTACTCCCCCATCAAAAAGGTCTTGCTCAAGCTTAATGTTAGCTGCGAGAGAGAAGTATCGAATATGAAACATCAACAAAAAAACACCCTTTTTTTTTTTTTGCAGCTTCCACATATTATTATACTACTACATTCAATGATTTTTTAGTTATGATTATTATAAGCAGGGATTTTGAAGATCACATGCACTCACGACATGCATGCTCAACAAAGGGAAACGGGTTCCATGTCTAACGGGTTGCGAACTTACAACTAACAACATATAAACTTGAACCTCAACAATTAACCATGCATTTACTTCATTATAAATGCTAATTAAAAAGCTATATAAGTATGGCTAGCTTGCTTGCAACTTTTGCCTTGTGATGGCTGCTGTTAGATGTGCCTTGAATTTAGTTGTTGTTTTTAATTTTGTGCTGCTAATTAACTCGCTGACAATTTCGCTGTACAATAAATTTTAAAAAATAATTTGTAAAAAAAATAGATGTTTATAATGAAAACAGAGGGCTATATCTAATGCTAAAGAAACTATGCGTTAAAAAACTTCCTTTTTCATTTTGACCTAGTGGTTATACATCTTAATATACTTTTATAACTTTGTAACTCTTTCCGTGAAATTGTCTTGTTCTTCACTCATAGATTTTTTTTCTATAATACTTTTTTGTTTTCTTGTAAATTCTTATATTCTCTCTCTCTCTCTCTCTCTCTCTCTCTCTCTCTCTCTCTCTCTCTCTATATATATATATATATATATTGGAAATTTATTTTTTCAAATTAATTCTTTTCTTTAAATAATTTCAATTTAATTTAATCTCGAAATACTATATAGCAACGTTTAGATGAAGTCTGTGAATGTCGGAACGTGCGTGAGTACTGTTCTAGAAGCGAGATTGTCTCTCCATGTGTGAGGCTCCGGCAATCACCCTAGCGATACAACTATCACTGTCCACCCCGTCGGCAACGACTCTGGAATGGTGCGTAGCGAATTCAACAACTTTCAGAGATCCAGTAAAAATAAGACTCGAATCAAAATAAAGAGTAGCAAAATGTAGATCTCGGTGTACTGTTGCACTGTAAAATAAGATAAGAGTATGCCGTAGCTAATGGTATCTCTACCCAAGCTCCCATTCTCCATATATATATATATATATATATATATATATATATATATATATATATATATATATATATATAAAGCCCAACGGAAAAGAGCCCATTAATACACTAGGGGATAAGATCCAACGGTAAGCTATCTCGGGCAGCCCACAAGGCCCTTCTCAAGGAAGACCCTTGGGTAGCCAGAGATGCATCTTTCCAAGGTTGGCTAAGCAAAAAGCAAAAGTCAAAATAAAATAGAAGAGGGTCAAGATCTCGCGCACCGCCGCCCGGCTTGAACCGACCCGACTCAGCTCGTGCTCGCGTGTTTAGGAGAAACCTTGCTCTCACTTTTTCCTAACAAATACATGCACAAGTGAAGGAATAAATAAATTCACTCTATATGTGATGAGTTTTCAACATGGAACTAAACATCACATGTAGAGGAGAATGGATTTGGGCTTCCAGACAAAATCTATTAAAATTGGACCGCCCAGAAAAGTCCAAATGTCAAAACACAAATTTAATATCATCAAATCCATATAAAATCCAAAGATATATATTATGGCTAGTTTACTCTATATCTACTGTCGTTGTTTTTCGTTATTAGTTGGAATTGTGAAAAAGTCGTGATCCTTAACCTACCAAACATTAATAATTAAATAGTTAGGCATATATCATCATTTTGGCCATACAGTAGCTAAACATGTGAGTCACTCTCCATGCATATTTATCGCATATTGGCCAATTGAAAATAGCCATGCACTTCAAAGGGACGCATGGTGATAAGAGAGACTTTATTATTGGCCAAATTAACATGCATGTTTATTCACAATTTGAAGAGCAAATTAAGTTGGCATGGGTTTAATTTGCATGCTTTAATTGCAAAATTATTTTGCTTAATTTTAGGTTACGTTGTTGATATTAACAGATCTTATTTTGTTACCACCAGATTAATTTTTGCTTTTTCCCCTTTCTTAGGATTTGATTAGATTTGTAGTTGAATCCTAGTTGGATTAAGATTAATATTTAAATCTTAAAGAGATAAGTTTGTTAAGATTTAAATATTAATTAGAATAAAAATCTATTTAGACTAGGATTTGGATAGCTTTTGATGTAAGCTATAAATATAACATATGTGTTATTATTTTAAGGTGGTGTTAAGGAGGATATACCAACGATGGTGGTAATACCCATGGAGGTGGTGGGGCTAGGATTTAGCCACACCCATGTAGTGGTATCTACACCCACGGTGGTGGTAACACCCAAGGAGGTGGTGGGGGCTAGGATTTAGCCACACCCATAGTCTTCTAGGTTTATAGAAGACGAGAGAAAGGAGTCTTCTAGGTTTATAGAAGACGAGAGAAGGGTGAGAGAGATTCAGGAGGTAGAAGAAAAGAGGAGTCGGTGTAATTCTTTTCTTAATTAATGAATCTTATTTCATCCGCATATTTTCTGTTTTGGTTTTCGTCTCTTTGTGGTTGTGCTAATTCCAGTTATATTGAGAGGACGGGTTTACGGTAAAAACCCGATTTGACGTTTCCGCTGCGGAATCCCAACACTAGACGGTACCGGTGTGGATTGCGGTACCGGAGCGGGTTGCGGATTCAGAGAATCTGGTACCGGGGCGAGTACCGGATTTTTCCAACACCCTTCAATAAGTATTGTTTTAAGTAGGGCTGATCTTTCATTCATTAAATGAAAGTATATTTGTAAAATAATAAGATGAAAAGAGTCGAAACTTTTTTATATCTAAGAAATTAAAATATATATAGATAGATCCCTCTTAATTTGTTTCCTTAACACCTAATTAAATATCTTCTCTTCTAATTATTTGGTCGCAGATTGAAAGTATGAGATTAGATAAATGAAATATGTAAATTGCTGCACGTACGTACGCTTGTATATATATGTTCTTTACTTCTTTTTTTTTTTTTTTCTTTTTTTTTTATGGTAAAGTCAATAGGATTGTAACTTCACCGACTACAACAAAACTATGCTATAACGATATTTTTAAATATTGTTAAAAACTAAAAAAAAAAATACTGCTAAAAAAAATATCGATACTTGTCATTAGTGTCGTTAGGGTGTATAGCGACACATTACTATAATGTGTCCCAAAAATATATTCCTATAATCTAATTTTGAATATATATGGACTATAAATAAGACACTTACAAAAAGTATCACAAACATGTGTCTCTATAAACTAATTTTATTGTAGTTAGGTTAGCTATTCCAGTTAATAAAGAATAACAATAGGTGATTAGTTCCTTTCATATATATACAAAATCTAGTTTGTAGTTTTCACTTTTGCGTCAGGTCTCATGACTTTTACGAGTCTTATGATTTTACTTAATTTTTTTCTATTTAATACAAGTTCACGTCTTCATCAAGAAATTAAAGTGTTTAATTAACGGCTTAATTATGA
Organism: Tillandsia fasciculata; assembly: GCA_029168755.2. Classification (NCBI taxonomy): domain Eukaryota; kingdom Viridiplantae; phylum Streptophyta; class Magnoliopsida; order Poales; family Bromeliaceae; genus Tillandsia; species Tillandsia fasciculata. The sequence goes on along the minus strand of CM054943.1, from coordinate 2,392,456 downwards.
AAATCTTGAAGTTTAATTTACTGGGGACATAGGTTCGGAATTTGAAATGGACTCGAAATGAACTTAATTAAATACACTGATAAATGACCATACTAATTGCCAAGTGATAGAGAATGCATGCATGCATGCATGCATGGAAACGAATCTTAAGCTTTATGATAGATTCAAAATCAAGAGATTAATTAGACAACTATATATTATCACTTTGAAATGAGACTCGTGATGTGATTCCTCTCGATCGAATGGTCACATCAAACACAATTAATTGATCTAATTCTCAACTAAAAATCCAAAAGTCTCAATAAAATTAATTATCTTAATTAAGAGCGTGTGTATATATCTCAACTAGTTATCTATTAATAATGATGATTGATAATTGATCATTACAGTATTTATTGGATAGTATTTATCGGGTCAAGCGAAAATGTCCGACCCGACTTGGCCTGGCACAGATTTGGAATGTGTCGAGCTATGCTGGCTCCTGGCCCGTTTCGGCTCGGCTAAATATGGGCCGTGTCAACTACATATATCCCACATTAATTACACTCCTATGGTGTAAATATATATAAGATCTTTCTAATGCAAATCCAAAAACAGCCCATGTATATATAAATAGATTTGATTTTTTTTTTTGTTTTATGATTTTCTTAATTCTCTACAATTAAAAATTCCATCTATATATATAAATATACATAACAATTTTTTTTTTCCCGCAGGGATTAATCAATTTTACGTAGGAACTATCACCACACATATATTCAAGGTTATATATATATATATATATATATATATATAGAGGATAGGATGCAAAAGATATATATACGAGAGACAAGATCGATCTTTTTTTTCTCACACGTATCATAAGATAAAATAATAAAATCTTTTAGTTTGGTTAACTTTATCACTTTTAGTTGCTTTAGATTCTAAACGGTTACATATAAAACCTCTATCAATTCACCATAATACCAAATAATTATTTATCTTTTGAATAATTATATATTATATATAACTATCATTGTTGTTATATTATTATCGTAAAAAATAATTTGCATGCATGGGATAGTACATCTCCATCACAATCGCTCTCCGTGCACGAACACAACATCAACGATTGCAAAAACTACTAACATTAATTCAAAGGTTTAGGGCTTTTACTCTCTAGTCATGATCTCTAATAATAAAGTGTTTTCATCGTCCATTACTGGTTTTGTTTTCGTATTCGTGTGTTTGTTTCTCTTCTTACGCGGCACCTTCGCTGCATTCGACCTCGCCTCCGACGCTGCCGCGCTCATTGTGTTCCATGCGGCGGTGGCCCAGCACACGTTCCGCTGGGCCCCGACAGCATCGCCGTGCTCGTGGAAGGGCGTCGTCTGCGGCGGCGGGGCCGCTGAGCGCGTGACGGAGCTGCACCTCCCGGGGGCGGGGCTCCGGGGCAGCGTACCGGAGGCCACACTCGGCAACCTCACCGCGCTCCGGACTCTCTCGCTCCGCTTCAACGCGCTCGCTGCGCCACTCCCCCGCGACATCGCCGCGTGCGCAGAGCTCCGCGTCCTCTCCCTCCGCGGCAACCGCATCTCCGGCGAGTTCCCGCCGGCGATCCTCGACCTTCGCGGCCTCATCCGCCTCGACCTGGCTGGGAACCTCCTCTCCGGCTCGATCCCCACCGGCCTCGCCAATATGAGCAGAATCCGAGCGCTCGATCTCGACCGCAATCGCCTCACGGGGGAGATCCCCGATCTCGATCTCCCCTCCCTCGTCTCCTTCAACGTCTCCCACAACCCCCTCTCCGGACCGATCCCCCCGGCGCTCCGCCACATGCCGCCGAGCGCCTTCTTCGGCACCGATCTCTGCGGGGCCCCGCTCGCCCCCTGCCCTAGCATTATCACTCCGGCTCCTCCTCCGGCGCCGGCGATCGCCGCCGGCGAGTTATCTCGGGGCGAGATTGCCGCCATCGCGATCGGATCGGTCCTCGTGCTCCTCTGCCTCGTCATGCTCCTCTTCGTCGTCTTCCGCCTCTGCCGCGGCGGCGCGGGGATCAAATCGAAGCCGCTCCCCACAGATGGGAGCGGCAGCGGAGGAGAGAGGGAGAAGGGGAAGAAGCTGATGTTCGTGAGGAGAGGGGGTGGGGATAGGGCTGGGTACGATATAGAGGATCTGATGAGGGCGTCGGCCAAGGTGCTGGGGAAGGGGACGTTCGGGACGACGTACAAGGCGGCGATGGAGACAGATGAATCGGAGGAGGAGGAGGAGGCGGTGGTGGTGGCGGTGAAGCGGCTGAGGGAAGTGCACCTCCCGGAAAAGGAGTTCCAGCTGCAGGTCACGTCGATCGGGGCGTTGGAGCACCCGAATTTGCTGCCGCTCCGGGCTTATTACTACAGCAAGCAGGAGAAGCTTCTCGTTTATGACTTCATGTCCTGGGGGAGCCTCTCCTCCATGCTACATGGTACGTATGATTATATTTATGTTTGGTGTTTGTTGTTCGAAAACTGCTTCTCTATTTCGAGAAGCAGAAGCATGTCATAAAATTTATTTTACGATGCTTTTTCTAATAACAGTACTATTTACATATTTTCAACAGGAAACAAAGGATCCGGCCGAATGCACCTCGACCTCGAGGCCCGATCCTCCGTCGCCCTCGCCGCCGCACGCGGTGTCGAATACATCCACTCCGCCGGTCCGAACTCCTCGCACGGCAACATCAAGTCCTCCAACATCCTCCTCTCCGGCTCGAGCTCTTACTCCGACGCCCGCATCGCCGACCACGGCCTTGCACACCTCATCAGCCCTGCCGCCGCCGCCACATCCACTCCGATCCACAACAACGCCGCGTACCGCGCACCGGAGATCACCGACATCCACAGGGCCTCCCAAAAGGCCGACGTGTACAGCTTCGGCATCCTACTACTGGAGCTCCTCACCGGCAAATCGGCGGCGGGGCACGTAGACCTGCTGCCGTGGGTCCGGGCGGTGCTCCAGGAGGAGTGGACGCAGGAGGTGTTCGATGCGGAGCTGACCAAGTCCCGAAGTAGCCCGGCGGTGGCCGAGGAGGTGATGTTGCACCTCCTAAAGCTCGCGCTCGACTGCACGGCACAGCTTCCCAATGAACGGCCGGCAATGGCCGATGTGGTGGCACGCATCGAGAAGATTCGCGCTTTCAGATCGGCTTCCAAAGAGAGAGATCGCTCGTCACGACAACAAGAAAATTAATATTTAAGAACATTTTATTTTATATTTAACGATATATAAAACCGTCTCAATATATAGTTTACTCATCATATTGAAAGCTTTGTATAATTTTTTTTTTAAAAAAAATAAAAATAATAATATATTCTATTATTTAATAAATTAATTTGAAATTTAGAAATTTACTATATTGTAAAAAAAAATTTTTTAAGTGTAGTCTAAAAAACTTTTTTATTTATACTAAAATTTTCTTGTAGTGGCGGGAAAGTGATATTTTTGTCAATTGATTTGTTTGTTTGTTTTTTTTTTTTGATTTTTTCTTGTACTTAAAATATAGCATTTTATCACTCTATAGTACAGTAATTATATTTAGTTTTAGTGACTAATTAATTATTTAATAGGTAAAATAAAGTGTTTTATCAAGTAAAGATTATTAGTGCTTTTTTTTTTTTTTTTTTTTTGCCAAACAAATTACTTAAATGTATTAACATGTACAGGTGAACATATAATTGTAGTCAAATTTTTATTTAATTTTCATTCTCAAATAAAATTATATATATAAATGTGTAGAATGCAAATATTTCGATAATGCATCCCTATGGTATAAAATTACATTATATATATAAATGTGTAGAATGCAAATATTTTGATATGCATCACTATGGTATAAAATTTACATTAAAAAAAAAGACTGAAAAACAATCACATTAATTAAAGGAACTTAAACTCTCCCTCCTTTAAAATTATTTTTTTTTGTCTTATCCTACGAATTATTTTACCATTTAATTTTATGAAATATTCTGTAACATACGCATGCTAAGACTGCGTTTAATTTGGATATAAAATTATTTATTCCATTAATAGGATATAAGTTAAAATTATTTATTTCATTAATAGATATAAATTTATAAACAAGTAGGTACGATGGATATAAATTAAAATTATTTATTCCATTAGTTCATAAACAAGTAGGTATGATTAATTAATTTTATGTATGGATAAAAATTGAATTATTTTCAGAAATAAAAAAAAATTAATATTTGAATAGTTAGATTGAAATAATAAAAATAAGAATAATTATAATTTTATAATAATACTATTTTATCTAATTAATTAATATAAGGAATTAAATAAATAATAACTTAATTTATTTAATTAAGTATTGTTAGATAATTATTAATATTAATTGATAAAATAATTAACAATAATAAATATTATTAATAAATAATTTAATTAACTATAAATAATTTAATAAATTAATTACTTAAGTATTTAATAGTTAAATTATTAGTTAATTAAATAATTAAATTAGTTTCAGTTGTTTTAAAAAAACAAAAATTATTATTCATATTTATAACCAAAGCCCTTATTTCAGACCTTAATTATTTCGGAACGTATCAAATAAGAATTAAAAAAATTTATTACAAATAATTTATAAAAATTTTCAGAACAAAAATAAAAATTGTTATTTTATTTACAAATTGTTTTAAAAAAATTAAGACAAATTTTTTGTTTTTTTTTTAAGTTTTAGCCAAATTCGCGTCACGTCCAAATTATGTTCTAACAACGTTCTACACACGTCACATCACGTATAAGCATGTAACGGTGATATATCACGGTTCCCACACAAGTATATATGCCACGTAGGAAAAAATTATGCATGGACCGTGGTCTATGAACCAGAGTCTCTATTGAGGCTTTTAAATATGCTAAATTACACTATTGGCCCTCAAATTATAAGACATGTGACACTTTAATTCTAAAATTCTAATTTATTATAAATTTCGGCTTAGTTTTTTAAAATTATTAAGTCTAATTTTATTGATTAAGTATTGATGTGTCGTTAATATGATAGTATTATAAAATTTTAATATATATTATTATCATGTTAATGGGCCTCAAATTTTAATTAATGTATGAAATCATGGGCCTTAATTGTAATAATTTTAATTTATAATATAGACAGTTAAATATAATTTATTTATAATTTTTAAATAATTTACTTGTTGGAAATTATTTATATTTTTTGGTATATGAATGCTTTTCTATAATCATAATTTTTTATAGCTATATTAGCTAAATATGATTAAATTATTGCAAAAGTTAATAGTGTAAAACATAAATCATCCATTTTACAAATAAAAAAATTATAATTTTTTTGTTTTTTTTTAAGTGATGTACTATAGACCACGGTCCACCAAATTTTTCCCTCTTTTAATGCGGGGCCCACATGTCAGTGTCACGTAGTATATAAAACCGTTACACCGAACAACACTTGCGAAGCTTCGCGTAAAATCCCATCCGCTCAAAAACACTTCCCCGAATCCGAAAAGCCGCGTCTCCAAAAGCGCTTTTCACGTCGCTTCGTCTCCAAAAAGCGCTTTTCACGTCGCCTCTTCTCCAAAATCGCTTTTTTACGTGGAAACAGGGGAGAAAAGGGGAGAGAAAGGGAGCTCCTTTGCGCAATGCTCCGTGGGTTTCCTCTTCTTCAGCTCCGCGGCGATTTCCTCGTCTTCCTCGGATTGGTTTTCGGGTTCTTGGCGCTTCTTTGGGGCTCTCATGAGTGGGGATTTGGGGTCGCCCACAACCTGTTTGTGGTATTGCCTCTGTTGGTTTTGGGCCTCCGAGTGTGGGGTCTTGGTCGCCGATGCGACGAATTCGAAGAGGTTTTAGGGAAAGTTAGGGATTTATCGAGGAATCGGAGCAATGGGTTTTGTTTGGATGGTGGTGTTTGTGCTCTTTGTGGCTTAAAAATCTCATCTTGGAAGGGTTTTAACAGAGGGGATTGCATTACCTGTATCCAGATGAGTGATTTACTTAGGGAGTTTGCAGAAAAGGAATCAGGAGATGATGATGATGATGATAAGGAAGAAGAAGACATGGTGTTCAAGCTAAGAAAAGTGATTGAGAAGGAGCAGAAGCTTCGAGAAGAGGCATTGGAGGAGCTGGAGAAAGAGCAGAAAGCGGCTTCTTCTGCGGCCGACGAGGTGATGGCGAAGATACTGAGGCTTCAGGATGAGAAGGCGCTGATCGAAAGAGAGGCTCGGCAGTATAGAGAGATCGCCGAGCAGAAGCAAATGTATGATCAGCAAGTTATTGAGTCACTGCGGTGGCTCATTTCGCTGCTCGAAGCCAACTTGCGAAAGTCCGCCGATAATCCTATCATCTCGCAACCGTAAATGCGTCGAAAACTAATGGAATTGGTGAATGATTTTGGCTATACTGATCCTCTCACTCCGCGACTTCGTATTGAGAGTCAATTGAAGGGTCTGCCACAATTCAACGCTCGATTCGCGTTACAGATACTGTAAGTATGCGGAATTTTGGTATATACATTAGCTACTGTGAATCATCAGTTTTAGTGGAAGTAATTGCTCAATGTGATCATCATGGATAGTAGTACATATCATCATGTATCACTTGTTTCTCTTTAGTAATTGAACTTGCTATTCCTCGCGATGTTAACTGTGACTCTTCTGAAATTGTTGAGCTTTTGTGATTCTGTCTAATAGAATGAGGAAGTACCGAAATATATTTAGTTGTTTGTTGTCGACCGATAACTGTTCCAAGATTGCGAGAGATGCATTGTAGTAGTTTCTCGAAAGTCGAGTTTAAGGTTGGAGGTTCAAAATGAAATAGTAGTGCAATTTACCCAACTCTGGTAACTTCGACTGCCGTATTTTGTTCTCCAATTTGATGTGAATCGATCGAGAAATTAGGAGATGCTTTTGCTTGATCAAACATAGTTTCTGATCAAAATAAGAAATTGCTCAGTTCATTAAGGGGACAATTAGAACAAAAAAATGAAGTAATGGAAATTCGACAGTAAAAGCAGATAAAAAAGACAACTTGATCATAGTGCAAATGTGAGTTTATCACTTTCATTTTGGTTTTACTGCAACAAAAGAAAAACTCGAATGCAAGGTGTGAATCATAGCTAAGAGATCTCAACATCTGAGACGGAACGAAGGATCCTGCAAGAAGAGCTTATTTTGATCTTTAAGGTTTAGGGTTTCCAGAGGATCGTAGTCTCCGCGATCATCGAGGTGACGACATAGGGATCCATGTTCGAAGCCGGCCTCCGATCTTCGAAATAACCTAAAAAACAAGAAATATATTACATAAGTAAACACCTCGGAAGCAAAGCTATCTAATATCAACATTTAAACTAATTTGACTTGTAAAAGCAGTAGGATTTAACCTTTTCCGTTCTTCTCGGTCTCACGGCCTACTCGAATCGATGCCCCGCGGTTTGCCACTCCCTGCGGCGAAAAGGAATGGTTAGTGGTTTCTTTCAATGAATTTGTCGTTTAGTCGGATAAGTTGAAACTTTAGGGATTTTGTATACCCATAAGAAGGTGTTAATATCGGCGGTTTCGTGTTTTCCGGTGAGGCGGCGCTCATTCCCTTCACCGTAAGCCGCGATGTGCTCCTTGTGCCTCATCCCGAGCTTCTCGATGGCCTTCGTTATGATCTCGTATCCTCCGTCACTTCTCATCGACTTAGTGCTGAATACATTGCATGAAATCAAAATAAAGATTTGATGAACTACATGTTTTTCCGTTAAAATTTTTGCCTGTATCTAAATCTACAGAGAGAAATAAATGAAAAAATTAAGGGTTTGATAGAACTTAGTTACCTGTAATTAGTGTGAGCTCCTGCACCATTCCAATCACCCTAGTAACATTAAGAAACACAAAACAAGCAAAGAAATGTAAGTAACATTAGATGATAACCGATGCAGCGAGTAGGAAAAAAAACAAAAAACACCTGAATAGGCTTCGGGTCGAAGGAGAGAACAACTCCCGCGATCTCGGTGATCCTCTAATCAAAGTAGAAAAATAAGTAAAAATTAGCAAATCATAAGTTATACATTTATAAAAAAGAGGAAGCATTTACAGTACCTCAAGGATAAATCGCGCCACCCATAATTGATCACCAGCAGAGATACCGACAGCGGGGCCGACTTGAAATTCCCACTGTTTTAATTGCAAAATTTGAACTTGTTCAAATGAATTTGAGAACACAATTGAAACATTTCATATTCAAATTGAAAAATTGGAGAAATTTGCATCAACAGTACCTGGCCTGGCATAACTTCTCCATTGATGCCACTGATGTTGATGCCTGCATACAAGCAGGCTTTGTAGTGCGAGTCGACGACTTCGCGACCGAAGGCTTTGTCGGCGCCGATAGCGCAATAATAAGGACCCTATTGAAAAGTCCTGATATGTTAGCTTAATGATGATATACCGATCTGTCGATCTGGTCTCTGTGCTATTCGATCATTTCAGTACTTTGATCACTGAAGTTTCACATATACCGCACTTTAGTTATCGACGAGTAAAATACTACGCAACACATATACCGCACTTTAGTTATCGACGAGTAAAATACTACGCAACTACGAATTCTAATTTGTTAAAACAAATTAATTTCTCAAAGCAACCAGAAAAAAAAAGAAAAGTGTAAAATCAAATTACCTGAGGACCAGGGTAGCCACCAACAGGCCATCCAAGAGGCCACTGAACATCTTTTTGCAGGAGAGTGTACTCTTGTTCTATCCCATACCTAATAATAGCAAAAGGAAACAATATTTGAAACATTAATAAGTACCAAAATAACACATGAAAAATGAGAACTCAACCAAAGAAATTAAATTACATGTATTGTTAAAAATTTATACCAAGGTTCTTCAGCAGTAACATCAGAGTGGCTAAAAATTTTAGCAGCATTAAATCTTTTGTTTGTGGGGATTGGGTCTCCTGCTGGTGTGTAGCAGTCACACATGACCTATCAAAAATTTAAACATAATATGTCAAATAGTAGATTCATTATATACTAGTATAGAAAATCGCGCGATGCAGCGGGTTGAAATTATTTTATTTATAAAATAAAAAAGTATGAAAAATAAAATCTACATGTGATACAAAATTGGACTTATAAAAATAACAAAATAGATGATTCGGAAGCGAATAGGATCAAAAAGTAAAAAAGAAAAAAAAAACTAAGAGAGTGACATAGGGAATAGAGCAATACCAAATCGACGATCTCGCGATGATCGAATTCTCGAAGAGAGTTTCGACATAATAAAAAATAAAATTCTAATCCCTAATTGAGAGTTTTGAAGAAACAAAATCATTCGATTTCTACTTGAGAGAAAGGGAATGGATAGAAAGAGAGAGATTAGCCGACGACTCTACGAATTAAAGGATGCGAGGGGAGTCTCCTCTTGCGCTACATTGACTTCGAAATTTTATATACTTTTAAAGAAAAAAAAGAAAAATATAAATTTCGAAATTGAATCTCGCCTATTCGTTTTTCTTACTTCGTGATGGCAACGATGTGTATTTTTTCTTAGAATTCGATTAGGCGTAAATAAATCATAATATTTTGCATCCTTTCATTCGATTTTTAAATTTGTAATCTATACATAAAATGAATGAAAAAGTGTCGGCACGTGGCTTCAGAGGATTGATAATATATATATATATATATATATATATATATAGAGAGAGAGAGAGAGAGAGAGAGAGAGTAGAGCTTATATATTTTTAAAAGCACAAATTCAAATATACTTGTAATTTTTTTATCATTGAACTTGCATTGAGATTCGTATTATTGTACTTTTTTTTTCTCTTTTTAGTTGACTTTACAATAGTACAAATCTCAATGCAAATCCAATAATAAAAAAATCACAAACATATTTGGACTTATACTTTTGAAAGTATATAAGCTCTACTCTCTCTCTCTCTCTCTCTCTCTCTCTATATATATATATAAAGAAATTAAATAACTCAATATAGTTAATTTTAGATCATATGAAGCACAAAAGGAAAAAACATATAATATTAAATTAATTTAAATTAAAATGAGTCAAAAAATAGCACACAAAGGAAGAGGTAAAACTCACAAGAATATTATTCCCCCTCCTAAAAGGATCCTTGAAAATTGCTTGAGGACTACATCCACAATTTATTTAAACATTAAATTCAAATTTAAATTCCAACAATAATAATTGAAAATATAGTAATTAAGCTAAGACAATAATACTTACTACATAATCACTTCGCTGTCGTTGCCGGGAGCTTGGCCGGTGCTCGAGCCGTCGTAGTTCCACTTCGGAAGCTCGGCGGCGTCGGTAACAGCCCCAGGAAGGGTCTTTATATTCAAGAACAAATTGAACAAGATTAATTCAAATTTTGAAATAAAAATTTATAAATTATGATGCAGAAATATTTTATATATATATATATATATATATATATATAAAAGAGAAAGAAATATTATTACCCTTGCTTTGCTTCTGATATCCATACCAGATCCTCCAATCCTGAATTTAATTAGATGTGTAAACAAGCACAAATTATAATGAAAAAAAAAAGCTAGTTAATATTCTTAAAGATGAATAAAGTCAAATATATTTGCAAATTTAGAAAAGGTGTACACATTATTTTAAAATATACTCAGAAACAATAAAAAAAACTAATCTAAAACATAAAATTTAAATAAAATTTAAAGAACCCACCATATGTATTCGGCTATGATCTTCTCTGTGGAATCAGAGAGATTGAGGTTGATGAGATCATTGATTAGGGACATGGTTGTGAAGGAGAAGAGAGAAGTTCAAAATTTTTTAAAATTTTTTTAATTACTATGATTAATTATGAGGAAGAGATTGAGGTGGTAAGAGTGTTTATGTTTATATAGAGATTGGTGGTGTTGATAATGTGGAGTACTTTTTATTTATTTATTATGAATTGTTTATTATCAATTTATTATTGTAGATAAATAAATAAGCATTAGTAGGATTAGCTTAATGTTTAGTTTAAAGAGATTAGAATTCGAATTTGTTTAATATCATCAAAAAATAATAATAATAATAATAATAAGTAGATAATATGGAGTTTTAAATGGTAATAAAATGTTAGCAAAATAAAAATAAAAATAGGACCAAAATATAAATTTGAAAAAGTAAGGGGCCGTTGTGCGTTTGTGGAATCAACTTCTCCCTCGAATTCATCCACGCCGGCCATTCGCATTGGCCGATCCGCGCACAAAGCCGCTTTTTCACAAGGGACGTATCCGTGGACCGGGTTCACCACGTCATCCATGCACCACTCCAACTCGCTCGTCAAACCTCGAGAGCCTACGCACGGATTGGGCAGTCACTATGACGTGGTGAACAGGGTCCGCGCACCAGTCTCTCTTAAAATTGGTGCACCACGAATAGCATGGCGACACGTGGGGCTTTGCGGGACCCACGCTACGTCGCCTGGATCCGAATCCGTAGATAATCTGAATCTACTGTTGCAATATCATCTCAATCAATATTTAATATTTATTTTTTTATATATAAAAATTTTGAAATCAAATTTTTTTGCACTAAAATTATATTTACGCAAACAATTTTGTCAAATTCTTCGAACTTGTCTGTAGACTTAGTGTCGAGACACATATTTTTTGTATTATACGAGAAGTTTGAAATTCGAATCTTTCATTTTTGAAAATGAATGGTCACCCACTCAATTATATTAATCATTTTGAGATGAATCCCTAGTTTTTTTTTTTTTTTTTTTTTTTTCAATATTGGTACTTTCTTGATGTTTAATTTATTTTAATTTTAATCATTTTAAACAAACGAACATGATTTTTCATATATAAAAGATCTGCTAATTTCACACATACCGTCGCCATTCATTCATCTCATCTCAACTTCAATCATCACCGGCCCCTGCTCAGAAACAGTGTTTTAATTTTAAATCACGAGATAAGATGAGTAAAAAAAAAAACTTAACAAGTGCAGCATTTGATTATGTGCTAAATAGATAGAAAGCTAACCCTCTTAACAAGGCTAGTTCTGATCACACACAGGGAACAACAAAGATACATTATATCTTCAACAAGCAAACAACTCTGAAGCCTCTATGTAATGGTTCTAAAGCAGCTTCTGGAAAGGGCTAAAGAACCTGCTTCACTATTTTCTGCAATTTTTATGTACATCAAGTTAAGAACAGAGCAAAAGAAAAGAAGAAATAAAAAGATGGTAATGCTCATTTCTAGCTGTTTAGACAGAACCAGAGCCCTTCAGTATGTTGTACTTGCAAAGCGGGCACGTGGCGTTGATCCGGAGCCATTTGGTGATGCATGATGAGTGGAAGTGATGGTTGCAGGGAAGTGCTTGGAGCTCCACTCCATCCTCATATGGTGTTAGACAGATACAACATTCCTAGGAAAAGGGCAGGGAAGCAAAAAGGAAGAAAAGTCAGGCAAAATAAAAGTTCATCCAAAAGCACTTATTCTGGAAGCTCTGTCGCTATTGGTGCCTCATGGAACTCAGACTTGTCAATAAGTTGCAGAATAATACTCTGGCAAGAATCATACAGAGACTATTTAAGAGTGATAGCGATCAGAAAAAGTTTGAGGTATTAAGAGAATTTACCGCATCCTCACGAAGAAGAACGCGTTCACTAGTTGAAGTCCCACTATTATTTAGAATTGGAATCATTAATCCTTCCCCACTACCCTTCTCCCCGTTGTCTACAGATTCTGCATATTTGTATCTCGGAAGGATGCTAATATCTGCATCCGATGCACCTTCCTGTTTTATTAATGGCGAAAGCAAGTGAAATAAGTGATGGTTACATTACCCTATGAAGGGATTATATCTTTTTTTCTTTAAATTTCTTGTTTTTACCTGGCCTGCGACAGCATAAAGAATTGCAATGATACAAGGCAAGCAGCAACAGAGTGCGATCCCGATAAAACAGGCCAAAGCAACGCAGAAGATAGCAAAGAATATATCAAATGCTAGAAAAATTACAGTCAACCTGCACAAAGCCATCGTGAAGAAGTATACGATTAGGTAGTTGTGTACATACAATCATGTATTGCTATCCAATGCTACTTGGGAATGTAATAAAATAAAAGTACACAACAAAAAACTATATCAAACAGATATTAAACCAACTCTAGAGAATCAATTTCGATTTATGCACAAGAATATAGATTCTTCCATTCTTTCTTATTATTGAGACTACTAGATTTAACAAAGAACTAAAGCTTCTACATTAATTTAAAAATTACTAATGACAACTATAACAACAACTTCTATAGGTTCAGTCGCTAAATATTTCCTTTGAAGGCTTTAGGTACATACAATAATTAGTTTTTGTGGGCGAAACAAAAAGAAAAGTGTCTAAAAATGAAAAAAAAAAAAAAAAAAAAAAAAGAGAGAGAGAAAATTAGAGAGAAGTGACTACAGTGTGCAAGGAAGAATGTTACCAGCACAATTAGGATCTCAACATGAACAAGAAATACATGCAATAAGTGATTTATCCTGCAACATGCTTATGACCATACCAGTACAGCTTTGGAGCATCATGCATGAGTGCTTCGCCACCAGAGATCACCCAATAAAAGCCAATGATCCACCAGAAGAAGGAAACCATCGTATTAAGGGATTCACATCGTTTGGCAATACTGCATGTAAACACCACTAATAATCAGAAATGAACAGGTTAAAGAGAAATAAAATCAATAATTAGAATTCTATACGGTGAATAAAAAGCCAGCTTTGGTGACCAGAAAGATGGAGAACAGAGGATCCACAAAATTGTTTGTAGTATTTCCTTGATCTACTTAAACCACAGTTCATGCACACAAAGTAGAAGAATACCATCGCTTTTTTCAAGCACAGGATACTAATTTATTTTACTTCGATAGGTTTTGGTTCTCTAATTAGAATTCCACCTTTTTTGAGTAATAAGAGTAGATAGTATCGTATAGATGTATCCAACTACCCAAAAAAACAAACTAAGCAGAAGATGGTAGCTTGTAGAGAAGTAATTATGATGTAAGCAGTCCTTTTGAAAAGTATGCAATAGAATTATATAACTACTACATGCCCAAAAGAATAGAAATGCTGACTTTTGGTGCATCAGCTAGAGTATACTAGAATAGGGGCAACATCATTTTGTGTGCTTGATGTAGATGTATACTACATCTTAGGAGTTCATAGTTGTTTCAAAACCCAAAAGAAAAAAGGACCTTGTCAAATTCGCATCTACTATAATTTAATTTGCTACAATTGACTCGAATTGCACTGAGAAGTATGTGTGCTATACTGCTATTACTTCTTATTATATTTCTTCTAAGCCTCCTCCTTATTGCCAAGGTAAGAGGCATCAACATCAGAGGCATTAACTGAGCAAAGATTAGAACGTATGCAGTACCTACAAAAACCACAGAGGCATGCATCAAAATGAAAAGAGAAATTTATTACACCATGCTAGTATATAACTATATATGACCTTGAATTCTTGAGTATCCTACATAATATACCACAGTGATCATTATCTCATGAGGAAATTAATTTTCGTCTATATTGAGTACTGAAATTCAATCATGGTTTATATGTCTAACTCAAGCCATAAAAGTGCAGCTTCCTCTTCAAAGCAATCTCAAATGCAAGCCATGAATCCTTTCCAAAGATGAGAATGTAAAATACTATATTTTCCAGGGTATAAAAAAGTCGAAGAACAAAAAGAACAGTGTCTCATCAACCAGGTCTAGCTCCAGAAATTCACAAGCCCCACTAAGAAACCGAAGTAAAATGATGACATAGTTTAGTAAAACACTGTCCTTGTAACACAAAACTGTCTAAGATTACAATGGTGATTACAGGAAACTTGAATGCGTAAAATAAACAATAACCTTCGTTGCTTTTATAATGTCTTATGCTGAGAACAGAATGGTACCTCGCATTATTCTAAGGGGCCGTTTGATTCAAGGTTTGTAATATTTCAGGAGTGTTTTATATTTAATATATTTGGAATGGTAAGTTTGTTACAAACTTATCAAGCATCTTGGGTAGGAAGCTTGTTAGGAACTAGTATATTTTTATTAACGAACCGCTAATCTATGATAATCTAGTATTCCTACAATTTTGGAATCTACAATGATTCCGGTACTTTACTAATACCTTTTACAATTATTCCACTTGAGTTGAATGGTGATATTATTACCGAAATATTACAAACTCACATACCATACCTATCAAGTATTATCATGGTAAACATAGTAAGCCAAGTATAAATTTAACATATGGAATAAGTAGAATAACTACTTATACATTAAAGGAAAAGCATATGCAATTAGGTATACACTACATCCAAGATTGTAATGTTTCATATGAACCTATTTACAGTAATTGGTAAACCCTAGAACACCTAAACACAAAATTATCATCAAAATCAAAGCTCTAATTCTAATTCCAAATCATAAGAGCTCAGCTCAACTCCATACCTGTTTCTCTGTTCCCCTTCAACCTCATCCCCATCCTCCTCGCTATCGGTCCCCTCTGATGACTCCGACACAGCACCAACTACGCCTTCCTCCACCTCGCGATGCCTCCTCGCACGCCGCCTCCGCCGATACTCGGCCCACACGAGGCCTACGTGGACGAGGCACTGGAGCCCGTACCCCGCGATCCAAACCCTAACCGGGCTGCGGGGGCGCTCCGCGGCGGTGGCGGCGAGCACCGCCGCGGACAAGGCGGCGAAGAGGAAGTTCCAGAGGATGTCGAGCGCCACGACGGGGCGCGAGTAGGCCCACTCGGCGCGGCGCTCCTCGAGCTGGAGCGCCGCGGTCTCCCGCACCAGCTGCGAGGGGCCACGCCGTCCCTGCCCCCGTCCCGTCCCCCGCCCCCGCCCCGCGGCGGTGCCCAGGATCGCCGCGAGCATGCTCGGCCGCGACGGCGCCGTACCCTGCCCCGCGCGCGCGCGTCGGAGCAGCGGCTCCGGCGACGCCGCCACCGACGCATCCTCCTCCTCCATCTCCCCCCCCTCCTTCTCCTTCCTCCTCCTCCTCCTCCTCCTCTTCTCCGCCCCTCTTCGTACGCTTCAGAGTAAACCAAACGCGAAAATGGCGAAACCCTCAACTCCGTTAGCTTTAAAAATGAAAACGGTAAATTTCACCACTACTCCCTACACTTTTGGGTAATTTCACTGCGCACCTTACCCTTCACATTTTGATTTTTGAAATTTCAAAATCTCAACTCTTTACCGAAAAAGTTTCGTTGCAGTTTTTTTTTTCTTTTTGGGTAGTTACTTCCGACATCCAGTGTATTTATATATTTACATATATCATATTTTATTATTTTGAAATTTCACACAATTAAAAAACTTAAATACAACTCGAACTAAAGTTGAGGTACTTATTGTGCAATTTTTCCAGTAAAATACTGGGAAGATGATAAGAGAAGGTGTGAGAAGAGGCGTAGAGTTTGACCAGTAGTGAAGCTACTCTATTTCAATACACCCGGTGCACCATGCACACTACATATTTAAAAAATAAATAAGCAAGGTGTACGATATGTACGGATGCACCAGGTGCAGCGATAATTCATCTTAGAGGGAGTTGTCGAAATGTTGGGGCGTTATTTATGTCTACGAACGACTCGACAAAATTTTCTAATTGGGGAGTGAAGGGTGACGTGGCGATGGGGTCCACAAGGTGACGTGGCAAGGGTGGTATAAGTGATCATATGTAAGAGAGGGATTTGGGTTGGTCCTGGGGATTAGTTGTTGACATTGGCGTTCTCGTCGGTGGGTCCGGGTCTCGTTTGTGCGGTCAGATTTGGTCAATCTGCGTTGAGATTCGCGAAATGCTTTTGCCGTTAATAGAAGGTGCCGGAGGTTGACACGTGTCCATGCGATCCGCACGAATTGTGAAGTACAGGTGGGCAGTGAATGGAAGAGGAAGTGGCTGTTCGCTGAGCGTCTGCCACGTGTTGCTTGGGGGGGAGGAGTGGGTCCCACGTTGCAGGGGTTGCGGAGACAAGTGTAAAGTTCCCGCTTTATTAAAATAAATAAATATAATAATTAACTAGATTTAATAATTCATTAATTAATTCTATCTATTAATATTAAAATAATATACGTTAACATCATCACCTGAATTAATTAGCAGGAGTAATCCTTATTTATTTATTTGTTTGTTTTTATTTGGATAAATAGATTAATTGAAATTTATCATTATTCACTATATTAATTTTGATATGCTAAATATATTCATATCACTTATAAATAATTTGAATATTTTTCATGTGGTTTTCTTATTGCTTTGCTTATATACTTAGTTTGCTAATATAGCAGTAATTTTTTAGAGAATTTTTTAATAATATATGCAGCATCAGTGAGAAAACTTTATGCAACTAGTCTAAAATTCAAACTGAATTATAAAAAATTGCGTTATTAATATGCAAATAAGAGTCAAATTTGGGCAAAAATTATTATATATATATATAATTCATTTTACTACTAATCTCGGCGTTTCTGGGCTTACGACGCCGAATTTTATTGAAGCCGGCAAAAGAGCTCCCTTCGCCAACGACTAATAACCAAATTCGGCGATTCCTGTGTGAAACTATAACCTAACGAGGGGGTGTTCGATGTTTAATGCGTAGATAACGAGCGATCCCCTCCATCGTCGTCCCCGATTCGCTATCGCCATTGCAGGTATTCAAAGGATCCACTCGCCCCCACTCTAGGGTTTCATTTTTGCTCCCTTTTCATTCGAGGTACTCGTCTCACTAGATCGTATCACGTGATTGGTTCGAACATTTTGATCCTTCTGAGCATGTTTATTCAACGCCATTGATTCGTAATCGAAGTGGATAACTCGTAGGTAGTTGATAGTTTGACTAAAAGATCCAATTTTTGTTGAATTTGGTTGCTTGATGCTCGATTTTATCAAACAGCTATTTAGTATGTAGGATTTTTAATACTCTCATTTAAATCCTTTATGTTGTTCAATTTTTCATGGGTATCTCTTTCATTTTTTATTTTGTTAAATTTGATGTGACTGTTGAATAGGATTGTTTAGGACACATCCTTTTGTTTGCCAAGTTGTTGACATGGTTGGAGATGTGCACATAAAGTGTTTGTTTAAATGCCTAAATGCAGGGATATGAAGTGAATGATAGCTATGAGTAAACAATATTTAGTTGCAGAGACTATAAGATTCATGGTCATCATAAGATCAATAGATGCTAGTCCCTGGGTCTTCAAGGAGATGGTTTTGAGGCAAAAAAATAGAAACAATTGGATAGAACTGTTGCTAATAACTCGGAAAAATTACATTTTTTCTTTTTTTCGTTGTCATTATGCAGGATATTTTGGAACTCTGCATGTTGATCTTATTCCTCCATGCAAATCAATTGAATAAGATCCTTTACCCACCAAAGGAATCACATAGTGTACAGTAACTTGTTAATAATCATCCTTGAAGAATCCAAAGCCACTTGTCCTTCGAAACCTCGAATATCTTTTTTTGCACTCAATTTCCTGCTACCACCACCAAACATGTTAAAGCTAATTAGAATGTTTCCCTCTTCTCACCTCCCCTTTCTCTTCTCCTCCTCTTTCTACTATTCTATTACCACTAGTGTAGCTTCACCATGGTACTCTCCTCCCCCATTTAACCCACCCCCAGATCCTCTTATCCTCACCGTCTCCCGCGCCATTGCTGCTTCGCCCGGTGTCTCCCTCGACACCTCCCTTGGCTCCCTCCTCCCCTCCCTCTCCCCCAACCTCGTTGTTTCCCTACTCTCCCTCAACCCCCTCTCCCTGCCTCCTCTCGCCCTCCTTTCCTTCTTCCATTGGCTCTCCTCTCATCCCCCTTTCGCCACACTCCGCTCTCTTTCCTCTCTATGGCCAATCTCCTACTCACTCACCGCCTCCCCTCTGCCGCTGCCCCTCTCATCCGCCTCCTTGTGGCCCGACGTGGACGTGACTCTGCCCACGCACTTTTCTCCGCTGCCATCCAGGCCACCACTCCTCAGGCCCCTCACCCGGCCCTCCTCGCTGCCCTCACTATTGAATACACCAATGCTGATCTCATCTCCGATGCCATCCAATGCATACGCCTAGCTATCAAGCATCAGCTCCGCCTGCCATTTGATGCATGTTCCTATCTTCTCGACCGTCTGATGCATTCCTACTCTCCTGCAGTTGCGTGGGCCTTCTATTCCGAGATTCTAGATGTTGGGTTTCCTCCAACAGCGCGACCTTTTAACATTATAATGCATTCTTTTTGCAAATTGGGCAATCTTACCAATGCTAATTTGGTTTTTAATGACATTACGCGACGGGGAGCTCGACCGACAGTGGTCAGTTTCAACACTCTAATAGATGGTTACTGTAAAATTGGAGAATTGGAAGCTGGGTTTGATCTGAAATTACGAATGGTGGCAGATGGGATTGAACCTGATGTATTTACATACAGTGTATTGATCAGGGCAGTGTGTAGGGTGGGTAAACTAGACGATGCAAAACAATTGTCCGACGAAATGTGCGCGGAAGGTTTGGTTCCAAATGCGGTGACTTTTACGACTTTGATTGATGGGCACTGCAAAGAAGGGAAAGTTAAAGCCGGGGTGGAGTTCTATCAAGAGATGTTAAGGAAAGGTGTTAAGCCCGACTTGATAACTTATAATGCCCTTGTGAATGGCCTGTGCAAGGGTGGGTCTTTGAGAGAGTCAAAGAGGATTGTGGAAGAGATGAGGGAAAGAGGACTTAAACCTGATAAGATTACTTACACTACTCTCATAGACGGGTGTTGTAAAGAAGGGGAACTAGAAATGGCACTAGAGCTTAGAAAGGAAATGGTAGCTGAAGGGGTTAAGTTAGATGAAGTGACCTATACAGCGCTTATTTCGGGGTTAAGTAAAGAAGCTAGAGCGTCGGATGCCGAAAGAACACTTCACGAAATGGTAAGCGCCGGTTTCGTCCCTGATAAAGCAACCTACACTATGGTAATTGATGCCTTTTGCAAAAAGGGTGAGGTTAAAAGAGGCTTCAAGCTGCTAAAGGAGATGCAAAATAGCGGCCATACACCGGAGGTTATGACGTATAACGTGATCATGAATGGGCTCTGCAAAATTGGGCAGATGAAGAACGCCGATATGCTTTTGAATGCGATGCTTAATATAGGAGTTAAGCCGGATGATATCACCTACAATATTCTCCTGGATGGGCAATGCAAGCATGGGCAGGTCAAAGATTTTGATGAATTGAGGGGGGAGAAAGGAATGGTTTCGGATTTTGCGACTTACTCTTCACTTATCAATGAAGTAGTTAAGAAGCCTAAGAGCCACCAAAGTAAATAGCAAGCATCAATAAAACTTAATTAGTTAAAGAAGAACAGCTGCAGTTGTACATATGTTGCTGATAGTTGCTAATTATCTGTGCAATATATAATCCTCAACTGATTCTTTATTCTTCACCTTTTGAATCATGACTCTATAATGATGTACAAGTTCTTCATTATACATCCACTTCTCTGATGTTTGCAGTAATATGAGTCTAGCTTCTTTTGCTGTTAGAGTTTATCAGAAAAGTTGTTTTTGATCACGATGATTCGATCGCATTTTGTATAGTTAGCGATAACTATTGTTGTTATTTAAGTTCTACTTATTAGGTCCCAGGCCCAGGAGAAAATAAGGACACCTTTTTTTCTGCAACCATAAGATGAATCCTCATGAAAAGATGCATACAAAGCAAGTTGTGGAAGTAATAATAATTGTAACTTGGCCAATGCTTAATAAACCCACATATGAAACCTAAAATTCTCCCCCATTAAACATTTATATAAAGTTCATGTGACACTCTAAAAGTACTACATGTGATTCTTTAAACTAATTAAGTGTAAGAATAGCTTTGTTAACACATCCCCAACTAAAAGTGATCACTAGATCCAAGGAAAATGGAACTTAAATTTTGCACTTCCCATGTGCAAATTCAGATAACCAAATACTCAAATAACGAATCCAACCAACCTAGCAAAGGAGCACATTTGATTACAGGCATTTCCAAATGCAACTAAAGATCTAAGAACAAACACCACAGATCATAAATAACACACAAACCGCTGTACTTCTATCCTGCTTGCACTGCTTTAGCAATGGCGTAGGCGGCGGCGGAGGCGAGCGCGCCGATAAAAGCGGTTTGCAGTGCGCTCAGGACGGGCCGGTTACCGGTGAAGTGGCCCTTGACGTAGCCGAAAAAGAGGAGTGCTGCGAGGGTGACGCCGACGGA
This sequence comes from Tillandsia fasciculata, assembly GCA_029168755.2. Classification (NCBI taxonomy): domain Eukaryota; kingdom Viridiplantae; phylum Streptophyta; class Magnoliopsida; order Poales; family Bromeliaceae; genus Tillandsia; species Tillandsia fasciculata. The sequence goes on along the minus strand of CM054943.1, from coordinate 2,371,175 downwards.
AGTGAGCATCGCCTCTGCGCTGTCGGCACGAAAACGTAGGGCAAGAGGGGGACCAGGCCGCCGATTACGTAGGATAGGGCGATCGTCAGCGCGCTCTGGAGTGCCCGCCTGGGCTCTGGCTTTTCTAATCCTAGCTCAAATCTGGAAACAGCGACGGTAAACTATTAACATGTTATCAATTGAATCTGTTCAAGTCTATTATATAAAATTTAATGTATGATCAATTTACTTCATCATGAACTCGAGCCAAGCCTGTGGATTCTGTCGGAGGGCGTTGACCACGGGCCCGTACTCGTGCGGCTCGAGTCCGTACTCGGACAGTATCTCTCCGATCTCCGCGGCCTCTGATAATAATAATAATAATAATATCAATAATCAAAAGGGAATCTCAGCCGTCGGATTGATGCACAAGTCAACAGTGTGTTCGGTGTACGGACCAGTATCTGGGACGTTGATGATCTCATCCTGCTCTCGCTTCATCTCCCGCGTGTAGTGGTCCGCCTCGCTCTTCGCCGCTAGAAACCTGCCACGTGTACCACAAAAAAAAATCCAGATCAAATCATCGTGGCTGTTTATTTTTTTGATTCTTTTATATTCTTTAATTGTTTAGTGTTATCGATAGTATAGTAGTAAAATATTCTGTAGTTACCCGCCGAGGCCCATGGAGATGGCGCCAGCGGCGACCTCGGCGGCACCGGCGGTGAGGACGAGGGAGGAGGGGGCGTTAGCGCCGGAGAGTCCGGCGGCGAGGGCGAAGGGGACGGTGAGACCGTCGGAGACCCCCATGATGATGTCGCGCACCACCTCCGCCGCCGTGAAGTGTTTCTCCTTGTGCTGCCCCAGCAGCAACTGCTGCTGCTGCTGCCACTGCCACTTTTCTGACTCCGCCGTCGTTGCCGATGCCGTAGCCATTCTCCTCCTCCTCCTCCTTTTACTCCTACTTTTCTAATTTTAATTTTAAATTTTGAATTTGATTCTAATTTGTAGTGTTTATCTGTCTCTCTCTCTCTCTCTCTTTTATGTAGTATTTTTTGGATTTGGGAGGGGGATCGATCGACCGTTATTTATAGTCGAGGGCTCGGAATTGCCATCGCAGTTTGGATATATTTACGAGAATGCCATTCAGGTTACTTATGGGTAGTGGGGTGGTTATATAGCAGTTTCTTGTGAAAAAAAAAAAAAAAAAAAAAAAACTTTTGCTCACGCCAAGTGCATGAACAAAATAAATAAATAAATAAATGAACGAAACGCTTATCACCGCTTTAAAATTCGTACAGTGCATGTATAAAAATGATTCAAATTTTCTCTCTCTCTATATATATATATAATTATAAATATTATTAAATAATATTTAATAAATTAGATTCTGATTTGATATTTATAATAAAGTTAAAAAAAGAAATGTGAGAAATGTGTAAGATGCACAGATACATGGACAAAAGTAGGATCTGGCCACATATTCTTGGGAATGTTTTTATTTTACTGCAGTGTATTGTTCCAAGAAAGTGTTTACTATTGTACAGTAAATGGTTTTGGAATTATTTATGGAAATAGTTCCAGTAAGGGTAGTTTCGTAATTTCATCATGCAAAAAGTGCAGGTGCATGATGCATCAGAATTTTATTTAAAGTTCCAACAATTGCTTTCTCTCTTTCCAATTTTAGACCCAAATGCATTTATTTTAAAATTTTTAAAAAACTTTTAAAAATGCACAAGTAAAATTTCAAACCCTCTTAAGCATCAAAATGATTGCAGCTTATGATATGTAATTATATTATTCAAGCAATTAATCAATATGCATATATGTCGCTTATTTATTTTCGCTGATGAAATTTTTACAATAACGATCAGTATCGTTAAATATAATTTAGACTATTTAAATTATTTAAAAATAAAATTTTATACTAAAAATAAATAACTGAGAATAAATATATTTTAAAAAGTAATAATAGGAATATTATAATTAAGATCAAGAGTATATATCTTATTTTAAATAATTTAATAAAATTTAATTAATTTAAATTTTTTTTATACCGTTAAATGAATAAAAATTCAAAATTTTTAATTAAATTATTAATTTTGTAACTCTGGTTATTAATGTCGAAAAAATTTAAAATTTAATTTTTAAGATATTTTTAGTAATTTATATTATTTTTAATAATATTGATAGTGAATTTAAAAGTTTCATTATTAAAAATAAATGGTTGCTAATGAAAGGTTATCACGGGGAATGGTTTGGTTTGGATAGTGTTAGAGGTGTCGGACACGTGTCGCAATCTCCGTCGCGGAGCATCTTTAACGTCGTGTGGCCTCCGCGCGCCCCGCGACAAAAATGAAAACTCAGGCTGTAACGCTTAATTCGTGACACGCATATTATCATGCACAAAAAAAATATAAAAATATATATATATACCTAGAGAGAAAATTTAAAATGTTATTAATAATACATGATTAATATTCACAATCCATAATTATTTAATAATATTTTAAAGTTCAGGACCCAAACGATTCGAAAATAATACTGCATCAACGGTCAGTATGACATTATAAGTATTAACTTTTTTAATTTTAATATATTATACATAAAAATATGATTATATTATTGTTTTAGTATTATATATTTAATTATGAAACATTGATAAAATTAATATGTAGTAATAGAATATAAAAATCAACAAAAAAAAAAAAATTGTTTAATTAATATTTGGTATTAAGTGGGTGGGTACAAGAGGAGTGTGGTTGCAACAAGATGTGAACTTAAAAATTATACATCCATAAGTTACTATATATATTATTGTTATTATATTACGTGTATTATTAATGAATCAGTATTGTATCAATAATTATTATTTCGATGTCTCAAGTTTAATTTCCATATATATGTTATTTTGTCATATTTGTCCATTTCCACAATTATACACCATATAATAGCACAACAAATGCACATATTAAAAAGAATTTACAAGCATTAAAAAATAAAACACAGAGCAGATGCAAATAGAAAAGCACATCTACCAAATCCAATTTTCATGCATTTGAACACTGTCAATAATAACATAGTAAGTTTTCAATGGCTTAGCATAATGATCCAATACAGAGACAGGTTGCAAAAAGAGTAAAAAGAGTTCTAATTAATAAATTCTCCCATAACTGCCAAAATCTAAAAAGATTGGAAAACAAAAAAAGGAAACAATTTGTATTCTTTGATCTTAATCAGAAGGTCCCAGGATCTCGGATAAACACAGTTTCAATTGCTACTAATTTGAACAGCAAGCTTTGTCAAATTGAGATTGGCCCCAGGTTGTGGAAAAGTTTCAAATGCAGATCCCCGACTATTCAAAACATACCAAGGTCCCTAAGTTTTTATCATTTCGAGCAAATCCGTCGCCTTTTTAAGTAATTCTTTCATAGAAATCCCTACTGAGCATCTTTCAGTAGAGACGCAGAATATTCTGTTATCTGCCGCCTCTTTATTGCGTGTTCACTCTCGTAAACTTTAACTTCAAAGCATTTACACGAAGTTTACACGGATAATATGTAACCAAGAGAGGAGTTAACGCTGCCCGGTAAAAGATGCTCAGTAGGAACTGTTCACAAAAGAAAAATTCAAAACTGCAGGATCTAAACGGAAAGATGGAAAGCCAGGTTTTTGTTGGAATTGTTTCAATAGTTGGGGACCTGCTTATAAGTTACCAGTGTCGAGCTGGAGAGACTCTCAGTCGCGTTTCACAGCCTTTGCAAGATAAGCTCTCGCAGCAATCACTGCAATATAGGAAGTAATCGTAATGCTCATTCCACTGATGAGGATTATACGGTCATAAGTCGCACTCTGCACTCTATAAACCCTAAGGCCGATTGTGTTCCAAAAGCTTTCTGTCCATATCGGATCTACTGCTCCCATAGGATCGGAAGAATTTGGGGGCAGGACATGCCACCAGTTGTCTTCGAACTTAAGCCTGGTTGAATAGGCGGGAACGTACCTGAAATAGTGAACAATTGGTCTTACAATCCGTCGAAGGACCAACTTCATACTTAAGCCTCATTTAACACTAAAATTATTTTGGCAAGGTGCAGGAAAACAAAAGAAAGCACAAAAAGAAAGAAACGACAGGAAAGTCCTTCTGTCAACTCTAATCTTAAATTACCAGAATTGTCAGAGTACAAGCCACTGATTGCATTAAACAATAATGCGGCAGAGATGGAAAAAGGAAATTACCTGGTTGTAGATTTAACACATCGGCCTTTGCCCTCAATTTCCACGCCAATACATATCTCGCCTACATTACCGCACTCTCCCGCACATGAACTCGAAGTATCCCTCTTAATAGAAGTTCTGTCTGCCAAGAAGTTCCAGACAAATCTAGAAGTATCATCGGCGTATTGAGGAAATTGTGTGTCTGGGGGCGAGTCGAGAAAAACTCCAACATAGTGACTCGGGCAAATGTTGCTCGGAGAAATGTATTTCCTCACTATGCCACATGATAGACCCGGTTCACAAGTCAATAGGCATCCTATTAGTTCTTCAACCAATGTGACATTGACTTTTATAGAGTTCAGTGCCATGAGATTCAGCGGCAAGTCACCGGTTACGAGAACGTATAAAGAACGGGCCACTAGAGCGGCGGCAGCTGCTATTGATGAAGAGTTGATGTTTGCTGCATTTTTAAATTATCATATTATTGTGAAATTTAAAGGAAATACTGATTTAGTTTAATGTTAATGATTGATAGGTTACGAAGTTACATGGATCATCAAGATGGCTATGGTATAATCTGTTGGTGAAAGAAGAATCAAAGTCCTCCAACACAACTCCAGAAGTTGATGAGCTCTGGTAAGAGAAAATCAGCGTTGAGGACAAACTGAAAATAGTATAAATAAAGCTATTTATCAGTTAGTACTAAAAAAAGATCTCTGTCAGACCAACCTTTCTAAGAAAAGTCATAAGTGAAGATGGAGGAACACCAGGATTTGATGTGTCTGCAGTTTTGACTTTGACATTGTCTAAACCGAGTGATACGCTGGCTCTTTGGAGGGCACTAAGAATTTCTTTCGTGCGAGATGAATCCTACATAAGCAACAAATGGGATTCTCAATCAGTTAAAAGCCTTCAACCAAACACCAACAATAGCTCATTCCAATAACATAATAATATAGCGTACATAACATGCTAATGTTCTTGGGCCAGTAAATACATCTTTTGTATTTCTTTCTCTTTTTTATCATAATCCAATTATGCATGTTTACTGAGTCATCTCTTCAATTCATGTTTCTCTTAATTGCAATTTATCAGGCTATGAATCTGGAGACTAAGAAATATAAATGCTTAATCCAGCTAGTAAAGCATTCATTATAAAATAAATGTCCCATAATATTCATAATGCAAAGAGATATATCAGGTAAGATATATCAGGTAAGATGTAGAATTAACTTTAAAGAAAAAAGTTCGTCTGTAAAAGCATGTTACTGTGTAAGTTGGAAATATTCTTAGCCGTCATAAGAATATGGCATACTCACCCCTCCGGCATGCGCATAAAATGTTGTACCCCCTTGAACTAAGCCCTTGCCAACTGAACCAACCTCAAGTACCTAAACAAAATTAAAAAGGAAAAAGTTATCTCAGAATAATAAACAAGATATGAAAATCATACTAATAAGGATGCGGATAGATATCTGATAAGAGAAGAGACCAAAGGATGCAGCCGCTGTGGAAATAATCGTTACAGAACTACTTGACAAGTAAAATTTCGTTTGCCAATGGATCACAAAAAAGCAAATTTAAAGAACAGCAATGATCACTCGTATACAAATCTATTTTAAGGACTGTTCATCCATGTATAAGATTTTGTAATTTATCGCTTCAAGAAGCTTGAGTGGGATCTCATTTTAAGGCCTAAGTAAAAAGCACAGGCCTAAGTATACAAATCATACTAATAAGGATGCGGATAGATATCTGATTGCAGCCGCTGTGGAAATAATCGTTACAGAACTACTTGACAAGTAAAATTTCGTTTGCCAATGGGGCACAAAAAAGCAAATTTAAAGAACAGCAATGATCACTCGTATACAAATCTATTTTAAGGACTGTTCATCCATGTATAAGATTTTGTAATTTATTGCTTCAAGAAGCTTGAGTGGGATCTCATTTTAAGGCCTAAGTAAAAAGCACAGGCAGTTAACCAAGCACTGATTTGGAACTAATAAAAATTAAAAGCATCATCCCGGTCTAGAGTGTTACAAATTTACTTGCGAGTTCATCCATTAAAATTTGCAACAGAGAAAGCACATTTTGATGGGATTTACCTTCAAAAAGGCACTTGTTAGGTTTACACACTCAAAAGGGTATAACAAAATTTGAATTTACAAATGTTCAAATTAATTATTACCTGCTCAACCAATGTGTTGTTAAGGCCATTCACTGACTCTGCACCCATCTCTAATTCCTGTAAAAATTTTCGGCTACCGAGATAACCCCATGCCTCTCCCGTGAAAACTGCAAAAACAAGCTGCATGCAGATATATAGCATTAAACTTTGATAGCAGAAATATAAGATTGTTTGAAAACTGGGTAAAAGTATCATAGAGAATTACATATTATACTACCATCATTATACTGAGAGAGTTCTATGTCATGCAACTAACGACGTAGCTCTAAGAACTACATTGTCCCTTAAATCTTTAAATTTTTATTGTCATTCACCTGTTAAGAACTATAAACAATGTAGTACAATATGCTGCATACACCTACTAAGGCAAATCAACATATTACTTGGCCTTATCATTTACTACTATAGGACTAGCCAAAAGTTGGCCATTATTGAAATATTTACAACAATGAAAGGAATATTTTCTTTTAAATGCATCTCTATGTAATGGGTGGTGAACATAATGTGATTAATCAACTATAACAGCCTTGGATTTCCAAAAGTTCAAACCAATTATGAATGATGCTATAAGCATGAACTTACAAGACACCAACAAATTAGTCCATTGAGGCAGATAAATGGCTACTAACAGTTGTGAAGAAAAACTAATAGCAAGGAAGATTAATAAAGTTTAATTTCTCACATATTTATCCTTACACTAACCAATAACACCTCTTTTAGACACTTATTTTAAAACAAAGCAAACAAACTCCCATGAATTTGGATTATTGGATGATCCCCAAACTACCTGTTTTTTAAGCTTCTCTAGGCCCTCAACATTAGAAAGAGCATCAACTGCAGTCAGCAAAGCAATCAACCCCTGAACAATCAAAAATAAATCTTTGTAGTCCGTTAGCAATAAGTCAAAAGTGACCAATAAAATAAGTATTTCAATACAAGTAACTTACAGATATGGGAGAATCAGCCCCGAGGCTGCGATCACGGAAAAATGATGCAGAATCCAGGGATGCCATGGCCATTACTAAAGGTTTGAGCGGTTTAATCGATGAAGCATTGATTGGCGGTAGTGAAGACCATACACTGCCCTTGAGGTGTCAGAATCAATGAACAGGAATAAAAAAGTTGCAAGCAGTTAAGCTTCAACATGCTTTGTCAGAATGTTTTTAACTTCTTATGCCCAAATAAAAGAAATTGAAATTAACTGACTCAAGTCCTCAATAGCAAGTCTAATATACCTATTATATTTCACAATGTCAAACAAGACAGACAAACATGTTCAAAGAAAAGTAATATCCAAATTGCAAAAGGACAAGATGCATGGATAGTCCCTTTCTATCCCGATATTGTGACTTGGTCCTTAAACTTCTCACATAAAAAATTTAGTTCCTGAACTTTCTTGTATGTTTCAATTTCATCTCCCACTGAAAATATAATCCAAGTCCTTCCTATAAAGACCATTTTAACAATTTTGTAAACCATTAATAGGCTTATGTATTTTCAGATTATTTTTCATGGCCGAGGATGGAATTTCAATATATGTGAATATCCAGGGACTAAAATGTCCTCAGTGAAAAGTTCATATAGTGAGTCGCAAATATTGCAATAATACAAGGAATAAAGACTATACGTCAAATGATATACACAAAATGTTCTCACACATGAGAGAAAACTCACCTATAACCACCTAGGGGTAGACAAGACTGTTCTCTCAGGCAAGATTCTGAGTCATGAGTTCCAGTTTTTGTGGTCTGTAGTCAATTCAATGTGGAGAAGCAATATTCCAGTTATTTAAGTTAATAAAATCTTAATATTGCCAAATTAGGCATATCAAAAATACTTAAATTGCAAACCTGCATGACTAGGTCAAACTCAGCAACATGTGCTGAATATTTGTCGTTGTTCTCGGCATCATTGTTTGCAATCTGGACGGACAACAAAAATACGTTAAGCTATTCACATACATAACCAAAGAGGTGGATCAGTACCAAAACTTGAGAGTTTTTGATAAAAATTGCAGTTTCCATCAGTGTATATAGAATTTCATATTTGCAGGGTTATATATGTTAAAACTGTAAACAGACGATTTCGCAGAGAGGATTAAGTTAAAAGCCCCTAATTACAGGCCGACCAGGAAGCCAACAGCACTCTCCACACAACAACTCATAAAATGCAGCAAAAGAGGGGAAAAAAAAGAGGAGACTAAAAAAAGGGGGGAATGCAACAAGCACTCTCAACCAAAAAGGAAAACAATAAGGAAGAGAACCACAATTAAAAAGCCAAAGTACCTCCTGTAAAATTGATGTGCTCTGCGCTGAGAGTAAAAACACAGGAAAGTTGTATCGATTCCACATAATACCAGAACCCTACATAGCAAGATCATCATTAGAGCTTTTTTACAGAAACCATGATAATAACTTTAGTATTGCAGGACACAACACAGGTTTGCCAACAGGGTGGTAAGAGGTAAAATCCACCTCAATTAACTTACAACAGGATTCCATTCATAACTGTGGTTCTTATATGGCGCAAAATCAGCTTGTGGAAACTTTTCAACTGGCGAGAACCCTACATTGTCAAAAATTTAAAATTTTCACTAGCTCTATTCATGAAATTCAGTAATGAAGTCACAAAAAAGAAGCTTCAAAATGTAAATAAACAAGGTTGATGAATACACATAAATAACTGACCAAATGAATTATTCTGCTGACCACTTGACTCGACCAAAACGCCAGCAACTTTTTTGGAAAATTCAAGATCACTCGAAACCCTGAACAACAAAGCGGAGGTTTACTAACTTTTGAGGGGAATTACATGGCTGCATAGGGATCACGTAACGAAGTATGGGTGAGATATAACATGAAGACATTGACTGATTCACTTGATCAGTACCATTGCAGTAGGAAGAAAACAAAACAGAAAGCGTTAAAAATAGTGTTGTGATCCGAAAATGACAATTTTAATTTTAATCCGTTCTAAACAAAGTACAAAGAAATTTCAAAAGCAAAAGCACCATGCCTCTGAAAGAAACTTTGCATCAGTTCCAAGGGGAGAAATACTGCAGATGAGCGATCCAACTGATCATGATTGTTTCCAAATCTCACAATTGGCGCAATGATCTTCTTGTTGCCAGGATCTGAAAATATAACGATGATAAATCATTTTATTTTCAAATATGCGTAGGATGAAAATGATTTCACAGCCATAGTATATTATAGGAATATTCTATTCATCAAAGGTCATATCAAGGTATATTTAGTCCTTGCAAATTTATCACAGTAAGGGCCTATTTAGTCTAGCTGGAGCTTCTACAAATGTGTTGTTTGCATAGATTTGTCCACAAAAGCACTAAAAGCTTTTTCGTTGAAACTTGAAACACCCCAACAGAACCAAAAATTACAAATTGGAGTTTGTGCTTTTAGGCTTTCGTACTTTTAGGCCCGAAAACTTATTTTTAGCTTCCCGCCCAAAGTAAAACCTCTTGAATTTTTGTTTGCCAAACGCTTGTCTGCAGCTTCTAGAAATCGAGAAGCCATACAAAGCAGGCACTAAATATTACATTAATGTTGGAACCTCAAAATTCAATTGAAACAAATTGTGAGCACGTACTAGCACAACCAATTTCGCCAGAGAGATTCAAAAGCCTCACACAAGGAAAACTTTCCATATTTTGGTACATCGCCTTCTCAAGATCTGGAACTGACTCCAAAGTGCCAATAGCTCCTGGACGCATTAAAAGGGGTAAGTATCTTATTAAAGTAGGAGAGTTGTAATAAGCTAATAAGAAAACTGAAAAAGAAAAAAGTGGCATCTCAAATGAAGAGTTGATTCCAATTATTGAAAAAAAAGAAATACAAAATTGCTTCCTAAGAAGCATTCACCAAATGGATAGAAACAGAGTAGCATCTTCTCCGTAGATGTACACTACTAGATCAAGATGGTCATCAATTTTCATCAGCAGTCCGAGACTCCAGGTTATACTGTGCACATGTAATACTTATAAAATGGCAAAAACGGACAATTGGACATACTAAATGTCGGATCGTTGGCACTAACCATTAATCCCAAAAGATCGAGTATTAGAAATACGCAACCAATTTACTTAAAGCGTATAGACACAACGTCCACGGATCTTGATTGTAACTCGGCTTAACTAATCTCACGCCACGCCAAACATGACTAGGCCCAATCCAGTCTCACGCTATTTCGAACGTGACTCGGGTTAACTTGGTCTCCCGCCACAGGGCGGGATCTTAGCCCCTTTGAGCCAACACTAAACACTTCCAAAGCAAAAAGTAAAGCCCCTTAGACTCTTGCCTCAGCACAAATATCATCCAAAAAACTTTCTCACTATAACTATAACTCTTAGAAGTACTTATAATCTACTAGCCTCAAACAAGCATTTGCATCTCAATACATACACCTCCATTTGCCCAGTTAAGCAAATTACAACAAAAATCGCAACTTTACAAGCTAAATAAGAAGTGCATCGAACAGGAAACATAATCAACAATTGAACTAAAATCTTAGTGCAATCACCGAACATCTTAGCAAGCCAAATAGTGCACAAATTGATTCAAATCGAAGCGCAGAGTTTCAAATTTTGCATCTACGAACTCGTTTCTCCTCAAACTACTCATAAAGGAGGGGTTTTTAGTGCTATTTCTTTCGATTGGATCGCAAAGAACACCACGAATTGGAGAGCAAAGGAATCGAGGAGGAGTTACCGGGGATCGAGAAGGGGAGGAGAACGAGGAGAAGCGAGAGGGCGCCGAGGAAACTCCTCGGAGCCATGGCGCAGGGGAGATGATGCCCTAGAAAATCGTACGGAAACGCCGAGGGTTCGGTGACAGGGGCGTGCGCTCACGCTCGTTGGAGGAGAAAAGGTTTTAATTGACCAAATAATAATAATTTAAAAAATGAATATTTATAATTTAAAATTATTAAATTTAATTAAAATTTTAAAATAAGCCTAAATTTTGTATAATTTTTAATTCATTATCTGGATTTTAAAGTGCTCGATTTTTTTTATTTTACCACTAAATAATATATGTCCGTGGCAATTCACCACAAAATTACAATTTTTTTTTTTGTTAATTTTATCATATATTAAATTTTTTTTTTTTTTTTTTTTTTTTTTTGTGAAATAGCTAGTTTATCAATTTGTATGTTAACTTGATTTTGCGAAAATAAAAATTTTAAATTGGAGTGATCCTAAAATATTTTTCTAGTAAATTCTATAAAACTATTTATCAAATAAGAAATATTCCATAATAAAAAAAAAAAATCTTTTAATTTAGAATCAAACACCGCGAGAACTAAACGGAACAAGCTGATATGTTCAAAACGGATTGTTCTGAAACAATCCGTTAGATTTATTACAAAAGAAACTAAGAACAATTTTATTATTTGATTTATTTTATTTTTATATATATATATATATATATATATATATATATATATATATATATATATATATATATATATATATATATATATATATATATATATATATTTTTATAATAATATATTTATATTTAAATTTTATTGTATAATATAATTTAATTAAATTGATATATTATTTATTTTTATTGAGTTTTATCATTTATATATTAATATTTAATTATTTTATTTTATATTAAGTATTGTATATATTAAATTATTTTTCATATATTATATATATATTTTTTAAAAAATATATTGAAATTTATTGTATTATTAATTAAAATTATAAAAATATTGCTAGTATTATATTTTATTCATTACATACATTCTAAATAAATTTATATAAATTAAATTATTACATAAAATATTATATTATAAATTATTATATAAAATATACTGATATAAATTAATTATTTTATTTTTTAAAATATATTTAGACATTGTGCTAAAATTTTGTAACAACCCGGACCCTTCGCAACCGCCGATGATGACGTTGCTCTGAGGCCGGTACGGCGTCGGGGATGATGGGTTGTTAACTGTGGGAATGATCGAGAAGGAGAGGATTAAATTGGGAAAATTTGGGAGAGAATTGGGGGAAGAAGGGAGTTGAGATAGAAAGGAAGAAGATGAGAAGATGACACAGAAGGTTTGGAGAAAACTTGTAATTTCATTCATGCTTCTCTTGTTACACATAGTTTTTATTCATATGGTACTACAATACTGTAAATGTAAATTATTACATCTAGAGGGGGGTGACGGTAAAAAGAAAGGGTTTAATGATGTGGGCCTCAGGGCCTTCAATCTGGGTTGTGGGCTCTCGTGGCCTGCGGCCCAGTTGAGGCCTGTGGATTCCCGGCCCGGCCCAGTTGATGCTCGTCCGACCCGCTTAGGGCTGCTGGGTCCCTTCGCTGGATTGGTACTCGCCCGACCCACTACGAGAATCTAATTGCCACACTGCTGGCTCCCTCTCCATCCTTCTGTGCTCCTCTAGATCTTGTCGCCCCTTCTCCTCCTCTGCAAGGATGCCCTAGTTCTCTCCCTCTCGACCGGCTTCCTTCACCTCCGAAGCTGTCCTGCTACTTCTCTTTTCCTCCATTTTTCTTTTATGCTATAGTTACTACTTAGCTCTCTATTCCTTCCCTATTCCTAACTGTACCTTATTTTTGCAGGCTTGACAAATTTTTATTCAAACGCTACTAATCTTTAGAATATTTCTAAATGCATCCAAACATAAAATTATCGTCATTCTAACTTATACTAGAATATGTTATTCTCGAGAATAATAAAAAATATTTTTTAAAATTTAGTTTTCGAGCCAAATGCAGTCTAAGTGAATAATAACCATATTTTATAAGTGTATCTTTTAATATGAAAATTAACTTTGTTAATATCACTCATCTCTTATAATTAATAAAGATCCCTAATATAACATCTTCAATAAAATAAGTTTAATTTAATTTATTCTTTTAATACAAACACTAAAAATCAGCTAAACAATTCTTCATTTTATTATTATTTATAATAAAAAAGCGAGATCGCAGATAACTATACATTATCTTTTTTTTGAGAAATAAAGTGTATATATATATATATGCTACAGTTTTATCTTTTTTTTGAGAAAATAAAGTATATATGCTACAGTTTTATTCATAAGAAAAATAAACTCGACTACAGATCTGACACAACCAAACCCGTCGCTAAGCAAAGAAAAAAAAAAAAAAATCATATCACATTTAGCACGCACAGAACGTATTCTAAACTGCGCGAATAACCAAATATTACTACTAAAGAAAAATAAAAGTTCAATGCAAAAGCCGAAATCTCAACATCGGCCCCCAAAATGGTTTAATTTTATTCCTACTTATAAAGAAAAAAAAAAAAGTGGGAAAATTTGTTTTTGGTGTTGTTTTTGTAAATAGAAGATGATGTGCTCAGTGGTTGACATCAGGAACCTGGAGCTCTTTGCGAGCCACATATTTTTCATAGTTGCATGATCTGTAGAACTGATAGGCGCATTGAAAACGGTACACAATTTGGCTCGCCACATTTTTATGCACCTGCAGGCACCTCGGGAACTCCCTGTGGAAGCAACGGTGCAGTCCAAACAACCCACTGCCTCTCGGGAACACTTTCGTGTTCAGAGTGTGGATGAAGTGGAATAGAATGTTGAAGGACTTACTGCCCTTGAGCTCAGGATAGGGGTTCACTTTCGACTCGACGAACAGCTTCAGGATCGCCCACGTCAAGTTTTTGCTGTCGATAACGTCGTCGGGGACTCTGTCGATCACGTAGTGCACCGTCTTATCGATGAAGTCGACGACGTCACGAACGAAGGGATCGCGGTCGACAATGATCTGAGGCGGCTGAACCTCGACTTCATCGCCAGCGAAAACTTTTGCTGTCGGAAGATGACAAGATATCAGCACCAGCAACACAGCCAATCCAAAATTGCTCATTCTTATTATTTTGTGATAATATTTGACAAGTTATTGAGTTACAAGACAAGTACTAGTCACTTATTTATGCATGGTGCCAATTGTAACTAACCTGCTACAATTAATTGAGGGCTTTCTTAAACTCCTTCAAAATTGAAACTCTCTTATTGAATGAGTGAATAACTGCAACCTCTTCTTCATTGTTGTTGCAATATGTAGTTTTCATTTACTAAATTTACAATAAATTATTGAGTTAATGTAGTGTTAGAAAGATTACTTAAAGCAAGTAATTAAACTTTGAGGTTCATTTGAAGTGTCAATAGCAAATAGCTCACATTTTTATTAGCTGAATAGTGGCTTAAACGACTACAAGCACTACAACAAAATTATGCTATAGCGATACTTTTAAGTATTTCTAAAATCTAAAAAAAAGTGTCGCTGACAAAAATACCAACACTTATTGTTAGTGTTGCTATATGTGCCGTTGCTAGGGTATATAGCGACACATTTTTGTAATGTGTCCCTATAACCTAATTTTGAATATAGATAGGAGACTTATAAAAAAGTGTCACAAACATGTGTTTTATAACCTAATTTTATTGTAGTGATGTAATAACACATTTGATTAAGAACTTAATTACGAGAAGAGTATATTCTTTGATATTGTTATGCTCAATATTACTTGTGCTTGTCTCCAAATAGATTGAGATTTATGAAAAATACGAAATAAAGAAAATGTGTGAAACAAAATAATAAAATTTCAAAATTTTTTAATTTATTAATTGATGGTACTTTCTCTTCGTATGCTCACAATCCCAATAACGGGGACTTATTAAAGTGTTTATTGCACCCGACCCAAACCGAACCACGCAAACGCAGACCTAGCGCACCCGTTCGCGAACACAAATCATTTCGTAGACCGAGTGCATGTGATCACAGTTGCACTATGTTCTACTCACCCTCCATTCCTCATCTACATTTGATCTACACCGCACAATACGTAGTTCACGGATGTAGAAAATGCACCCGGTTCACGGGAAATTTCAACTGAACCACACGGGTCGGGTCCTAAATAAGCGTGACACGCACCGACCCTGTTTCCTGAGTCACATTATCCATCGTCTCCCTCCGTTCCAGAACCTTCCGATTCCCTCCGCCGCATCGCGTCGAGCGATTACGATTCGATCATCTTTCGAGGACCGATCTCTTCTCGCGGTATCGAGTTCTCCATTTCTCGAATTCGTACTCGTTTTCTTCTTTTTTTTCTGGATTTTTTGAGTATAAATTTGCAAGTTTCTGTAAGGAATCGGCTACTCGATTCTGTTTAGAAGTTTAAGAAATTCTAAGTGCGATTTAGATGTTACTCCGATGGCGCTTGTGGGATTAGTAGGATGTTTTTGTAGTTTTTTAGGTTTTATTTCATCAGTTTTGGTTAATCACATAGTGAGGAGCTGTTTATGTGTGTGTGTGTGTGTGTGAAGTAACCGGGGTAAAATGCATTGGTTGTATTCAGGAAATTTAGAGGTGGGTTTTGTTCCTTTTCTAGATTTTTGGAAATTTCGGAGTATTTTTTGGTTAATTTGTTAGCTAGAAATCGCATTTTGAAAATAATAGGAGAGTTCATTAAGAAATAATCGTTTGATTTCTCCTTTCGCAAAATCTTTTTGTTCTTTTTAATGTGATTAGATCATTGGATTGTATCGGGTAATACGAGAAATGCTATAAATTATACTTTGCAGCTTTGTTGGACTTAAGAGCAAATTAATCATGTTCAAAAAGCCAATTGAGGCAAAAGCTTTGCAACGTTTGTCGGGAGCAGATAAGAAGAAGCTGAGAAGAACTGCAAAAGAAAGATTTCCACAAGCTTCTGATTCTGATATCGATGCCGTTCTTCCTACTAAGGTAGTGACTAGAACATGCTTGCATGTTTCCGAAAGTAGTGATTCAAAATTTTCTGTGTACAATAATGCGAATGTCTCGTTAAATCTCAAAGTGCTGATTTTTACGGAGGAATCTTTTAGGGTAGACACAACAAGGCATCATAATGTGAAATGCAAAACGTGGCTGAAAGGCAATCACTAAAAGAGAAAAACTTGTTATTCGAGTGCAGAAGAAATGAGAAACTACGATACAAATACATTGTTCAATCAGTAGATATGGAGTAGACTTTCTGCGCAATGTGCATAGAGTGCCGCTGCCATCTGAGAAAAGCTACAAGGAGTTTTGTTTTTTATGCAGTTGCTTTCTTTTGAAGTGCGAAATTGAGCTATTCATAATTGTACTAGTAGTTTCATCTTTCAGGGTAACTTGTTCTCCAGCTAGTCGCTAATATGTGTACTAGCGACAATCATTCGTGAAATAGATGTCTTATTTTCTGATTGTTAAACTCAAATTTTCGGTTTTGATGCCTATCGTGCCTTGGCTAGTATAATCTGAACATGATATGAACTATAAAATTTGTGCTTTTACGTTACGCATGTATGGATGTTCTGGCTAATTTTGTTCAACAACATAGGTATATGACACATTGTAGAGTGCCCTGGCATGATTTATTTAGTTTATGATTTGTTTTGATCCTTCAAATCTAGTCATATCACTGCATTGTAAATATTTGGTTGGGATTACTTCAGTGTCTTCTTTGTCTTAATTGTTGCCATACTTTGTTCCATTTTAAACTTTTCTTTTTTAATCTTGTCGCACTACTGTATTTAGGCAGAGATAACAGTAGCTAAGTATCCGAATCGCGTGCATGTATATGGCATAGAAGGAGGGTTTCCCATGCTTTTTGATGTTGATGGGCGAGGAACGGAGATATTCCCCACAGGTTACTATTACTATATCTTAGTTGATTACCAAAATTAGCATGATTGCCTCTCCCTAGTTATTGCTACATTACCACAGGTTTCTTTATCTTTTTTTAATTTCTAACTGCTGTTCCATTATTATAATCATATACCTTTCTATGTTCTTTTGTTTATTTATTTAATTTATTTCTTGTAAACTAGTTTTGTGATTCGTTAACTATCAAAAATTTTGGCTTGTTGTTGTTGCAGCCCTCTTTAGTCCTAGTTTGGTAATGTGGAGGTCTATAAATTCCAACCGCTTCCAATCTTTCCTCCTCTAATGCTATGAAGTGGTGGTGGCAACCACTGCCGGAAAAGCCTGTAAGCACATGCTTCTCCATAGCGGTTGCTATTGTAATATTATAGCATAAAAAAGATGGAAGATTGAAAGCAGTTTGGAATTTTTGGGCCTTCCAAAGTTTGAAAAAGGTGCTTCTAGCCGCCACATTACCAAACTAGGCCTTAAAAGCATAACATAGAAATGCAATGTGGTATCCAAACCATCAGATATTTTGAAGCTTTTTTTTTTATTTTAATATTTTCTCTCTTGTAACAGTGCCCTCTCTACGCTTAGGGTGTCCTTATCTTTTGAATGATACGTATGTTTGCTTTTGCTGTTGCTGTTGCTGTTGCTGTATTAGATTTCAGAGAGCTATATCAAGGGACAGCTAAATAGAAGGAAGCAATAGAAGAGTTTCCATAGAAATGATAAAGTATGAACTCCATTCTTAGGTGTTATGGATAATTGGCTAGTGCGCGTGCTATGTGCACTTATTAACTATTCTCTTTTGTTGGCATGATTTTGTTGTTTTAGGCATTGTTGAAACCAAAAGGATAGATTGGACACGAAAGTTCTCTAAACATTGCCAGAATCAGTGAAAATGCAACTTTAGCAGTTTCTTGCGATATACAACTTGTCGTAGTAGCTATCTTATTCGTTTTATTAGTTCGAGAAAGTGGGTTCATTGGGCTATTCAGAAGCATTTGATTTGTTTCCTTAACAGCATGTGGTTTTCTTAATGGTGTATTACCTTATCTTGCAGTTTATGCTCTCTGGAAGGTTCCAGAGCTTTTACCTGCATTTCTTCTGAAGGGTGGTGAGGTTTCTCGCTTTGTTATTGGAGGGGCTGATTTGATGTTTCCTGGTGTTAGTATACCCCGAGAAGGGCTTCCTTCTTTCTTAGCTGGAGAGCCATGGGCAGTAAAAGTCCCCGGCAATCCAGCACCAATTGCTGTAAGCCTCATTTACCTAATTTAATCTCTTTAGTCTATGTTGTACAAACCCCCCCTGAAAATGGCACCATTACGCTTTCCCTCCCTGAGATATTACATATATACCTACGTTTGACCCCTTTGATGATTAGACTATTAGCAGTTAACTTCCTTTTGGTCAATTTTTTTTTTATTCATGATTTGTGATAGAATATTAATTATTAAAATATGATCTGAAATATCCATAACTACCCCTTCTATGTTAGGAAGTATCATTATCAAGGCGTATCCTTATTGAACAAAAAAAATATGGAAGTGTTGGGGGTTATAATTATATGTACATATGGCAATACTTCAAGAGGGGTTTTCTGCATTTCTGCCAGCTCTTTTGTACAAGTATTCAAGGGGTTTAAAATTTTTGCAAAATGCCCCAATTTTTTTTAATGCTGTAACATCATCTTAGTAGTTTCACAATTTTACAGGTGGGGGCTACCACAATGAGCAGCACGGAAGTTCTAAAAGCTGGTCTACGTGGCAAGGCTTTGCGGATAATGCATTATTATCATGACTCGCTGTGGCAAGTATAGCGACCAAGAGGACTCGAAGCATTCTTATTCTTTGAGCTATGTTACTAAGCTTTGTTAACATTCTTATTACTGTATTTTCTTATAGGGATTCAGTTGAAGGCCGTTTTGTCCCAAATGCAGGATTTTTAGAAGATGTTGTTGTTGAAGATCCTGCTTTATCTTCAGTTTCTCAGCTATCTGATACTTCTGGGGAAACTTCTGGGAATTCTCTGAATGACGATCATGATGGCGATACTGTAGAAAAAGGAGATCAGGTTGGTACTTCGGCAGATGATGATGTTCGAGTTGAAACCTCTGAAGAAGTCACTGAAGATATGGGTTCGCTGAAGTTGTCAGAGAATGTAACTACCGAAGAAGAAGCAAATGATGAGAAGGAACAACAGACTATAACGTCAAGTGAAGATATAGATGCTCTTTTGGATAAATGCCTTTTGCAAGCATTGCATACAACCGTAAAAGATAAAGACCTTCCCATGCCAGGAAGCACGTTATGGTACTACACCACAATAACCTCCAATTTTCCCTTCTGGAAAATAAATGGTTCCATATTTGGACAAAATGCAGAAGCCGCCCTTCTTTTAGCGAAACTACCCGTTTGCTACCGTGAAAAATAAACACTGATACTCGTTCCGCCGGTGATTAAACTGTTAACTATTTGCCCTTTCAATCATATTTTTATTGCAGGAACTGCTAGGTAATGTCTAAATATGATCTTAATATCCATTATACCTCTTTAATACTTCCAGGTGCATTTCGTTATACTCTGACAGTTCCTACAAGAAAATGTGGCAGATGTGAGCCAAGTGCTAACAGCTTAATAATTGAGTTAATTCAATTTTGATTATTCATTTGTTTTCAGTGAGGCAAGGTGCAGATTGCTTTAATTTTCAAGGGGGTTTTCTGTAATTCAGCCAATCACCTCTACTATTCCCCCTTCATGATAAATAGTTTCAAATTTGCTGATCCATCAGTCCTGGAATCTTTTTTTTTTCTGAGAAAAACAGGAGTATGCGGAGAACATTATTCTCAGTCCTTCCTTCCAATGACTCTGTTTTTAACATACTTTCACCTCTATGATGTACAGGTCAAATTACATACTTCCCTGCAGGCCTCCAGGCACTACTTTGGATATCAAAAAATCGTCACACAAGAAATTATCCAAATGGCTGCAATCTAAATCTTCTGCTGGCCTGGTAAGCATGGTTAGATTCTAGTATGGTTTTATTTTCATAGGGGTCAAATCTCCTCAGGTCCCATTAATCGATTTTGACAAGTCAGGGTGCAGCTATTTAATACATTTTTTAATTGATCTAGTTGAAAAAAAAGGTGATCTTTTGTGGTTGTTTTTCTACAAACACTTGCAATACTGTGCGTGTCTTCACCCGTGGGCAAGTATGCACACATTTCATACGGAGCCTCTCTATTTTTTAAACGATCAGTTTTTAACACAATCCTATGTAAATGCATGCATTCTTTTAATATTTAGTTTTTGAATAGTGATAAAGGTATATCCATGGGGTTATCTGCATTTTAGCCAGCGTTTATTAAATTTTAACCTTTATTTGCGTTGTTAAGTCTGATTGTTATGTCATGGACAGATATCAGCGAAAGAAGATAAGTATAAAAAGGAGATCATGTTATTAGGTGTCCACCGTGGGCACCCAGATTACATGTCTTTCAAACCAGAAAAACGGGTGCAAGAGACTGTCAATCAGAAGCATGATTCCTCTGTTGGCGAAGGTAGCCAACCCAAAGTCAACCTACAATTTGAGGTAGCTGAGGTTTACAAACCGAGCACGCACGTCAACCCGATATTTACTTCTGTTGGAGCTGACACCGGGAAATACTACAGTGCATCCGAGGCATCTGAGATAGTCTTCAGGTTTGCTTCTAGCCCTAAGTCTTAACTCCATATATATTCATATTATAAAAGTTTGACGAGGCCTTTTTACATATATATACCCCTGTAAGATCTGGATTTTCGCGTGTACCCCCTTTAAAGAGAGTTTTCTTACATAACGCATTTATCTTATTGATTGCAGATAAGTAGGTTTTGCGGTAGAAAATGTTCTTTGAAAAAGCTCATTTTTATAAGTACAATGTCTTATATCTATAAATAAAATAAGTTTTTCAAGTCCACAATGTGAAAATTTAGACTTCTCAGAAATGGTGAAATTAGGTAATTTCTGTAGTTGTATTCATATCAGAATATCTCAAAAATTAAAATGTTTCCTTTTTCTTCCGCAATTTGGTCTCATTATTATGCCTATTACAATATTTGTTGATCAAGCTACGTCGAGAAGGAAAATCTCGTCAAGCCAACAAACAAGGCAATGGTAGTTTTGGATGCAACACTATGTGATGCTCTTTTCAAAGGGACCGTCAAAAAGGGCTCGACTTATCCCACCGAGATCCATAAGAAGGATTTAGGGTCTAGATTTTTAAATCGCATGCAAGTGCACTTCAGAGTAGCCAGGGGAAATGAGGTTGCCGTGCGAAAGGGCGCAATTAAACCTGTTCAGATAATGACGGAGAGAAGGCAAGGGAACAAGAAAGTGACCAGACTCTCAGGTTTGGAGTCTTTCTTAATGGATGCGGAGTCGCTAGCTTCTGAACTACAAAAGAAGTTCGCGTGCAGTACATCAGTGGCAGAACTTCCAGGTACTATTGCCCCCCTTCTTTCGAAATCGTCAATCAAGCTACTGCTTTCGTAAAACTAGAGTTGCCTTGAGAATCCCTTTGCGGCTTTTTATTGTGCAAGGGTTGATGCTTTCTGTATATTGATCGAAGGTTTGCATTCAAAGCAATTTGACTAAACATCAATTTCCGAGTGAAAATGTGAGTTAATCACCTACTTGCAGGTATCATCGCCTTTGGTGGCATACCATTTTAGATGTACCCTTTTATTCCAATGAAATTCTTACTCATGACCGAATCATGCATTTATTTATTTATTTATTTACCTATTTGGAACAATATTCTAGTTTCTTTTCATTAACTTTGTATGGTTTTACTAATCCTTAGGCAAAAAAGGGCAACATGAGGTGCTGGTTCAAGGCGGAGTCATCGACGACCTAGCGAAGCATCTCGTCGATCACTACGGCGTCCCGAAGAAATTCATAGAGGTGCTCGACAAAACCAAGAAATAAAGTAAAAGACCACCCTTCAATCTTAAACATGAAATTGCACAAAATCCTTTTCCCAAAGTAGGCATCTTGAATGGCAATGAGAGCTTGTATTGGAGATGCTGAGCTGTTGCTATTTTAACTCTCAGTTTCTATCATGTTGTGAGGTTATACTGCGACCAAACTATGATGAATTAAGTTAAAAGTGTTTATTACATGTTTTACTTCTGTTTTTTGGGTTTTTTTTTTTTTTTTTTGGCGTTTTTGGTATAAACTAGTCGTTCTTATGTCTTACTTATTCCATGTGCTTCTTATCAGTGCAATACTATCAAATTTTTGTCGTTAGATCTAATCTTTTTTGATTATTTTCATTTTTAGATCATATTCCAACCATCCACTAAACCCTTTGATTCGGTTCTATTATTCCATAAACAAAATTGTAAAATATGACCAATCATCATTCACCATTAGATAATTATTAACAAGGCCGATAAACAGTTAAAACTAAAATCAGAAACAAACAAACTCCAAACATGTATGTACAACAGGCAATCACTCAAACCAAACAATATTTTCACAAGCAGCACACAATAAAGCGAAAGAGTCCATGATACATAACTTGGCTATTGCCCAACAAGAGCAAGGAGGAAATTTCGGTAATGGCCCGACGTCTCCGAATGGATCGCTGCGCTCAGCGGCTTCTTGTACTTCTTCTGGTACTCTATCTTGATATATTGCATGTCGATCTCGGTCCGCGTAACCACGATCCTTATCAGTGTGGTGTCATTTGTGCCTAGCCCTTTCATTGCCTTGCGCAGCACCTGCGATTTTGGCGGAATCGAAATTTGGATCAGTTTTCAAAGCTATGTGAGTCTCGACCTTTCACTTTTTCCGTTGGATCCCTTAAAACTTTGCATTGAGCGGAAACATCGAAGCAGAACTCAGACAATTCATATGGCAATTATACGGGCATTTTAAAGAATCAAAGACCGTAAACTTGTAACAGGTGAGGGATCCAATTGTCAGAATTGAAAGTTTTAGTAGCCACTCTGAACCCCTGGTGCAAATTATCCTAAAATAATACCTTTGCGAAAAACTTGGCTGGATTCTCGGCACATCGAAGGATAGTAAGAAGAGCAAATTCAAAATGCCCCGATGTTTCCTTCTTCACAGCATGGAAACAAAACACAGGAAAAAAAAAAAGAAAAGAAAAAAGAACTGAGCTAGTCAAATGAACTAGTTGCAAATCCTCTATAAAAAAAGAGCATTGCGAAAACAAATCAAATTAATGTAGAATCTAACGGGTACCTTTCGAAGGGTTCTACCGTGGGCATGATGGTAATTAGAAGCAATAGCTGCCAGTTGAGCCCAGCTTCTTTGAGTGAAAATGTTAATGAAAGTCCTCTCGTCCGTCCCTAATCGTTTCTCCCCAGCTCTATAAAGGTCATTTGCATCCTTCGCAGACATCGCATGATCAACCTCGGGGCCCTCGTAACGTGGTGTTCCAACATACGCTAGCAGGAGCTATAATATACAAGAATATTCACCCACTAAGTTAGTTATTCAGCGTAGTCGGAAACAATTTGGATTCCCTTTAATCCATGTAAAGTAGAGAAAGAAAGGAGGGGTTCGAACTAGCGTGTCAAATGACACTTTCTTATGTTCAAATAGCTCTATTTCTAAATCAGATAATCAAGTGGTCTGTATGGTTTTCAACACATTCATCAATTGGTACACTAGACTTGTATTTATTACTGAATGACAGGTAGATTTTACGAAATATTATTCTGGAAATGAAAGAGTTCAGTTCCAACCAAAAATGCCGTCTTTTAAGTTTATGAAAACTTTGGTTTACAGTTCTTCTAAATTAAGATGAGAATTATTAATGCAACCGAGATGAAGGAGAGGTTTGATTTTTAGCGCGCAAGAAATAAAAATCATCTAAAATAGATTAGAGAAGAAAAAATTATAAATAAGTGTGGAGAGATGACCTTTTGGTGATCACCGGAGGTGTAACGGTGGATCTCATGCTCGAGATAAGCACCAAATCTTGCATAATACGCCTGTTTAATTATCTGTAACTGAGATGGTGTCCGAGAACATATGACTTCAGTGGCTGCATACAAATCTACGTCATCACCACCAAGCGCCTGTCTCAATACGGTAGCATCACGTCCCGCAGGATCAAGGATCCACAGCAGCATCGCTTTCTGGTATAGAAGAAACAAAACAGATAAGAAAATTACATACGCACCCCCCTTCCAAATCCTCTATATGACCCTGTAAATTCTGAATTATCAGATTTTCATATATACCCTTAAAAAGCTTGAATTTTTGGCTCCCTATTTTAAAAGCTTTTTTCCAATAAAAAACCAACCAGGCCCCATGAACTGGAAAAAGACTCCAGTTTAAGAAAAGGTTACAGGGACGTTTACATAGTAAGCCACAAAAAAATAATAAACACACGTGAAAGCAAAATGAGCTAGTAACAACTAAGTTAGCTATTTGCGGTAATGCTTATCGTCTCTGGCTCTAATAGATGCGATATAGTTTGTTTGGATCAACAAAGTAGAGTAATTCTTTTTGTACCAAGAGGTGCCCACTGAGCTCCGACGATATACGATGGCTGAGGTCCTCCGAATACATGGTTTTGTACTCCTGTTGAATGAGAGCGCGCTGAGCAGCATCGCGGTGAGCAAGTATATTTATAACTGCCAAAGTGTCGCAACCAAACCCTGCAAATCATTATCAACAAGTCAAAAGCAGTTTTTCTGACTTGTATAGAATGGTCTCATCTACTCGAAACTCCTTAGCTAAGGAAATACTTAAGCTGCGGTAAAGATGAAAGGCCTTAAATAGAAGCAGTCACTATAAATACTAAAAGGTTTTGACAATCACATAGAGTACAAGTTGCAGAAACAAAATCCAAGATGCAAAATGCAAATTTGACACTAGAAGAGAGAGAGAGAGAGAGAGAGAGAGAGAGAGAGAGAGAGAGAGAGAGGTCCAATTTCACCTATAGAACATAAAGCACAACTCTATACACAGTTTTGTGTAGACGATTGAACTTGCGAACTCAAAAGATAAATTTTACCTTTCAGAATGAATTGCTGCAAAACCTTATGAGAAGCATTGTCGAAACAAGTTAACTAAATTCCACAAACTAATGGGAAGAGGCAATGAGAAAAACCCTCTCTATCATATGGATCCGAATTCTTTTTCCACCAAGAATTTAAGTGCCTATCGGCACGAGCTATATTCACCGTGCCATATCATGCCAACAAGATACCGGCACGATACAATCCCGTACCGATGGTACAACTCAAAATTATTTTTTCTTTAAATTAGTAAGTAATTTTCTTAATAAAGTTCAAAAGGTTTGATAAAATACATAATAAACAATTATAAAATTTTGTTGCTAAAAAAAATAAATATTTCATATTATTATGTGTATATATATATATATATATATATATATATATATATATTATCAGCACTCATCGGAACGGCCCGGTATGCACTGTATCGTATCATGCCGGCAAATTTTCGGCACGATCCCGTACCGATGAACGGCCCGGTATGCACTGTATCGTACCATTCCAATAAGTTTTCGACACGATCCCGTACCATAGCACTTAAATCTTTGTTTTCGACCCTTAGCTCGAAGAAAAACACAACTTGGTCATGCAAATATGTTTATCGAAACCAATGTCGCCAATTTAACCTAAGTAAAATCAAATCTCTCCATAATCAATTTGTGGTTACTTTTAATGCACCTTAGTCCAAAATTCCTGTTATAAAATAGCCAAAAATACCATCTTTTTCCAAACAATACAACGAAATGGAATTCGATTCAAAACTTTTTTCATCTGCAATTGAGTTGAATCGGATTCTTCTAAATAAAAACTAATTGAATTCCATTCATATTTGATTCCAAACACAGTATTATCAAACTCAATCCCATCAACTAAATCTCAGAAAAGAAAAAGAGAATTAGAGAAATTTAAACTCCTAGAGCCAAAAACGCACTGAATTGGTTACCCTAACATCAATTACGGCGCCAATCAACTTTTATTCACCATAATCCTTCAAATCAAGACATAAATTACGAAAACAGTAAATTTTTTCTAAAATCCAACAAGAAACAGATCGTTCCTAGCCCTAATCGAACCAAAAACCCATATATCTACTTCAATCCCATCAAAAACCAAAAAAAAAAAACAATAGTAATCACAACGAGAAATGGATCAAAGGGTTACCTTTGAAGGCCTTGTGCAGATCAATGGCGTCTTGGCGAGGAGAGGTGAGCACGGGGGGAACGCTCAGCGTCGCCATTATCGTCTCCGCGGAGCTCCGTATCCTCTTCGTCCTTTTCTTTTTCTTTTTTCTTTCTTTTTTTAAGGTGCAAACAATGTAAGGAGTTGGTGAACCCCCTCAACTATATCCAATGTTGAAATAGGACCCTAAATTTTTTTTTTTTCCAATTTTTTAGAAGAAAAAATAGAGTAATTAATAATTAATAACTAATAAATATATTATATTATTATTAAATTTGATAAAATTAAAAGAAAAGTTGTGGAGGTAATAATCAAAAAATGAAAAATTGAAAAGGTCTCAGTTGAAAACCTTTATTTATTTGACCCCTTCTTATTTATTTATTTATTTATTTATTTATTATTACGTATTACGTAGTATTCGTAATAAGCCATAAAAAAAAGATCCACGTAATTTAGTAGCGTGGAATGAACGCGACGCGTTACTTTTTCTCCAGGTGCCAAACACACCCAAAATAATAGTAATATAAATTAAAAATAAAAGTTAAATAAATTAAAAAAAGTTTACAAAATAAAAAGAATGACACGAAAATATTTCTGAAACCTTATCCGCCACGTGGTCTAGTTAGCGATATAGTTTATTTCTTACTTCTAACTTTTCTTCCAACTTTTCTTATTTGCGTGTATAGTTTTATATATTTTTTAATAAAAATATAAAATAATAAATAAATTTTTATCATGTGTGTGTATATATATATAACTAGATAATTATGCTATTAATAGTACAAAATTATTAATGTTATTAAATTTTTGATTATAAAATAAAAGAATGTGTGATTAGTATGTGTAACAAACCGGACGAACCGCAGTCATCGGGGATGATATTATTCTGAGATCGGCTTGGTGGTGAGGATGATGGTGAGCCAGAGATGGAAAGATTGGGGGAGAATGATTCTGAGGGTTTGAGAAGAGAAGGGGAGAGGAGTAGAGAGGAGATATAGTAAAAGGTGTGAGAATCTGCTATTTATATGTAGTATGGTATTAGACTTTTATGTAATTATAAACTATTACAAGTATTAAGTAGCATCTTGTTTATTGACTACTGGGCCACTGCTGGGCCTAATTCGAAGCCTGCTACTGGGCCTGGACTGGGCCCGGACTCGCTACAGAGCTGTTACCATCAGGCCTAGCGGGTGGCGCCCGCTACTCCTGTCGCCCGCCCCGCTTGGGAAGCCTCCAGAAAGTTACCTGTCAACCACTCACCTACCACCTGACTACTGGCTTCTCCCTTTACTCTTCCCTCTCTCTCCAGTCACCTCCCCAGACGCTCCTTAATGAATGATCGAAAAAATAGTATGATCTAAAAGATAAAAATAATTAAAATAGTAAATCTAATTAATGGTAGAAAACTTGTTTGCATAGTGCTTAATGCTATCATTAGCATAGCAACGAATTCATATATATATATATATATATATATATATATATATATATATATATATAGTCCGGCTAGAATACTATCGATAGTACCAAACAATTGGTGCTATCAAGTTTTCAGAAAAGATATGCGGTTGCGATTATAGTGGTCCCCTAAGATTTTTACTATTCAACAAACCACCTAGTAAACCCTAGGGACCCACTATAATCCCAACCGCATATTTTTTCATCCAACGGCTAAAAACTTGATAGCACCAATGACTTGGTTCTATCGATAGTATTCTAGCCTAATTCATATATATATATATATATATATATATATATATATATATATATAGTCGAGCTTATATGATTTT
This sequence comes from Tillandsia fasciculata, assembly GCA_029168755.2. Classification (NCBI taxonomy): domain Eukaryota; kingdom Viridiplantae; phylum Streptophyta; class Magnoliopsida; order Poales; family Bromeliaceae; genus Tillandsia; species Tillandsia fasciculata. The sequence continues at coordinate 2,343,082 of CM054943.1, read as the reverse complement.
AAAAGTACAAGTCCATTCATACTTATAAATTTTTTATCATTGAATTTATATTGAGATTTGTGTTTCTATAAAGTCAACTAAAGAGAGAGAAAGATAAAATAAAAAAAATATAAATTTCAATACAAATTCAATAGTAAAAAATTCACAAATATGAATGTGTTTGTACTTTTAAAAACATATAAGCTCTCTCTCTCTCTCTCTCTCTATATATATATATATATAGGCTACTATGCTTGATAGCATCAAGTGATTAGTACTATTAGGTTTTTAGCTTTTGGATTAAGCAATGTGGGGTTAGAATGATACTGGGTCTTTAGAATTTAGTGAGTGGTTGAAAAAATAATATAATATAAGAGTGAAAATTATCAAAAGAATAAATCTAACAGTGAAAAACTTGATAGCACTATATGTGCTTGGGTGCTATCGATATCATAATAGCCTCTCTCTCTCTCTCTCTCTCTCTCTCTCTCTCTCTATATATATATATATATATATATATATATATATATATATAGGGAGAGTTTGGCTACTATATTTATACAAGTACCAAGCAATTGGTGCTTATAAATTTTCTACCATTATATTTATTCGTTTGACTAATTTTAAAAAATTATTTTATTATTTAACTAACTATTATTAGCATATTTAATTCACAATTATCTAAATTTTAGTATCAGCAGAATATAATTACAAATAATTTTTCTTCTTAAAAAAATAATTAATAATTTAAATTTTCTAATATATTTACTATTTAATATTTTTAAAGAATGACATATGCAATTATTCCTTTAATATAACTAATGAGAGCAGAGGTAGTATGATCTCAATGTACTTTTCTTATTCTATGTAATTCATTGTGACTGCAATTCGTACAGGATCTAATTAAGTCTTTTGAAATTGTAAAGTATACCTGACACATGATGTGAATGCTCACCATTATCTAGATGCAAAGATGGTAACATCTCGAAATTAATAATGTGGGATTGTGCCATGCATCTGCAGTGCAAAACTTTCAAGTCAAAATAGGTGTTTATGTTCGAAATGAGAGTTTTTTTTTTTTTTTTTTTTTTTTTTTTTGTGATAGATGAATAAGGATTGTGGGCTTAAAGAATAATAACTAAATTTAAATGTTTTGAGTCAATTGTTAGAGTCTAATAAATTATTAGTGTTAGTCAAATAGAATGTTATTTTTTATATTATTATATTTTATGTTAAATTGTTTCATCGCCGAAAGTTTAAAATATGGTACTTATCATCTAGTAATTTTGGACTAGAAAATAAATTTTTTATCCTGCATTTTAAATATAAAATATATAAATATTATTTTTTAACAGTTTAATTTTTTATAGTATAATGGTTGTTTTATATAATTTACCTTCTATTAAAATAGAAAATTTTGAGTTCGAATCCTTTCAGGCTTCTAATATTATTTAATTTTCTCCCAATTAACTAGACTCATATTTTGGGTATGTTAAAAAGTTTTAACTCCAAACGTGAGAAAAAATATTAAATATAAAATATATAAATACTTTTTCTAATATCTTAAATTTTTAGGCCATGTTTGGTTGGGGGATAAAGAGGGGATAACTCCTTTATCTCCCCTTTATCCTCCAAACATAAACAAAAAAAAATAGGGGGATTTGTTATCCTCCGTAACGGATTATTCTGGAATAGCCCGTTAAAGAGGGGGATAAACAATTCCCCCTATTGGTGGGAACAAGGTTGTTCCCATCCGGAAACAACCTTATTTCTATCTATTTTTTATTTTTTAAAATTTAAATTTAAATTTATAAAAGGTATAAATTTTAACATTCTAAATTTTAAATTTAAATATTTTTTTATTTTATAAATTTTAAAATTGTTAACTTTAATTTTTTATAAATCTAAAAATTTTAAAAACTTTAAAATTTTAAAATTGATACAAAATTTGTATATATAAACTTTTAATTTTTTTATAGTTTTTTTTAATTTATACAAATTTAAAAATTAAAATTTTTGCATCATCTTTTATAAATTTTTCGAGATAATTAAAATTAAAATTTTTAAATTTAGTGAAATTTTAAATTTTATAACTTTTTAAATTTATAACTTTAATTTTTAATAAATTTAAAAATAAATTTTAAAATTTTAAAATTTATACAAATTTTAAAATTTTTAACTTTATTTTTTTAAAAAATAAACGGTATTATTTACTAAAATATAAACTTTAATTTATACAAATATTAGTTATTATTTAATTAATATTTTATATTAATTAATTAGGTAAAATATTATTATTTTAAAATTATAATTATTCTTATTTTTTTACTATTCTTGTTTATTTCAAGAAATGAACTAAACACAATTTCAGCTATTCCTAAGAATAACAGTTTTACAAACCAAACACTAATTTTCTTTTACCCTTGACTATCCCGAAATAGCAAGTTATCCCATGAATAAAAAAATTTATCCCCAAACCCATAATCCCCGAACCAAACGATATCTTTTAGAGTATAAAATATAGAAATATCATTTTCTAATATCTTAAGTTTTTAGAGTACAACGGTTGTTTCATAAGGCAAGTGCTCTAACAATAACAACCAGACTTAAGTATCTCCTTGATCATTTACATCACTTGGATTATACTATTCAACCAATCACCCACTAAAATCTAGAAGATCACTATCATCCTAACCGCACATTTCTTAATTCAAGAACTAATAACCATATATATATATATATATATATATATATATATTTCGGCTAGAATACTATCGATAGTACCAAGTAATTGGTGCTAAAATTTTTGCTATTCAACCAATCACCTAGTAAACCCTAGGGGACCACCGTCATCTTAACCACACATTTTTTAATTCAAAGGCTAAAAACTTGATAGCACCAATGACTTGGTGCTATTGATAGTATTCTAGTCTAATTTTATATATATATATATATATATATATATATATATATATATATATAGAGAGAGAGAGAGAGAGAGAGAGAGAGAGAGAGAGAGAGAGAGAGAGAGAGAGAGAGAGAGAGAGAGAGTTCTGTGCTTTTAGAAGCACCAGGCATCAGTACTTTCAAATTGTTTTTAATGTTGAGACTTCCGAATGGACGATCTTCTTCGTTAAACTTGATCTAGAGTATTTAAAAAGTCTAGAAAATAAATTTTATAATATTTTGATATCATTTGCCTAGTGATAAAAGAAACTTAAAATCAATAATTTTAATAGTTGTGGTGAGCCGTTTGCAAATTTAACGGTGTAGAAATATTTAAATCACATAAACTTTTGATAAAAAATTCTTTATACTATATAAAACAAAATCAATATTTTTTATCTAAAATTTTAGTATAATATCATCACATTTTGTAAAATTTTTATTTTCAGTCGTTAATTTTAAACACTTTCGATTATTAGGTAAATTATATAAAAAAATTACAAAATTTATTTCTAGATATTTCAAATATTCTTGATCAAGTTTGATGTAGCTGATCGTCCATTCAAAAATTTCAATATTTAAAACAACTTGGGAGTACGGAGGCTTCGTGCTTCTAAAAGCATACATGTTGGACTATATATATATAGAACTAGGCTACTATACTATCCATAGTACCAAATCATTGGTGCTATTAGGTTTTTAGCCCTTGGATTAAGAAATGCGTGGTTAAGATGATAGTGGGCTCCTAGGGTTTAGTGGGTGGTTAAAAAAATAGTATAATCTAAGAGATAGAAATGATCAAAAGGATAGATCTAACGGTGAAAAATTTGATAGCGCCAAATGTTTGATGCTATCGATAGCATAATAGCCAAACTCATATATATATATATATATATATATATATATATATACAAAATTCTATCATATTTTATTATTATTATTTTTTACATAACCAGAGGAAAGTGAAGCTAGAGAATTCTAATTATCAACAAATTTTGCATAAGGAGTGTTTGGAAGGAATGGACGGCAATGAAATGATATTTAGTAAGGAGTAAGATATTATCGTACATGTCGGCAATATGGTGGGTGCTTTGGACTAACAAAAATAAAGTTATCTTTCATCATGCAAATTCTGATTCCTTAAATATCATAAGTTAGGCAGAAGAACTGCTTTACAGTGGGAGGCTTTCGGATGATATCTTGAAAAAAATTTCAACTCGGGGGACGTGGTCTTTGAGATCTTGATTTTTTTTTTTTGTTGAGACCCTAATATCTCACTCTTATTGCTTAATTTACTTTCGTTATGAATAAAACGAATAACGTGTTGTCTTTTTCTCTCTCTCTTTAAAAAAAAAAAAAAAAATACAAAATTTTTCTTCCAGGAATGAAAGACAAAAGAACATGCATTTTAACCAATAGGACAACTTTAAAATGTATATGATAGCTATTTCATCTTATAAAAAATCTTATCCCAATCAAAATTTGTATCTTACATGCCATCATAATCACTACCTAATATATCACTGAGCAAACTGTGCTTGACTCTTTCTCTATTGCATTTGTATACTAGCAAATTACACTTGCAACATAGTGAACAACTTTATAATATTAAATAATATCATAATCCAATTGCACTTGCAATAATTTGCAATAATTTAGTATATACGAAAATATCTCTACAATATATATTTATATCTTGTGGACTCACTTTGATGTATGTTAAATGTAATCCTACCTTACAACATATTTGGTTGGGATTTCGCCACGAAAGCGGATTAATTATTTACCAGTAAATATATATAAATGGTTAACATCACCAGTGATTTATACACCTACTCTTTTCTCCCTTTCAAAGGGGAACAAAAGCAACATGTAGTGCATCATCATCCTCTACATATTGAAGGGTCCACCTAATCCTTGGGGCAAAGTTGATCCCACTTGGGTGCTTTTGTGGGTCTCACTGGTATTGACATTAATATCTCATATTGCTAAATTGGACCACACTGACTCTTTTATCTTTTTTTGCAGTCTATGGTAGATCATTGACATTAACTGTAATTTCAGAAGCTCGAGTTATTAGAAAGGAATAGGAATGGATCAATTCACTTAGGCCTTGTTTGGATTTGAAACTATTTGGGGATAAGGGGACTCCTTATCCACAAACGAGATTAGATTAGGGACGGAACTGCTGTTCTTCTCCCGTACGGATTAGGGGGGACTGCTAGGAAACAGCAGTCCCCCTGTGGGACAAGGTTGATTTCCAATCTTGTCACAGCAAGATTTTTAAATATATTTAAAAATTTTAAATTTTAAAATATTTAAATTTATAAAATTTCAAAATTTTTAAATTTTTTAATAATTTTTTTTTCATATACAAGTAAAATATAAATTTATTTTTTTTTAATAAATATTTTAAATTATATAAATAAAATTTTTATTTATTTTTAAAAATTATTATGGTTGAAAACAAAAACGTCATTTTAACGAACTAATACTCTTTATTCTTCTTATTCATCATCATCATATCAAACATAATTTCTCTTATTTCTAGAATCATACATATTCCTAATATAGCTAGTTATCTCTTATTTCATTACCAAACGCAACTTTATAGCGCCATGAATCTCGATTATGACTCAGTCCTCGCTGATCTCTGTAATGTAGACAAGATGCTCGTTTCTATCTCACTATTTCTAGTACTTTGTCTTTTATATTTTTAGATTTATCAAGTCCATACCTCTTATATACAAATTGCTTATAAATTACTTCAAATATATATTGAGAACTATGATGTAGCGACAAAAGGGATTACAAAGGATGAAATAATGATCTTAAAATAAACGCAAGGAGATCTATGCTAAAAGGTTCTCTAATGATGTTAGGAGCCAAAAATAAGCCAATGAAGTAATGGCATTGTTTATATATATTTATAAAGTTACGTACCAATAGAATAATGATGGCGGCTTAAAGGGGCTAATATTTTATTTTGTGACGAGAGATCAGATTAGAATGATTGAATTATATTCGAAATGACGTAAAACTGGTTGAATCGAATCACAAACTAGAACCTTGAATGTTGTACCTATACGTTTTAAATAAATTAGTTATATGTTTCTAACCGATCGAATTTTTGGGATTACTGATTAGCGCCAACGATCCGACAAATAGTGTATCTAAAAATAAAATATGAGTTCTTACAATAAAAGTATAAAGATTCATAATTTTTTCTTCAAAAATTGTTAATCAAACAAGAATGTTTGAAGTTCTTCATGACTCTAGCTAAATCCTTGACCCCGTTTGGTAATGGATTAAGCTAGAACTAGCTAATCATGAGATAAGTATAAAGTACGGAACTAGAGTAAAAAAACATTTGGGATGATTTTAGGGATAAGAGATTTTGTGTTTGGCATGAGAATGAAGAATAAGAAGAATAAAGAGGTTAGATTAGGGTAATTTACCTTTTTGTCCTCGAAATTTAATATGTGATAAAAATTGTTAAAATTTAATTAGTTTGTTTTAATTAATAGATTAAAGTTTTAAAAAAATTAAGATAAAATCAAAATCATAATCAAATTATATTTTTTGAAAATAATATTTAATTTAACATTTTATTTTCTCAAATTAAATTTAAAATTTCAAATATAAAATTTCAACATTTAAATTTTAAAATTTAAAATTTTATAATATTAATTTGTGATGATGAGAGTGTATTGAAAAGAAAGAAAGGAGGTGTGATGAAGGAAAAGAGAGAGAGCAGACAGAGGGATTTGTGATGATGAGAATTTATTGGGAAGAGAGAAAGAAGGGGAGGAGGGATAGTTTGATAAAAAAAATATATATATAAAATAATGGATAAGAATTGTTGTTCCAGCTTATTCTACTTGTACTGGAACTAGCTGTACTGGATAATTCCTGATGCGTTTAATAGAATAAGAGAGATAAACCCCTTATTCCTTGTTCTAGCCCCGAAACAAACGGCCCTAACTGGTAGAGCAAAAGATGTGTATAATAAAACATGAACAATTAATGTTTAATTTAATTATTAGTTACTAACATTAATTGATGCATCTTACATACAAATGGGCTCATTGTAGGATTAGTCCAATGAATCATTTGATTGTTATATAAACATCATTAATTTCCTTTCGTGTTACTTATCATTTGTAATTATTATTTTATTTTTTTTTTGGTCCGTGACATCTCTTTGAGAAAATTCACAAAGAAAAGGAAAATAATAATAAAAAAAAAGTGTTGGACCTTCTCATTGGTCCATAGGCTCACTAACAGAAGCTTTTCCCAATATAGGCCCGAATTTTGGTATGTGCTTTTGCTCTTTGAGAATTTGAAAAGGAAAAAATATTAATGTTGGATTTCATTGATCTAAAATCTAACAAAAAATGATAATGATACGCGAAACTTATCTTTTGCTCACACAGTTGAGAACACTACTGCTAATTAATCTTAATATCAATTTCTTTGTCTCCAAGTTAAATTCCAAAGAAAAAAAAAATGATATTAAGTGAAAATAGTAAAATATCACCATTGCACACTACTGCTGAAAGAAAACAAAAAAAATAATAAAAATAAAAATCAATTGTACTTTCTTATATTGCCCACCACTATTTAGAACAATAATATCAATATCACTACCACCTTTAACATAATAATCACTATTATCGTCTCCATCACTGCTATTACTATTAGCGTTATTAATATCTCCGACATTATCAATTAATACTCTCTTAATTTGTTAGGTCCCCCCCTATCTACAAGACTCTCTCTTTGTTGAATTTCTAAAATTATGATTCGCGTTGTCTTAAACTCTGTTCCATGTTATTAATCGAAGAACATATGCCTAAAAAATATGTCCTAAAAAAAAAATTCGCACAAAAAGGATTCTCTATTAGCTGAGATATAGCTGAGATAGATCTACACAAAGTTAAATTTGGATACTTAGCTGAGAAACAAAAATACAACCAAGTAAACAATTTTAACACGGGAACTATAAAATAATTACAAATCCAGAAGCAATAGTCAAGCTTGAACCATGCAAGTTGCACAAGGTTTTAGTGGACCTAATATCTCCACAATTACTTGTATTCAATTAAAATAGAATAAAATAAAATTCCTCCACTAATCAGTAGAGATTACTCAAATCGAAACCATTAAAACAATGAGGAAGCTTCTGGAACACAGAATCCCTGGCCCTACAATTCCTCCTCTCTCTCTATCTCTCTCTCATCATATGACTAAAATATTAAACCTCTAATATTAATATGTTTCCACCAATGAGAGGTTTGACATTGATCATCTTCAACGTCACTAGTAATGCTCCCTCTACGGCCAACTTGCCATATATATTATTATTATATTTTTTAGGAACAGTACATATTATGAGCACTCTTAAAGGAGATTAAGCTCAGATGAAAGACACACTGAAAAAATATCTGTAAGGAGCTCTCTATTCTAATTGTGCATGTAGGATCATAATTTAGATTAGTTGCAGGAATATAATGAAAAATAAAAAGTGAGATGCACAATTAAAATATAGAATTTTTAGAGAATAATAGTTTGCTAGTGTATTCTTCACCTTCTCAGCCAAATTTTTATTAAAGAATTTTTAAAAAGTTATGACATGTTGACATAATGGTATATTCATATGTCACCAATATATATATATATATATATATATATATATATATATATATATATATATATATATATATATATATATAGAGTCTGGCTACTTTGTTTGTAAAAGCACAAAGTAATTGATGCTTGTAAATTTTTTACCGTCAGATTTATTCCTTTAACTAATTTTATCTCTTAAATCATACTATTTTATCAACCACTCACTAAACCTAAGAGACCCACTATCATTCTATCCACACATTTTTTCATCTAAGAACTAAAAGGCTAGCCAACACTAATGACTCGACACTTTAATATATATATATATATATATATATATATATATATATGAGTTATCAAGAAAAATATCAGTAGATATATAAATACTACTGAGCGCTTCTTCTCTTGGACTCCTACATTGGAGATCTCTCTCTCTCTCTTTCTCTTATCATCTACTCATGCCCACTCTATTCACCCCTTTATTCCTCTTCCCTTCCACAACAAAACAAGCCCCAAATTGCCTCCATCTTCTACAAGCATTATGCAAGAAAACCATAAGCTTGGAGAAGTGAGTACCTCTCTCTCTCTCTCTCTCTCTCTCTCTCTCTCTCTCTCTCTCTCTCTCTAAGATAAGTTTAAAACATTAGATATGTATTGCAACTTCTTGTGTTGTTTTAGGTTACATGGCCAAGATTGGTGGCCAACAAGCTCCTCCGCCGACCGCTTGGTAGTCATCGGTTCATCGCAGACTTTCCAACCATAGAGAGTTTGCTCGATATCGAAAGCTCCGATGACTCAACCTTGCACAAAAAATCCTTAAAGGATCAAAAGAACACACTTAAGTACAAGTGAGCTTTACATGATTCATTAAGTTAAACCTTTCACTTGTTAATACCTTTCTTAATATTTCTTATCAGAGCACTAATTCCCCCTTTTTTTTAAAATTTTTTTTGCTAAGAGACTAATTATCTTTGCATGTTCTCATACACAAGGGTGTTTGTGAGTACATGGAATGTCGGAGGCGTGCCGCCAAGCGATGATCTAAATTTGGAGGATTGGTTGGATATAAACAACAATTCATATGACATTTATGTTCTAGGGTAATTCCATTTTCTTCGAATTATTATATATATATATATATATGAATTAGGCTAGAATACTATCGATAGCACCAAGTCATTAGTGCTATCAGGTTTTTAGCCTTTGGATTAAAAAATGTGTGGTTAAGATGATAGTGGTCCCTTAGGGTTTACTAAGTGGTTGGTTGAATAGTAAAAATCTTAGGGAACCACTATAATTCCAACCGCATATCTTTTCATCCAACGGCAGAAAACTTGATAGCACCAATTGCTTAATGCCATCGATAGTATTCCAGCCGGACTCATATATATATATATATATATATATATACCAAGTTTAGCAAATAATAATATATAGCTTGCTAAATAGCAAAAAAAAAAAAAAAGGCCCTACAAATATCACTAGCTAGTTTTAATTCTCTTTACAAACTAGTACAATTCTTAGTGGTTAAAGTGTGATTATCAAAATTAAAGCAAGGTCAATATGAAAACTTAATGAAGGTATTAATTAGTCCTCCTTGTTGACTAATAAAGGTTCCAAGAAGTTGTGCCACTAAGTGCCAAAAATGTGCTGGGGCCTGAGAGGAGTTGGGTCTCCATGAAATGGAATTCACTCATTAGAGAAACCCTAAACAAGTCCCTTTCCGAAAAGGAAAATTTTGCTAATGAAGAAGCCAAGAGAGGGGAGAGAAAGAAATTGCACCAAGTGAGAGAAATTGCACCAAGATCATGTGAAGGATCAAGTGAGCAAAATACAGCAGAAAATTTCAGGTGCATCATAAGCAAGCAAATGGTTGGAATTATGGCCTCAGTGTGGGTGAGGGGTGATCTTTGGCAATATGTTCATCATCCGAGTGTTTCGTGCATCGGCTGCGGTGTTATGGGGTGCCTAGGAAATAAGGTGAGCTAAATTTTTGAAAAAATGTAGTTGAAATTGTTGCCTAGTTCAACTCCTAGTCAAATCTAGGGATTGATCAAGTTTATGATTAGCATAAACAATATGTAATTAAGATGGTAAATAATATTTGAGGGCCTTATATATGAAGCTTAAACTATGTGTTCTACGATCGATCGATGGCAGGGTGCGGTATCGGTTAGGTTTTACCTGCACGATACGAGCTTTTGCTTCGTCTGCTGTCACTTGGCTTCTGGAGGCAAGGAAGGGGATGTGCTTCTGAGGAATTCAGACATGGCGGATATTTTTGCGAGGACGAGATTCCCCCGATGTGGCTCTCTTGATTTTCCACAGAAGATCATTGATCATGAGTAAGTAAAAATTTAAAGTTTTTCACTAGAGCTTTCAATTTTATGAGCAATCAATTGTTTCGCACAGCACATGATCAACAAAATGCTCAAAAAAAAAAACAACAAAAAAGAAAATCCGTACCCGGTTAGTTTACTCAAAGTCTACATTTGGATTGATCATAAATTTCAAGAGTGTTGAATATGAAATATAATATGCTATTAAACTCTCTCTCTCTCTAATTAAGAGATGATGCAACTCATGACCATCACCCTAAATTAATTCAAGCTTAAAATATTGCTATGTTAGGTAGTTAATTGGAAGTTTCCGGAAGGCACATTAAAATGTCTAAAACAATAAATACTTATTGAAGTTGACAAAACCATGCCATGACAAAAGGTCAGTGAGAACCATAAAGAGAATCCTCATTTGTTAGTAGACTAAATAATCACAAGATAAGTACAAATCTAACTCTTAATTGACAACTTTTATTAGTTATTCAAATTGATGGCACTATCTATAGTAATTATATGTGTAACAGCTTCATCATCAACAGTTGAAATTATATATCCACAAGTAATAAAAGTGTAACAGCTTCATCATCAACAGTTCTAAAATATATTCTATTTCGTGCAGCCGTGTTGTCTTACTTGGCGATTTGAATTATCGAATATCTTTGCCTGAGAGTAAGACGCGATTTCTCATCCAACAAAAGATGTGGAACATCTTGTTAGAGAAAGACCAGGCACTAACTATTCCCGTTCTCTTTTTTTTTTTTACAATTAAGAATGAATTATTTGATCCTTGTTTGGGTGAAGTGATCGATTATCCTAACATGGTTATGATGTTGTGCAATTTAAGCTAAAATTCGAGGTCTCCGTTGGTCGAACATACGAAGATTGGAATGAGGGTTTAATCACATTTTCCCCTACATATAAATACTATCCAAACTCAGATGAGTATTATGGATGTACACACAATATCAAGTGCGAAAAAAGGCGCGCACCTGCATGGTAAATTTACAATTATTATTTTTTTTTTCTGATTTTTCATGAGTTTAAAATGAATGTTGTCGATTACAAATTATTTGGAATTAATTTGCAGGTGCGATCGAATTCTTTGGCATGGCAGGGGATGGAAACAAACCCGATACGAGAAATGCGACTCGAGATTGTCCGATCACCGACCGGTGCTGGCGGTTTTTAGTGTTGAAGTTGAGATAGTGAGAAGTTTGAGTTCCTTGGGGAGCTTCTTCTTGTCAGAAAGATTAGATTGTAGTGTAGATGATTTTAATTTGCAATCAAATGATGGACCAAATAATAAAATGTCAAGCTTACAAGTTTAGCTAATCTTTGCCTCTTTTGTTCTCCTCAAATATGATAGACAACATTAGGGCCTACTTGTCTCACCCAATAATCAATACATAGTGTTTGAGACACCAAAACCAGCTGGAAATAGCTAGAAATGTTACTATTCAAGGTCTGACCAGTTCAACCAGTGGTTTAAGCAGTGATTTGGCTAGCACAATCTGTTTTTTATTTAACCATAGTAGGGATTAATATAGGGTTCGAATGTGAGAGCTCCTAAGCAGAATGTAGATTCACTCCACCTAAACGTTATGAACACTGATATGAGATACAAAACACGACGTGATTTGGACACGGTGACTCGGCATCTTCCAAAAAATTAGGATACGGATATAAAGTAAACACAAATAATAAAATATAATATTATTAATATAATAATATATATTTATTATATATAAAATAAAAATTTTGATAAAATATTATTATATTTTTTTATACGAATGAAAGTTAATAAAGTTGTTTATATATTTTAAGAATTTTTTTTTTCATTATACATAATTTATTTATATTGTCAAAAAAAATTGTATGTACTCATAAAAAAATAAATTTTTTTATCATCTTACATTATATATACATAATAAAATAAAATAAAATTATATATATATATATATATATATATATATATATATATATATATATATATATATATATTTAATTGTATTGCTATGAATCTGAAGGGGATTTTTTAAAAATAACCCTATAACAATTGGAAATTTGGGAAATAACCCTCCCAAATTTAATTTTGCAAAAATAACCCTACTTTTGCCACCTCAGCGCCGCGGAGGAGAGAGGAACTGAAGACGCTGAAGCGTTCAGCGCCTTCACAAAAATCCTGTGAAGGCGCTGAATGGATCAGCGCCTTTAACATTTAAGTTAAAGACGCTGATTGGTTCAGCGCCTTTAACATTATGTTAAAGGCGCTGACCCATTCAGCGCCTTTACGGAACTTAACCAAAAATGGCCAAGTCCTCAACTTGTAGCGTGGCCAAGTCCTCAACTTGTAGCGTGTGCGGAAGGCCCTGAATAAAACAGCGCCTTCACAGTTTTTTGTGAAGGCGCTGAACGCTTCAGCGTCTTCAGTTCCTCTCTCCTTCGTGGCGCTGAGGTGGCAAAAGTAGGGTTATTTTTACAAAATTAAATTTGGGAGGGTTATTTCCCAAATTTTCAATTGTTATAGGGTTATTTTTAAAAAATTTCCAATCTGAACGCGTATCAAAAAGTGTTCACATCGAACACGAATTCGATACGAACATGCAAAACTTATAAAAGTGTCCGTAATACATAGACTAAAACAAAGCACAATAACTAATTTAGAATTGAAACTAAAAAACTAAGTAACAGACAAATTAGGTTAAGAAAATCGACACAAGAAAAAAAAAAAAAAAAAAAAAAAAAAAAAAGGGAATTGTAGTTCACGTTAACCGAACCGTGTGAACACCCCTAGTTTTTGGTAATAGATTGTAAGTGGTATTCCAATTGAAAATGGAGAGTGAAAAAGCATTTCAATTTTGAACTATGAACCACATGCATTAATGAAGGAGATTAAAGAGTCAACCAATTCTCCTTTCCAAAAATCCCCATCCAACAATCAATCATAGATACTGAGAGAAAGAAACTGAGGAACTTAACTATTCCCTTGAAAAAATTTCCACATAATGTGAACAATTGTCAACATAAATGTCTCAAAACCATCCAAAAAAAAGAGAGTAAAAAACGTAGGAAACCTGATGGATTAATTGCGCCGAGGGTCCCCAACCTTTAACTATTTTCTTTGCTATTAGATCCTGACTTTCATATCCAATTTTTTACTTTTTCTTCATAACTTTTAAAAATCTATATTTTATCCTCTCATCATCTTTTTACTTTTTCTTCTTAACTTATAAAAATTTATATTTTATTCTCTCAAAATTCAAACTGATGCATCCAATCCCCTATGTCAGAATTATGTTCTTATAATTTATAACAAAAATACTCCTAAAAAAATAAATATTTATTAGAAATTTTTTTATATTTTAGTTATATTTTAATTAAGTTCTACACTTATAAATGTTGTTAAGGAAAGGAAAAAGTGTGAACTCAAGACCAACCAATAATTGCAATATTAATGCCACGCCAACAGTAAATCTTGCCACATTTTCTCGGTCAAAGATTAACCGAAACAAAATTTTCATATTCATCAAAGCACCCAACCACTAAAAGTAAGGACAAATGGGTGGCAGAGATGCCCTCTATTATCAATGATGATAGTACATTTCATTGATTTTGAATGATTGACATAATCTCAACAAGTTTCATTTGACTGGTTTTTTTTTTTCCTAGTTTCCGGCCAAATTTGTCTACAACTCCATGTCTTTTTAGCCTTTAAGATTTATTTGGAATTTTAAACCTTAAATTCTAGCCTTATATAATAAAAATTATTTTGAGCTTTTTATAAATTTATGTTTATATGTTATTGATGTAAGTTGAACTATGCAATGACTTATAAAGCTTCTATAATTCAGTGAATCAAGTACATTGTTATTATATATGATCAATAAAGCACAATAAGTAGATGAAGTCAAAAGAAGCCAACATATTAGTGGGATGCATGTGGATTCGGTATAGAACCAGAAATAAAAAAAATATTCTTCTTATTTTTTCAAACGTATCAGGAATTAATCGGTATAGTTTGTTCCGGTACAACTAAAATAAGTGAGAATTACTATTCTCACTCTTTCCAACCATCCTCTTATTTGTTTTCTTAAATACACTTCCACGTCTACCGAGGCACCATCTCTCACCTCATTATTACATAATAAAATTTGAGCGCAAAAAGATAATTTACCTCAATTAAAACTCTTTATTCCCCTTATTCCTTTTATTTTTTATTCTCATACCAAACACAAAATTTTTTATCTCTGAAACTATTCCAAATGTTTTTTTACACTAGTTCCGTATTTTATACTTATCTCTGGAATAATTAGTTCTATTTTATCCCGCTACCAAACGGATAAGATCAAGATGGTGGGACCCAGAATCAAATTTGTGGTTTGGGTCCCATCCACGTGTGATCATGTTTAAAGTGTGACATGGAAAAAAAAAAAAAGAAAAAAAAAAATACTGTGGAGATAATGAACTTGGAAAAGAAAGTATACTTTTTCTCACCAAAAAAAAAAAAAAAAAAAAAAAAGAAAGGAAAAAGAAAGTATAATATATACCAGGGGAAGGGTATATAGATAGCCCCATGCCTATGTTGTCATAAATCATATTTTAAATGTGTGGAGTGGAGAGCATCTTTGGTCCCTCTCTCCTTTGTATTATGGGACTTGCCCTAAACTTTTTGTAAGTCTTGGCATTTTTCATGTTGACAAATTTTTTTTGGAAAGCTTTGAGTAAAGTTGAGTAATGTTATGGTACACTTCATAGAAAAGGTAAGATGTAGATTTTATCTATCTAATGATAGAAATTTGTTTACTAATTATTTTAAAATAATTAATAAAAAATATTTTATTTATTATTTTAAAATGTATAGGTGGTAAAAAATACACTTTAATTAGAGTGTACTAATAGTATTTTCTATTTACAAACTTTTCTAAATTTTTGGCAGGGTTTCAATTTTTTTTTTTTCTTTTTTTGAGATAAAGATAGCATTTTATTTGTTTTATTTATTTTGAAAATAAACTTAACTGAAAAAATAAAGTAACTAAGTTTCGAATTCAGACTTCGGATATTAACAACCAACTCCTTTACCATTTACAGTAGAGACAGTTGATATTAAGGTTTCAATTTGATCCCTAAATCTTTACTGATTTATTATATACCCTTTTCTTTTCATCCTGTTTCATATTTTAATCCTACCATCCCCTAAATTGGAGTTTTTTTTTCTTAGGTCATGTTTGATGTCAAAATTATAGAATATAAATATTAAAAGGATAATTTTATACAGCGGTCTGTAAATTTATTAAATAACAAATATTTACTATGTTGGGTTCAAGGGAAAAAGAAAAAAGAAAAAATTTATTTCTTTTATTCTTTCGAACGGTATTACAAATTATTATTCTAGAAAAGAATAGTAGTTCCACCCATTAGATGGAACAAACTATTCTTTATTTTATTTCTCTATTAATTAAATTATAAATAATTATAAAATATAATTACTTAATGCAATTAATTTTTTTAATAATTTCCTGACTAATCATTTCATTTATTAAATTAATAAATATTTAAATAATAATTAATTTATTATTTATAATTAATTATCTAAGTAAATAATTAACTATTTGATATGCTTATTCAATAATTAACTAATATTTATATTATTTAAATATTTAAATTTATTTGATTAATATATTAATTAAAAATATTTGATTAATATATTAATTAAAAATATAAATGAATAAATAATTAATTAATATTAACATATTATCTTTTTTTTTTTAGTTATTCACTAATTAACGTCATTCTTCATCATCTCATATAGTATTTCTAATTAATTAATTTATTAATTTATTAAAATATTATTTTATTAATATTTAAATACTTATTATTTAAAAAATTTATTTTTATTTTTAACCGTAATTACTCTTATCCCTACTATTCCGAATCAATCACCCAAACAAATTTTCTCTTATTTCTTAAATATTTCATACAAATACAAAATTGGTATAATTCTTGTCTATTTCAAAAATTATACATATTCTAAGAATAAACAAGAATAGTTTGTTCTCAAGCCAAACAACCCACGGTTTCAAATATGTCCATATTATTAGTATCCGTTTGAAAGATATAATTAATAATAAATAATATATTTAACGTGTGTGAGATAAATTAATCCTTTTATCTTTCTCATATTATAATCTCATAAAAACGTGTCCTAGTCCTAGTCCTAGTTGAAGAGGAACAAACGCTAGTACCTGAGAAGCCCCCTATAAATCCCTCCTTTGTTTGGACACCCATAGAATTGATTATCTCTAGTGCGCAACTACTTTGAAACTAATTTCTACAAGTTTTAAAGCAATCGTACTTAAAAATTTCATTGTTAAAAGAAGAATCAATCCATCTTTCACTCATCATAAAAAGCAAAGTATTAAAAGAGAGAAAAAAATTGAAAAAAAGAACAGTTGGGTTTCATAAAAGAAAATGAGTGAAAAAATAAAGAATTAGATAAGTAAAGAACAAAAAGTAGTGAGAAAAAAAATTGCTGAAAGAAGATGGCTATTGGAAATTTTTTGAGAGAATATTTTTGCACTATTCTAACCGTTGGAAATTTTGGAAAGACACATTTATGATGGCAAAATTATTATTTTACTTATCTTTTGTTAAAAAATAAATAGTTAACTAACAGACTAAAAAAATAAATATAAATGTCACTATACTTTTGAAAGAATAAATTTGATAACTTAAATTTATAAGAATATATCTTTAATTTTATATATTTACTGAAAATTGTATAAAATTATCACAATATTAAAAATATTATTCTCTTATTGCTTTAAGTTTTTTGAGAATAATGATCGCTGTATATAATTTAACAAAAATAAGTTATTCAACAATTTGAATAATTTATTCGAGAGGTTTTGGCTGTTAATATATGTTTTTAGACTTGTTTTTTATTAGATTGATCTTATGGATAATATGGTATCTTAGTTAATTCTAAATTTCTTCTAAATTTCTTTATTTTGATTTAATCCCCACCTTTCACACTTCAAGGATTTAAATTTTTGTAATTATATTATGGGTTAAATCCTCATCCTCTACCATATCTATCAATTCTACATGGCTTTTATAATTATCATGCACGTGATTGAAGGTTTTAATATATATTTTCGGATCTATTTTCTATTAGATCGATCTTTTAGATAACATTGACATCCATGATATAGTAGGATAGTATATTTTATCTATCAAAAAAATTTATCTTGTTTTAAAAGATAACTTAATGGTCAAATATGCTATCCATTTTGAATAGTGGATCACACTCATTGACCAAATTCAAAAAAACATACTGAATAAAATATTTATGCATCGAAACAGAGCCTTTAAAAATTTGATGGTTGGATTGAAAATAAGAACTAGAAATATGCATGCAATAATTTCACCTTCACATGATGGGGAAAAAAATATAATATGAAACAGTATAAGAAGTGATTGATGCACATTTTCTAGGAATGCAATTTACCAAAGTTGAATACGGATAGCAAATTTAGGCGAATACATGAACATCTTATTCGATATATCTTTTTGATTTACTTAAAAAAGCGTATAATATTTAATAAATGAGGAGTATGATTAAATGTCTAGAATGGATACTACTATCAGCCTTCAAGTCATTTTTTGGGACTAAGGTAAAATGCTTCGCAGGTGAAATATGATGATATATATCCTATCAAATTATAAAAAACAAAACCTTTCGAGGTGCAAATATCTAACTCCAACCTTCCAATCACATAAAAAAAATCTTCATACCGTTTACGCTATAATAGGATGTCTTATTCTGACATTTAAACAAAGTCTCAAATCGGATAAGATATAAGGGATAGGAAACTTATGGAGGAGGTGAACTTCATAGATAGTTTAACTAGGCAACTACATCTTGATAAAATATACTATGACATAAGCTATATAGGATCTTATTTTCGGATCCAAATCATAATCCTTTGGATTAGGTATGGATCAGCTATAGGGTTAGTGGGGTGTGTAAATTATCCTATTAGTGTTGAAGGCTAGTAATATATTTGGATTTTACTGTAAGGTTGTTCAAAATGAGCAATCTAATGCCTATCAATATAATCAATCTTATCCTTCGCATATTATCTTGATGTGATTGATACCATTGTTAAGTATCCACTTGCTTAATTCCGGAACCACTATAATATCATCACTGCATCAAATCAAGTTAATAAGTAGATGCAGGATTGATAGTCAACAACAGTTAAACAAAAGAAGTTTCAAAATTTAAAAATCTACATCGTGAAGTATTTTCTATCTCATTAACATTTCAAATGGCAAGTCATTTCTCAAGCATCATCAGCATCAGGAATTTAGACAACTAAGATAGAAGAATTAAACAGATACTTCTAAATTGAGTTAATAGAAAAAGGAAACAAAATAGAAGGGAAGAACAAATCATGACTTTGAAAAACAAACAGAGGTAAAACTTAAACTTCTCGCGATGTTCAAACAGTTTCTACTGCAAAACTTAATTGCTGTGTCCATATACCTATTAGTTGGATTCAACAAAAAATGCTTAATTTCTTGCAAATAACTCAATTTGAATTACTGTGCAACAAAGATCAAAGGCCACTTATCTAGTCAACTATCTGAGCCTACGAAAAGACGATTACATCCTTTTTTCAATGTTGGTAAGTAGTAAATCTTCTTTTAATCATAATAGCTATCTTAATTTCAAAGTCATGCCGTTTTAAATACTTAAAAGCAAGATTTCATTACAAAATGTAACAAACAATAAGCATCTAGCAGGCAAAAGTAGCAGCAAGATTTCATAATCTTATGAGCGGTGGCATACCGAAGGATTGTAATTTTAATATGCCTTCAAGAAGCGCAAATTTATAACCACATAGAAAAGCAAAAATTAATCAAAACATAATATAAAATAAAGGTTTACTAACCTCACCAGTTGCGATATGCTGGAGAAACTTGTTCTTGAATTCTCGACAATGCTCTAAAGCAAGATCCCTGTTTCCTTCAGCACAGCGTACTATTTGTTCACCAAGTCTAACCAATTCATCCCGCACTATCTGAGATTTACCATGAAGCCTGCAATAGCAAGCGACAGGAAAGGTAAGATAGTTCAATCTGGCTAGAGATCACAAAATCCAGCAACGAATAATACCATAAACAAGATCCAACATTGCAGTGCCTAATGTACTTGTCTCTTTACATTCGCCAAACACTTCAGTATTAGAGTTCCTCATCCACAATTTAGTAGATTGTGCTAGTGCTATGAACCTGATAAGTTCATTTGATAGAAAAGCGAAAAGAGGAATTTGATTGCTACATTAGATTATAACGCTGCAGCTTAAAGGAGCATCCCAAAGCTTTTTATAAGCTTTCAAATGGAAAGAAGAAAAGTTTGAAACTGCAAACAGCATGCTCCACAGTTCTATTCAACTTCAGAACTGAAAAGGATCAGCATAAGTGGACTCCAACTTAACCATTTGCAGGGCATTTTAGTAGATAGTAGCTACACAAATTTGGACAAAATCCTTACCCTATCTAGAGGTTTGGGAGCCTGACTTTCATCTGCTTCCTTATGTCTTGGCAGTAGTCTCGAATCACCATGGATTAAGGATTTTGCTCTTAGCTTGCCGAGCAGTTTCTAGTGAACTTTCAGAGCCAACGAATCCAGCTTTAGCCGAAATGGTAGAAGCAGACTGGCCAAGCTGAGCTGCATGCTGAATATCTGCTGCATTTCACCAACCCTGATTCTGAAGTAACGGCCTGAACAGCAGCAAGCCATTACCAGTGTCCGGTTGCTTGCTCAAGTTCGCTAATCACACGAATCATTCTGGCTCCTGCAACAAAGTGAGGAAAGAAAAGTATGATTCTCTTAACTGTGATCATCTTCCCATAATTCAGAATTAACAGAAACCATCTGAACAAAGATCCTTGGCAATCCTGCAAGCTCGAGAAGATAAAATTCCAGGTGCTTGGTTATTAATTGGTATAATGACTAACAATATGGCATCATTATCTGCAGAATAGTCACTGCTCTGGAAAGTGGAAACAAGTTAAGGAACCAAGTGTTAGTGCATTCAGTGGGTATGTTAACAGAGATTTACAAAGAATTTTAGCCAGTCCGAAATCGTATCCACAAACTAAGTCATAATTAGGATCCACCTATTTGCAACTTCAAACCAAATTCAATCATCTAGGCAATCAACCATTTGACTTCAATGCAGGTTCAAAAACATTTCCTCAGCACGATCGTAGAGAATGTCTAAGAGCACCTAGGTCACCGGGCGAACCGGGAAATCATATAATCTGTGCAACATGAAGAGCTAGTAATATTTAGGTAATGGTCTAATATTACAGATTCCAACATGATGAACACGACACGATGATGCAACTCCGACACAATTGAACACAACGCAAAATTTCAAGAGGAATTTGAAATTGACATGATAGGAATTAGGAAACCATTTAACACAAAGTGACATAGCATGGCATGATGCGACCCAAATAAGAAACATGGCCATTTTTTGAGTATTAGGTCCTATTACAAACATTTGTATAATCTTCAACATGATTGTTGGACACCGACGCGACTTTATGACCATAAGAAATAAAGTCATTCTTCGAGTTTTCAAAGGTCCAATTACAAACATATGTATAATCTTTAAATTGATCAGACTAACATGATTGCCAGACACAAACACCACTCGCAAACTTGAATCACCAGATTAGCTCCTATGTCAAATCGATACATTCTCTCCGGCCGAAGGTGAAATCCAGACAACGAAAGAACCAATTCAACCGAAGAATAGAATACCACCAAATAAGAGATATATATATATATATATATATATATATATATATATATATATATATATATATATATATATATATAGTTGGACTAGGCTATTGTTGCTGAAGGGGGACCGGCCGTAGGGTTACCGAGCACACCTCAACCCACACAGCACACGAGCGCAGCGGAAACAGAATCTTTCGTAGATGAAAGTAGGTGAAAACGATTGTAGAAAACAAGCACGAGAATAACTAAAGAAATAAAACAAATAAGGGAATGCAAGGACACGAGAATTACGTGGTTCGGCCAACAATGTGTCAACCTACGTCCACGGGCAAGACCACCTCAATGCGTTATTCGATTAATCCACGGCACAAAAGTACAAGGAGTAAAATTGGATTACAAGAAACTCTCTCACGGAGGCTCTCCACGTTTTTCCTCTCAATTAGGATTTTTCAATGAAGCCCTAAAAAATAAAAGATGAATCGTAAGAGTTAATATAACTCTAAAAAACCTAATTCTAACAGGAAACGATCTCCACCGTCCATCCGAGTTTTTAAATCACTTCTAGTCGTCGTCCATATCCTTTTAAGAATTATCTTTAAGATATTCCTAAATCATCCCTAATATTTAGGAACAAGATTGGATCAAATCCATATGGACTCGAAACATGATTTTGCATAATCCAACAATTCTCCCACTTAAAAACATGTGCCGAATTTCATAAAACACAAAATTGAAGATCTTGCCAAATTCCCACTCTGCTCATGTAGCTCCAAGACCGAGAGAAGTCATACTCCAATTGAACTTCTCTCGAGTCACCGGTTTCGTTAAAATATCCGCTGGATTCGCATCTGTGTGAATTTTCAACAATGAGATAAAACCCTCATCCACCACATCTCTCACGAAGTGATAACGAATATCAATGTGTTTCGTCCGAGAGTGAAACGCCGGATTCTTCGCCAAGTGTATTGCACTTTGACTATCACAATTCACTCCCACCACATCTTACTTCACTTTTAATTCTCCTAAAAGTCTTTTTAGCCAGATAGCCTCCTTACAAGCATGTGTCATTGCTATGTACTCCGCCTCCGTTATCGACAAAGCGACTACCGACTGAAGCTTCGACTCCCAGCTAATAGCACCACCGCCCATGGAGAAAACATAACCCGTGGTAGACTTTCTTCTATCTTTATCTCCTGCGAAATCTGCATCCACATATCCGACGCACTCCAAACCCGTAGAACCATAACAGAGTGAGAAATCCGCAGTACCTCTCAAATATCTGATAATCCACTTCACTGCATTCCAATGTTCACAACCTGGATTCGCCATATACCGACTCACTGCTCCCACTGCTTGAGCAATGTCGGGTCTCGTGCACACCATGGCAAACATAAGGCTCCCTACTGCCGATGAATATGGTACCCGAGCCATGTCGGTCTTTTCTGCTTCCGCACCCGGTGATTGCTCGGCCGACAATTTTAAATGAATAGGAAACGGGGTAGAAACTGGCTTTGCGTTCTGCAAGTTGAAGCGCCGCAGAACCTTCTCCACATAACTCTTCTGTGAAAGCCAAACTTTCCTATTCTTTCTCTCCCGTAGTACCTTCATCCCGAGTATTTGATTCACAGTTCCTAAGTCCTTCATATCGAACTCACCGGCTAACTGAGTCTTCAAGATAGATATCTTGCCCTTGTTATTTCCGGCGACCACCATGTCGTCGACATATAATAACAAAATACAGAAGCTCCCGTCATTATAATCGCAGAAATATGCACAATGATCCGCTTCAAGCCTATCAAAACCCAAACTTATAATGAAGGAATCAAATCGCTTGTACCAACACCTTGGCGCCTGTTTCAAGCCGTACAACGATTTGTTCAACCGACAAACCAAATACTCCTTGCCTTTTTCGACAAAGCCTTCCGGTTGCGACATATATATTTCCTCCTCCAGGTCACCATGCAAGAATGCTGTTTTTACATCCATCTGCTCGAGCTCCAAATCCATGACCGCTGCGATCGCCAAAACAACCCGAATAGTGGTAAGACGAACCACCGGTGAGAAAATCTCATCGAAATCGATTCCCGGCTTCTGAGCATATCCCTTCACCACCAATCTTGCCTTGAACCTCTCCACATTCCCATCTGTATCCTTTTTCACCTTAAACACCCACCGGCATCCAATCGCGTTCCTTCCCTTCGGCAAATCAACAAGTTCCCAAGTCTTGTTCTTCCGAATTGACTCCATCTCCTCCTCCATCGCGCATTGCCACTTCCCAGCGTCAGTCGACTCACAAGCCTCCTTATACGAAGTCGGCTCATCTTCTTCCGCTAAAGCAACATATGCACTAACATGGTTTGCAGAAGGAATAAATGAAGTAATATAGTCATTATACCTCGCAGGAGGTCTAATAACTCTACTAGGACGCCCGGAATCCGCTGGCGACTCTATCGGTGAATTTGTATCTTCGGATGATTGCGGAGATTCCAAGTCAGGTTCATCATCAACCACTTCATCATCCTGTTGTGCTTGCTCAACTTGCACCTCATCGTGCGCTTCAAAGAGCTCAATTGGAATCATAGCATCATCATCTTGCTTTTCCTTGGTGCCTTGAAAGGACCCTTCATTGAAGATAACGTCACGACTTATGACTATTTTGTGGTTAGTAGGGTCCCACAATCGATACCCCTTAACACCTTTCGCATAGCCAAGAAATATACACCTCCGAGAGTTCTTATCTAATTTTGACCTTTTCTCCTTCGGTATCCACGCATAAGCATCACATCCAAAGACACGAAGATAGGAGTAATCAACGGACTTGCCGCTCCAGACTTCTTCAGGAATTTCCAAACCAAGTGATTTTGTCGGCGCTCGATTAATCAAATAACAAGCCGTGCTCACGGCTTCCGCCCAAAATCTCTTGTCGAGTTTTGAAGTACTCAACATGCTACGGGCCCTCTCCATGAGTGTTCTATTTAACCTCTCCGCTACACCGTTTTGTTGCGGTGTACCGGGTACCGTGAGATGCCGCTTAATTCCATGTTTAATACAAAACTCATCAAATTCTCTTGAACAATACTCCCTTCCGTTATCAGAACGTAGGCACTTAATTTTTAAATCCTTTTCATTCTCCACAAGAGTTTTAAACTTCTTAAAAGTCTCAAACACATCGGACTTTCGCTTTAAAATATACACCCAAGCCTTCCGAGAGTAATCATCAATAAATGAAACAAAGTAAGAACATCCGCCCAACGAAGTATCGGGCGACTCCCAAGTATCCGAATGAATCAACTCGAGATGCTTCTTACTTCTTTGATGTGATAGAGAAAAAGACAACCTTCGTTGCTTCCCGTAGATGCAATCTTCACAAAAATCTAATGGCGCGGACTTGTAACCTGAAAGAAGTTCACGGTTGGATAATACCTGCAATCCGCGCTCACTCATGTGTCCTAAACGGCGATGCCACACCGTTGAAGACTCCACCTTTGCGCTTGCAACAACCGCTTCTCCCACTTGAGTCTCGCCCACTAATCTATAAAGGCCACCTACTTGCTCTCCTTTCATCAACACCAAACAACCTTGACATACCTTCAAGTGATCTTTCTCGCCGATGAATTTAAACCCTTGTTTGCAAAATTTTCCAAGTGATAGAAGACTTTTTCGAAGTGCAGGAACATGTCGAACATTAGAAATCGTCCGAATAACACCATCAAACATCTTGATCCGAACGTCTCCCACTCCAACCACCGGACATGCCGTGTTGTCACCCAAATAGATAACTCCACAATCCCGTGACTTATAAGAATGAAACCACTCCCTATACGGAGTCATGTGGAATGACGCCCCCGAATCCAAGATCCAATGATAAATAAGCTCGGATCTATCCAATGCGACTAACGCATCTCCGTCTTCTGAACTAGCCGACTTAGCATCCACTTCGGCTATATTACCTTGAAAATTATTTGAATCGGATTTACCATCAACTCCTTTAACCCGACAATCTTTCTTCACGTGCCCTAACTTTCCACAATTCCAGCACTTTACTTTCTTTTTGCCCTTGGATTTTGATCTTGACTTTCCTCGATCACCATACTCCCTCTCGAAAGGTCTTCCCCGTGCTATCATAGCCTCCCCCGAAGAACTTCCTTTGCTAGACTTCCGCCTCATCTCCTCGGTAAGTAATGATGCAACAACCGACTCCATCTTAAGGGTTTCAACATGGCTCAAGTTCATAATCAAATTATCCCAAGTTTCCGGCATCGAGCAAAGTAAAATACTTGCCTTTTCTTCTTCATCAATTCTCACGTCTAGGGCAGCGAGTTTGCTCACGATAGAGTTGAATGTACTTAGATGTTCTTGTACCGGTGCCCCATCCTTCATCTTTAGATTGTACAATTGTCGCCTTAAGAAAATTTTGTTCACCAATGACTTTCCTTCATAGAGATTTTTTAATTTATCCCAAATCCCTTTTGCGGTAGTCTCGGTCTCCACATTGAATAACACCGAATCATCCAGTGCCAAATATAGGTTTGCCAAAGCCATCTTGTCCTTCTCTTGAAATTGTTTATCCGTCATCCCTTCCGGCTTATTTTCTATTCCTTGCAGGGCGATCTTACAAGCATCTTTAATCAAAACTGCTTGCATCTTCAGTTTCCACAACGCAAAATTCGCTCCATCAAATCGAGAAATCTCATACTTTGTCACTGAAACTTTCCCCGCCATCGTTTCACCGTCAACGAACTACGAATAACCAAACGCTCTGATACCAATTGAAGGGGGACCGGCCGTGGGGTTACCGAGCACACCTCAACCCACACAGCACACGAGCGCAGCGGAAACAGAATCTTTCGTAGATGAAAGTAGGTGAAAACGATTGTAGAAAACAAGCACGAGAATAACTAAAGAAATAAAACAAATAAGGGAATGCAAGGACACGAGAATTACGTGGTTCGGCCAACAATGTGTCAACCTACGTCCACGGGCAAGACCACCTCAATGCGTTATTCGATTAATCCACGGCACAAAAGTACAAGGAGTAAAATTGGATTACAAGAAACTCTCTCACGGAGGCTCTCCACGTTTTTCCTCTCAATTAGGATTTTTCAATGAAGCCCTAAAAAATAAAAGATGAATCGTAAGAGTTAATATAACTCTAAAAAACCTAATTCTAACAGGAAACGATCTCCACCGTCCATCCGAGTTTTTAAATCACTTCTAGTCGTCGTCCATATCCTTTTAAGAATTATCTTTAAGATATTCCTAAATCATCCCTAATATTTAGGAACAAGATTGGATCAAATCCATATGGACTCGAAACATGATTTTACATAATCCAACAGTTGCTAGTAAGTTTTCTACCGCTATATCTATCTCTTTTACTAATTTTATCCCTTAGATCATTCTATTCCATCAACTATTCACTTAACCCAAGAGATCCACTATCAATCTAACCACACATTTTTTTATGCAAGAGCTAAAAACCTACAAATACCAATGATTTATATTTTTAAAAATATAGTAGCTCAATTATACATATATATATATATATATATATATATATATATATATATATATATATATATATATATATAGAGAGAGAGAGAGAGAGAGAGAGAGAGAGAGTTGGACTGGGCTACTATTAGTAGCAAAATTTTATTATTACTATTTATTTTTTTTCGATGATGGAGCCTCCGAATCGATAATCGGCATGATCTAAACCACTTAAACTATCTAGAAATTAAATTTTAAATTTTTTCGACATCATTGACTTAATGATCAAAGAGTTGCAAAATTTATAATTTTAATGATAGATATGAGACGTTTACTCGTTTAACGGTATAAAAAAATATAAATCGATTGAATTTTGATTAGAAGATTCTTTAAACTATTTAAAACAAGATTTATACTCTCGATCTTGATTATAAAACTCTTATCATCACTTTTTGAAAGATATTCATTTTGAGCTGTTCATTATTATGTCCGAATAAGAAAAGAATATCGAAAAAACATAAAATTTGATTTTTAGATAATTTAAATAACTTAGATCATATTTAACAATATCGTTCGTCATTTTAAAAGCTCCATCATACAAAATAAATTAGTAGCAGTAATAAAATTTTGCTACTAATAGTAGCCAAAGGCTCTCTCTCTCTCTCTCTCTCTCTCTCTTTCTCTCTCTATATATATATATTATTTTTAACTGTTTGTATTTTTAAATATACTGTAATTATGATTGACTCATAATAATCCTATGAGGAGGTCCGCATAGAACTTTTTGTCCTTTCGCGTTACATTTATCCGCGCAGGAAATCAACCACTCAGTTCACATCCGCCGTCCATTTTTGACCCAGCGCATCCTAAACCGTCCGATCTGGGGAGAGGGCATACTGGTCTTCGGTGTAACGGATTACTATCACCTTCCGCCATTCACGTGGGTCCCACGAGACCGTTACACGAGAATTTCCGCTTCGGTTCATTTCGTAACGCGATGTAACCATCAAGAAGAATGACACGTGTAACGGAAATCGACCACACGGTAATTATTGCCTACACCCAGTTCATTCATACATTCGTGCACCTCCTAATTCCATGCCCATAACTTTTACATCTTTACCTCTTACTGAGTTGCATTTTTTTTAAATTTTTTAAAAATTGCTAATTAGGTTAAAAAGTAAGTTACAAAAAATGTTTTAAAAATGTGTTGAGTTAGCATGATCTACTAATTAGATTATTAACCACTCCGTAATATAAATTACTTAAAAAATAGTTCAGTAAATGGAGCTAGTCCTCTAATAAAGTATTTGATAATTTGTGTAAAAATTTGAGAATAAGTTCATAACTTCTAATTTAACATATAAATTTTAAAAATATATATAAATAAAACTAACAAATAATGTATATATATAAATAAAACTAACAAATATAGTCCAAAAAAATAAAAGAAAAAAGAAGTAAAAAAAAAAAGCTCTTATATTGCTAACATATCTGGGTCCTAATCTGTTTCAAATTTTCAAAACAAAGGGATTATTATATATATATATATATATATATATATATATATATATATATATATATATATAATAAAAAGAAGAAAAGGTATGGTGCACAGTTTGAATGAATGCACCGGGTTCACGAAAGTAAATTTCAAAACGGACTGGGGAGACTCGTCAGTGCAACGTGGGACATATCACGGTTTGCGGTCGCTCCGTGTGGGCACCGCATGTCAGTCTGTATACAAGCGTTATACTGTAGACTTTCTAAAAACCCGAAAAGAGAAGGGGGACACAAACAAATAAAAAAAAAAAAAAAAAAAAAAAAAAAAGAAGAAAAAAAAGAAACGGGAAGCGCAGAGCCCACCCTCGTCTCCCTCCTCCTCAACCGCCAGCGACATCCCCACGCCCCATTCTCCGAGCTCCATCAATGGCGGAATCCGAGGTAAAAACACTGCCACAAACCCTAGCGATTAGTGAATCCCGTTCGCGCTCCTCTTATTGCGGTCTCTCGCATGGTCTAATTTGGTGCGGGTGTTTGGAGCAGAGAACGGAGGCGCTGAAGAGGGCGTATGTGGACGTGCTGCTGAACACGGCGAGGGAGGCGGCGGCGCGGATCGCGGCGTCGGAGCGCCGCGCCGAGGGGCTGCGGCGGAGCGCCGCCGCCGCCAAGGAGGACGCCCTCGCCACCATGCTCCGCCTCAAGGCGATCATGGATTCTAAGGTCCCCTCTTTTTTTTATTTTTCCTTTTTTATTTTTTGTTTTTTTTTGTTTGCCCCTTTAGTTTTATATAATTTGATCTCTTTTTTCTGTTCAATGCAAATGTTTATTTGATTTGAGCTTTAGCTAAGAGGCTTGTGGTTTTATTTGATTGATCATCATATATCCTTTGTTGATGTTCATGAATAGTAGATTAGATCTTTTATTTTGATATGAAAGAGCTAAAAACAGTAACTTTATTGTGTTGTGTTGTGTTGTGTTTAGTATGTACTACGTAGAGATTTGGATTAATTGAGTTACTTCAAATCCTGATTTTGGGATTCCTTTATAATTTCTTGTTATTTTTGTTCCCTACTTGATTTAGTATTCGGGCATTGTGAAGCTTAGGTTGGGTTAGTCGAAAATAGCTGTTCTTCGTCGCGGTTAGAGTCTTATTCCTGAACCAAACAGTGCCGAACAGTATATGAAATGTTAGTTTCATCTCGCATTTGCCCATTTTTAGCATAAATTGTTTATGCATATTCACTATGATGAATTACAATGTTTGATGCATATTTTTCTAGTTAAATTTGTGGTTGAAAACATGTTACAGGTACTGGGGCTATTCCGGCATTTGTTCTTTTTATGGGCTCGGCGCATGCTCAGGTGTATTGGATCCATTTATTGCATGCATCTATGTGTGGTGGATTAATCTCTATGCTAAGGGTGGCAGGATCTATGTGTAGTCGACCATTTAGATGTTGGTCGGCCATTTAATGTTTGTGTCAAAAAAGAATAGGAGACCTAAGATTTACATTACACTATCAGACCTTAAGCTATTTCTAATTCTACCACATCAAATCAAGAAAAGAAAAGGCTTTACTTTTTGAGGTTTATAGAAGCTTCATTTGCAAACAGAATTGATTGTAGTACCTCGTTAGTCGCTTGACGTTGTTCTTACACCTCAGGGCAAATTTTTATAGATAGGGGGAAGAATAATAGTTCAAAAACATTGAGCATGAGTTCACGCCTCACGGATATAGACATGGAAGTAATTTCTGAATTTACTTGGGCATGTCCCCACTAGCTTAGGGCATGATTTTTATGATCTGAATATGGGAAAGAGGAAAACAATGTAAAATCAGGAGTTATGAAAGATTCAGAAAATGATTTGATGGAATTTAGTATTTGATAGGAGGGTTTCGGGGCTTCAAACAACATTTAGAACTTTGCGATTTGGAACTTTATCATTATAGGCGATAGTTAAAATGTGTACTATTATGACAAGATGAGGAAATTTGGTGTTCTTCTTCTGAAGAAGACGAGATTATCAACTTCTTATTCTTCTCCTCCTCCCTCGCAGCATTCCACGGCATAATTTCTTAATGCCTTATTGGGAGTGTTTGTTAATTAGTACAGTTATGTGGCATCAAATCTTAATCCTTTTGATTATTTTGTCGTATCCATCTTTTATTTGGTTCCTAAAATGGTTGGTGGTTATGCATCATTCTTCTTGATCACTTTTTACTGAATTGTTTGTCTTGCATTATTAATTCGAGAGCGTTCTTACTGATACAACTTTCTGCAGCTTAAAGAAGCAGAAATACAATCTTCAGGTCATGTTAGAAGGATTCAGCAACTCGAAGTTCAGCTACATGAGGCGGAAGATACTATAAAGTCTCTTCAAACAGAGCTTAAAAGAACAAACGGTGAATTGGAACATGTGAAGAATAACCTGGCAGATTCATCTATTAAGGAAAACCGACATGCCCGTGCCAGTTTTGATAATGCGAATTGCCGGGAGAACAACCAAAGTACCGTTTCCAATGGCGTGTGTTTTTCCTCTGGATCTCAATTAGATTCCGAAATAAATGGTCCTGATCTAGTGTCTGCTATGATGAGAAGCAAAGATCGGATGGGTCGGACACAACGTGTTCGCGCATTTGAACAGAATTTTCCCAAAAATTATAGTGAGCCTACTGTTTATTTGGACAAGGGGAAAACAATTCATAAGTCATGTGGCAGTAATTGCTCCCATATAAACACTGGAGACAACTGTGCTGCAATCTGTGAAAAAATCATGCCTGATAAAAATGTGAGTTGCAGAAACACTTTAAAATGTCCGAATGCTCCTTTTGAGAAGGAAAGTATTGGACTCTTTCGATGTACAAAAGGAAGAGCGAAAAGACCAAGTATTACGAAGCAAAGCCAGTTGGATTCTGAGAAAGTAGCTGACCATAGCAATGGATTCGTTGTCAGTGAAGGTATTCAAAACATACCAACTAATTCGCTGTCAAAGGAAAATCCAAAGTCTATTTGTAAAGAGAATTCTGAGAAGGCTGCTTTGCCGACGAGTAAATCTGAACCCAAAGATGAAAATACTATTGAATGCCAGGGAAACTCAGTTCAACCTGAGAGTGTTAGATTTTTGAAATATACATTCCAGAGGAAGAGGAAGAAAGAACCTTTGGACAGCAATGCAGAGAATGTTATCCCTGACAATCAAAGTGACTTGAAGAGAATGGTTGATGAACAAAATTCTGAATCGAAGTCACAGAAAACTAGCCTAATTGTGGATTCCCCTCGAAGCGATAGGCGGCTTATGCAGGTTGCTCGCCAGGTAAGCAAATTTAAGTTTTCTAGTATTAATATCCTTTATGACATGAGAAGAGGCTGATTTGCCTGTTAAAGATAGCTGAGCACTCATGAACTTGCTATTCGTCTCTCTAGTGCATGACTATGAAGATAGTCTCTGTGACGCCCCAACTTTCAAGGGGGTCACCCATCCTAGAACTACTCTAGCTTTAGCACGCTTAACTCTCTTAACCTCTTGGGTCTTGCTACCATCCAAAATGCTATAGCCGGGTTAAGAGTTTTAGTCCTATTATATCATTTATATATAGGACTATTTCAAATTCCGGAGGTGTCACAATCTCTATTCGAGTTATTGCTTGTTTTGGCCTGGCTTCTGGAGCGACTTCTTCTTAACTCTGAAAACTAAAGCTTCTAGGAACGAGGCATTTGAGAAATAAATAGTTTGGAGCTCTTTTGCTTTAGCACAAAGCTAAATAAGCTTTTGGGCCTCCAGAACAAAAGCTTTGCTTGAAGCCTTTGCTCCTGCGGCATCGAAATTTGTCAAGGAGATATTAATGATACAACTATTTGTGTCTTCTCCAAAGGCTCTAACCAAACTGTTTTATATAGAAGCTCCAGCCAAGCGAACTAGGCCCCTTAGACTAACTTAACCGTGTGCGGCGATTTAACTTGAACTTTTTCTTTACTTTGCAGCTCATTTCCTTATCTTCGAAAAGGTGGTGAGCATCATCTACCAACGCAGTGAACAAGAATTGCTCCTTAACTATGACGAGCATTTATCCTTCATGACGATGAAAAGTCGACCCAACACAGATTGCTCAAACTCAGGAGTTCATCATAAATGTACCGAAGTGCCATAAATTAGAGTGTTTCTCATGTACCTCAATCAAGAGCGAACAGGCCATCCACAAGGTAAGAAAACTCCACTTGCTTCTGTAATGCGCAAACGAAGCACGCGCGCCTGTATCTTGTTCAACAATAGCTACTAATAGGCCCATGATCATAGTGAAGAAGTTCCAGCTATTACTTACGCGTAAGGCTGTATTAAGAGGTTGAGATATGATTGGAGGTGGTGGTTCTTTAAGTTGTTTTCTCTTTTCTGGTTTCATTGCTAGTTTGTGATATCTCTAATTCAAGAGCCTTTGGTGACCATTTTATGTTTACCAAGAAAATGTACTTTCCAGGAACATGAATCTCCCTTCATTCATGAGGAAACAGCTGTACTATAGTCACCTAGATCTGTATTTTCCAAAAAACTTGGAGAGGGGTGGAATCTCGGCATCTTAGATGATTCATATTCACAATCTTTCACATTATAGATGCCTACACATCAATGCATTTCACTGTTTCTTCAAATCTTATCTCTCTAATATCATTTCTCATCAAAAACGTTCACACTAATTCATCCTTTCCCTCCAAATCTGCACTCAACAACCACAATATCTCGGAATCTAAATCGGTTCCAATCCACAAACAAGAAGGAAATTTATTCTATACAACCTCTGTTTCCCTTTCTCTTTTACTATTCTCTATCTCTAATCTCTAATCTCTACGTGCTTCTTTGTCATTCGTGCCATTAACACCTCAAACATAAAAATATGCTAAAACGAGAAAGAGAAGCATGAGATTGGTGGAAAGCGTACCTGGCAATATGCGCAATTGCAATCCACCGTTATAAAGAAAAGCGGTATGATACCTCACACCTGGGGCAACGATCGTCCCCTCGCCGGACGATGTTGTTGTAGCAGAAGAAGCAGGGCTTGAACCCGCATTTGCAGGAGCAGAAGCTCACATCCATCACATCCATGTCCTCATAGCAGATGGGGCAAATCGGCGCCGGGTTCGTCTCCTCCGCGGTCGTGCTTAACGAGGCCTCAGGCGCGATCACGAACGCGGTCGCGCCCTTCTCATTCTCCTGGATCTCTTCTCCCCCCTCATCGCCCTCTTTTCCGGCTCCACTCTCGTTGCCGTTAACGTTCTCAGCTGTAGATAACGAGAATTAGAGGTCGGAGATCGTGAAATTGAGCTCAAATTCGAGAGCAAGCGAAAGCGGGATTTCGAATCACGATTCAAGATCGGGGAATGGGATCTGGGATTTGTGACCTTGGGAGAGATGCTGATGTTGATCCTGTTCGCGAGAAGATCTGGCTTCTCCCCCTTCGGCTCCGCTCTGGTCCTGATAGCCGATCTCAACTGCGAGTAACAGGAGCCAAAGGTCGGAGATCGTGAAATCGAGCTCAAATTCGAGCGCGAAACCGAGATTTCGATTCGTGATTTGGAGATCGGCGATTTGTGACCTATAGAGAGATTCTGATCCTGATCGTACAAAGATCCAATATCGGATAGAAGCCGCTTCCGAGATTTCGCCCCAAAAACCAAAAAAAAAAACAGAGGAATCGGAGGATTGATTCATCAATAGGAACATCGATCTTATCCTAATCATATAGAACGAAATGATTCAGGGATTCGATCTCTTCTTACCTTCTTCTTCTTCTGCTTCTACTTCTTCTTCTTCTTCTTGATGCTAGGGTTCGGATCCAGCGGAGGAGGAGCGGAGGAGCTCCTCTTTGTCGAAATTCCCATCCCTCTCCCTCCCTCTCTCTCTCTCTCTCTCTCTCTCACTCTCTCTCTCTCGCGTGGGGGAGTTTGTGGAGCGGGAAACATCCTTCGACGGGGTATATATTGAGTTACCAGATGACGAAAATGCCCCTTAATTTCCGAACTTCAAAAGAAAAATCACGAGGACAACGAACGATCTCTCCCGTTGGATGTTTGATCGTGCCCTGGATCAAAAGGTATAAATACATATAAATATGACACAAAGTTTTGAAAAATAATTTTAATTTTAACATACTTTGTATTAACATAAATTAGTATTACTAAATTTGTTAATATTGCAACCAACTCAATAACAATATTCTATATAGAGAATTATATTTAAAAATAGTTCAGTAAATCGAGCTAGTACTCTAATAAAGTATTTGATAATTTGTGTAAAAATTTGATACTCAAGTTCAAAACTTCTAATTTAACATATAAATTTTTTAAAAAAAATTATATATAAAACTAACAAATATTGTCCAAAAAAAAATAATAAAAAAAAAATAAAATAAAAAAGCTCTTATATTGCTAACATATCTGGGTCCTAATCTGTTTCAGATTTTCAAAACAAAGGGATATATATATATATATATATATATATATATATATATATATATATATATATATATATAAAATAAAAGGCTAAATAAAAAGAAGAAAAGGTGTGGTGCACAGTTTGAATGAATGCACCGGGTTCACGAAAGTAAATTTCAAAACGGACGGGGGAGACTCGTCAGTGAAACGTGGGACACATCACGGTTTGCGGTCGCCCCGTGTGGGCCCCGCATGTCAGTCTATATACGAGCGTTATACTGTAGACTTTCTAAAAACCCGAAAAGAGAAGGGGGACACCAAAAAAAAAAAAAAACAAAAAACAAAAAAAAACAAAAAAAAAAAAAAAAAAAAAAACGGGAAGCGCAGAGCCCATCCTCGTCTCCTCCTCCTCAACCGCCAGCGACATCCCCAAGCCCCATTCTCCGAGCTCCATCAATGGCGGAATCCGAGGTAAAAACACTGCCACAAACCCTAGCGATTAGTGAATCCCGTTCGCGCTCCTATTATTGCGCTCCCTCGCATGGTCTAATTTGGTGCGGGTGTTTGGAGCAGAGAACAGAGGCGCTGAAGAGGGCGTATGTGGACGTGCTGGTGAACACGGCGAGGGAGGCGGCGGCGCGGGTCGCGGCGTCGGAGCGCCGCGCCGAGGGGCTGCGGCGGAGCGCCGCCGCCGCCAAGGAGGACGCCCTCGCCACCATGCTCCGCCTCAAGGCGATCATGGATTCTAAGGTCCCCTCTTTTTTTTATTTTTCCTCTTTTTCTTTTTTTTTGTTTGCCCCTTTTATTTTATGTAATTTGTTCTCTTTTTTCTGTTCAATGCAAATGTTTATTTGATTTGAGCTTTAGCTAAGAGGCTTGTGGTTTTATTTGATTGATCATCATATATCCTTTGTTGATGTTCATGAATAGTAGATTAGATCTTTTATTTTGATATGAAAGAGCTAAAAACAGTAACTTTATTGTGTTGTGTTGTGTTGTGTTTAGTATGTACTACGTAGAGATTTGGATTAATTGAGTTACTTCAAATCCTGATTTTGCGATTCCTTTATAATTTCTTGTTATTTTTGTTCCCTACTTGATTTAGTATTCGGGCATTGTGAAGCTTAGGTTGGTTTAGTTGAAAATAGCTGTTCTTGGTCGCGGTTAGAGTCTTATTCCTGAACCAAACAGTGCCGAAGAGTATATGAAATGTTAGTTTCATCTCGCATTTGCCCATTTTTAGCATAAATTGTTTATGCATATTCACTATGATGAAGTACAATGTTTGATGCATATTTTTCTAGTTAAATTTGTGGTTGAAAACATGTTACAGGTAATGGGGCTATTCCGGCATTTGTTCTTTTTATGGGCTCGGCGCATGCTCAGGTGTATTGGATCCATTTATTGCATGCATCTATGTGTGGTGGATTAATCTCTATGCTAAGGGTGGCAGGATGGATTTGTAGTCGACCATTTAGATGTTGGTCGACCATTTAATGTTTGTGTCAAAAAAGAATAGGAGATCTAAGATTTACATTACACTATCAGACCTTAAGCTATTTCTAATTCTACCACATCAAATCAAGAAAAGAAAAGGCTTTACTTTTTGAGGTTTATAGAAGCTTCATTTGCAAACAGAATTGATTGTAGTACCTCGTTAGTCGCTTGACGTTGTTCTTACACCTCAGGGCAAATTTTTATAGATAGGGGGAAGAATAATAGTTCAAAAACATTGAGCATGAGTTCACGCCTCACGGATATAGACATGGAAGTAATTTCTGAATTTACTTGGGCATGTCCCCACTAGCTTAGGGCATGATTTTTATGATCTGAATATGGGAAAGAGGAAAACAATGTAAAATCAGGAGTTATGAAAGATTCAGAAAACGATTTGATGGAATTTAGTATTTGATAGGAGGGTTTCGGGGCTTCAAACAACATTTAGAACTTTGCGATTTGGAACTTTTATCATTTTAGGCGGTAGTTAAAATGTGTACTATTATGACAAGATGAGGAAATTTGGTGTAATTCTTCTGAAGAAGACGAGATTATCAACT
This sequence comes from Tillandsia fasciculata, assembly GCA_029168755.2. Lineage (NCBI taxonomy): Eukaryota > Viridiplantae > Streptophyta > Magnoliopsida > Poales > Bromeliaceae > Tillandsia > Tillandsia fasciculata. The sequence continues at coordinate 2,305,889 of CM054943.1, read as the reverse complement.
TCTTATTCTTCTCCTCCTCCCTCGCAGCATTCCACGGCATAATTTCTTAATGCCTTATTGGGAGTGTTTGTTAATTAGTATAGTTATGTGGCATCAAATCTTAATCCTTTTGATTATTTTGTCGTATCCATCTTTTATTTGGTTCCTAAAATGGTTGGTGGTTATGCATCATTCTTCTTCATCACTTTTTACTGAATTGTTTGTCTTGCATTCTTAATTCGAGAGCGTTCTTACTGATACAACTTTCTGCAGCTTAAAGAAGCAGAAATACAATCTTCAGGTCATGTTAGAAGGATTCAGCAACTCGAAGTTCAGCTACATGAGGCGGAAGATACTATAAAGTCTCTTCAAACAGAGCTTAAAAGAACAAACGGTGAATTGGAACATGTGAAGAATAACCTGGCAGATTCATCTATTAAGGAAAACCGACATGCCCGTGCCAGTTTTGATAATGCGAATTGCCGGGAGAACAACCAAAGTACCGTTTCCAATGGCGTGTGTTTTTCCTCTGGATCTCAATTAGATTCCGAAATAAATGGTCCTGATCTAGTGTCTGCTATGATGACAAGCAAAGATCGGATGGGTCGGACACAACGTGTTCGCGCATTTGAACAGAATTTTCCCAAAAATTATAGTGAGCCTACTGTTTATTTGGACAAGGAGAAAACAATTCATAAGTCATGTAGCAGTAATTGCTCCCATATAAACAATGGAGACAACTGTGCTGCAATCTGTGAAAAAATCATGCCTGATAAAAATGTGAGTTGCAGAAACACTTTAAAATGTCCGAATGCTCCTTTTGAAAAGGAAAGTATTGGACTCTTTCGATGTACAAAAGGAAGAGCGAAAAGACCAAGTATTACGAAGCAAAGCCAGTTGGATTCTGAGAAAGTAGCTGACCATAGCAATGGATTCGTTGTCAGTGAAGGTATTCAAAACATACCAACTAATTCGCTGTCAAAGGAAAATCCAAAGTCTATTTGTAAAGAGAATTCTGAGAAGGCTGCTTTGCCGATGAGTAAATCTGAACCCAAAGATGAAAATACTATTGAATGCCAGGGAAATTCAGTTCAACCTGAGAGTGTTAGATTTTTGAAATATACATTCCAGAGGAAGAGGAAGAAAGAACCTTTGGACAGCAATGCAGAGAATGTTATCCCTGACAATCAAAGTGACTTGAAGAGAATGGTTGATGAACAAAATTCTGAAGCGAAGTCACAGAAAACTAGCCTAATTGTGGATTCCCCTCGAAGCGATAGGCGGCTTATGCAGGTTGCTCGCCAGGTAAGCAAATTTAAGTTTTCTAGTATTAATATCCTTTATGACATGAGAAGAGGCTGATTTGCCTGTTAAAGATAGCTGAGCACTCATGAACTTGCTATTCGTCTCTCTAGTGCATGACTATGAAGATAGTCTCTATTCGAGTTATGGCTTGTTTTGGCCTGGCTTCTGGAGCGACTTCTTCTTAACTCTGAAAACTAAAGCTTCTAGGAACGAGGCATTTGAGAAATAAATAGTTTGGAGCTCTTTTGCTTTAGCACAAAGCTAAATAAGCTTTTGGGCCTCCAGAACAAAAGCTTTGCTTGAAGCCTTTGCTCCTGCGGCATCGAAATTTGTCAAGGAGATATTAATGATACAACTATTTGTGTCTTCTCCAAAGGCTCTAACCAAACTGTTTTATATAGAAGCTCCAGCCAAGCGAAGTAGGCCCCTTAGACTAACTTAACCGTGTGCTGTGCGGCGATTTAACTTGAACTTTTTCTTTACTTTGCAGCTCATTTCCTTATCTTCGAAAAGGTGGTGAGCATCATCTACCAACGCAGTGAACAAGAATTGCTCCTTAACTATGACGAGCATTTATCCTTCATGACGATGAAAAGTCGGCCCAACACAGATTGCTCAAACTCAGGAGTTCATCATAAATGTACCGAAGTGCCATAAATTAGAGTGTTTCTCATGTACCTCAATCAAGAGCAAACAAATAGGCCATCCACAAGGTAAGAAAACTCCACTTGCTTCTGTAATGCGCAAACGAAGCATGCGCGCCTGTATCTTGTTCAACAATAGCTACTAATAGGCCATGATCATAGTGAAGAAGTTCCAGCTATTACTTACGCGTAAGGCTGTATTAAGAGGTTGAGATATGATTGGAGGTGGTGGTTCTTTAAGTTGTTTTCTCTTTTCTGGTTTCATTGCTAGTTTGTGATATCTCTAATTCAAGAGCCTTTGGTGACCATTTTATGTTTACCAAGAAAATGTACTTTCCAGAAACTGCGATCCGGATCCGCCAATCGATCCGCCGCCCATACGAAAAATCCCGTATAGACGAAACGTCTAACCTGCAAGAGATAATACTACAACTATACAGATATCAGAGCTGAAAAGTAAACTACTGAAATAAAAAATACATCTCCAAATAGTACAAGTCTGATTGAGCCTCACAATACATAAGTCTTTCAAAAATAAAATTCTCAAAAGTAACCATCTAATAATCCAACAGACTATACTACAAAACTCCAAAAAGAAGTACAACTATACTCCAAGACGGGTAGGGAACTAGCTCGCGACTCCCTTACCTCGATCAGCTGGTGCTGCAACAGGAGTAGGAACATGGGTAGATGCCTCTGGAAAATCTGTCATCAACAGAGTGTGTGAGAACTACACCGTCACGTAGTTTTCAGTGGGTGCCGCCACCAAGACTAACAGTCTGCCACTAAGTCTACTAGAGGCATAAGATAACAGAAAAACTGTAATAATGTAAAGATAAGCTGGAACGAAATCTACAGCTATCATGCCTCTATCTATAATGCTCAATGGGTGATACAGATGAAAATGATGTATCGACTCTAACCAAAAATACACAATCAACCTAATCACAGTGACTGCCACATGGGGTTCAGTCAAACTTGCGCCCACCTACTGCCATTACATCCACGGAGGACTGGACTTACGTAGGGCGTCCGTGACTGCCAAAATTGGCCCAGCCAGAAGGACTGCGTCGACAAGTCGCGATAGCAAAGTAACAGACCTAGCTCCGGAACAGCACTCGAGGGGCGCGACCCCACCGAGAAAAGTATCCACGCATTTCTGTCGAGCTCAATATAGCTCATGCAGGCTATAATCTAAATCAATGATCAATAAGATCAACAGTGCCCAAATCACATCTCTAACTCACTAGCTGAAAATACTCGAACAGTCAAGACCGCTGTCAACCCAACGGCTCCCCAAATAGAACATCAACTCAACATGCAAACTCACTAGCTGGGTATACTCCACAGTCGACAACAATGAAGGGTCCGAAAATCTCGAAAAACGAAAATCCAATCCAATAGATTTGGATTCAGATATGTTTTCTGACTGTGTCCAATCCGAACTAGAACCCGACCCGCTCTTGAATTAATTTTACATTATATAATATATATGTATATAAATATTTAATATTATATTTAAATTTATCTTTTAAAATTTTAGATTTAATTTAATATGTTTTGAAATATTATAAAGAGAGGAAACGAGAAATAATTATTTTCGGTTTGAATTTTCAGATTCAGATTCGAATTTGAATATGAATTTTTTAATCCATCTGATTCAGACGTCAGATTTTAGATTTGATAGTAGGATACCAATTCGAGTTTTTAAAAAAAAATCGAAATTCGATCCGTTGACATCTTTTTAAGCTAATGTGGTGCACTTTATGATGTACCAATTAAAAATATATATATAGGTAAGAAAAAAAGAAAAAATTCTCGCTCTCATATTTAATTCTAAGTATTGAACTAAAAATCTCACACACTTCACGCTATACGCGCTTTACATCTGCAATAAAATACACATGAATTTGTGACGCGTCACATAAATTTCTAAATTTACTAATAGGCTTTAAACCACTGTAAATTAAGAAAAATAGGAAACTAATTCGCAATCAACTTGAAGATTAGGAACCAGAGTGCAATTAATCCACATATTAATTGGGGATTCTTTTTGAGAGATTTGAGGAATCCTCTAAATGTTTCCCCAATAGATGTGTTCACCTATTGATTTTACCCTACCCTCCTCCATCTCATCTACACCCCCCCCCCCCCCCCCCCTCTCTCTCTCTCTCTCTATCTCTCTTCAAAGGTATGCACAAAATTAATAAAAAATCAAAATTCTTTTTATTTATTTCGGATTATGAAAAAGAAATTTCTGTTATCAAAAAACAGATCCAATGGAGCAGCAGGAGGAGGAGGGAGAACCAATTTATGTCTCGGAATTCGCAACTGAGGAGGAGGAGGAGGAGGAAGAAGAGGTGGCATTCGACTCGAGATTCGTGAACGGATGTCGCGCGGACGATGATGGATGGAGTAAAAAACTGGCGAAAGCGGTGAACAGCGGGATAGAGGAGGCCAGAGAGATATTGGATGAGAATCGGGTTCTGATCAACGAGCTAGACCATAATCGGGACTCCGAGACCGGGGATGATCTCGCCCTCAACATCGCACTCCTTGGCGAGCTCAACGAGAACATGCACCGGGCCGCAGAGCTCCACGCCGGCCTCGCCGCCGCCGTCGCCGGCGCCGAGCGAAAAAAGAAAAATGCAGCAGGCAAAAGGAGCCGAGAGTAAGAGGGCCAGGCCCGAATAAAAGAGGCGACGCCTGCACAATGCATACAGGCCAGAAGTGAAGTACTGTCGAATAAATGAAGTGTAAGCAATCTCACTGTAATCTCCAATAATAATGAATAAAAAATGTATTGCTTATTTCTATTATTACAGTTTTGTAGTTGTGTCTGGAGTTGTCAATGAGCCGAACACGAGCGAGCTGGGTCGGCTCGTGTTCGACTCGTTTAATAAACGAGCCGAACACAGACCGGCTCGTTTAAATATCAAGCTGAAAAATTCGGCTCGTGTTCACGAGCTGTCTCGCGAACAACAAGTTTGATTTTTATTTCTATTATTAGGTGTAAAATTAAAAAAAATTAAAAAATTAAAATTTTAATCTAATAATTAAAATTCATAAAAAATTGATGGTTTAAAATTTAAATAGTAATATATATATATATATATATATATATATATATATATATATATATATATTCGAGTGGTTATCGAGCCGAACACGAGTGAGCTGACCCCAACTCATGTTCGGCTCGTTTATTAAACGAGCTGAAAAATTCGGCTCGTGTTCGGCTCGTTTACTAAACGAGCTATTCGATTTCGAGCTCATTTCGAGTCGAACACGAGCTGGCTCGCGAACAGCGAGCTGGATTGCTACTCCTAGTTGTGTCTCAATTATATACTTCGTATAAAATATTGAATCAATTTGCACCACACTTTATCACTATTTTTAGATTGACCAAAAAATTTGTGAGTTCATAAGTAAATATAAAAGTTTGTAAAGAAATAAGCCTAAATTATATAAAATTTTTCTATAAATATCTGTTTTATTATTATTATTATTATTATTATTATTATTATTATTATTATTATTTTGACTTTCAAAAATTTACTGACTTATATGAAAAATACTTTTAAAATAATATAAAAATATTAAACATTATTTTTTTTATAGAGCAAATAAGGATAATATGATTATTTCATTCTCTTAATTAACACCGTAATATTTTAAGAATGTAAAATATAAATTTTTAAAAGTTAGAAGAGAAAAGTAAAAAAAAATAATTATTCATAAAAAAAAAATTTGCATTTTAGCCAAAAAAAAAAAAAAAAAAGTAAACTTTTTTTATGAGATATTAGAAAAGTTTTTGAGAACTAATATACCTGCAAATACCACGGCTTTGAATCGTCAAAAATATTGTATTCATTATTTGATACGAATAATTGAAAAAGAGGATGAAATATGAGAGTGTGTTACTCAACCTATTAATTTGGTTAGAAAAATAAATGATTTTATTTATCACACTAAATGTCATATTTAAATAGAGTTAAATATTTTGTACTATTAAAATTTTTTATTATTATATTTATTTTTTTAATTATTTTTACTATTTAAATCATACTATTAAACTATTGAAAATCGCTATCACCGTACATTTCTTTATTTATAATAGAAAATTTAATAACACTAATAATTTAGGACTTATTAATTCCAAATATATATTTACACCCATACTGTAGTTAAATTTTAAATTTTATTAAAATTATTTGACATATCTTTTATGTTTATTTAATAAGATTATATTTCGTGAAACATTATTCTATTTGAGATAGAAAAATAAAATATTACAAAATTTACTAAATTTATCACATATGTACAAATAATAATAATAATAATAATAAATGGGGTGCAATATTTTCTCCGATTAATTTTTTACTGTACCTAAAATTAAATACCATTTAATAGAATTGGTCCCTTAACATTTAACACGCGGTACCTATCCAGGTCGAAACAAAGCGTGCATATCTCACCGTAGATGCCTAATCCAACGGTCGAGATTTAAAAAAAAAAAAAATCATCTGCTATATTTTGTAGTAAAAATAATTGGGTTATAATTGCATTGTTTGTTCCAAACCATTACCAGTATTTTACTTTATTTAGATTCTAATTATTCAAATTTTTATTAATTTTTACAAGTGTCAACTTTTTATAATTTTGAAATTTAAAATTATTCAAATATTAACGCAAAGTGCACAAAGTGAAAAATAGGTAAAGATTACAGGACTGATTTTTAATGAAAAATTAGAAGATTGGGACCAAACTGAGAGAGAATGTAAAGGTCGGGGACCAATTTAGCAATTAATCCTTAATAATTCTCCACCGTCGTTCTCGTTACATCCTACATCCTCTTCGAGGGGACTCTGACTCACGACGTATCGATCAAAAATTAGTTAAAAAAATACCCCGAAATTCACCCCCCAAAAAAAAAAATATCAAAGGAGAGGAGAGGAGGAGAGGATCGAACCAAACCCTAGGAGGAGGAGGAGGACGACGACGACGACGACGACGACGACGACGAAGAAGAAGAAGAGGTCGATCGCCCCCTTTCCATGGCGCACTCGTCGTCGCCCCATCGGGGCTTCGAGTACGTGTGGATCGTCCTTCTCCTAGGGGGGTTAGGGTTTGGATCCGACCTCGCCGTCGCCGCGGGGTTCAAGGTGCCCTTCCGCGTGAAGGACGTGCTCCCGATCCTCCCGCGGCAGGTCTCGTGGCCCATGATGAGCACAGTCCACAGCGCCGTCGACCTCTTGCCCTCCTTCGTCGGCTCCATCGCCCCCTCGGGGAGCTCCCTCGCGTGGAAGGGGCCCTGCTTCTTCGAGAACGAGGCGCGGCTCGAGCTCACCGAGGGCGATCGCGAGGATGGCCTCGGCGGGGGGATCCTCCACCTCAAGGTAAATCACTCGATCTCTTCTTCTTTTCTTCGTTTCGATCTACAATTCGTACGAGATTGTAGTATTTTGACCTGATTTGCCTCGTTATAGATCATTTAGTAATTCATAAGATGTGTTACAGTTCCATGTGAAAATTAGCATAAATTACGCTGGAATGAGCTCAATTATTGGTTCAAGTGTTGTAAATATGATGAGATTTTAGTGATTTGCTTTGATCTGATGCGTGTTTTATCTTGAGAATGAAGTGTTGAGCTATTTAAGAAATTCATAACCCATACCTCTTAAAATGATCATGTGAAAAAATAAGCACAACTATTGATTCAATTGTTGTAAATATGAAATCACAATATAATTGAACTAATTTGCTATTCAACTCAATGCAATACGCCGTTCTGGCGCAACTAGAGAATCTAGATTCGACTATTTTCTGATATAGCTCTCTAGTTTGACTTCATTTTTTTTTGGTTTTCTTTGTTTTTGTAATCGTTTCGTATCAAACAATTGTTTCTTTATTCCGTAGACTTCGGCAGCACACAGCTGGACGTGTATGGATCTATATGTATTTGCGACGCCGTACAGGATAACATGGGATTACTACTTCGCCGCGCGAGAACATACCTTAGAGATAAAGTCGTGGGAAGAACAAGCAGAAATGGAATATGTCCGTTAACATTTCAAATTTGTACCGTTTATTCATCTCGTCACAAAATTTAATCTCCACTATGCTGATACTCAATTTTTGCAATCAGGTAAAACAACATGGTATCTCTGTTTTCCTTATGCCGTCCGGGATGCTCGGAACTTTGCTATCCTTGCTTGATGTCATACCGCTATTTTCGAACACTATCTGGGGCCAGAATGCGAACTTAGCCTTTTTAGAAAAGCACATGGGTGCCGCGTTTAAGAAACGTTCCCAACCTTGGATAGCAAATATTAATGTAGAGGATATTCACTCCGGTGATTTTTTGGCTGCGTCGAAGATCCGCGGACGATGGGGTGGATTTGAGACTTTAGAGAAGTGGGTGACTGGTGCATTCGCAGGGCACACGGCGGTTTGCTTAAAGGATGAGATGGGCAACCTCTGGGTGGGCGAATCTGGCCATGAAAATGAGAAGGTATTTTTAAGATCTTTTATTACTATATAGATTTTTTCCCCTTTTTTATAATTGTGCGGCGTCTAAAATTGCCACCCTGAGCAAATACCTGCTCACCTTGCTAAATTGGTTTCAGTATCAATCACCCTTTGAGCGGACACATTTTTGTTGAACTTGGTAAAAATTTTTCCTCGTCACTTGTGGCATTGCTACCTTTGATCCCTTTGCATTGTCTCACTCGGTTACGGCGGCAATCCATTATTTTTAAGAATCCTTTACATATATCAAAATAAGATGAAAATGATCATTTGTCATCTAAGTGGAGCGGAGTTTCTTGCTTATCTCTGAAATGGTGGCAGGGAGAGGAAATTATTGTTGTAATTCCGTGGGATGAATGGTGGGAGTTGGCGCTAAAGGACGACTCCAACCCTCAGATCGCTTTATTGCCGTTGCATCCTGACTTGCGTACGAGGTTTAACGAGACAGCGGCTTGGGAATATGCCAAGAGCATGGCAGGAAAGCCCTATGGTTATCACAACATGATATTCAGCTGGATTGACACGATAGCTGACAACTACCCACCGCCTCTTGACGCTAACTTGGTATTGATCTTTACATAATTTGAAATGTAATGTTCAGTCAAATACATCATAGTCATGTCCTGTTGTTGTATATTTACCTCTCAGGAAATGGTAGGATAAGGCTGATGGTTATTTGCGTAGTGAGGGGTGATTCGTTCTTTTACGGTTTAATAAATTAGAAACTAATATGTCTGAAGGTCGATATTAGTTGAAATTTACAATCCATGTTGACATTGAAATATTTACTTTTGGTATACTCTTTTTTTTCTTTTTTTGGTCTCAAGGTAATGTCTGTTATGTCCATGTGGACTAGATTGCAGCCTGTTTATGCTGCTAACATGTGGAATGAGGCCCTTAACAAACGGCTTGGAACTGAGGTATGCATGTTATTTTTTTGCCGTCTATATAGCTAATGGGTTATTTTATTAGAAGGTAAATATTTCTTTCAGGATTTGGACCTGTATGCGATCATTGCTGAGACCGAAAGGCGCGGGATGACATTCGATCAGTTACTCGCCATCCCCGAACAAGACGAATGGGTGTACAGTGATGGTAAATCAACTACATGCGTCGCCTTTGTTCTTGCCATGTACAAAGAGGCTGGAGTGTTTGCCCCATTCTCCGAGTCCATTCAGGTCACTGAATTCACCGTAAGTACCATCTAGCTTTCCATCACTGGCCCAGGATAGTTGAATTCACCGTAAGCTAATAATGCTTTCTCATCATTAGCTTTCTTCTACTAACTGTTTTACCGCCGGCCTGTTTGTATCTCTTTTGTTAACTCCGGTAATTGGTTTGATTAGGAGTGTGAAAAATTATCCACAAATCCTTCCTTGTCGAAACGTACTTATTAATAGATCACCTTGCAGGTAGTATATACTCTTTATCTTTTAAATTACGGATCACATAAGGAAATTCCCATACCACCCGAATTATCACCGGAAATCTATAGCCTCTTCAAACTGCTTTCATTATCTTCACCAATGTACATTTTTCCATCCTAATTCTATCTATCGATATACTCTTGGTGGTTTGTAGATTCGGGATGCGTATATGCTCAAGATCTTCGAGAGCAACCAAACGCGGCTGCCAAGTTGGTGTAACGCGGAGGAGGAGAAACTTCCCTTCTGCCAGATACTCGGAGAATACAGGATGGAGTTGCCAGAGTACAATACAATAGAACCGTACTCGAAAATGAACGAGAACTGCCCGTCGTTGCCGCCGACTTACAAGAGACCCACGCGATGCTGATCCTAATTCGATACCAGGTTTAACGGATAGGTGGGGAAAAAAAATTAATCTAAATTGTTAGGTTTACCCGATATTGTTGTTCCATCTAATGTGTAAATAAGTTGCTCTCCTTTATGTTACAGTTGTCGCGCTAATAGGCGATAGACATTAATTTCAAAAAAAATGGGAGTAGACATGAACAGATCCTGTTGTTTATTTGTAATAGCCGTTGTATGGACTCGAGATTTACAGATCTAATCAGATGAAACAGTGCCCGAATAGCAAATTATTTTCAAAATTTGCAATCCTTGGGAGTAATTTTTTGTATTTTATTATTATTGTTCGGTATATTTTTTTAATTGATTCTAAAACTTTATATGTTTGATCGAAAAAGAGTGATTAAATGTTTAAAATTGGGTATTATATTTGATCTTCAAATCATCTTTTTAGAGAGAAACATGGTATTCTATAAAATTATGGATAGTAGAATTTTTTAAGGAGCAAAAATTAAATCACACACTACCGTGGAGAATAGAGCAAACAGAGAAGAGAACATTACACATTAGCTCATACGGCAGTTCCTAGTAACTAATTCAGCAAGCGTTTTTCCGAGCAAAACCAACCTGGTAACCATCATCGACCCAAACTGTCGAATACGCTTTGCATATATTACTGTACAACAGCTTCTACATGCTATTATTATTGTTTATTTATTCGCCATCTTAAGAGGGGAGGTTCATAAAGTTATTCCGACCGATCCTACATATCTCACCGTTCGTATGTGTCTGTGTCCGTGTCCGCATCCGTTCTCTCTCCGCCCGTTATTACTTCTACAGCTTGGAGGGAGATACATACCAACCCCACGGATCATCAGAGACGTACTGCGTCACTTGCTTGACGGATAAATAGTTCTCGAGTCCCCTGCAAAAATTTAGATTTAAGTGTGAATATTGTAACGATCCGGCCCACCAACAATAATAACTCGTTAAGCCCAATCCACAGCTCAAAATATTTAAGCTCAATTATTATTAACTATTGGGGGCGTCACAGACTTTTTCCGTTTAGACCTGACGTTCTCGTCAGCCCAAACACACACACAGCAGCCCAAAATTATCAGGCGATGTGAGACTTATCTCGCTAGCCCTATCATTTAAACCCAGACTCAGTCGAGACTCGCCGCACACTTCCGACTGGTTATTAGCTCTGATACCAAATATAACAACCCCGCCCACTAGCAATAATAACTCGTTGGGCCCAACCCACAGTCCAAAATGTATATGGTATTAATCATAAAAGAAACTTAACCTAAGGGGGCTAAAAAAAAAAAAAGGAAAAAAGTTAAATCACCATTCGCCGAGCTCGCGACCGAAGCCGCTGCGCTTGTTCCCTCCCCAGGGGGCTTGACAGAAGCAGGGCTGTGAGCAGTTTACCCAAACTATCCCAGCTTGAATTTCCTGGCGAGGCAAATCGAAACATTCTTGTTAACATTGGTTTAATTGTGGTTCAATGTGTCCCACATCTTTTCTCCCTCAAAGGCAAAAAGAAACAACCAACTAAATCATTAGACATACCTCAGCTAGCCGGCGGCACCGTTCTAGATCATTAGAAATCACAGCACCGCCTAAGCCGTAACTGGAAATAAAAATTAAAAGAGAGAATTGATTGCTTGAGTTCGCAGAGCATTTTGTCAATTGAAATCTAGAGAAATGAACATGGAATTTGATAATAATAATATTAATAGTAATAATCATACTGAGTATCATTGGCCAGTTCGATAGCTTCCTCCTCAGTGCTGAATTCTTTAACACAGAGGACTGGCCCGAAAACTTCCTCTCTCCAGATTTGCATTGATGTGTTCACGTCAGTTATAATCGCGGGCTCGATAAAGAACCCTTTCTCCAGATGCTGCGAATTTCGTCAAAATTTATATACATATATCTAAGTAGTCGTACAAATATATCGCAATACTACGATACGAGCAAAGCATGTACTCCGATAAAAGAGAGGATGCCTTACCTTGGGACGAACACCACCGGACAAAATAGTCGCGCCTTCATTTTTGGCTGTTGAGACGAATTTCTTTATCTTTTCGTACTGAAATAGATAAACATGGTATACGAATTTCCACAATACCAAAAGGAAAACGTATAGGAGCATCATCTAAATTTCTAACAAGCCTACAAATATATTTGTTTGTGTGGTCACATTGGACATTAGGGATTACTCGGATACTGTTATCATACGAGTGTTTAGGTAACATTAACTTTGACCACTCAAACTGAAGTATTCCTTTTAGTAGACATTCAAAAATGGTCGACTCAAGCAAGCTAGCATGTTGAAAAGTAGTCAGAAATAATTATGATCTCTCTCTCTCTTTCTCTGTTTCTCTCTCTCAATTCACATAACTTCTAAAGCCCTTGCTGAATCAATATAATAGTACTCAATCGCGCATATTACTGAAATTTAATACCTGTACTTCACTGACGACAGGCCCAAGCCTGCAGCCTTCCTCCAGTGGATCCGAGACTTTAATATTTTTGACCCACGCAACAAGTCTCTCTAAAAATTGTTTTGCTATATTTTCCTGAAATTTCAGAGTTAAAAATACTTCAATGCAAGGAAATTTTCTCCAGCTATAGACGACGGATGATCAAAATTAAATGCTAGAAATGTGTTAATGTAAATATTTAGGATGGAGATTTGGATGGTTACCCACAACAAGATGATATGCAAAATGAGCAATGGCACCCAAACACTTACATGTATCAGAAGACGAGAAGTTGCACTGCATATTTGGCCATTCGTCCAAAAGCACCCAAATATAGCCCATTCAACAGCTGTTTTCAATAATAATAATCTTCAGTACTCTCTCTTGAATTAACAAAACCTTAAATTAATAAGGCCTTAAATGTACTATCACAAGACAAACACACAAATTGTGCTCTCATAGTTCACCTTTGGTCAAATGTTTGAAGATCCTAAGTTACTAATTCCTCCAGTGAATTGAGAGAGAGAGAGAGAGAGAGAGAGAGAGAGAGAGAGAGAGAGAGACCTTTTTCAATGTCGACATCATCAAATACAACAAGAGGACTTTTACCACCAAGCTCCAATGAGACAGGCTGATAACAAGAATAACAATATGAGAATCAGAGCAAAGAGATGAACCATCATATTATCAAACCGAATCAAACAATCAAGAAAGAAATTAAGAACAATGCGAGCTAATGAAAACAAAGAAGACAATGTGAAACACGACAGTAATTCACCCAATCAAGATTTACAAACCTTGACCAGTTGAGCTGCAGCAGTCATAATCCTTCTACCAGTTTCTGTACTTCCAGTAAAAGCAATCTATACCATTACAAATAAAGTAGTTTGCAAGCAATTAAGAGGGTCAGCTTCTCTTATTTAAATAATCTTAGCAGCAATATAATAAAAAACGAATACATGCATCAAGCGATCAAACTGAACCTTGTCCACATCAGGATGTGCTGCTAAAGGAGCACCAGAGTCAGGACCTAACCCGGTCACTACGTTTAAGACACCGGGAGGAAGCCCCACTTCTTTACACACATCAGCAAGCTCTAAACAAGTCCTGATGGGAAAAATATTGTTCGAGACATAGCCAGTTACATTATATGAAAAACAGAAAAGGTCAAAACATTTCAAGCCTTACACTGAAGCCAGTTCAGATGGCTTTAGAACAGCCGTACACCCAGCAGCCAAAGCAGGAGCGACCTTCCAAGTAGCCATCAAAAGGGGATAATTCCTTCATTTTCCAGAAAAAGTAAAGAAAAAGAGCATGATATTTCAATTTGTGTTGATGTAATGGTTTTAACTACATAGCTGTTACAAGTCCCTTGCGCACAATAAGAGTAGATACAAGAAGTATAAAAGATGGCGCCTCCACAAAGAACGATCATGTACCAGGGAGTGATCAATGCAACAACTCCTATAGGTTCTTTACGCACATAGCTCTTGAATGTTTCCATAGGAAGAGAGATTGGAGCCTTTTGCTTTTTATCTAAGGCTTCTGCAAGATCTGCATAGTACTCAAAACAACCAGCGACATCATCCTGAAAGACCGAACATTGGAAATTGAACGAGCAGGCAGTGAGAATCTACATGCTATGCCAATAAAAAAGAGTAAGTTTTTATAAAATTAGTAGACCTACAATGTCCCATGCTGCTTCATCCAGAGGTTTCCCGCAATCAATTGCCTCTAGCTTAGCCAGCTGAGGCTTCCTCTCAGTTATCTGCACCATCCAAAATTATAGAGCTTAATTAGACCAATAAAGCAATAAAACAACATACGGATAACAAAATACCTATAGACAGTAAAACCACTTTTATTCATGAATACCTGCCCATATCGAATAGTAGCTGATATAAGAAATTTAACTTGATGAAACATATTAAGTCCATTTAAAAAGAACTTTCTATTCTTAAGCTATAGCAAACGGTTCATTGTGATCACAGAAACTAGTACGTAACTAACAACTCACTACTTACAGAGTTTCATACAAGAAAGCTTAAAGTTGACATTAAGAAGTTCCAAAACAATTCTAATACCAAAAGGCTGAATTGCATTAGTGTCCGTTGGTGTTCTGTTGAATAAGAAATTCATTATTGAGAATCCAGTTAGTTAAAGAATGAGAACTATGGGTCAAGTTGAAAGTGGAACACGTTTGCATGCAACACAAGATTAGTACAGGAACTGACATGCTCAGAGAACCACATTCATATCAACAAATCAAAATGTCTGGATTATAAATTACTACGGTTAGAAGTTGGATTTCGTAGAATATCCAGTTCAAAATGAAGTAAGGTTGACTCATTTAAACTGGGTATAACAAGATTTAGAACCTACATATCATTCAATTCAAAGATTGAGAAATTACACTAGTGGTACTAATCAGTGTGAATCTGATACTATACTCCCTTGAATCGACTAGTACTTGGACTACTCAACAGAAACTTAGTCATGGAGTTACGATTTCGTTACGAAATTAAGTATGATCATCTCAAAGGTACGGCAAGGGCATCGAGATCGCGTAATCGAACATAACAAGTAAAAAAGATTAAGATCAGTTCAAAGGGTTCATCACCTTCGCCGCGATCGCGCGGAGGTGCTTGGCGCGATCGGCCCCCGAGGCGCGCGCCCAATCCCGGCCCCGATTCCTCGTGAGCGCCCTTCGCGCGGCCTCCACCGCGAGATCTACGTCCTCCGCAGTCCCCGCGGGCAAGTCCCCTGCACGATCGCCACACACTGAGCCAACGCCGACACCAAAATCCGAAACCCTAGGATCGAAACAAAGGGGGGAAGGGGAGAAGAGGCGATCGAACCGATGATAGCTTCGGAGGCGGGGTTGATGATGGGGATCCGCTTCTTGAGCAGGGGCTCACGCCACTCCCCATCGATGAAGAGACCACGGCGAGGGATCTCCAATGGCGACGACGCCATGGCTACAGGCTACGGCTACTACGATCGTCGTCGTCGGAGGAGGAAGGAGACGAGCTCTGAGAAGAGGAAAAGGGTGTGAGAGAGAGAAAGAGGAGAGGGAGAGCGACGTGTACATATTTATCTATATATATTTATATAGAGAGAGATAAATAAATAAATAAATATTTTATTGGAAAAAAGCAGCGAAAATGTGAACACAATACCCTGTCTACTTTTATTAAAAAAATATATATTTCCAATCTAGTTTTTTTATTTTTTTCTACTAAAAAAAATAATTTAATAATATTTATATAAATATAAATTTATATGTTAATTAAAAAAAAAAATTCTCCCTCCTTCATTTTCCAAGCATCACCTTTTTGTATCATTTTTTTTATTTTTATAATTTTTACATTATTTTTTATTTTAGATAAAAAATATTATTGTAAACAATACTATTATGAAAATATATTTTGTATTACTGTAAACTATCTGTATAAAAAAAAATATATTATAAATAATATTTTTAAATAATAAATAAAATAATATGATAAATTTAATATCACTTGATTGATTTGGATAAGGTACTTTCGATTATTATTTTATTATTTTTATTTATAAACAGAGTATAATTATATTATTTTTATATTATATATTTGTCATATTTTATATAATAATAAGAAAATTAATTATTATTATTATAAAATTATTTTTATTATAATTATTAGTATTATTATTATTAAATAATTTTTCCTTCTATTTCTCTCTTAATTAATAATAAAATATTAATATTACTTTTTTTTTTCTAATCATTCAAATAAGCCTAGATTAGAAATATTTTCAAAAGGAAGGAATTTTTTTTTTTTCAAATAAAATTATATTAGGCATTACTTCGAAAATGTGGAAAGCAATTTTTATATTTTAAAGTAATTTTTTAAGTTAGAGAATAATATTCACGTGAAATGAAGTTTAAATAATATATATATATATATATATATATATATATATATATATATATATATATATATATATATATATATATATATTACTGGTACTTATATTCATTTCATTCATGTTTTTTTTTAAGACAAAGTTAGCAAAATATTAATTTCATTTATCTTTTAGAATTAAATTTAGTTCGAAATGTAAAATAATTAAAGTTGAGAATTTATAATTTGGAATATCAATAATCAAATCAGTTTCCAATTTAGAACCACAAATACCAAATATTAAGTCATTATTAATTATAACTTACACAACATGGAGAATTTATTAAAATAAAATATCTCACCCACCACGCAGAGCACGCTTTTGATCCCTTAAATTAACAACAACAACAACATTTTTTTCTGAGAAGAGTTAGCATGGAGTTAAAGATAACTTTGATTACTAAACCAAACACAAAAAAAAAAGGAAGAAAAAAAAAGAGGATCAAATAGGGAACTTGAAATGATCAAGAAACTACTACATTAAAAATTAATGCTTGTACTGTGAATTGTTCTACAAAAAGTATTACAGCAATAATTAAGTGAAAAAAAAACCACAAAATTCTACCATCTACAACAGGCAAATTCTACAAGAAGTTCTGCAGTTCTGCGGTTACGATCCAACGGGTTTCCCATTCAATTTAGGAAAAGGATCTTGTTTGCTGAGGACGACGACTTTGCTTTTGTGCGCGAAATAACCCTTCATAAGATTCTTGTAGATGAGAATAGACATTACACACTCCACCTGCAAAATACAAGAGAGTAATGATCAGATCATCTTAAATAAGAAGAATCACAAGGAAATGTAGGCATGTTGGTAACACAAAGTTGAGAGATTACAGAACTACAGCAGAAAATGTAAATGGAGGGAAAATGAGAGGTACCTCGTCGACATCTGTGTCGATTTCGAGCCATTTCAACGCTTTGACGATGACTTCGAGCTTAATTTGATGTGCTCTGCTGGGGTCCTTTTGTTTTTGGATTATGTAACTGCGAGAGAAAGATATGCACGTCAATTTCGAGCCATTACAAAGTTCCTTTTTGAATGGGTAAATCGAACCGCTCATCCTCGACCTTTTATAATAGTTTCAATTTGGTCCCGGCCTTTTTGAGTTGCTGTAATTGGGTCCACAGAATTGTACTGCAGCACAAAGCGCGGTCGCAGACCAAATTGTAAAACATAAAGGCAGAGAACCAAACTGATATTACACTAAAGGTTGAGAATCCTGTTGTAATTTACCCATTTTCAAATGAAATAACTGGGAAAAGAAATCAAAATCAATCTAGTTATCATAATTCGTACGCTTACATTTTCTTCACTAATCTTTGATAGACCTGTAGTTCTAGCTTCTCCAGCACAAGGTACACACCTGATCTTAAGAACCTGAAGGGTACAGGAGTAATCAATGGAAGTTTGAGAAGCGTAGTACTAACTAGAGTGAAGGATGACGAAAAGCGTACTGGTCTTCATGCTGTTGAAGAGCACGCCTTAGAAGTCGGAGATCTCCCCTTTTCAGTGCATTCACAACATCTGCATACTGCCAGAGTCAAGTTAGCACCAGTAGAACAAAATTCTAAAAACCTTCTGATATGTAAAAAGCTGGCTCTTCCATCTGAAGAGGGCCTTTGATCCTTAGCAAAAGTCATCTTTTAATTTGACAAAATCAGAGCTGAATCAAGGTATTTCAAAAAAAAAAAAAAAATTAACAAAGGCCAAATAGTAATCTCAATGCTAAATTTTACATTCGACGTGCTAAATAATTTAAAGAACCTACTATGATTCATTACATCTAGCACTTCGGTGTACTATTGTTGGCAAATTGTAAATATCTAAAACAAAAGGGCATAAAGTTTTTCCATCTGCTTTCAAGCCCAAAGACATAAATTTTTCTTGAATAATATAACAATAGGTCAAAATTAACGACAGTTTCCAAATTTATACCACTATGATACAGTAATATAGAATGCAAAAAAGAATTCAAGAATCAGTTTCTGATTGTGGACAATTAAGTACTTCATTGTGCTTTTGAAGAAGCGGTAGAGCACAAGATCATACCTCAACTAAATTATACTTCTCCAGAAGCCACATTTTAGGCAAGATACCTATTGAAAGCTTTACTGGAATAAGATACTTCAAAATCATCCTACATCCAAAATAGAGTAAGTTAGAATCTGATTGTGAAAAAATATACAGCATTGAAGGCATTTATTGGCCACTCAATGATAATTAATGCTTAAGAAATCGGCAAATAAAAGATGTTCGTTAAAAAAAGCTATAGTAACTAGGAAAAAAGGTCTTCTTAAAGAAGAACTTTGCTGCATCACCATTTTACTATCAGCTGTACAGGTAAATCTTCAAGAATAAATGGTGAGGCCGAGAAAACACAACACTATTTGCAGAAAAAAAAAAAAAAAAAAAAAGTACCTTAAATTTGATTGATTTCTAGAGTTGCAATGCATCAATGCATACGTTAACTTCTGATCGGCCTGTCCTATTTCAAAAGATAAAAAAGCTGTAATATCCTTCACTATTTGTTCTGCTGAATAAGTTGTTAGTAAAATCAGAAATCTAAATCGATGGCAGGCTTAGGCTTGCTTAGCCATGTTGGAGCTTCTACAGTCGTGCTTATTGAGTACCAAAAAGCACTAAAACAAAGCAGCTTCATAGTGAAGCAAAAGTAGAAGCTTCGATGGAGCTTCTACTTTTTGAGCTAAGAAACT
Source organism: Tillandsia fasciculata (assembly GCA_029168755.2). NCBI lineage: Eukaryota > Viridiplantae > Streptophyta > Magnoliopsida > Poales > Bromeliaceae > Tillandsia > Tillandsia fasciculata. Next base: position 2,286,507 of record CM054943.1, on the reverse strand, counting down.
CATTTCAACTTTCAATATATAGCAAAAGCTATAACCACGCTGTTTGCCAATCACTTGCCTGCTACTTTTCACAATAGAAAATCTGTTCAAGAGCTAGGCAAAACAGACATTTCCTCCGGTTTCAAGCAGCAGTAGAATAGTAGTAAAAGAATAACAAAACGATAGTTGGCATTCAAGCAATACTTACAGCAAGAAAATTTTCGTTAAAGACCTCCAAGCGACCTGTGTAAAACATGTATGTGACCTGTTGTGTGAATCAAGCGAAATTGGACAGTTAATAAACCAATCAATATGAATCTAAAGCCATAAATGTCCATCCAACACTAATGGCGGAAAAACATGTAGTTCCCTAACCTTGTCTTTAGCTGGAAACTCCTCAAAGTCAAATATCCGAGCAGTTTCAATACTTCTTATGACGCTGCGACAAAGGTGAACAGTGCCAAGCTGCAAAATACAAATAGCAAACATTAGCCTGGAGTCATTACCGAGAAAGATAACAATGGATACAGTACTGCATGGTGAAATAAGTGAAGCAATCTGAACCAAGTCGACTTGATGAAAGAATCTATATTAAATGGTGATCTGGTTTTCGGTTTGGCCTATGTTAGATCGAGAAGGTTAAAGTAAATTTTTATAGAGATTCATACAAGCAAAAGAATGTATTTCCTCCTGCAACAAAACCCAAGAACAACGCAATAGAAAAAAGATCCCAATTGACATAATACAATCAAAATAAGGAATCCAATCAACATCAAAAATAAGAGATAAGAAACAAACCTTGAAGTATATTTTGAACAATTGGCAGGTGACATATAATGCTCCAACACGTTTAGGCCCTTTGCCCTGTAAAATTTGCAGGCTGCGATGAGTATATAAAAGTTACCAAAAAATCAAAACTGATGCTTAAAAGCATCGAGAACCAAGAAGATTAAGAGTTCCATTTTCATCATCATAACACGATGAAACTAAGTTGAATCAGCGTCGAGATGTTCTTGCATCTAGCTATTAAGTAGAAACACAAACTAAAATAAGAACATAACGAAATACTGAGCTAAGTATTAACTAAAATAAGAACGTCGCGAAGTTAAGTTGAATCAGTGTCGAGATGTTCTTGCATCTAACTATTAACTATCATTCATCACGAAGACTCTTCAACAATCCTAGCATGTACTTCAAGCAACAATTACAATTAAAAACCAAAGTAATTTATTGAGCAAAAACCTGAGCTAAACCGAACTAATACCTTTGGCAAAGCACTGCATGTAACAAAACAGGGCATTTAACACAATCAAGGTACAAAATTAAACTACAAGATCAAAGCTTTCTCAAGATCGGAGGGGCATGATACCGCAAGAGCCCCGAAGACCTTCATCAGGAACGATCCTGCGCTCTGCAGCTTCTCTGGATTCTTATCATTCGACGCCAACTCCCTATCCGCCTATAAAAAATTTAGAGAATTTAAACCCTAAACCCTAATTTCTCCCCCAAAACGCTAAAAACCCTGTCTTTTATCAAAAAAAAAAAAAAAAAAATCAGAGAAGCACGATTACCTTCTCAGCAAGCAACCTTATCTCGAGCGCCACGACATGCATCGCCTCCATCGCCCACGACGTCTCCCAATTCCGAAACTCCTGTAGGAACGCACTGAGCGATCCACCACCCCAACCTCATCAGATCCCTAAAAACCTCATCGGAAACTCCAAAAGAGGGGGGAAAGTGAGAGAAAGAGCGATCCTCTTACTTTGCGGCTTTCTCGTAGGAGGCGTAGGCGTCGGCGAAGCGGCGGAGGCGGTAGCTGTGGAGGGATCGGAGGAGGGGGATTAGGGTTTCGCCGAGGTTGGAGAACCTCTCCGATTGGTTCACCAAGCGGGCCCAATCGTGGAAGGCAACGAGGGCATCGGCGAGGCCGAGGAGAGGGCAAGGGGAGGAGGAGGAAGAGACGGCGAGGAGGGGCTTGAGGGCTCCTCCGTCCTGCGAGGCCATGGCGTCGGAGAAGCTCGAGAGGTAGGAGGAGATGCGGCGGTGAGCCTCGCCCATGCTGAGGTACGCCATGGGAGGCGAAAGCGAAGGTCGAAGTCGAGAGATCGAGAGATCGAGAGAAAGAGAGCGAGCGAGACGAAGGAGACGAGTTCGGTGCTATTTGATGATTGGGGAAAAGAATTCGGCGACGAGTTACCTCCGCAATTGGATTCGGCGACGAAATGCGTCTTTAAAATCGGTGGTGGCGAGGAATGCGAAATTCGGTGACGAAATGCGTTGTATCGCCGACTTCAGTGTCAAGTTCGTTTGCCGACTTTTAGCAAAGTTGTTTCCCAATAGTATTTAGTTTGATATTAGATAAAATAAAATTAAGACAAAAATATATAAAAATATAGAAACCACAAAAAATAGTTTCTCATAATATTTTTTCACTACACAAAACGTATTTTCCTGAATTCCCAAATCTCAAATAGAGAATTGCTATTTCTACTTCCAATAAATGGTTATTAATCTTACATTCACACCCATCTAAGAATGTAAACAATTATTTTTACAATTTTTATATTAAAAAATAATAAAATGAGTATAAAAATATTAATCTTTGTATGTATAGAATATAAAATTTATACCTACTTTCTCCTTGTACAGATAGAATTGCTGTTTAGATTATGGTATTGAAAGTGTCAATCAAAATTAGCTAGTTATGTGGAATTTATATTATATATTATATTTTTTGTGTTTTTTTTTGTGTATAATTTATTGAATGGCATATTGGATTGTTGATTCAGATGAACTGCAACTAGAATTTCATTTGACTTTATAAATTGCTACTAAAATTTTTTATTTTTTGAAAATGCATAGAAGAACACGTTTATGTGCAAAAATTATGTCGTTGTTTGTAAGTGCACACGAAAATATATATTATATAATTTTGATGAAAAAAGTAAAATCATCTAGCATTACAATTTTTCGTCTCTCCGATGAATTTTCTATACATCGGTTATTTTTATCGTCTCCTCGACCATCTCCTTTTTCAAATCGTCTACATCGGTCATCCGACCGTTAAAACTGTAGTTGTACACTTTGTACTCATGGCAGCTAGCGAAAATCAAGAACACAGCAAAATTCACCGCACCCAACACCGCCAACATCCAATAAAAGTAATCCAATCTCCCTTCGTTGAGATTGTTCTTAATCCAACCCCCGTTGGTCGCCTTGTCGACTAGCGCGACGAGCACGCTGCTGAGGAAGAAGCCCATCGATAGCGTGGCGAGGAACAGCCCCGTGCTCATCGACTTCATCCGTTCGGGCCCTTCGCGGATGAAGAACTCGAGCTGGCCGACGTAGGCGAACGCCTCCCCCGCGCCCACGAGGAAGAACTGCAGGACGAGCCAGAAGGCGCTTATGTTCGTGCCGAGATGGACGGCGGCGTCTCTTCGCTTTCGCTCGACAAGTGCAGCTACCGACATGGCCACGACGGAGAGGAGCAGGCCGATGGCGACGCGCTGGAGGCTGGTGAGGCCCTGGGGGGAGCGGGTGACGAAGCGGCGGGCGAAGGGGACGAGGAGCTTCTCATTGAGGGAGGTGAAAAGGAGGATGGAGAGGAAGAGGAAGACGGAGAGGGAGGCTGCGGGGACGGGGAACGAGCCGAGGCGGAGGTCCATGTATGTCGCTTGCTCGACGGAGAACGTGGTCATCTGCGAGTATACGGTCCAGAAGAGGATGCAGGTGGACCAGATTGGGATGAGTTTGAGGACCATCTTCACTTCCTCGACTTGTGTTACCGTTGCTGCTGCGTCCAACTCTTCCTTGTTTGATTCAGAATCGTCGAATAAGACGATCGCAGCTTTGTCTAAGCACCTGCATTTAAGTAAATATATTATAGTGTCATATTCAGAAGATCGAATTTGATCGAATCATAAATCAAGTTTTATTAAGTGAATTGATTAGGATCAAATAGTTAGATCTTACAACCACCAATGAGATGCACCCAACACATGCTTTAATATTCGGACAATACTCCCTACATTTTAGTTACTTTACCTGAGCTTATTTGTGTGAGCCACTTTTGCCACGTGGAACTCATTGAGCTGAGTCAAATCATCAGGGTGGACTAACCCCCTCTTCTTCCATGCGAACCACAGTACTCTCCCGATAACGGTCAATGGACTTCCCTCAGGTCTACGATATCTGTGTTGAATATAAAATATTAAAATTTTCGTGAAAAATTTATTTAATATAAATTTATTTTGTTTTAGCTGTACCTGTAACGGGCCGTCCCGGCGATGAGCACTCCCACCGCGGCCACCATGGCCGCGGCCGCCACGCCGTACCCCCACCCGCGGCCGACGTTGTCCTGGACGTAGACAAGCACCGTCACCGCGAAGAGCGAGCCCAGGCTGATGCAGAAGTAGAACCGGTTGAAGAAGAAGACCATCGACTTCTCCTCCTCCGGGTCGCGGCTGTCGAACTGGTCGGAGCCGAAGCCGGAGACGTTGGCCTTGATCCCGCCCGCGCCGAGCGCGATCGTGTAGAGCGAAGCGAACAGCATCGCCAACTGGCCCCCGGTCGCCGCCGCGCACTCGCCGTGGCTCCGCCGGAAGTCGTCGCAGGCTGGCGGCCGCATGCCGGGGACCGACGATGCAATCGTCAGCAAGCAAACTCCCTGCAGATGAAAAATAAAAAATAATATATATATATATATAACAAAAATAATCAGTATAATTATTATTATATATTAATGCTGACTTATTAATAATATTTTATATAGTATTAAAATCTAATTTGCAATGATTATCTAATGATAGTCAACATACAGTAGCAGTGATGGCAGCAGAGATGACGATGGTCAGATAGCGGCCGAGCTTGGCGTCGGCCAGAAAGCCGCCGAGGAGGGCGAGGAGGTTGAGCGTGCCCATAAAATTGGTCACGATGTTTGCGGATCGCGACGTCGAGAGGTGTAAATCCCCCACCAGATATGTCACCAGGTTCATCGAGATCCCCATCACGCACACCCTCTCCGACAGCTCCGCTCCTGTAAATATACAAATTTAGATCCTGTCGTCGTTCAGATATTCTGATTCTGCAATTTGTAAACTCATTTTTACTTTCCGTCACAGCACAACTCTTAAAACTTTACTATCAATCAAATGGGCTCTTATAACATCTTTTAGTCTAAAATGATCGACAAATTAACCAGTTATTTTGTTGTGACAAGAAGTTAAAATAGCTTGTTTCGCACTGATGTAGCATGTAACCAGCTCTTAGTCAAGCAAACTAGAATGCATAATACGCGCTCTTGTCAAATTACTATCCAGAAACAGTACCAAAAAAATTTTAATATAAAATAAGTTTTTGAATATAAAAAATAATAGCTCTAATTTAAAATTTTTACTTTAAAACTGATTTTGATAAATCGCTCTTCTACGTTTTTTTTTTTAGAAAAGCCTCACCTAAGATGAGCCCTGCGGCGAGCCATCCACCAGTTTTAGATTTATCAACAGGATTTCCTCTGAAATCTACAACTAAGTTATTGTCACCACTCTCATCATCTGCGCAAGTGCCTCCAACGTACACCTATCGGAAAAAAGAGAATTAATTAAACATTGAAAAATATGATAAAATTAGGTAAATAATAAAGGCTCAAAAGAATATGAAATGAAATATATATATATATATATATATATATATATATATATATATATATATATAGTGAGATTTATATATTTTTAAAAGTATAAGTCAATTTATGTTTGTAAAATTTTTATAATTAAATTTGTATTGAAATTTGCGCTATTATAAAGTCAAATAAAAAAAGAGAAAGAAAAAATAAAAAACACAAATCTTAATACAAATTTAATGATAAAAAATTTACAATTATAAATAAATTTATATTTTTAAAAATATATAAAAACTACTCATATATATATATATATATATATATATATATATATATATATATATATATAAAGTAATGTTAGTGTTTTTGGTAATGTTAATGGTTACCATGATTGATAAGTGTATATGGAGAGAGAGAGAGAGAGAGAGAGAGAGAGAGGTTTGTAGAGAGCTTGAGAAATGGATTGATAAGTGTATAGAGAGAGAGAGAGAGAGAGAGAGAGAGAGAGAGAGAGAGAGAGAGGTTTTGTAGAGAGCTTGAGAAATGGGTGAGGAGAAGAGGTAGAGGGTGTGTGGTTATATAGGGCGAGATGAGAGAGAGAGAGAGAGATATTTAGAGAGAGGTAGAGTGTGTATTGTGCACATCATCTATCAGTGCCCATTGTGTGGACGGGCTAGTGATTTAGAGTTATAGATATTTGCGTATAAGTCTCTGTAATATTATTTATTTACATCGATATATATATATATATATATATATATTCGCATAAACTGTAAAATTTTACATAAAAATATTATCCGTATACTTACAATATATATAGGTGAAAGTCTTATATCTTGGTCTCTTAATTAAAAGTTTAAATTTATTCACTTTTCTTATTAAATTTATTTAATATTAAAAACTGAAAAAAATATTTAAAATCACTTAGATAATAAGCTGTATAATATATATATATATATATATATATATATATATATATATATATATATATATATATATTGTAATACTTTGTATGTTCATATAGTATTTTTTATTTATATATATATTTTTTAGAAAATAGTTGATGAGAATATATATTTTTTAGAAAATAGTTGAATTTTCTCATCATCTATCCATTTATGTGTTTCGTTTTTTTTGAACAAAATTATGTTTAATAATATGCTTTTTATATATATATATATATATATATATATATATATATATATATATATATATATATATATATATATATAGTAGAGCTTATATGTTTTTAAAAGTACAAGCCAATTTATATTTATAAATTTTTTACCATTTAATTTGTATTGAGATTTATAAATTTTTTACCATTTAATTTGTATTAAGATTTGTGCTATTGTAAAGTCAATTAAATATATATATATATATATATGTAATTTATTATTTCGATTCAAAAGTATCGGAGAGATGTTTTAGAATAAAATATAAAAATACAGCTTATAAATATGAAAAATACTAGATGTACATTTCAAATAGTATATACATCTTATACCCCATCTATTCTAAGATATGATGAATTCCATATTTTTCGATGTGATGAATAGATGAATACCAATTCTAAAATGGATTAGGTGTAGGATATACACTCCATTCAGAATATCCAAGGTAGTATAGCTCTATAAATATATTAATAAATAAATTTCAGGGGTAATTTTGTAATCAGTGGGGAAATAATCATTGGAGAGATGGGCAATTGAGTGCTCTTAAGAAAAGTTGAGAACGACACTACGTGTTTTCGTACACAAAATAAAATAAATAAATAAACTCTTCGGTGTGACGGATACACACCGCAGGTGACTGGGCCGTTGTGATTATGGCACGTGGGGTTGGGACTCTCACGATTGCGACACGTGGACTCAACACTGTGGGGTCCGCCTTTCAGTGTCACATGTTCCGTAAAATAAAAAAAGAAAAAAAAAAAAAAGAAAAAGAAAAAAGGAAGAGGGTGGGCTAAAAGTAAAGGTACAAGAAGGTCAAAAATGTTTTGATCCAACATGTTGGAACTGTTGCCACGTGTCCCTGTTTTTTATACCCGGTTTTGTGGGACCCACTTTGTGGGTTAGGTCAGCATGAGACACGTGGCGTGATTGGAAACACATATTATATGTCGGGATTGAGCACTAAAATGAATTTGAAAAGTAATATGTCGAACATAAAAATGACAAAATATGGTATAATGTGATACGAATCAAATTATAGATAATACTTTATTATAGAGTTTTTTTCTTTATGCTTTCATATGATGGGATAATATTGGATCTTTTTGTATGTTTATCATGCACCGTACAAATTAAAATATATATATTTTTTATTTTATAAAAATAAAAGAAAGTATATTTTTAATTTGGGAGTATTGGATGTGAACTGAATGAAACTGGAACCACAAAATGATCCGTTGTCGATCAGATCTTGACTTGCAAACGATCGATTGGATTGTAAAGAAATTGACTCAATCAAATTCTTCTCAATCAAACACTCGAGTTCGTGAAGAAATGAAGCTCGGCTTAATGAACCGAATGGTTCTTGTATTGATTTGAAAAGTAACCGATTACAAAATTAGATTATTTCTAAAAAAATAAAAAAATTATAGGAAAAACTATAAATCTAATCTAGAAAACGATAAATGCTGAAATTGAAAGAAATAAAAATAACAATAGTCGCTGGCTTATGAGATTACAGAACTTTTTTTTTTATAGAAAAATTCGCCTATTTATACTACTATGGACTCTTCTATTGAGACTTCGCTATTTTCGGTAATAGCGCATCGCTCGGTCATATTTTTTTTTAAAATTACTTATCATTTTGAATAATGACGCATTTCTTGGCTCTGCCTGTTAGAGCGTTATTGGGCCAGAATCGTGTCGGCTGCGGACTCCACGTCCCGTGATCTCAGTCGATTCCATCTATAACTTATTTGGATTCAGATATTTTTTTTCTCGACTCATGGCATATCACTTGTTGTCTTTCGATTTGTTCATGCCAGTTGACTAAGTTGATCGACCACGTATCGTCTTTTAATTTGATTGAACCGATTGACCATCTTGACCGTCCATTTTTTCAGCTTTAACAGCGATCAACTCTTAATAGCAAACAATTAAACAGTTAGAATGCATTGCAGGGCTAAAACGTTTATCGAATACGAACACGAACAAGAATACGAATAAAATATCAAAATATTAAATAGCTCATGTGGTGTTGGCCTCTTTGGAGGTGGTGGTCCATGAGCATGCGTATGATAAGGTTTTGGTTTGTTTCCACTTTTTCTTTCTTTTTTTTTTTTCTCATTTTTTTTTTTTTTTTGGAAAACTTAATTCAATGATTAATTTGTTGATCACAAAAAAGAGATAATGATATGTAGAGTTTTGCAAGCCAAAATGATTGAGGAGTGTCACTTATCTACGCAAATCATAATCATCATGATTACTAAAACTCAAGAAATTAAATGAGTTTGAGTGGTAAATGTCTTTGACTAGCTAATTATATATATATATTATTTTTAAAAAAATTGACTAGTCTATAAGTATATATACATATAAGTAGAAAATAAAATAAAAAATCAAAATTTAATCCACAAGAGTTATCCACAAAATAATTAAATTTATGGTGCCTTAATTAAGTGGAGATGCTAACATAATATAAATACCATCTCAACATTATTATTTGATTTTGCGTAAATTAAATACCTCCAACTCTGATGTTATACGATATGATAATCTTATTTACAAGCTTACATTATTACAGAACGAAATATATCTTTTATATATATATATATATATATATATATATATATATAGAGTTGGGCTGGAATGCTATTGATAGCACCAGCCCAACTTTGCCACCCATTTTATAGTCATTGGATCGCATTGAGATTCGTGGAGGCTCTTTAATGAGAAAAAGAGAAAAGAAAAAGTAAAAAGAAAAAGTAAAAAATAAAAAGCTTTTCTTTTTAATTAAAGGGCTTGCACGAATCTCAATGCAATCCAATGGCTACAAAATATATGGCAAAGTTGGGCTGGTGCTATCAATAGCATTCCAGCACAACTCTATATATATATATATATATATATATATATATATATATATATATATATTAGCTATTATTGTTGTTTCTATTAATTAATATTGTCGAGAAATCTAATCTCAACATAATTAGTAAAAAAAGATTCTTAACCAAATACCATAATAAATAATTATTATTTGAGGTTATTATATCTTTTGGTGTTTAGAACTACGTACCCTTCTTTTTGTTTAATTATAAATTAATGGAGCATACCTAATCATTTATAAAAAGATATGTTTCTCCAAGCTTGGTATAATTATTTGATGTGAGATGTGTTTGGATGCTTAATTTAATACTTTTGTTGTAAAACACACTAGAAGTGTACATGATATATATATTGATCACCTTTTGAAAAAAATGAATTGATGGATCCTTGGGTATGGTGTGTGCTTCACCAAAAAGCTATTTTAATTAATTTCAACCACAATTTCTCACCACAAATTAGGATTTTTTTTTAAATCATTTTGAAGGACAATTATTAGTTACACTTTATACAAATAATTTATGAAACTAATTAACTAAGGAACACATGAAGTGCATGAACATGAATATCATTATTTTATGTGTTCTTCATAGCATAGTTATAAAATACTCTAATGTTTAAAGTGTACATTAATTATTTCCCATGCTATTTACTAGTTCCTAATTATTTATTTATAGTGAAAATAATATTTGCTTAAAGGGTCATCTTATTGTCACTATAAAAAAAAATCTCAATATAAGAACGCTTTTTACATGATACTGGAAGGAAGCGTTTTTTAACGTTCCTATAATATAGTAAATACTGACGTTTAAAAAAGGAATAATTGCCTGTGTAATTCTGAAATTTGAAGAAATATCTGATTTACCTCTCTTATTTTTTTCTTTCCAATATAACCTTCATGCGTTCCACCGTTATTAAAAATATCCCTACCGTTTCCCTTTGTTAAGTTAACTAGGGTTAAACTAGAGTTAAATAATAATCGAAGTTGAAAACTATCAGATATACCTATTTTGCCCGGGTTTAGAGTTTAGGATTTTTTAGGGTTTTAGGGTTTTAGGGTTTAGGGTTTAGAATTTTTTAGGGTTCTAGGGTTTAGGGTTTAGGGTTTTAGAGTTTAGGGTTTAAGATTTTTTAGAGTTTTAGGGTTTAGGGTTTAGGGTTTTAGGGTTTAGGGCTTTAGGGTTTTAGGATTTAGGGTATATTTGAAAGGGCAAAATAGTAATTACACACAGATAACGGCAGTTCCAAACGGTACACTAACAGAGTTTAACTTCAGGGGTATTTTGGAAAGAAGTTGGAACGTAAGAAGGGTAGTTTTAATATTAGCCTTCTAAGAGAGGTAAATCTGAAAACAGAAAAAATTTTAAGGGTATATAGGAAATTGCCCCTTTAAAAAAATATTATCATATTCTATTATATCGAACTAATTTATTAAATAATAAATTTTATCATTATTTTTAATTTTTCGACGCTTTAAAGTATCCGAATTTTAAAAGATCATAACGCTTTAAAACGTTAAAATATATATATACGTGACGATTTTTTATTTGCAGACGTTTTAACCATGCGCTTTCGAATATAATACTAGGCTAGATTATATTAAAATATTTTTAAATATTATTAAATATTTAAAAAAAGCGTCTTTAATTTTTTTGCGCCCAGTAATATTTGAAATGGCGGAATGTGTTGGCCAAAATTACAATCGAGATTCGCGAACGCTGTGTCTATACGCATTAAGTAAATTAATTATATATTTATAGCCGTTTAAATTTTTAAGATGAATAATTATCGTCAATAATAATATAATAAGTAGTATTAAAATTAAAGATTCGATTTTTACATGCTGCAAAAGTTTTTCTTTGGGTTGATCCTAGTCAATAGATAATTTATTTGCTATGTTTTCAACTTATAAGTTTTTTATGAATTAAAAACTCTACATCTTTTCTCCTTTTCTTCGTTTTTTTTTCATAAAATGCGGAACACCTACCAACCTCACTGTAGAGAATCCACGCCCCAATAAAATAAAAAAATAAAAAATAAAAATTGCACACATACGTAAAACGTGTAAAAAGCAATGCAATAAAAATAAAAAATATGCCTTAAATCTCACTCGTCAGTTTTCTCTTTTCGACACTAATTTAACGCAAATTGCCTTAAATTTTTAAAATATAATAATTATTTTATATAAGTTTTTAGAGTATGACGGTTCTTTTATATAATTTTACATGGTATCAGAATAGAAAATTCTGATTTTATTAAAAAAAGAGAACATGAATTTGAATTTCATAAAATTTCTAATATTATTTAATTTTCTCTCATTTAATTAAGCTCACGTCTTAGTTTATTAAAATATTTTAAGCTCAAACATAAATAAAATATTAAATATAAAATATATAAGTTATATATAATTTCACCGTTCTAAGCTTTTATAATATAACGTTTATTTTATATAATTTTACATTATATTTATTTTTATAATAAAAAACAAAATGAACGGTTCAAAATAAGTTACATCCACATCTAAGTGTGGTAGTGGAAAATTCCACTTATTCCTTTCTAGTGGACATGAATTATTCTATGAAACTGATTGATTATGATTAGTCCACGAGCACAATATGTTTAATTTATCAATTGAATTTTAAATTTGAAATTAGATATAATCGTTAATTTTTTTTTATTTGCGTCATTGATGATGAGCAATTTATCGTAATATTCTTATAAGATATACATGACAGCGTGGAAAAATAATATTATTATTATTTTAAAAATTCAGAAGAAGAAGGAGAAGGAACAAGCAAGAGACAAATCTACTCATCTAGCCGTGGCCAACATGTAAAACTTGTGGCAAGTCATCTTCTCAATTCAAATTAAATAACACTTATACTTTTTAGGCTAAATTACAGAAAATCCCCTTCTAATATTCTGTTTTTCCACTTTACCCCCTGTCTTTTAAAAGTCGACAACCTGACTCCTCGTAATTACCGAAATATGCATTTACCCCCCTGCCAGATATGAAAGTCCATCCATGAGCCTCTAATGGATGCATTTACCCTTTCCCCCCTGCCAGATATGAATTGGTTTCTTACCAATTTGTTACAAGCAATTGGCTCATTAGAGGCTCATGGATGGACTTTCATATCTGGCAGGGGGGTAAATGCATATTTCGGTAATTACGAGGGGGCAGGTTGTCGACTTTTAAAAGACAGAGGGTAAAGTGAAAAAGCGGGATATTAGAGGGGGGTTTTCTGTAATTTAGCCTACTTTTTATCATGTTTCCCAAAATAAAGCTACGTGTTTCATAAAATCTACGATCGTAACAAAATTGCTGTTCAAATATACAATAAAATAAAAGAATTAAAAATATTATTAGCAAGTTAATATTTTAATATACTTATTTTTTTTGAGAAAAAATAGCATTCTGTCGCTTCATTCATAAGAAAAATAAATTCGGCTACAGAAAAAAGGCAACCGAGCCTCATAGCGAAAAAAAAAAAAAAAAAAAAAAATCTAATCTACACAGAAAGAAATTCAATCCAAACGCGTCTAACGGGTGTTTGCTAACAGATTCCCCACACTATGTTTCTTAAATTCAAAACGTCTTTGGTTGCGTTCTAACTAAACGATCCACCACGTAGCGGTAATGGGTAACTAGTTCCCTTCTCTCATGAGCTCCTTCTTTGATTTTACTTGCTCCCCACAGCTTATCGGCCATTGTGCAATTACGTGCTTCCATTTTATTTGCAAGTAAGCTCTTCAGAAGACATTTCGAGATCTCGCAGTATACAAAGAGATGGTCGGCGGTCTCGGTTGCCCCCAAGCATAGAACACGGTTATTCGGTCTGCTCCATCCTCTTTTCAACAAATTGTCGGTTGTTAGTACCCTTCGCTTAAGGACAAGCCACACAAAAATTTTAACCTTCAGAGGTATTTTGATCTTCCACAATTGAATAAAGCACATGTCATTTACATCACTGTCCTGCAAAAATTTATACATAGATTTAACCAAGAACGTTTCCGATAGCGATCATCTCTATCTTACAACATCCATTCTGTTAGTTAGATGCATGCTTGCGAGAGAATCTTTTAAATTTTGAATCATCTCTTCCTCAAGAGACGAACTTGGTGCAAAACCCCATAGAATTTTTCTCCATCTTCACCCATTACCCCCTGAACAATCTTTCACTCGGCATAATTTGCTCTGTACCGCGCTGAAAACACTATAGAACTGGGTTCGGAGAGAGGTACTACCTAACCAAATGTCCGACCACGTCCCGCTTCCATCTCCAACCGAAAAGATAATACCATACTTAAATAGTTCGCTGGTCCCTAAGACACTCTGCCACCACTGGGAGAATGGTTTGAACGAGGCCCCTTCTTTAAGCGGTCTCCTACGGGTATAATAGATTCCTTCGATCATAGGGCCCCATAGATTGTGCCAGTGCGAGAAAAATCCCCACCACCATTTCACCAGTAACGCTGTGTTTAGATTATCGAGATCCAAGATATCTAGTCCTTCCTCTTTCCTGTCCCTGCAGACTGCTTTCCAATTCACCAAACAATAGCCCCCCATAATGCTGATCCCTCCTTTTCAAAAGAAAGCCCGCCGAAGAGAATCGATACGACGTAGTACCCATTTAGGTGCTATGAAGACGGAAAGGAAGTAAAGTGGTAGGTTTGATAGTACCGAGTTGACTAGAGTAAGCCTTCCCCCCTGAGAGAGTAATTTAGTCTGCCATCTCTCAATCCTTTTTTCAATTTTACTTATGATGCTTCGTCAATCCTCTTTCCGTATGCGGCCTCTCGTCAGTGGAAGCCCAAGATACCTGTAGGGAAAGTTCCAAATGTACACTCGATGATCTTCGCGAATTTCTCTCCCCTGTTGGTTATGCTACCCATATAGAAAAGCTCTGATTTGTTCCTGTTAATTTTGAGACTAAATGCCCATTCAAATAATTGCCACACGAATTTTAGGTTACGGACTTGTCTTTCTTTCGCCTTGCAAAAAAAGATAATGTCGTCGGCGTGTTGAATAATCGCGATTTTCACCTCGTCTGTCCGGCCGACACCTCTAAGTAGATTGTTACTGATAGCTTTTTCCAACATCCTAGCCATACCTTTCGCCTCTAATAGATAAAGGAATGGGCACAGAGGATCCCCTTCGCACAGGCCTTTTTGAGTTTGATTCATTTCCTGGGGGCCCCATTGATCAAGATAGCGACCTTGACGTTTTTCTGCTACCCATATAGAAAAGCTCTGACCTGTTCCCGTTAATTTTGAGACCAGATGCCTATTCAAATAATTACCACATGAATCTTAGGTTACAGACTTGTCTTTCTTTCGCCTCGCAAAAATAAATAGTGTCGTCGGTGTATTGAATAATCGCGATTTTCACCTCGTCTGTCGGACAGACACCGCTAAGTAGATTGTTACTGATAGCTCTTTCCAACATACTAGTCATACCTTCCGCCACTAACCGATAAAGGAACGGGAACAGAGGATCTCCTTGGCATAAGTCTTCTTGAGTTTGATCCATTTCGTGTGGGCGTTTAATATACTTAATTGATAGTCGAAACAACTTTCAAAATTGAAATAACATGGAGAAGCCGATGGAAATTGAGATGAATTGTTTAGTTTAGACGAGCAAATTGTACGAGTAGCATATTCTATACAATTGCGACAAATTTCTGATACTTTACAAATTATAATTTAGTTGTAGATCAAGTTTATTGTTACTAAAAAAACATGAACCGACGGCCTATTATTGAATGCAGATCTCACCATCGAGCAGGTGGTGGGCGAAGTTACGAGCACTGACCGCACTGAAGCATAGCGAAATGCTTACGACCTCATCTCGCGACCATCGAGCCGAGTTCCTTTCTGGCTTCACTGCATGAACTGCTGCTGGATCTCCAGAATCCTAAGCTCAGCTTTCGACTTTCGTCTACGAAACAATAGCTTCTGAATCCTAAATCCTAAACCCTAAATTTTTCTTTGGAACAAATCGACAAACACATTGCATTCAAACACATTTCTCCCTCTTCAGCTCCTCAAGCACTCAAAACCCTAATCGAGCTCCCACCATGGCGCGCGACCCTTCTCTCTCCCAACCTCTTCTTCTTCGTCGTCGTCGTCCTCCTCGCTATCCCACGCAAAATCCTCGCTTTCGATCTCGTCCTCGTTATAGGTCCACTCCAACCTCTTCAGCACCTCCCGATCCCTCCACCGCCCCAACATCGCCGGCGCCGCCGCCCTCGCCTTGCCGGAGACCACCTCCGCCCACCGGAACCCCACGTCGGCGCTACGCCTCAGCGCCCCCTCCGCCTCGTCCCCCACCACCACCGTCCTCAACCGCCGCCTCCGCGCCTCTCCGAGCAGCTCCGCAAGCCCCGAATCGTCGGAGACCAGCACCACGCACCCGAGGATCCCCTCGTCCATGGCGCCGACCACGCGGTCGCGGATCGCCCGGCGGGGCGCGCCCTCGACGGCGCGGACCCTGACCCCGGCGCGGCGGAGCTCGTCGGCGGGGCCGCGCGGGGCCGCGCGGAGGTCACGCGCGGCCTTCTCGAATCTGGCGAGCTTGGGGGCGAGCGCGGCGGCGAGGCGGACGCGGCGGGCGCCACGGGCGGAGGCGAGGCGGCGGAGGTGCTTGGCGTGCTCGGGCTCGTGGATCTGGGTGAAGTGGCGGAGGAGCTTGGCGGGGACGAAGAAGTTGCGTCCACAGACGCGGCACGGGGAGGGGGAAGGGGAAGGGGAAGGGGAGGGCGATGGTGGGGAGGGGAGGAGGGAGCGAGGGGCGGCGAAGGCGAGGGAGAGGCGGAGTGGGCCGAAGGAGGAGGCAGCGAGGTGGAGGCGCACGGCGGCGTCATGGAGGGGGAGGGTTGTGGTGGTGGTGGTGGTGGGCTTCGAGCTCAGGTCCCAGAACACGCCCACGCCCATGGCGGAGGAGGAGGAGGGTTTAGGGTTTAGGGTTCGGGAGAGGAGCTGTTTGGGGAAGATAACCATCTTTCAGGTCCTTGCACGCAAAATGGCATCCGTGGATGGACGCTTGCTGCTGCTCATTGCGAACTTGTACAGATAATTAACTAGAAATATTTAACTATAACTCAGGGACCTGGATGCAATTTAATTTTCGACCTTCCTTAAACTGTAAAATCTCCAATCACCACTACCGAGCACCACCACCTTATCCTTCTTCTTCCTCCATTCACTCTTTAGCGCGCGCGCTCTCTCTCTCTCTCTCTCTCTCTCTCTCTCCTCCGATGCTTCTTCCTCTCGCTCACCCTTCCCCCTTCCTCTCCCCCAAACCCCTCGACCCCCGTACCCGCCATTTCCTCCCCCCATTAACCCCCAAACCCTCCCCGAACCCTAAACCCTTCCTCCCCCGCCTCCGATCTTCCTCCTCAGCAACCCCCACCTCCCCCAAAACCCTAGCCAAATCCGCCATTAAGCGCATCTCCGACAAGCTCCGTAGCCTCGGCTACCTCGCCGATGAACCCCGCGATCGCCGCCCCACCACCACAGGCCCTGGCTCCCCCGGCGAGATCTTCGTCCCCACCCCGCACGAGATCCCCATCTACCGCGTCGGCTCCACCCTCGACGTGAGCTGGAGCACCCCGGCGAGCCCGGTCCCCGAGCCCGGGTCGGGCGCCGCCATTACCAGGTTCCGGGAGCTGTGGAGGAGGGAGAGGGCGCAGGCGCCATCCCCGCGGAGGGATTCTAAGGGGGCCGCCGCGCCGTCAGTCGCGGAGCTGATGATCCCCGCGGAGGAGCTGAAGCGGCTGCGGAGCTTGGGGATCAGGATCAGGAAGCGGCTCAACGTGGGCAAGGCGGGGATCACGGAGGGGATCGTGAATGGGATCCACGAAAGGTGGCGGAGGAATGAGCTCGTGAAGATCAAGTGCGAGGATTTGTGTAGGATGAACATGAAGAGAACCCATGAGATTTTAGAGGTGAGATTGGGTCTGAAGTTAGCATCTTTAACTCTTCTTATCATCTGTTTTAAAATGCAGAGATTATGCTTTTTAGCTCATAGGAATAAGCATATTTCGTTGACAATAGCATGTGTTTTACAACCAAAACATTGGGGATTATGCGCCGTTTGGATGTAATAGTATGTTGATGGCCAAATTTCAACCACATGTGTTTGGTTTTAACTCTGTTTTTCTTTCTGGTTTGTTATTAGCTATGTTTAGTTGAGAATAAAAACATTTATTACAGTATATAGCCTCACAAATGGAACCTTATCACTTTGCATAGCTTGGGGGTTAAGCTTTAGGTTACTCTAGCAGCTTACCAAAGCAATAGAGTGTGATAACTCAATATTTTGTTAGGTTCAGCTGGTTGTAGTTATAATTCAAATGAAGAATCTGTTACACAGATGCTTCCATTTTAAAGCTCATTTGTCTGTTTTTGTTTGCGATGTTTGAGTTGGTGAGATTCCTAATCTCTGCTATTTTTAATGTCTAGATGGAAACCATTATATTGGTAACATTTGATTCAGTTTAGTGATAAAATAGACACATTTAAATCACTTTAACTCTTTTAGCATTCTTTTTACATGAAATTGCTCAAATTCGATGCAATTTCTTGTGCCATTAGTGAGTATATTGTTTAATGTTGTACATGTACGCCAGTTAGCTTTCAAGTTGAAAATCTGCTGATCTTAGTCGAGCTTATATTACTATACTGTAGGTTGTTCACTGTATTATTGCATTTTGATAACTTGGTGGTGCATCTTCTAATTAGGATTCCCTATTACTCCCAGAGAAAAACTGGAGGTCTAGTTGTTTGGAGATCTGGAAGTATCATCATCTTGTATAGAGGCACCGATTATAAATATCCTTACTTCCATGATGGGGACCGAAAGAATGAAAATGCAGACGAAGAATCTTCAGAC
Source organism: Tillandsia fasciculata (assembly GCA_029168755.2). Taxonomy (NCBI): domain Eukaryota; kingdom Viridiplantae; phylum Streptophyta; class Magnoliopsida; order Poales; family Bromeliaceae; genus Tillandsia; species Tillandsia fasciculata. Next base: position 2,267,954 of record CM054943.1, on the reverse strand, counting down.
CCTAGCATGGATAATCAAGTAGCAAATGAGCAAGATACAAATTCACAGTCGAAATTACCTGTAAATCCTTCAGATGAAGTACATAATGCTCCAGTTCGCACCTCCTTGGTGGCTGGTGTTGGTTCTCCAAATAAGGTGCGGCTACAACTACCTGGCGAAGTCAAACTTGAAGAAGATGCTGACAGATTGCTGGATGGGTTGGGCCCACGGTTTTCTGATTGGTGGGGTTGCGATCCTCTACCTGTCGATGCCGATTTACTACCGCCTATTGTTCCTGGGTTTCGCAAGCCTTTCCGCCTTCTTCCATTTGGTATAAAACCAAAGTTAACAGATAGGGAAATGACTATACTGCGTAGGCTCGGACGGCCCTTACCATGCCATTTTGCACTTGGTGAGACTATATAGTCTCTCAGTTTTTAGTATCTATCAGATCTGTAGATAATTGTTGTTTGAATAACATTACAACTTTTGCTATTGTAGGGAGGAACAGAAACCTTCAGGGATTGGCTGTCTCCATGATCAAGCAGTGGGAGAAATGTGAGATAGCTAAGATTGCAATTAAAAGAGGTGTGCAGAACACAAACAGCGAATTAATGGCCCAGGAGCTAAAGGTAGGTAGGTTTTACCTACCAAACAAGCTGTAAATATGAACATCTGGTAAATAGTTAAGGCTCCAATAAATGTCAGGATTGTATATATAATATATTTACTTTAGGCTTTGTCTTTGCTGTTTTCATTTTCATAAGAAACTTCGAACACCAAGAATTTCTGATTACTAAGCCATATGCTGATTCTAGAAACTTGAATATATTAGGATTTAAGAAACTTGTTTCTACACCTAATTACCTCATAGATATTGATCATTGTATTGGAAAATCTTGCAGCAACTGACTGGAGGAACACTTCTATCCAAAGATAAGGAGTTCATTGTATTTTACAGAGGGAAAGATTTTCTGCCCCCAGCTGTCTCTCTTGCAATAGAACAGCGGAGAACTAGTGGGAACTCTGAATTGACTAACCCAAAGCAGAACAAGAAAGAGCAGCATTTAGCTGTTAGAGATGCTTCTGAACCTAAGTTTGACAATGGAGCCTCAGGAGATGGACTTCAAGATAACGGAAAAAAAGAAACTCTTGCCTCAAAGGGTAGGACAAAGGCTGTGAACTTGACTCTTAAAAAGGTGGAGACTAAGTTATCTCAGGTACATCTCAATTTTTTGTTCTTAATATTTGTTGTGGAAATTCTGTAAATGCATTCATGAATTTGGTGGATGCATGAAAGATGTTGTTGTGATTATCTAATTTAATGTATCTTAATTTCATTTTAGGCCATAGCCAAAAAGGAAAAGGCAGAGCAGCTTCTGGCTGAGCTGGAAAAATCAGCTGAGCCTCCTAAAGCAGAACCCGATAGGGAGGCTATTTCACAAGAAGAAAGATACATGCTGAGGAAAGTTGGATTGAGGATGGATCCTTTTCTATTGCTAGGTGAGTTTATTTTCATCACTTCTAGCAATACATTTATTATTTGAAAGTGGGTCCTCCAGCAGTTGACAAATAAATTTCTCAGTTTCCTATCTTGATGCACTTCATATTTTACATGGCCATGGAGAAACTATCGTCTAAAATTGTTCTTAAAAAACAAAACAAAATGTAAAATACCAAGATTTCATGTTTGTCCATTGTGATTACTGTTTTCCTACTTTTTTTGCATTAAGGTGATTGGCATAGGGCCTTTCATTTTTCTCTTGAGTTTCCTTTCATTTGTCTCTTGAGTTTTTTGTCTTTCATAGATGAAGATTATTCCCTATATATAAATTTACATTTAGTAACTTGTTTGGCTTTATTCATATGATCTGGTAAACTTGAACTTGATCTCCATAAGTAACCCATATAAGGTATTGTACAGTGGAAAAAAATAAGGTACCTATTTTGAAACCCTTTGTCCGTTTTCTTCCTTTGATACTCAGGCAGGAGAGGAGTATTTGACGGAACAGTTGAAAACATGCACCTTCACTGGAAATATCGGGAGCTTGTAAAGGTTATATCAAAATACCGTTGCATCAAAGAAACTGAAAGTGCAGCTCGGATTCTTGAGGCTGAAAGTGGTGGTATACTGGTAGCTGTGGAGAGAGTGAGCAAAGGCCATGCAATTATTGTATATCGAGGAAAGAACTACCGAAGGCCGGCAAACTTGAGACCTAAGTCTCTGTTGAATAAAAGGGAAGCAATGAAGCGCTCTTTGGAGGCTCAGCGTCGTGAGGTGAAAAAGAAAACTCTTTCCCTCAATCTGGTCTATCGCTGGTTAACATGTATATAACTTACCTGAACTATCGAAATGGATACTTGAACTGTAATATTTCCAATATTACTACCTAATATTTTTTCCCTTTTAGGAAATTCTGTCAAGTTTTGTAAGTTAATGGTTTCGGTCAAAAATGTTCTAGAATATTCTGCTAACAGAATATTCTATTAAGTTGAGAAAGTTAAAAGTACTATTGACAAAAAAACTAACTGTAAGGTTAGGTAGTTAAAATCCAAAACTTTGTAAGTTCAGGTGCTATATCAAAGTGCACTACAGTTCAAGAAGCTCTTTGTGTTTTACCTTTTTTCTCTTTTTTTTTTCCTTAGCATCATAATTAAGCAATTCTTTGTTTTTCTCTCTAGTCCTTGAAACTTCATGTGTTGAGCCTCTCCCGAAGAATTGACCATTTGAAGCATCAGATGGTGAGTTTATTTTCCAAAGATGTTTTACTATTACAATCTTACTTAACAAGATTAAATGTTTAATTTCTAAGTTGTGGCTTCCAGAATAAGGAGGATGATAGTTTGCCGCAGTCTATGGAAATGATCTCAGACAGGACAAATGACGAATACGTCTCTACAAACAGGGAAAATAATATCTCTGGGGATTTTGAAGGTTACGTGGAGGTATTAATCTCATACTAGCTAACAAGCAGAAACCACAACTTAGGGCCAGTTTGGCCCGGCTGGAGCTTCTGCAGAAATGTTGCTTCTGTGAAGCTATTCAAAGTACTAACAGCCTTTTCACTAGAACTTAGTCACAGCTTTCCACTGCAGTAGAATGAGAAGCACCAAATTGGAGCGTCCCCTTTTACAGACAGAAGCTCACTTTAACTTCCTGTCATAATAAAAGCTCCAAATTTTTTATTTGCCAAATACTTAGCCTCTCAGGCCAAATTACCTCTCAGTGTTAGTATACATGTAGCTAGGGAGAAGCTCAATTAACATCATTTACTTGTGCATTTCATAAATTACGTGGGTTAACTTCTACAATCTAAAACTTGAGATTCATCTTCATACTCATTGCCTGGGTTTATTCAAGTTCTCCCTATCAATGCTATTCATTTCAGTGATGTTGTTTCTCGTCTTCATTTCAAGGAAGTGCATGAAGTAGATTGTGAATCCCCGAATTCAAAAGATGACAATCATGCTTTAGTTGACCAAGGAGAAATAGCCAATGCAGCAACAAGTGAAACAAATTCTTCATATCCTCTAGATTCTGTACAGGTCCGTTCTTTCTTTTTCTATTAAGCTTAAAGTTTAGGCATTTCAGTGCTTATTGTAACATATTTATTGGAGAAACAACTAAGCACAAATGCGTCTAGTAGTGAAATAACTTATGTAACTTCTCGTGTCATCGTGAGATAATTTTTTTCACGTGCTGCTTTCCCAGTTGAAACTAAACACCAAGTCTACTTAATTTTCTTTTTTTCTTTTTCGTTTCAAGCGTTGTTTCTCTTTTAGTGACTTCCTACTTTCTCAATTTCAGCCGCAAGTGCAGGATTGTTCTACTTCCGAAAGTAATAATCGTGATACCAGTAAAGAAATTGATGCATCACATGAAGAAATCTCGAAAAAGCAGCTCTCAGCTACTTACAAGGAGAAGCTGAATGAGGAATCTGATATCGAAGTTCCTTTTAGAGCTCCACCACTCTCAAATCGAGAGAGACTTGTTCTAAGAAAGCAGGCCCTTAAGATGAGAAAAAGGCCAGTGATAGCTGTTGGTAATTCCTATTTCTATCTTTTATTGCAATATCAGTTTGTCAGTAAAATATGCAGACCTTCCCTGGAGGATAGTGTTTTTTTTTTTTTTTCCTTTTTTTTTGAATTTGGTTCCTGAACTGCAAACTTTTTTATTTTTACGACCTAAGCTTTTATAACTTTTGATTTCGGAAAATAACAAGCAGTTCAAGTTGGGAAATAGTTCAAGTTCAAGTTCAAGTTCTATCTTTTCATATATATTTTCATCTTTGTAATGCCGAAGCCATCCCTATTCTTTTCACTTTTTCCCGGTGGTTAATTGAGTATCGAATGTGATTATCAACCAGGGAGGAACAATGTCATCTCCGGTGTTGCAAAAACAATCAAAACGCACTTCAAGAAGCACCCTCTCGCCATTGTGAATATCAAAGGCAGAGCCACGGGCACTCCGGTTCAGCAGCTGATATTTGAACTCGAGGTGAATGCTCTTTACTCGAAACGAAGTTTCCGACATTAGAAACAACCACTTATTGTATTTCTTCTCTTTTTTTTTTTGTTTGTTTTAATTTTTCATTCATTTTTACATACTTAGCAAGCAACTGGAGCAGTTCTTGTGTCCCGAGAGCCGAACAAGCTAATTTTATACCGGGGTTGGGGAGAGGGAGAGACACCCGGATGTGCAAAGGAGAAAGATTCGACTTCGACTTCGACTTCGTTTAGAGGAACCAAGATGGAAATTTCTCCGCAGCTTATCGAGGCCATTAGGCGTGAATGCGGGTCTCCGTCTACTTGAGGAGAGGGTAAGCTCACTTTACGCTGCGATTTTTGAAGGTTTAGAGGACATACGTGGTCTTTTTGCACTTTTACCCTCGACAATTCAAACCCCTCGAGTTAGTAGAAATATTTACAATTTGTTTTTCCATCAAACGCGAGTGAAATGTAAATCGACATATATTTAGAGAGTTAATATACATCTTTGCAAACATTTATATATTGAATTGCATTTGTTTTCCACTTACTTTATCTTACCAAATGTGTTTATAATTTGATGTTGCCATAAATTCTGAGCCTGTTGTTTTCTTTGCTTGAATATCTCATCTGTGTAAACAGTAAATGTCCATGATTTGCTTTTGTCATTTTCTCTTTGAATTTTCCTTCTTGTGGAAATAATATTATATGGTGACCTTGAGTCCATAACTAGCCTAACACGAGCTGGCTCCCAATCAGCGAGCTTATATATTTATATTATCATTATTATTTAGAACAGTTGGTTGTCATATATATATATATATATATATATATATATATATATATATATATATATATATATATATATATATATATTAATTAGATCATAAAAAAATTTCTACATAGCTGGTTTTTATATTTATCCATCAACTAGTTTTATACAGTTAAATTTCATTGTTCTAATCTCAAAGAAAAACTTCATTATCAAAATTTTTATCATTTTAAACTCTGGGGATAATTTGTTATCATTCTCTCTGGAGCAGAAAAAGAGAGAAAAAAAGGTCGCAAGATAAGACTGCTCACCAAACAACATTGTACCGCGCCACTCCACCAGCCACAATATACGGCGTGTTGGCTGAAAAAAATAATAAAGCAAATTAGGAAGAGTCCAAACTCGTTTTCTTTTTTTTTTTTTGTTTTTTTTTTAAAAAAAAAAAAATCCATTTTGTACCCATCGTTGATGAAACGTTCCCTTTTCCTTGTGTTCGGAGTGATTCAAGTAGAATGGAGAAGAAGAAGAAGATGATGAAGAAGAAGCCAAAGAGGTAAGAGTTGAAAAAAAAGAAAAAAGAATAAAGAAAAAAAGCTTCAGGAAAAAGTACTACTTTTCTTTCTTTCTTTTTATCACTGATGGTATAAGCAGCAGTGTTTCCTACATTGCTTTTTTGTCCCCCCCACCGCGCGTGGTTGTTGTACAAATTAAGGATTTTATTTTATTTTTATTTTTTCTCAACATATATATATGTCCCTTCTCCTCCTTGATTCTCGCACTCCAACTTAAAAAAAAAAAAAAAAAAAAAAAAAAAAAAAAAAAAAAATTAAATAATATAGCTTTTATCTTTATAGCACCATCGAAATTTTTTTAATTAGTGTTAAATATAAAAATATAAAAATATTATTGTTTACTGGCTTAAATTTTTTAAAAATAATAATTATTTAATTTAAGTTAATATAATATATAAGAGTAGAACATTTTAAGCTAATAGCATAATTTATTTTTTCCTATTTAATTTAAGCTCATGTCATGGATCTATTAAAAATTTTAAGTTCAGACACAAGGGAGTGCGTTAAATATAAAAATATAAAAATATCGTTCATTACTGGCTTAAGCTTTAGCGTTTGGTTGAGGGATAGGGCGTAGAATACGTCTTGTTCCATCCTTATTCTCCACATATGTTTGGTTATGAATGAGAATAATATTTTTTATTTGTCTAAAATAAGCTAGTATACAGTTGGAACTACTGTTCTACCAGTTTTTCTAGAATAAGTTTGTTCCCACTTGAGAACAAGCTTAATTAAAATAAATATAATTTTAATTATTATATTAATTTTTAATTAGTCTAATATTTTGACTAATCTAATTATTTTATTAACTAATTATCTAATATATTAATTAATTAATTAAATTATTTGTAGTTAATTAAATTATCAATTAACAATGATCATTATTATTAATTATTTTATTAATTAATATTTAGAATTATCTAGCAATAATTAATTAAATAAGTTAAATTATTATTTAATTAATATTTTTATATTAATTAATTAGATAATATATTATTATTTTAAAATTATAATTATTCTTATCCTCATTATCTCAATCTAACTATTCAAACATTTTTTTTTTTTTTTTTTCAAAACCAATTCAATTTTCATTCAAATACAAAATTGGTCTCATTCTTATTTATTTCTAAACTTATATTTCTATTTTATACCTAAACCAAACACAGTCCAAATACAGTAATTATTTTATATAATTAAATAATTAAGATTATAGTGCTTTCGTAGTTCCACGCCACATCTTAAGCTCCTATTATTATTATTATTATTATTATTATTTAGTCAATATATATTTCAATATGTATGAACATATCTAAAAACAAAAAATATGTTCTCATTAAGGTGTCCTGTAGATCATAAGCACTCTTTTTAACATATATGAGTATGCGAAATTAAAATCTAATCAATCAGCTACTCTAATAAATGGTGATGATGGTAATAAGTTTAAGCACACACTTAACAAGGGGCAAAATGTCAAACAATGCCACCAACAATGTAGGAGGGATTAAGTTTCAGTAAAATAAAAACTTAATATTCAACCAACACCAACATATAATAGTAAAATGATAACTTAATATTAACCAGCCCAGTATTCATGATTGTGCTGATCAATAATAGTCTAAACGTAATGAATACTGACACAGAATATACAACACAATATTATTTGAATACGACAACTTAGCAACTTTCAAAAAATTAAGTCACGAACACAACATGAATATAAATAATAAAATATAATATTATCAATATAATAATATATATTTATTATATATAAAATATAAATTTTGATAAAATATTATTATATTTATGATACAAATAAAAATTAATAATTTTTTTCATTAATTGTTTATATATATATATATTTTGCACCATACATAGTTTATTTATATTGTCCAATTTTTTTTTATATATTTATCAAAAAGATAAAATATTTATCATCTTACATTATATATATAGAATACTATCGATAGCACCGAGCAATTGGTGCTATCAAGTTTTCTGCCGTTGGATAAAAATATATGCGGTTGGGATTATAGTGGTCCCCTAAGATTTTTACTATTCAACCAACCACCTAGTAAACTCTAGGAGACCACTATTATCTTAACTACATATTTTTTAATCCAAAGACTAAAATCTTGATAGCACCAATGACTTGATAGTCTAATTATATATTTAATGTATCGATATTAAACCAGCGTCTAAAAATATTCATATTATATACGAATTTGACGCGAACATGTAAATATTCAACACGAACGCACAATACTTATAAAAAAATGCATGTGATATATAAATAATAATAAACTGAAACAGTCTTCCTAGATGGCCAGATGGCCTGCCAAATGGTGGGACCAAGATGTTGGGTGAGGTCACTGTGAATGGAAATTAAACCCCTTCTTTACTAATTAATTTTAAGTTAGCACAATGATGAGAAGGGTAAGGTCCTTTCACTTTAATTTCCTTTACCCCCACCACTCCCACCCCTTCTTTTTTTTTTTTTTTTTTGTCCCACACTTCACAGAGCCCACACCTTTTGCCTCCCCATGGAAAAGGAAATAGTATTTATTTGGTGAAAATGTGTGGAGACCCCATCAACTATAGTCTATTTTGACATGAGTCAACTTAATTAATTTTAGCCATTTTGATTTGAGTTACCCTACTCATTAAATTAGTATATTAATTACCCAAGCAACATTTTTCATCAGCTTAGTTAAAAACTAATATAGCTGTTAATTTTAACTAATTAAAGTGCAATAAAAATTTAGTTAAATCTCCAAATTCATTTTCCTAGAAACAACACACACACATATATAAATAAAAAATAATTGAAAATTAAGGAGTGTAATAAAAAATTATGAATTATGGGTCTATCTCAAAACTGGCTACATTTGAGAGCTCTTATATTAATTTTTATCCATTCTTAATCTTACCATGAGCGCATAAATATAAACGAAAATGATGATTATACAAAATAAACAAACCATAAATTTTTTTTTAGAAAAATAATTCTAAACACAAAAAAAAAAAAAAATACTATCTAATAAAATAAGTACAATAATATCAAGTATATCACACCGAATTCATTACTTCTAGAACAAAAAAAAAAAGAAAAAATATTTTTTTAATGAGTTTTATTCACAGATATTTATTTTTTAACATTATTTTTTAAAATTTATCGTATTACAAAATTATGAACAAATCAAAATCATAAAATAAAAAAATAATTACTAATTTCCAAGCTAATATAACACTCGGATAGAGGAGGAGAGAGGTGTGGCCTTCATGTGTCAATATTTTTTTTTTTTTTTTTTTTTTTGGGGGGGGGGGGGGGGGGGGGGGGGGGGGGGGGGGGGGGGTCAAACTTTTTAGTGGGTCAACTCCTTAATCTGATTTCGAAATTGATACCAAATCCTGGCTCGATCACTCATTTTTTGTAATTGTGCATCACTGTTGGGGTTCATGTTGTGTTTGAGGTGGATTACTGTTTCTGAGTTCATCAGGAATGATTCTGAGTGTCACCTTTTTCCACTTTATCTATCTCAAGATTCAAGAAAGGAATTTAATTTTGTTAGGTTAATTATGTTAAGATTAATTTTGTACTATTTTTTGTTAGGTAGAATTTTTTTTAGGCAATATGATTTCATAGCCAATATATCCTCTTTATTTCAAGAGATTTTGAATTTGACTTTCCCGTCCATATTTATTATATAGCTACTAGATTAAATTATTAGGTGACAAATTACATCAATTACGTACTCTCAAATTAATTTTTATTTGGTCCTTAAATTTTAATCTCGTACGCAGTTATTAAACAAATTCTATCCACAAAATAGTTCAAAAATAATCTAAATGTGCTTAACAATATTATGACATTATTTAACTACTTAATTGACTTATAATAATCATTTTTTGTCCAGAATAATTATTAGTAAAACTGTAGTTAGTATATATATATATATATATATATATATATATATATATATATATATATATATAGGCTGGAATATTATTAATAGTATTAAGTTATTGTTGGTGCTATTAAATTTTTAATTTTTGGATTAAAATATATATGGTTGAGATGATAGTGGGCCCTTGGGTTTAATAGGTGGTTGGAAAATAATAAAATTTAACGGATGAAAATAATCTAAGGAATTGATATAAAGATTGAAAATTTGATACCACAAATAACTTGGTACTATTAATAGTATATAGCCCGACTCTCTCTCTCTCTCTCTCTCTCTCTCTATATATATATATATATATTTAGCAGCAGCATCTTTCATATAAATCAGCTTTGCTAAATATAAAAAAATTAGTCAATGATCAGCTTTAATGATATTATTTAATTTAAATTAAAAAGAAAAATATCTTCTTTTAACAAACACTACAGTTAACATAAACCCAAATTTCAACTTTCCCCATCCCCACACTTGCATAATCAGAGACATTTTTTTCTGCACCACTGTTCTTAATCTGGCCACATGGCTC